>OZ038450.1:15345343-15383965 GCA_964036195.1 Sphaerolaimus hirsutus
TGATGCGATGGCGTCCAGCTGGAGATAGTCGGTGGCGCAGTGCTCACGCCATTGACGAACAGGTGCCAATCCCAGACCCTGTAAAGTGGGAAGTGAAGTGTCAATTGTCATGACAAATGTAAATTAAAGTGTCAATTGTCATCAAGGACGTAGCCAGGGGGGGGGGGCGGGGGGGGCGGCCGCCCCCCCCCCCTTCCCGGGCCGGACCAAAAAATGTGCCAGAAATGGCACTTCCAGAAGACGATTTTGTCGACAGTTTGGAAAAATTTTGCGCGCAAGCGCGCATTTTCCCTTCACAGCATTTTCGGCTGACTGGTCTCCGCGGCTTCAAAGTCAAGGAAAATGGACCCAATTCCTGTCCATGTCGCTCTATATGCCTGAAAAACAGACGTATACTGGCGTTTTGGCGCCAATGCCAACGCCAGTGGCGCCATGGCGTGGCGCCTACGAATGGCGCCAGCGCCATGGCGCCATTCCCCTACTACAGGGGTAAAATTTTAGGGGGGGGGGGCGCCGCCCCCCCCGTTCGCCGGGCTCTGTATACAATCCGCCCCCCCCGCTCAAAAATCCTGGCTACGTCCCTGATTGTCATGCAGAGCTCAGTAATAAAATAGTTTTTTATTGACATGTTACATGACATTTGACACTTTATTTTACACTTTACATGGTCTGGGACTGCCCCCAGGACGGAAGTGGTGCTGGTCCATCAACTCGTGATGACAATGGTGGGGATGCCGCTACTGAACTTGATGAACCAGTCAGACAAAGGCTGAGGTTTGTTGACCGCGGCCCGCTTTGCATTCACAAATTCAAAGCTTTTTGTGCATCTCAGGGCACTTGCAAAGAAGCTCAGTGCAAAAATTGTAGCCGAGTCCAATGGTAAAGCGTCGAAGCCAAAGAAATTAAAGGGGGCGAAATTTGACAGTAGCGTGCGGGTTCCAAATTTAGTCTCACAGGAGGCTTACAAGGATGCCACAGTGGATGCGTCTGACAACAGTAAACGGGATGATGATTATGTCCTGAAAAAGCTATTAAAGAAAGGTAAATGCATGAACCGTATACATTTTTGGGTGCTATGTGTCATGTAAAAGACTCTGTAAAATGGCATGTGTTATGTAACCCCCCCCCCCCTGTAAAATGCCATGTGTCATGCACATGACCCTGTTAAGTATCAAATGTCCTGATACTTTCAGGGTCTTTTACATGACACTTTACAGTGTCTTTTACATTTTACAGGTTCTGGCTCGTGTGACTGGCACTAAGGTTGGAAAAAAAACGTTTTTTTAAATAAAAAATGTTTTTTTGAAAAGCTCCCAGATATGACCTTGTGTCAACATATATAGGTATATCAGACAGTGGCAATACTCTGTGATGTTATATATGACCATATAATGTCTGTGGAGCCATGGGATAGCATTATAAGTGGTGATTTGTGTCAAAAACATCCATTTTTCGTCGACATATCGTTCGTATATCGCCTTACAGTCGAATGTTCGTGACTTCACTTAAAGTTTGGCATGGAATAGTGATCAACAAGGTTATAAAAGGAGGTTGTTACTTTGGGAGTTAAGTTACACACTGTGGAGGTACATGGAAGCACATTACATCAATATTATATACTACAGCAACATATTACGGCTTATTAACCCATGGTAGCAGATAGAAATGGATACTTTGATATAAAAAATGCCACAAAACCAATGAAAACAACCACCAATGTCAATTTGTGTGTGAAATTGCGCGCTTGCGCGCGAAATTTTTGCAAAATACCTAGTGCTTAGTACTAAAAATTTCGGCCGATGTTTAAAAAAAACAACATTTCGGATGTCATTTTTTTTTTAAAAACAACGTTTTTTTAATAAAAAACGTTTAAAAAAACATCGGCCAACCCTAACTGGCACAAAGCTAGATTTTGACCCTCCGGGAGGGGGGGTTGGATAGATAGCTGAATAACCTCCGAGATAGATAGATAGCTGGGGAAAAATGGGGGGGGGGTTAGGGGGGCGATTAGCTTCTCAAAGATCGCCCCGGATAGGTTGATAGTTGGCAGATTTGGGTGGGGGGGTTACGGGATAGTAGCCCAAAATCTTGCCTCCAGGACAGATAGCTGGGCGGTTTGGGGGGGGGGGATTTTAAACACCGCCAAGACTATTATAAATGCATATTCCAATTTCAGGTGTGCACGGCTGTCTGCAGCACGACGCCATTGAAAGCTCGTCTTCCAGCGCCGACGTGGACTTGGTGCACAGGGAAGCTGACAAAGTGGCCGCGCAAGCCGCCAAAAGCATTGAGAGAAGCAGAAAGAGGGTCGTTTTGACAACATCTGCGTTTGTTCCGTTTGGATGTTTTTTAATCTGATCAGTGTTGTCGAGGGTGTGCCTCGGCGCAAGTAATTTCTCAGCGCAAGTAATCTACTCCCAGTCAGAGGTTTGTGAATTTGGACCTTCCGGGGATTCATATAGATAGTAAATCGCTCCTCCGGAGGGTTATCTATCTGAAAAAAATGCATTTCGGAGTTCACTACATAGGCTTTTTCAAGGTGTAGAAGGAAAAATCGCTAAAAATCGGTGAAAATGACTAAAAATAGTTTCACAAGTACATATATTTGGCAAAAAAAATTGTTGAAAATCGGTAATAATTTACATGAACGATAATGATTTTGAAGTCTATGAAAATTAGCATTGTGAGTAGATTACTTGCGCTGAGAGCTTACTTGCGCTGGGAGTTTACTTGCGCTGAGAGTTTTCGCCAGTGTTGTTGCTGTTGAATGTGACCGAGGGTTTTTTTACATCTCAGGCGACGTTTTGGCCCGAGAATTGAGCAGAGGCCAAAACCGACGGTGGTGCAACGGCAACGTGACGCTCAGTCCACCAAGTACTTAGATACTGGTTGTACTTTATAGCTTAGGCGCTCCACACGGTGGTTGACGCTACTTCTTAGAAGTCGATTGAGTCAACTCAGAGTCAACTGTTTTAACTATAACTATTTTTAATTTTTTACCTGTGTTGATTAAGAAATATTGAGAAGTCGATTGATGTAGAATGAAAGAAGGGGATTTTTTGATACAAATTGTAAATGGCTCAGAGTCAATTGAATTTTTGACCAGTTGACTCTGAGTTGACGCTAATTTTGGCGTCAACTAGCGTGTGTGGGGCCTTACAAACACCCCCACATCACTCGTGTGTCGCAGGCGTGAACAGGGCGCTGAACCGTTGTTTACAGAGTTTAGTCTTTTTGGCCAAAGAAAGTCTACATCAGCGACAATGGACACTACCTGGTCTGGAAGGAGTACATCCAATAATGCTACCGTGTGTACAGTCTTTCATTTTCGCCACATTTTCTCACGCACTTGAGTTGTAAAATGTGGTCCATTTTGTAAAAGTAAAGTAACATAAGTCGTTACTAATTCAGTTCTAGTCCTGTAAGCAACGTCCGAAAATTTCAATATTTCTCTAAAATTTGTCACCGTATGGACAAGTTTTGAAGAATAAATGACATAGTCCTAACGTAACAACCAAAAGCAACAGTTGCGTGACAATGTAAAGTGTAGTGTCAGCTGTTAAATAGAGTTTTGAATACAAATCTGATAAATGTCAACTGAAAATTGAAACAACCGCCCGCCCCTGATTTCACAACACTAAACCCACTCGCAGAATCCCGCCACGCCCACAAACAACCGGGCATCTAGCGAGCCCGAAGCGACCACATCGACGGATCTATTGTCGTTGATCAGAGGCCGACAGCAGAGACACGAGCTGAGCGATGCCGCAGCTGCGCGTGATGGCGGCGCTGCCGACCAGGGTGGCAGTGGGCTGCAGAGAAGTGATGGGGAACAGCGCAGTGATGATGATCGTGATGGTGATGATGATGGTTTGTGGATTTGGGCTTGCATTTGTAGCAGGGGTATTCGATTTAGCAGGGGTTTTCGATAAATTTTGCCCGGTTTTAGGGGTCCAAATTCACTTAGCCCCTGGTACCAAATTAGCTCAAAATAGGCAAAAAGACACATGAACTACCTAGGGGTTTTTAAGGTGAAAACAGACAAAAATTTACGAAAATTAGCGAGTTTGGGCAAAATTTTGGGAAAAATTCTCAAAAATGGCCCGGATAGCTGGTCGATTTGGGGAGTGACCCACACCCAACCTCCCCAACCCCCATTTTATCTTTATTGGACACGACGAACAGTTTGAAGTTTTTGGGAACTGATATGTATATGATAGGATTATGCACATAATCGTCAATTACACCCATAACTTTCTATCCATTTTGAACCCACTCAAACAATCCACAACCTCCCCCAACCTTAGCTGAGCCTCCCAACTCAACCTCAGTCGCACTGGCGGATGAACTTCGCTCTTTCATCGCGCTGAGCGGCACCGATGGCACCGTCACCACTGTGGAGCTGTTGTCCAGATTCGGCAAGGGCAGCGTGCACGCCAGCGCCATGCCACTGTTTAGGGCTGTTTTGAGGAGATTGTGTGAATTTGGTAGGAGGGATGGTGTAGGTGTTTGGAGGTTGAGAGGGAATTATAGGTAGATCAACTATATAGGCGCATTTCGATTATCAAGTTTCGGTCGCCTACGGTTTTTGTATGAATTGTGTTTGTATAATTAAACCCTTGGATAATCATATCATGGATATCTAAATATTCGAGACATTGCACATTGGATGCAGCTGTTGTTTGTGCGAGAAATATTACAAAGTGCCAGTAACCGTGCCAGTGGTGAGGCCGTTTTTATTTACCTATGTTGATTCGTATTTAGTTTATTGGAACGGGTGGTATCGTGGTTTGATCACTCCATGAAATATAAATGTGCAAAACATCACAAGCTATTCATGAATGGTTTTGTGTTTCGGACACCTTCCCGCGCGCACTCACTGTCGGCGATGCTTTCCAAACAAGTCCCCTGTTTTATCTTTTTATTTAGTTACCCCTATATAATAGGATGGAAGTGACCACTGGTCAAGATGACCAGAGCGCAAACACGCCCACCTCAACATCAATCGGAGACGGCGCCAGTGAACCGAATGGGGAATCAGTTGGCACCGTGCCAGAAATTGCTGCCGCACAAGGCGACTCGGTCGATACCGCCGCGCCAACGACATTGAGCAAGCGACAACAGAAAAAGTTGAAAAAGTTCGAGAAGCGACTGCAGTTTCGCGCTCAGAAACGCGCGGTCGAGAAGAGTAGAAGGAAGGAAAGGAGATCGGCGCTATTGGCGGCTGGGGTCCAGCTGGGTTCGTTTTTTTCTGGCGTCGTTTGATTGTTGTTTTTTTGCATCATGGTCGGTACGGGTGTGTTGATCACTATCCAAATATTTATCTTCCATGTAATCTTTGACGTGACAAACTGCTCTCTATATTCGCTATCATGTTTCCGATGTCACTCCCACACCCTGTAATTGTCAATTGTCAACACTCTGTAAAATGGAAAAATATTTGCCATTTTATGACTTTTGACACTACAAAGCATTTGACATTTTGCAGTGTCTGGAAGTTTACGTATGCGAATGCGTAACATTTCTGTTTCATTTGAGATTAGTGTTTTGTAGCGGTGGCTCATGCCATACGATGACGAGTGTAGATCACGTTTAATCACCAGTAGACCGATATAGTTTTTTGCCTGTCGAACGGAATCAATCGACGCGCGCGGCGACTAGCGTCGTTTGCTGGCGTGCTTTTTCTGAGAAATAGCGAAGTTTTCACTGGCCTCTACAACTTGAATATCCATGCAACGCACCTTGGAGTTTCCTTTCGGTGGTGGTGGGGGATGTGTGCTTGCCCTGTTTTTGGGGCTGGCCTGTGGGCGTAGAGCACAGTTGTTAAAATGTAGGTACATTTACTCCAAAAATACGCGTACGCGAGTACGTGGTAAATACATTTACATAATGTGCGCAAACAACGCCCAGTGTAAATATTCAAACAACTGATTATCGGTGTTGACCACTCTATCTGACACCCCAGATTGAGATGAAAATGGGAAATTCAGGTATTTATGATTAGCGTTCCAAAATCTCTGGAAATTTATATATTTTTAAATACAAGAAAATATAAAAATCTTATATTTTTTATTCTGCCGTTATTTTTCGGAGATATTTAATTATATTTTATATGAGAAGAAAATATATAAAATCTCTCATTTTTATATTTTATTTATTTATTTAAATTTTCTCTGCGTTTTTAAGAGATATTATTTTTTTTCGAGAGATTTTGTGAGATTATATTTTCTGAAAAACGCCTATTTTGGAACGCAGTATCTGGCTTGTGATTCTAGGATTTTATCCTGATGCAGTTCAGTTAATTTTTATGATCAGTATCTAGTTACGCTAGGGAACCCAATCTCAAAGTGAGTAATTACCGTCTGCGGCGCGCCGGGCGGCGCCGAGAGTTGCTGCCTTTCGCCGCTCGCTTCCGCCGGCGCTGGCGTCATGTTGGCCAGCGCCGCCGGCCGCCGCAGTGAACGGCGCGCCGAACGGGCACGACCCTGCCATTGGGCTACTCGTTTCGGGTGTGAACTGACTGGTGAATACAGTGTTTCCTGGAAATACCCCCCTCGAAATACCCGCCCCCCTCAAAATGGGCACTATGAATTCATTAGCCCCCCCCCCTCGATCTATCCCCCCGCCCAAATTGGGTGTAAAGAGAACACAAATGACAAAAGCTGCGGTTCGTGATCGTGTAATGCAGAACACACGTTAAAAACAATGTCTATGATACGTTAGAACAGAGTTGCGAAAGTGTATTTACACTTACCCGAAATACCCGGGTAAATGGGTATTTATATTTACACTTACACTTACACTTTCATAAAATACCCATACACTTTTTTTACACTTTCCTGAGCAAAATACCCGGGTACAGAAAGTGTATTTTTTTTTTTCAGATGGCCCTGTTTTATGCTTTTGAGAAAGCATAAAATAGGGTCATGTACAAAAAATAACTGCACAGTGCACACATGCAGTTAGGGTTCAAACGGGATCCCGATCCCGATCCCGGATCCCGTGAAATTCCGGGATTTACCAGTCCCGATCCCGATCCCGAAACCCCAATCCCGATCCCGATCCCGAAATCTAAAAAATACCAATCCCGATCCCGATCCCGAAACCCCAATCCCGATCCCGAAATCTCAAAAAGTGAATCCCGATCCCGATCCCGATCCCGAAAAGTCAATCCCGTTTGAACCCTACATGCAGTTATGCATTGAATGTAGAAAATATGGCAAATGTACAAACTAGCTTTTGATCTCCAACCTTTGATCAGTCAGTACTCATGGTATTCTACAGTTTCATCATACTTTTGTAAAAAGGACAAGATCAATGGAAATTCACCAGCTGGACACAAAGTCAACTGGTTTTTGCATTGACATTTGCTGCATGTCCATTCTTGCATTTAAACAGTGTGTGTATCGCATTGCTTAATCAGTAAAATATCAACACTGAAAAGGTGCCATTATTAGGGAACTTCATACCGCTACAGTATTTGTTACAGTCTGAAATGTTTCATGAAAAGCAGTAAAATGTGAAATAATGCATGAAAATGACTAATAAATTGAGCTAAAGGTAAAAATAGTGGTGTTTTCTAATGCTCAACCGTGAGAGCTCTTTCTAAAAAAATTTTTTACACTTACACTTTTTTACACTTTCCTAGGTATTTTTAAAATACCTTACACTTTTTGTATCCATACTCAAAATTTGGAAAGTGTATTTACGCTTACACTTACACTTTCCAAAAATACCGGTATTTTAACAACTGTGCGTTAGAACAGGGTATGTACTATCTACATACTTATATAAGTCTATAGACTCTTATACATGGTGCTTATTGTTGCATTTTTCTACGTCTGCGTACGTTACAAACAACAAATTAGTACTGGAAGTTCAAAAAATTTCTAGCTAAATAATAAGCCCCCTCGAAATACCCCACTCAAAATTCTCACTCTGAAACAAATCACCCCCAGGGGGTATTTCGAGGAAATACGGTCAACACCAAGTGCGAGATGAAACTGATGGGTGACAACAATATGACGTTTCTTTACAAAACTCCAAAAAAAATGTTTGTTGCTTTGTTCATAAAAACTACCGACGATAATTGTTTGTCGGAAAGGGAGTATCTATTTTTAAATATTTATGTTTACATAAATACGTTTAAATATGTGCGAAAGTAAGTAACTATGAACTAGGGTTCCAACGGGATTGACTTTTCGGGATCGGGATTGTTTGTTTTTTTGAGATTTCGGGATCGGAATCTGGATAGGCTTTTTGAGATTTCGGGATCGGGATCGGTATTGACCTTTCGGGATCGGGACCACAAAATCGGGTTCCCGTTTGAACCCTACTATGAACAGACGTTTCTGCTGCGCTGTCTGGCCGCTTCGGCGTACGTTCTGATGCCGACCGCCAGCGCGGCCGTTTTGCTCTCGTCGTGGTCCGGCTCCCAGTCGTAGGGCAGCGCCGAGTCCATCGTCAGCTGCATGTTGTTCAGCGGGATGGACAGCACCGTGCGCAGCCAGTTGTAGTCGGGCGCGTCCACGTACTGCGTGCGAAGCGGTTCGCTCAAGCATGCTGGCCACCAGTGTGTGTCTGTGGACTGCAACTCACTGTGAGGTTGTCCACGTAGCCCATTATGCCGGACACCTCGAGCGGCACCATCTTCAACAGCTCCATTTTCGTGGGCGACGCTGTGTGCGCCTGCTTTTTGCACTCGTATACTTCGTCCTTTTCGCGCATCGAGTGCCACGGCAGCCGGCCGCCGATCATCTCCACCAGCATGTACAGCCTGCGGTGGGGATTGTTTCAAATCATTGCACTCGCGAAAATGGAGAAAATGGAAATATATATAACGATGTATATATCCCAAAATAGCGATTTTACTGTGAAATTGACAGAATTGAACAAAAATTAACAATTTTGAGTAGGGTTGGAAAAAAAACTCTTTAACTCGATGTTTTTTACAAAGCTCCCAGATATGACTTTGTGTCAACATATATAGGTATATCAGACAGTGGCAACACTCTGTGATGTTATATATGACCATATAATGGCTGTTGAGCCATGGGATAGCATTATAAGTGGTGATTTGTGTCAAAAATATCCATTTTTGTCGACACGTTCGTATATCGCCTTATACCGCAAATCCTCGAATAAGACCCCCCTCGAATAAGACCCCCCCTTGAATAAGTCCCCTCTGCTGGCGGGGTGAGGAAAAAATAACTCCCCCCCTTGAATAACTCCCCCCTTGAATAACTCCCCCCTCAATAACTCGTACTTCTGATGAAAAGGATACAATACAAAACTATAAACGAATAGTAGCGACAGCAGATACATAATGAGTATGCAGTGTATACACATTGTTTTGTTCTTGTTGGACAGTGAAATACCTGAATTACACGAGTTAATATACTGCATCCATACAATGAATTAAGTCCAAGTTTCCTGGCGAAATAATAACTCCCCCCTCGAATAACTCCCCCTTGAATAACTCCCCCTCCAAAACGTCTGATGAAAATATAACTCCCCTGGGGTCTTGTTCGAGGATTTAGGGTAGCTTGGTTTCGTTTCGTTTCGAATGTTTCAGGTAAAGTTTGGCACGGAATAGTGATGAAACAAGGTTACTTTGGGAGTGAAGTTACACACTGTGGAGGTACATGGAAGCACATTACCTCAATATTATATACTACAGCAACATATGACAGCTTATTAACCCATGGTAGCACATAGAAATGGATACTTTGATACTAAAAATGCCACAAAACCAATGAAAACAACCACCAATGTCAATTTGTGTGTGAAATTGCGCGCTTGCGCGCCAAAATTTTGCAAAACACCTAGTGCTTAGTAGGGTTCAAACGGGATCCCGATCCCGGATCCCATGAAATTCCGGGATTTAGCAGTCCCAAGCAACTCCCAAGTCCGGGACCCTGATCCCGGAAAAATTAGTGGAAATAATAAAAAGTGAAAAAATGACATTTTTGCATGCAAAAATGTGAACACAAACCCCCAGCGTCCATTTTATGCCAATTTTCTGGCATCCAACAGTGTTTTGAGACCTTTATGAACAACTGTGGATGCCAGAAAATTGGCCAAAATCTATCCCAAGACCCCAATCCCGATCCCGAAAAAATGCGAATCCCGATCCCAATACCGTGACCCCAATCCCGGCCAATCCCGATCCCGATCCTGAAATCTCAAAAAACCAATCCCGATCCCGAAAAGTCAATCCCGTTTGAACCCTAGTGCTTAGTACTAAAAATTTCGGTCGATGTTTTTTTTTAAACGTTAAAAAAACATCGGCCAACCCTAATTTTGAGTGGAAATTTGTGAAATATGACTCAAAATTTGTTCCACATAGATAGCTGAGCGATTTGGGGGGGGGGGGGGGTTCTCAGGGGAAAGTAGCCAAATATTTTCCCTCCGGGATAGATAGATAGCTGGCCGGTTTGGGGGGCAGTGTACTATTCCGCATCTAAACCCATCCCGCATGTTGACCCGGAACATATTTAATTATACCAGCCATGTTGAAAATAGGTAATAAAACACATCACCTATTTATTTTGAAGGTGAAAATCTATAAGAAGTAGGAAAATTAGGGAATTTTGGTGAAAATTAGGGTAAAATTGCTCAAAAGTGCTCCAGATAGCTAGATAGCTAGGCAATTTGCGGGTGTGGGGTTGTTCAAGGGAATGTAGCCAAAAATATTTGCGCCAGGGATAGATAGATAGCTGGGCGGTTTCGGGTGGTGTTACCCACCCCCCTTTCTTACCCCTGTAGGCATAATGTGTCTATAATGGGTCTACATGCGGAATGGGCTTTGATGCGGTATGGGCCCTAGCCGGTTTGGGGAGTCGCCCCCCATGGAGACCCTGCAACGGGTCTTTTATCGAGCGGGTTTACATGTCTAGGGAGCCTACGTCCCAAGTAGCGTTGGCCACCGGCCCCGTCTAGGGAGCCTACGTCCCAAGTAGCGTTGGCCACCGGCCCCCGACCTGACCAGATTTCAATGTCCTCCTTCCTGGCCATCTCCTTGCCGGCGTGGCAGGCGAGCGGCGCGTACCTGGTGGTGCCGCGGAACTCCACCGAGTCTCTGGGGGTGCGCGGCACGCCGTTCACGATGTGCAGCCGCCCCATGCCGAAGTCCAGCATGTAGATCAAGCGCAACTCGTCTTCCTGCGGGGCGAGCGATTGATTTTTGAGATTGTTATGGTGTGCCGTGTTTGTATGCATGACTCAGGCCTAGTGCCTAGTACACATTACCCATCTAAATCTGCCACCCATCTGATTTTACCCAGCACACATATAGAATTCAGAAATTAGCATATTATTTGACATGGCCGCTATACAGTGAGCGGCAAACACAAAGCACTAGACCTCTATGCCTTTGTGTTTACCGCCAGTGTAGAGTGGGCGTATACACTAATATCACTATCATCCAACCAAATTCGGGCACGCTGACGATGGAAACAATGCATGCTGCCAGCGCCATTGAATAAATAGCTATGCTTGATTGAATGATAGACGTTTATCGATCCAACATGTAGATAATCACTGTTTATCCACTGACTGTCTAGATGTGTAATGGGTTTAGATGTGTACCGGCACAGGGTCGTATACGCAACGATGGCAAAAACACACATATTAAATACGGAAACTCATTGAGTTTCTGTGTTTTTGTTTAACACAGAAACACGGAAACTCAACAATTTTGAAAAACACGGAAACTCAAATGAGTTCTTTTTTGGAGAACACGGAAACACAGAAAATACGGAAATGTTTTTTGAGTTTTTTTATCCAAGCAATTGAAGGCACAAGATTTGAACTGAACAATGTGTGTATGTGCATACATAAGGTATGCATGTATGTATAGTGTGTAAATATGTACATAGTATCCAAGTTTAACAATGAAATAAGTATCCAAAAAATAATGGTGTCCGCATCTCCTGGTGGTTTTGACAATATTAGGGACTGTGATAGAAGTGTTGAGGAGTGTCCACCAGGGTCTGCTAGCTCACACAATTGAGCTGAGGGCTCCTCACCTCCCAAGCTGTCAAAGCTATTGGTCACCCATTTGGAACTACCTCCAGTGAACTAACGAAAATTTGAAAAAATTTCCAATACAAAAAATATGCAAAACCAGTACATATTTGATAAGAAAACCACTGTTTCAACAGTAAAATGCTGTAAAATGCAACTTTTTGTCAAACAATTTGAGTTTTTACCAAAAAAACTTGAGTTTTTATCAAAAAACTTGAGTTTTTATGAAAAAACTCAAGTTTTTTTCAAAAAACACAGAAATAAAACACAGAAACGCAAGTTTTTTTTGTGAAAAAAACTCAAAACACAGATATTCATTTTTGAAAAACTCAAAATACAGAAAGTGTTTTTATTTTGAGAACTCACCCATCGTTGCGTATACGTTGACTGTTTGTGACTGTTTGTGTAGTCCCCAGCTTTAAAGGCGTTATATTGTTTGAAACGTGCATTCATGGTGATTTTGCATATGACAATTTCAAAGGCTTTATGGAAAAGAAGAATGTCACATTCGCTTTTAAATTTGGGAGGTCGCCCGGGTCTCAACGGCTCACCTCTGGCTTGCCGATGGCGAAGTTGCTTGGCTTGATGTCCCTGTGTATGTAGCCGACGTGGTGGAGCGCCTCGATGCCGGTGAGGCTCTGCCAGCCGGCCCTGAGCGCCGTGGCCAGCGTGAACCGCTGCTGCGGCCGCTCTTTGCGCAGGTCGCCCAGACTCGGCCCCAGCAGCGTCATCACCAGGTAGTTGCAGTGCTCGTACCGGCCCCGGCCGTACTGCTGGCAGAAGTGCCGCGCTGCGACAGGGTGGCTTTGTGCTCATTTGTGCTACCAATACGCATACACGCACTAGTTTGCATCGTGACTTGGTGAAAACTGACATGGAGACTAAACTGACATGGCGACATGGCTAGGGTGGCAGACCTTGCGGTAAACCGTACGGTACGGTAAATTTCGCATTGTGCGGTAAACGGTACGGTAACTTTTCCAAAAATGCAGTACGGTACGGTAAATTCTGCCACCGTAAACATGGCGACACTAAATAGTGTACAATTATTGTGTTTTTGTTATCACATTGTCACACTTAAACTTTCATTAATTTAAATTCAAATTTAATTAATTCATTCAACCGAGTTGATTCATCTGCATTTGAAGAAATTTTCAGTTTTCACCGAAGTCACGGTGCAAACTAGTGTGTAGGGACAATTTTCCCATGTGTATTTTTGCATATAGCGGGCAACTACTTCTGTGGTAGTCCGGTTCACGATGTAACCTGTGGGATGTATGCAGGCGACATCGCTATGAGCTCATCGCAGCCGTTTTATTGTCGCCGCACACACTACTTTACTCATGACTTTTTAAATTTAGTTAACTCAAATCTTATAACTTGCTCTACTGTAGCTCTCAAAATTTCTTCCGTCCTACCTTTGTCTTTAATGTTGGCGTCCTTGTGCACCGCAGTGAGCACTCGAATCTCGATTTTGAGCACCGACACTAGATCGTTGTTCTCTCCCCTGCCCTCCACCTTCATGGCGTAGGTCTTTTTGTCGATGCCACGTACCCTGGAATATGAAGTTTCTACAATGTTCGCACCTCTCGAATGCACTGTCAGGCATAAATGGCATCTAATCCGCTTGGCATCTGGACCCGGATAGCATTGATTTCTGCCTGCTTGGCATCTAGACCTGCTTGGCATCTATCCAATGCTGGATGCCAAGCGGACTGTGGCATAGATGCCAAACGGGCGGGTAGGGCCAGATGCCAAGCGGGCAGGGGGGGTCTACATGTCCAGTGTATCATGTGCACAAAAAAATATGAATTCAAAATGTGTAAAAATTTCAATGTTTTTCCCAATTATTATTTTCAGATGTCAAGTGTCTCTGAATTTTTTTATTTAAATGCAAATATGAGTACCATTTGAAATGGGGAAGAAAGGTAGATACATGCATGCCCATGTAAATTCATAAATACAATTCTTGAGTAACCCTGTAAGAGTGGCTACTAGAATAAATTTTTATCAAGCCATGTTTTTGTGGGAATTGCATTTTGGGACACCATGCATGTAAAACGTCTCAGTGTTGAGGGGCAACACTGAAATTGATTGATCATTTTTGGAAACAGCTTTGTAAACTTCCATGTGTATTGGGCCACCCTGTTCAAGTGGCTTTCAACATTGAGTTCCAGCAGTGTTCACATGGAATTTTAACTCATTTACAGGGTGGCCCACATTAGTGGATTCCTAGTTTCCAAGTTTAGTGCATATGGCTAAATTTCAATCAAACACAGTATTTGGATGCACACAACACTAAATATATTGATCAATATATTATTTCATATTTCAAATTGGCTGATTTTGAGAAAATTAAATTAAATATGATCCCAGAAAATCTGTTAAAAATATCTAATTTGATTATCTATTTCTAAGCCACCATGTACACAATATTCAATGCATATCTCACCACACTACACAGATCAATTTGAGTGTTGCCCCTTAACACTGAGGCTTTTTACATGCATGGTGTCCCAAAATGCAATTCCTACCAAAAAATGGCTTGATAAAATTTTATTCTAGTAGCCACTCTTACAGGGTTACTAAAGAATTGTATGTATGAATTTGCATGGGCATGCATGTATTTATCTACCCTTCTTCCCCATTTCAAACAGTACTCATATTTGCATTTAAATAAAAAAATTCAGAGACACTTGACGTCTGAAAACAATAATTGGGAAAAACATTGAAATTTTTACACATTTTGAATTCATATTTTTTGTGCACATGATACACTGGACTGGATAAACAGGTGTACTCCTATAAAAATAAGTTGCAGGGTGACAGGTTCAGCTTATAATATTTCAGCTGTGCAAGTAAACCGTGGGCCGTCTCGTGGGTGTGTGGGGGGGGGGTTCAGCCCGCTTGGCATCTACACCCACACTGCATGGAGACCGCACGGCATGTGCCGGCATGTAGCCCGCTTGGCATCTATGGGACGATAGATGCCACGCGGGTCCAGATGCCATGCAGGTTTAGATGCCGAGCGGTGCAGACTCCTGTCAAATTCCCACTGGCGCACCTGTACACTGCGCCGAAGCCTCCCTCGCCCAACTTGTTCAGGACGGTGAACGGGCCGGGCGGCTTCTTGTGCGTGACCACGGTGCCCGGATCCAGATTCGGCACTGGGACCTGATGGATTGATTGACTTAGTTCACCATTAATCACTATGAAAACGTAATAGGTAGTTTGATGGGGGGCCGCTGGTATCAGGAGTGCTCCAGATTTTGACCCTTTGTGGGGTTGGGTAAATAGCAAATCGCACCTTCAGAGGGATAGGTAGCTGAAAAAATTGGAGGGGGTTCAGCATATGGGCTTTTTCAAGGTGTAGAAGGCAGAAAAAGGGAAAAATCGCTGAAAATTGGTATTATAAGCACATAAAGCACAAAAACTAGCTGAAAATAGACAATAAGGAACATGAACTGGTGATTTTGAAGGATAACATAGGTAAAAAGTTGTAAAAATTAACGATATTAAGCAGAAATTGGTCAAAAAAAGTTGCCTCCAAGATAGTCAGATAGCTGGACGATTTGGAGGGGGTTACTCTCCTATGGGGTGTACAAAATGGGACCGCCACTTTTGGCTGTGCCTAGTGGCTTGCGCTTGGATGCTTGCCAATACCATTACCCGCATTGCGAGTACTCTCACACCGACATTCTCATCCTCCTGGGGCCCCTCGCCCCTGGCTTGCAGCTGCTGCTCCGGCTCCATCTCCATCTTGTCCGACTGCTTCGCGTCCATCTTGTCCGACTTTTTCCCCATTTTGTCCATACTTTTCGTGTGACGTGCTCGCGCGCGATTTTTCGATTCGGAGGCCCGCGCCTTTTTCGATTTAGTGACGCCCGGCGCGGCGGCAGCGGCGGCTGGTCAGTGCGAGAATTTTGTGGTGATGAAATTGAGTTGATGGGTGCCCGGCTGCCTGCTATTGGCTTTCTTTTATTGGGTTAAATGGGATCGAAATTCACTAGATCTGAGTGGGCGTTATTGTCGATTTTCAAGTGTTAAACTATGTATACTCGGTGGACAGCGCACCTAGTATGAAAACCTACCATAGTTTAATGAATCAAATCTTGTGATAAATGTCGTAATCAATTATTCCATAGTAAAAACGAAATATTATGACAAAAAACTGTATGACTGTTGGTTCATGATTCAGATGGGTTAGGGTAGGTTTTCATAACTAAGTGTGACGTCCGCCGAATATACCAATTCCAAAACTGTCATTAATTGACGCAGCGCCCAGCAGAGCGGCGCTGAAACTGCGCGCGCGGCACCAAAACGACGCGTCGACGGCGGCGTCCACCGAGGCCGTGTCGCCGCTGCGCATCGCCGTCGACTTTGCGTACGACGAGATGATGAGCGAGTCTGAGATCAGGAAGGCCATGTCCCAGTTGTCCTACTGCTACGCGGCCAATAGAAGGGCGCAGCGGTCGGCGCACATGTATTTTGTGGGCTTGTCAGGTGGATTTCTTTTGTTTTTGTTACTTCGATAACATTTGGACTGCGTCATTGTATCGGAACATATTTTCCGGTTCGAGACATCATTACATGCTCACGCGATCAACCGATCAAAATAGAAACTTATAAACTCGTCTATAGCGTCCTGTTTGAGCATATCTCATGCGACTGTCGACTGTCACCCCCCCCCCAAACCCCCCTATCCTACCCCTGATTTGTACCTGTCCCCAACTCTGAAACTTTTAAAAATTCACACACACCCCATACACCCCCCCCCCCCCGCAGGCCGCAGCGGCGCCGCCTACGACCGGCACAAGGACCGCGCCCAGTGGTCCGTCAGCCGGCGATCCGACCCCCTGTCCGAGGTGTTCCCCTTGAACGAGTGCGTCTACCTGACCGGCGACTCGGACAACGTGGTAGAGCAGTTGGATGAGAGCAAGGTCTACGTGATTGGCGGACTTTTGGATCACAATCGATGCAAGGGCGCCAGTTTGCAACGGGCACAGGAGTTGGGTGTGGAACATGCCAGGTTGCCCATTGATAGGTGCGCTGGGTCTTGGGTTAACGCACTACGCAGTGGCCCTGCGCACACGAGTTTTCAACCAAAATTTCAAAAAATTATAAATTTGAGCGCATTTGAGTTTTCTAGACTGAATCATTTTTTATCTTCGTCAACTGCAGTTAACGGACACCTCATTTTACAAAACTCAAATGCGTTCAACGCTGATTTATGACTTTTCGAAGGTAAAATTTTCAAGAAAAACGGCAGGGTTTTTTATAATGCATTTTGATTTCGGTTGAAAACTAGTGTGCGCAGCGCAGTCACAATCGGAATGGGTTTTCGGAGAGGGAGCGTTCTGATAGGGAGTGTTCGGACTGCAAAGTATGCGCAGAATCCTACCATAATTTAATGAATAAAATTTTGTGATAAATTCCGTAATTAATTATTCTATATTAAAAACGAAGTATTGGGATGAAAAGCTGTATAGTTTTTGGTTCATTATTCAGATGGGTTATGGTAGGTTTCCATACTAAGTGTGATGTCCGCCGAGTATACCATTGACAATCCGACAAGCAGCCAGTCCAATTTCCGTCCACCTGGCTCAGATACATCAAGCTGGAATCGAGGGCCATCCTGGCGATCAACCACGTGTGCTGCATCATGCTCAAGTGGCTGGAAACCGGCGACTGGCAGGCGGCCCTGGTCGATGTCATCCCGAAGAGGAAGGGCGTGTGGATTTTGGACGGCCCTGACTCTGAGAATGGTGATCACGGTCAGGTGAACGCCGATGGTGCTGCGACTGCAGCTGACTCGTGATTAGTTATGAATGTGTTGTTTTTGTATTTATTTATACATGCGTTCGCCGGTCGTTTGCACACATTTAATCATTTAATAATTTGTTCATACACATATATAAATTCTATCTAGCTACGCCGATAGAATCGTGGTTTATGCAACTTCGAACAGATCAAGTATCAAAGCACGCAGTACTGATTCTGTCGTCTTGTAATCCGTTGTGTCGTTTCAAGTCTTCTTTGCGCTTTAGGAAGCGGTTGCAGCCCGTATATAATATAAATAAACATAAGATTTTTTTTAACTACCGTATGACCTCGAAATACCCCCATGGGAGTTTATTATTTCGCCAGCAAAATTTGAGGGGGGTTTTATTCGAGGGGATGAGGTAATTATTTCGTCAGAAATTTTCGTGAGAATCGTAGTAAATAGTAGGAATTCACGTACCCAAAACAGGTGATAAATGTGTCCAAGCAGGATATATTTGGACATAACAAACGTAGATAGCTACAAAAACTACCTACCTAGTCTATGTGTAGCTGCAATGCAAATTACCAGTAATAAATACATCATGTACATTGCATACATGATGTACATCATGCCGAGGGTGGGGGGTATTATTTTCCCCAGCCCATTTTGAGGGGGTTAATTCGAGGTATTACGGTATTAATATCCCGTGATTTTTGAAACGCTAAATATGACGCATTTCAAAGTAAAATAGTGATGCGACGCAATGGCGTACCGTACACTGAAGAATTTCCGCCGGCGTCTGAACAGATTTTGAATAGGGAATTACAAATGCAGATAGCGAGAAGACTACCGAACATAACGCGTTTGAAGGCAGAAAATGTAGCTCAATTACAACTTTCCGGATTTCGCTTCATTCCAAAAATTACGATTTTTGAAGATAACACTTCCTTGTCTGGAATAACTTTCACAATAACTTCCGTGTTTTCCAAACTTCTCGGCGTACAGCGCAACAACGAATTATACCAATTAACCAATCAAAATTGGTTGATAATAATGTAACCATCCAGTGCTATTCGAATAGATACGGTAATATCGCATTAGCTTCCGGTCACATCGCGATGAAGCAACACACGTAAATATTCATTTCCCCCAACAATGGTCATTGCTGTCTGCCGTTTGACAAAGTACTTCATACACAATTTACAATAAAATTAATGATGTCCACTGAAACAACACGCCGTTATGTAAGTGCACAAATGCATTGATCAAAACAGTCAAGTGCACCTTAAGCATGGAGTTTAGTGATGCAAAATAGCCATGGCGCTGGCGCCTGACGCTAGCGCCAAAGCAAAAGGCGCCATTGCCCCTCTGGCGCTTTGCGCCATTTTGCCTTGGCGCCATTGGCGATTGGCGCTGGGGTTCCGAAAAGCGCCATGGCGCTTTTGGTGCTTGGCGCCAAACTTCTGGCGCTTTTTCCA
Source organism: Sphaerolaimus hirsutus (assembly GCA_964036195.1). Classification (NCBI taxonomy): domain Eukaryota; kingdom Metazoa; phylum Nematoda; class Chromadorea; order Monhysterida; family Sphaerolaimidae; genus Sphaerolaimus; species Sphaerolaimus hirsutus. The sequence goes on from OZ038450.1 coordinate 15,364,613, forward strand.
TCACTACTGGAGTGTGAACACAATTCTTACTCTGTATATCTTTCGGTGGCAGTGAGACAGAGGCAAATTGTATGAGAACCCTTCCTTATAATAATGACGAGAAACGAATTTCAAGTTAAGGAGTGTATTCTGCATCGGCTTTTGAAGTTTCTATTGTATTTTTACCTAGGTTATTGAGATGGAGTAGCTGATGCCATAGTTGGTGATTATCATCAAATTCTCATTTTTTTGTTTTACGTTTTTCAGTTAGGTGACAAGCAAATGGTTGATTTTCTAAACGTAATAAATCGTTGATTGTTTTATGAGTTTTTCCCGATGATGACTCACGATTAGCATTCGAAAAAATCACCGATTTTTTGGAAAATATATATATAAATGCCAACACACACACTAGTTTACCAACATGAAATGCTCGACCATTTTGGTAAACTGTTTTGACAAAACAGTACGAAGCACCGTACAACTCTGTACTGTGTTTCGTACTGTTTCGTCAAAACAGTTTACCAAAATGGTCGAGCATTTCATGTTGGTAAACTAGTGTGTGTGGGCCCAATAAATCACTCCAAATTTAGAAAAAAATATAAATATACCATATTACCTCGAAATACCCCCATGGGGGTTTATTATTTCGCCAGCAAAATTTGAGGGGGGGTTAATTCGAGGGGGGGTTTATTCGAGGGGGGGTTTTATTATTTCGCCAGAAAATTTCGTGGAATTCGTAGTAAAGAATACGCTAATAAATGTGAGAATATCGGTTATATTGGATCTATAGATGTACATCTGTACACAAATGAGCATATAAGAGTAGCTGCGATGCAAATAAGTAGTAATAAATACATCATGTACATTGCATACATGATATACATCATTCCGGAGGGGGGGTATTTCGAGGGGGGGTTTATTATTTCCCCAGCCCATTTTGAGGGGGGGTTAATTCAAGGGGGGGTTAATTCAAGGGGGGGGGGGATAATTCCAGGTAATACGGTATATGAATCACTCTAGGTCTCCAGAAAATATAATTAAATTACTGAAAAAATGACTCTAGGTAAGCTAGAAAAAAATAACAAAAAATCACTTGCCCTTTATTTATTTTTCAAGTGATATTCTGGGCTTTGTTTACCATTTGCAAGCAAAAAATGTACTTCAATATCCAACAGTCATTTATTATCATTCCACAATATTGATACAATATTTTACAAGTGAAAACATCAAGCAAGTATCAGAACAGAAAAATTCAACCTACAACCTCCATGACAACTTGAAAAATATTTTACGCTGCAAACATTTTTGTACTCAACCTGAAGTGCCTGGTTGTCGCAATGGATGTTTGGCTAAACCGGTGCTCAGCACTTGCAGCAGTGCCAGGTATGCTGAGCAAGTATAAGTCAATGCAACCAAAATATTTCATCCATTTCAAATTAATATGCTTTTAATTTTCTATTTTCAAACAGCAAAACTGAAAACAGGCACACAGCCTTCAGGAGTCTTCATCCACTCCAGAATTTGTTCTCGCAATCCAGATATCAAATGTAGAGACTTCTCCTTGACAGCCAGCACCGATTTCAGGCTTTCAAAAAAATTTACAATAAAATTTACTGTTTGTTATTAGAAAACAAATGATTGCCATGCTGTCACCCAGGTTTTCTGTATCAGGTGCAACAGTTTCGGCAAAAATTGCACAATCAATACTAAAAAAATGTATTGAATAAATTTTTCTTGCTTTTTTCACATGCTGTGTGGCCAACCATTAAAAAGAGCAAAAATTCATAGGATGACATAAATAAAAAATTACTAAAACAGTTTACAGCTGTGTCACACACAAAATGAAAACTAATTTATGGTGATATCATTTTTTGTCATCATTTTAGTTTTCACAGCAAAAAAATAGATCCATGAAGCGTGTGGAAACAGGCCGGATGCGTTTGAAGCGGCACCCTTCCACACAGTTTCACCCGCTTCCACCAACATCACAAAAATTTTGGTGAAGTGTCTTCCATCCACTTCCCCTATGTATACATTTGTCTGGGAGTGGCATATTAAGAAGTGTGAAGTGTTTTCACGCAGATTTTTGTGATGTGTGTGGAAACTCCAGCATTCATGGTGTATCGTCGGAAAGTGTTGGCATGAAGACACTTCATGACACTTCACTGCGCATCCACACAACCATTTTTTGCTGTGTTTCACATTAGGTGAACATAAGGGCAAACTAGTGACTTGCCAACACCTACTGACAAACATTCATGCCATTTGTGAAAACTGAGCATATTCAGCATTCAATAGTGGAAAACTGGATAATCTCATCATTGTTGGCCATTTCAGTTTTCAAAAAAGTTATGGTGAAAGTGTAGGCACAATCTCTCAACTCAAAAATGCTCTACATGAACAGAAAGATTTTCTGGAGAAAATTATTTGCGGAATTCTCTTGCACAGATTACATGTTTCAGTCATAAAGTGCAATCATTTAACCACAATGTATCTAGTATGAGTGATTTTCTCAGTGATTTTTTTTCGAATTTTAAATTTGGAGTTTGGATTTAAAGAAAAATCTGAGGGATTTAAAGAAAAATCTGAAGGATTTAAAGAAAAATCTGAGAGTAATGATTTAAAGAAAAATCTGAGAGTAAATTTTCTCTCTAATACGGCGGCGTTCGAGCACACTGCGGCGATTCCGAGGCGTCGCTGTGTGTGATAAGGTGCGTTTGTTGGTGAGAGAGCAGAGTCTGCTCACGCTACGTAACGTAGCGCCTCTGAACAATGCTTCGGCACGTTCTATGAGGCTAATACTGTGCTTGGCATCGTGCCAAAATGCCGGTATCACCATACTACAATTATGGTGTCCTCTTTATGAGGTGTCGCACTATGTGCTGACTACTTTGTCGCGACTAATGTCCGACAACTCACCAAGCGCCGTGTCTGCGCCGATGTCGAACATTATGTCGCGACATGTTTTGGCACTGTGCCAAACAAAATTGGCATTGTGCCAAATGACTATCATTGATACAAATATACGAAATGTTGAATTAAAACAAATACCATTTATATTCACTATCACGTACAGGCTCCGTTCGGTCCGTTTCGGGATCGATTCGTGGCACTCGGCGATATATACATGCAAAATGTCTACCGACGAAGCTAGGCAGAAGGATGCTAAAGTTAGTCAGATTCAACTTAGCTCACTGTGTGTATATGATGAGTACAGAACCTTGGCTGTTTCTGTAACACTCTACAATTATGCTCAATTCAAGATGTTCAAATTACAGGTCCCCAGCCAGGGACTGGTCGCCTTGGCGCTGGGACTGGACAATAACGAAAGTCCAGATGGCGTAAACGTCAATAACGACAAGAATGTGACGAAGGTCAGGCGCAGTCGGCAGGTCAGAACTGCTTCCGTCTCAGTATTCCGTGAGGAGTCAGCGCCGGCAATAGCACCAGGTGCGTTGTGGCATAAAAAATTATTTGTTTTTGGGTGCAATACGTGTTACTCAACTGTATACTTTGTTTTGCGGCTATATGGAAAGTTTGTATATACTAGGTGGTTACGCTCTACTAAGAGTGACGATTATCGAGATATAACGGTAAATACAACTGACCGAGGGTGGGATTATGTACTTATAAAAGCGTTACACACGGTAATGATCGCAGATGCGAATTTGGAACGTGAGCGTCGGTCCAGCGAGTGCGGCGAAACCGTTGGCCCGATGCCAAGAAACATTTTGGCTGCGGCTGTCTCTGCTGACGATGACGCTGTGCCGCAAGATACTTCCCAAGACATGGCTTCAGGCGATGAAGTCATAGATGACTACTACTATGGCGTCGGATTTGACCCGCGGAATGTCATCGGCGGATACGCTACGTCCGGCCAAATCGAGATATCTAATGGTCGCGTGATGGAGCCCGATCTACATGGACGGATTACAACGGCTGCAAAGCTGGCAAGCGCTATGGGTAGGCTGTTTCTGGATTTTGACTTGTACAATGTTTATGGGAAAATACATGCTTTGTGTTTGTGTCACTTGTTACGTGTATCGATAAGCTTGTATGTAGACAGAAAAAATAAAGATGATGCCTCAAACTCCAGCGTATACTTGAGCATTTTGACCATTGCAGGCTTTGTCCCGAAACATGCTGTTTTCAATTGGGAAGCTGCCAGTGCGGAAGCATGCAACGGTTATCTTGTGAAAGATACCAACCTGCACCCGTTAGAATTGGCGAATGCAATGGTTAAAAGCTTCAATGAAAGTCCGTTGGCAACGCCAAACGCTTTAGAGATTGGATATTTAGCGACTCTTGTTAGAGATCTCGAAGAGTCGAGGAATTTACAGGGAGACTTTTTGCGCCATGTCAGTTTTTGGGGGTGCTATTGGTGTTTATTATTGACATTGGGTGTATACATGTATCTCATGAGAAAAAAAAAGCACATTTTCGCAAAAATGCGCGGACTATGCGAATTGACGTTAAAAATATCTCTTTCCGATCATATACTGATTAAATCGAATATATTTGATAACCTCTTTCAGCTGGAAATAGAGAGCTCAAACGCATGCGGCCAGCTTAAATTCGAAAGTGCAGATATACAGACGCAGTTAAATTCGCTGTCAGCTAGGGTGTCCGCCATCGAAACGGGGATAAAGGAATTCCAAAAAGTTAGCTATCTTAGGTTAAATATTTCGGTGCTCAGTGGACTTTCTGAACCTACGACATGTATAAAATTTGTGTACATTACTGAATTCCAAGAAGTGAACACTAATTTATTAAATATATTGAGCTTAAATGGAGAAACTGGAGAGAAAAAAACTCTCATTTTCGTGCAAACTACTGTTTCACAGATCTGTTATGATAACATTCCCTATTTACAGAATCACGACGCCCACACCGCAGTGGTTAATGACTGCAAAAATCGACTTTGGTTGCTGGAAAACTCAGCGGCATCGTTGGGGTTTGCTATGACTTCCGGTACAACTGGCTCTCAGTCGCAATTGGCACAGTGCCAATCGAGTGCAACTGAGCGCATCGCTGCGCCAAAACGCCGCATTGATATGACGACGGGGCAAACTTCTACACAGCCGAAGAGAGTGCACACCATTCGTGCGGGGACGGATGTGAGTTCAAATGATACATCTGTCTACTGTAGAATTTCAGTTTTTAGCAGAAAATTCTTTCGATCAGAATTCTGTAAAAAATTGTTCTTCGATCCATCTTTGAAATACATAGAAATTTTATCAACTTTAATATCGTTGCATACATCTATGGTTAAATCATCCCTTGCACTTTTACAGCTGACAACCCCCCTGGTGACCCCGCAACTGCCGCCGGCATCGGTGGCGCCTTTTAAACCAAATCGAGCGGACATAGTGATCGCCCTCGACGATCCGAGCGACCCGTTTGGCGGTTTCTACCCGTGGCAAGTCAGCGTTCAGGGCGAAGTCTTCGAGTGCATACTGAACGGGTTGATCTACGTTAGTCTGGCTTTTTGGTGGTCTTTAGATCTTTGGGACAGGGGTTACGATCATCATATAGGCACGACTTTACACGTATGCTATAAAAATAGAAAAATTCAACTTATTCGAGTATGTAGATCGAATGATGTTACAACAAAAACTGCCTACTACATATATCAATCTCAGGCCGAGGCTATTGCATGCGCCCCAGCCCATATGTCAAGCATGGCTAAAGCACTCAATGAGCGCTTCGGATCAAACGATGGCACAAAGTGGTCCGCCGAATTTCACGAGTACAAGAGGGAACTTTTGCGTGTGTGGATGCAAGTCACGCGGCATGTTGAGGCGACAAAAATGGATGTGGCGAACAAATGGTTCAAAATTGGGGACGGGAGAGATTCAGACACCGGCACACTTTATGACACGAAAGAAGATGCCATGGATACGGTGGCCTATGCCACCTTAAAGACAATTATACAAAACGCGGTGGACAACAACGCTGGATTGCGGTTTGTTGGGTCACCTTTGCCTTTTATGTTTACAGTGTTAAAAAATGCTCCACACCTTGCACTGACACATATATCTCCGTTTATTGAGTCAGTTGTCCAGAGAGTCTACCGAAAAGTTTCATTACAAATCAAACCTGTAAAAAAGTTTGTGCTGTTAGACACGCCGAATCACACTACTATAGACGCTAGTACAATTGTTGTCCAGCGAGTCTCCCACACTTCCTCAGGACATGTAAAATATGAAATCACGGTATTTTCGACTGGTGATATTGTTCGCACATACATCCGTGTTACGGGAGTGTCGGCTTCATACGATATAGTTGTCATGAGGGTGTCGGGAAGCTCCTCTGGACAACATATTTTAAAAATAAGAAAGCAACATCCCGGGGCCGATATTGCTTTAATTATTATGGAATACATATCTACTAAAAAGTATGAGATTACAACCATTGTTGTCCAGAGAGCCTACCGCACGGTCTCAGGACAAGTAAAAAATGAAATCACTGCATTTTTGTTTGGTTATATTGATCAACCAAAAATATGTCATGCGGGCGCACCTGCCTTATATGATGCAGTTGTCCTAAGGGTGTTGGGGAGATCCGCTGGACAATACTGTACGAAATCAGTTTGCTTTCAAAATAAATTGCATTACATATTAAGGAGATGGAGTGGGATTAAGAAAAAGGTAGATCAAAGAGTTGTCCAACGGTCAGCTGCCAGTACCATAAGACAACTAACTGTTTATGGGAAAAAAAGTATGGTTTTAACTAAAACGTTTTATACGGCTCGTAAAAGTTTATACTCTGTTATGCTGTCCAGGCAACTCTTGTGGTCATCCGGGCATGCGCACGGTCCCAACGGCTGGGTAGAGACAAACAGAGTGATACGCTGTGCGGGCGAGTTTCCTCCTAGCGGGTGGCAAGGCGCACTGGCATGCGGCAGTATAAAGGGGAAATTAGAGGTTCGTAAGTGGTTTAATAGCCTATGCCACGTAATAGTTTGCACCTATCGAGGTGAAAGATTAAGAAAAAAGATAGCCTGTGATTCTGCAACACGCAGTGTAGTATATTTTGATAGATTACACTACTTTTTCGAGATAAACCGAAACATGTTAAAATACCCCTTCCAGTGTTCCATCCCAACATCGCATGGGCCGTTTTACCTGGCACCGTATGCAAATTTGTATGGCTTGGCATGGGCGGAGGTACGAGCGACGATTACCGAAAATGCTGCATTCACGCATCGTATGGATACGGGAGAAATTGAAGTTTTGGCCGACGAAGGCCTGTTTGCGGCCTTTGACGAAGCCAAACAATGGGATGCCCGCGATAGTGCCAATGTGTACGCTACGATGCAGGCCAATATGGTGGCACCGGAAAATTATATTGAAAAAGTGAGCGTCATTTGTAAACTGTTTACTTGGGGAAACATCTTGGTGCATCGCGGTAGATTCAATAGACATTTATGTATGTCGACACTTTGTCACACAAATCAATACACTCAGCAACGTACGAATGCAACTCTGCGCCGTGGATACCTGCCCGCCATTCTGGAAACGGCATCGAAGCAGCAAAATCAATCGTCGACCAGTGCTCCACGTGGCAGGGGCAAATCGACCAAACCTAGTGGACAACAACGTGGCGACACACGCAACAATCGTGGTGTTACGGGGCGAGGCAATTACCGCGGCCAGCGCGGTACGTTGTGGAAACTAGGACATTTTAGCAACATTGCGATAATTTTACTTCTTACGGTAACAAATTATGCTACTGCCGGGGCTTTACATGTGTCACCATACTCAGGCAGGGGTGGCCCGACGCCGCGCGCCAAAACGGCTTATCAAAAAACACAACGTGTGATGGCAGCTCTGCGAGAACCGGTTGTCGAAAGCGACCGCGTGGTTGCCACTGGCCACCTTCAACAGCCGGCCGGTTGGTGGGGTAACGTATTTAGTTCCTACTACGAAAAAAGGTTGTATGTCTCTATATCAAAAATGACGGCATCTGGTGATTATACGGCTTGTATCTTTGGTATACTTGTTTCTAAATATTCCGTTTACAAACTTGGCAACATGCCAAGTATTGAGAGCAGTAGTGAGAAACAAATCTTATTCAACTTAAATTTTCCAGGAAATGTGTTCGAATATGGCGTACAATCTGGTGCCGCGTCGAGCAGCGACCACACCAATGCGCCTGGTGCCGATGCTGCACCTGTCGGTGATGCCGATGATGGTCAAGGTGAACTTATTAAGCACGCTACAATTTTTGGTGTATTGGGCAAATACCAATACACATACAAACTACTTATTGCAGCCGCCAGCTCGGTGGACAACTCCGCGCGGATGACTCAGCCATTGGACGGGTCGTACGCAGGCCACGCGCAGGCAAGCGTTGCAGCGTCTTTGCGCACTTCACACCTACATGCAAAATTAACCAAACAGGTACGTGGTGCGGGCTGGAAATCTCTGAATACGAAAATCTGCAAACCCTTCCGATTGGCACACCTGGCCCCCTCCGCGGCGCAAAAGTGCAGAAAAAGCTTTGCGCACTACGTAGAGAGCTCGCACTTGTTCGACGACGGAAGTCAGATTGTTGATACTAGGCTTGGCAGGCGGCCAAAAAAAATGACGGATATCGTTAGGATGCTGCATAACGGCATTAACATGGGTCCAGCCTGCTCATACAGAGACATTGATTATACTCCGGCCATTCGTGTTAACCCGCCCAATTTCACTGTTGAAAATAAGCGCCCGTATGACTACTTTTACACTGTACTACTTTTGGGCGATAGCACAGGCAGCTCATTGAATAGCATGCTGTCTCGCGATTGTTCGAAGTACAATTTACCACTAATTGTGCACTCTTCCAAGGCGCTGTTTAGTGGTAAAAGGCTTCCAACTATCGCTGCGGCGACCAGTGAGCTGTCTTTGACGAGTTGTTACGATGTGCTGATTTTGCGTTGCGTACTAAACGCTTGTGATGCTGAAAATTTTTTCTCCGCGGGGCATGGGGTAGAGTGTGTTGAAAAATATTTCATGTGTGGCGTGTCGCAATGTATCACTGAGGTTCAGAACTGTTCGGGTATTTCGCTTCAGCCGTCGGGCAAGGTGATATTAAGCCTGATAGGTCCAACTTTACCACGGCACATGAAAAATGGTTGGAGTAGGGAATTACTGGTAGAAACGTTCGATTTTTTTTATAAATTAGAGTGCGCGCTGTTCGAACTTGTGTCGGAATCGTTTAGTGATGTTGTGGTACTGCCGCTGATGTCATTTTTGCGCACTCAATACAAAGATATGCAATGCGACGCCGAAACAGATGCATTTTTGCAAATGGTGTGCCGGGATGGATTGCACACCTCTCAAGTTGGTAATGCGGTTATCAGTCAACTGATAAGGTCTGAGCTGCTAAAAATGTGGGTTATTACATATAATGACATTCATAAATCATATCTACATATGAATCCCCACTACATAGGGCACCGGACGTGGACAGCCAGGGGCACAGCAGGGACACGTGATGCGCACACCGGTCAATACACTGCCCTTAAGCCAGTATTTCGCACGGCAGCAGTAGCGAGTGTTCTATTGTGGTGGGATGATGTTCAGATTTTTGTTTCATTAAGTGCATTTTTCAATTTATTGCTCTTATACCTGCTAGCAAGCACATTACATCTTCATAGAGATATTTCTCGGTTTTTTAATTGCTGTCTAATACTCAGACATAGTTTTCAGATTATTTTAACTTTAGCAAGCGTATCTATTGAAAACAAATATCTAAATGGAATGTACATGGTATCAATGCGGTATTTAGTACAATGTGTCTCGTATATCGATGTAATTGTGCTTGCTATTGGTGTCATACTTTTCTTCTTAAAATATGTTGAAAGAAACCGTATAGTTTCACGATTCTCGAATTTTCAATCGCTGCTGATTGGTTTGATAGTTTTTTATTCGCTTATTGATGCGGCCACCGGAATAAATTTGGGAGAGAATACTGTGAACAACACTGAATACATTCTTGATACAGGGTTATCAGTTCCCTTAACTATCCTTTATCAAAATGCACGTCATTTGAGATGGAAATGTGAGGAAATACTTACCGCAGTTCAAAACAGTGGCTGCGCCATTATGTGTTTTGTCGAGACACATTTCAGATGTGCGACTGACGCAATATCGATTCCAGGATATACCGCCTCTCACAGCTACAAGACAGGTGTGGAAGCTGGGGGTGTTTCAATTTATGTAAGAAACGATATAAAACACAAAATAGTCGATTTTAAAAATAGTGGGAACATAAGGGGTATTGCTATAGATTGCAATGATAAAAAATATACAATTTTGACCTGCTACCTTGAAAACAATAGTAAAGTACGTAAATCATGCATGATTTTGAGAAAAAATATTGATTTACTGGAAGAGTTGAGTGCGGTGTACGACAAATGCACAAGAAATAATGATAATATAATAATATTGGGGGATTTTAATGGTCACATAGGTAATGACAAGCTTGGCATAGAACAAAATAATTGTGAGGTAAACGCTAATGGCAAACTAATCCGTGATTGGATGGGAATACATGGACCGACATTAGTTAACAGATACTTCTCATATCCTTGGACCTTTGAGCGGAAAAATGCCAAAACAATAATTGACTTATGTTTTACAAATATACATGACAATTCAATTTGGGGGGAGGTTGACAACCACGGATTAACTTGCCCGTTGATATCAGACCATCACGCTATATTACTTCACGTAAATACTTGTCCCAAATTGAATACTAAAATGGAAAAGTTGATAAAACCACGTGGTGAGGAATGGGGAGTCTATACTCATGCAATCGCAGGAGTAGACACCGATGATTACCTTACGCTACTTGACACTATAAAGCAAGCGGCAAAAACTGCTACGGAGAATAGGCCGTTAAATATGGGCCGAAATATTACTGTGCCTATGCATATTCGAAAGTTGCATCGTAAAATATCGAAATTGCGCCGTAAATATGGGCGTACTCAATGTGAATGTTTAAAGGCCGAAATATCTAAACTTAAATGGCAATTAAATAAGGAAAAACGGGCGCTTAACAAAAATCGGAAGGATAAACAAATTGAGTTATTAACATCCAATAAGCATAAAGAGATTAATGCCGTATATAAACACATCAATAGAAATTGGTGTGAAAAAGGTGCTGTGGCACAGATAAGAGACGAGCTAGGCAACGACGTAGACACACAAGAAAAAATGAATGTAGAAATGCAAAAAGTATGGGTTATTGTCATTGCTCCAAACCCTGGCTCTGCTACTGTGGGAAACATTACTCAACTTTTGAATGTGAATGATACAGTAGGAATGTGTGAGCCATTCAGCATGATAGAGCTGGCAAAGGGACTGAAACAGTTAAAACCAAATAAATCCCCTGGCACAACAGATGTATACCATGAAATGTTACGGCATCTTCCACTATCAGGCAGAGAATCGATTCTGCGAATCTACAATAACTGGTTAAGTGGTAGAGAAATCCCAAATATAGCTAAGGTATGCAAAATGGTACTTTTGCACAAAAAGGGAAGTAAATCTGATATGAAAAATTATCGTACATTAGGGATCAGCTGTAACATAAAAAAGTTATATATGATACTTATGAACAACAGACTTATGCATGTCTGTGAAAATTTGGATATATTCACTGAACTACAGGGAGGGTTCAGACCGAATAGACGCACATGCGATAATGTACAAATACTTAGAAGCTGTCATCACTATGCCATGTGCAATGGTAACAATTTGGTAACTTGTTTTGTAGATGCTGTTAAAGCATTTGATAGGGTAGATAGGCAGAAACTGTGGTACAAAATGGAATTGCTAGGAATACCGTCAAAATTTACGTCAGCCATAAAATCGGCTTATGAGAATATCTCGGTCAAAATGACGTATGATGACTTCATATCAGAGGAAATGGCCTATCCCATAGGTGTAGCACAAGGATGTGCATTAAGCCCTACACTATATGCTCTATATATGCATGATTTGGCTGGAAAACTGTTGGAAACTGGTAAAGGTGCCAAATTGGGATGGGGCCAAGATAGGCTCCCTGGGTTGTTCTTTGCCGATGATATAGTGCTCATGGCGAACAATGACACAGATCTGCAATCCCTGATGAATGTATTTACTGATTGGGCTTGGGATTGGAATATTTCTATAAATAAAGATAAATCACATGTACTGCGGTGGGGGAAAGATAACACAGATAAAATGTGGGGGCTTGGATACACCTCACACAAATCGCTGCAACATATCTCTGAAGTAAATGAATCAAAATACTTGGGAATCACCATAACAAATAGTTCAGACCCTTTTGAAAAACATAGGGCTTCTGCTGTATCAAAAATGTTGAGACACAGCAGCCTAGCTATTCTATCCTCCTCTAATACAACCAAGCCAGCTTTATACAGCAAAATGGCTTTTAAAAGCTACATTGAACCTGCTTCAATGTATGGCTTGGAAGTCACAGGTGCGTCTAAAAGCCACCTTGTAGAATTAGACAAAATTTATTGGCAGACTATCAAAAGATGTCTACATTTACCTATCAACACCAGCTCGTCCAGCTTACTGATTGATCTGGGTGGCGAGCTGCCTTCAGATAGATATCACCAAATGACTATAACTTACTATAATTACATGATGGGCTTGAATGATGATAGACTTCTAAAAAGGGCCATAATGATAGAAAATAGTTTACACAACACAACTAGATTAGGTAAAATAGAGGTAATGCATAGTAGATACTCCACAAGTGCCCAGTATACTGATAGTACAGTGGCCTCACTAAGAATGCTTTCAAAAAGAAATGTGAAGCTATCTATTCAAAAAAAAAGGCATTCTACTTGTGTACAACAACTGCAGAATCAAAAAATCTCTACCCTTAGGGATGACGTAGGTGTCCAATTACATCCGATAAGACTGCCCTACAATGCATTGACATGGTTTGGAGCAAGACACAACTCAGTTAGACAATTTGGTAAAAAAGGGGAGAAAAAAATTTGTAGTAAATGCAGTAATCCTTATGTTAAAATTGTGGGGGGTGTCTGGCACACACTGTATGTGTGTCCTTGGTTAGATGAACATCGCGATAAAATTATTACATCAAAATGCGTATCAAACTGTGTCAATATGACAAATTGGCTAAATGCCAAAATTTGTAATCAACACATGATAATGATAAATAACATGCTAGTATTAGGCTTCTCATGGATGGTCGACAAGAACGTATAATATGCTATAGTGACTGGGCTGTGTGGTAAACTGTGGTGATATGCGCAGTGACACCGGCGGAGAAATGAGATACATACAGGCATGAGGGACAGTAAGATGTGAAATCTGGACATCTTTCCAGATAAACTCTTTCTATCGTACACGTGCCTGTGATGCTCACTTCTACGCGTGGGTTGCTGTAAAAAAATATACCGTATTTTTTTCCCATACAGCCACTAACACTAGCATACTGTACATCTAATATTTCCTTTTTAGAGAATAAATACAATCTCCACGGTTGAAAAATGTTCTTCATTACAGGCTCCATCTTGGCGCTGGTGTACAACGGCGCGACAGACGACCGGGGGTACGGTGTTGGAGCAAAACTCGACACAAGGTGATAAAGGTGAAGTTCCCTGGAAATTATTTACGTAACTTTAATGTATAATATGGCGTATACAATTCAAACGGTAGAAGGTGATCTATACGCGGTACTTACGTATGAAATACTCTGGGCTTGTGACGAAATCCTAGTCTCAATGTTTGTCACCTGCACATAGGCATCGATAAAAAGATAGATACTAAGTGATGGCAGAAAAAATTTTAGTACTCCCACCTGCAGATTTTGCGGTGAGACACATGATTGATCAAAAAAAGGAGAGTCCACGATGCAACCGATGCGAGTACCGCGGGCAGTGGACAACAATAACTGCGCACTGAAAAGGCAAGATAGACGGTATGTGCTAGGCGTATTAAACAGGCACAGGTATTAATTAACAAACTTTTGGCAATTTCCATACACTACAATGCCTGCTGGGTGATAAATATCAGTGACTTTCTCCTCTATGCGGAATTTAATGCGGAATTCATTTCTGATGTAATCACCGAAGAATGAAATCAAATGTGGTGCAACACCTGAATACACGGGTGTGAGGCGATAGATTGGCATGATTTTGCTCGATATAATTTTGATGTCTTAGCGACCAATGAAAGTCGACAGGCAATTGCGACAAATGCACGAAAATACTCATGTGGAACGCGTCCATTTTAGAACGTTTTTAAAAATATCTTTATGACGGTTTAGACATTACCATGGGATCGTGTACAAGTGTACCTGGATAACTTCAACCTGGGTCATTAAGCATAATGCATGATTAAACACGTGTATATTGCTCTTTTTTTTAACGTAGGAGCGGCGTGCAACTAAACGTGTTAGGCCGCAGAGGATTATGCATGTGCCGTGAGCCGTCGAAACAAGACATCGAGTTGAAGGTAACGGCATGTGATACCTCAATCCGAAATTTGAACATTGTATTGTATTGTATTAAAAATATATATAAATATCAATATCACTCAGAATTTGAAAAAATATAAATATATATAAATCACGGGTTATTTATATTTATTGTGATTTTCGAAAATATAAAACACGGGTTATTTTTTGAATGCTACTCACGATGCTTTGCATCTGTTCAGCTTTTGAAGATCCTGATTATATATTTTCAAAAATTATTTTGTTAATAGTTTATATTGATTTACACTATAGGAAAAATTCAATTCAAAGGTAGAGACAAGAAAATTGTTATTTCGAGTTTCGGATTTCATCATAATTAATTACCTAGGTAAGTGACTCACGCCAAGCATCTTCTTGAAACCACATAAATACAACAATTTACAACTCCAAACCACCTTAAAAGCGCTCAAGCATCTTCCAAATGCGCCGACCGAAACGCAAACAGTCGACAATTATCCTCCTAACAACACTAGCACTCTTAACATTGCCCCTGTCGACCATGTGCACCAAGTGCCACTACGGCGAGACGGACGCGCAGACCAAGGTGTTCACGCCGAAGCACGGCGTGCTCGCCACCTGCACCGCCGACTACGTCATCTACTGCTACAAGATATACATACACACTTTTAGTGGGTGACAAGACGTTTTCATGGTGCTGTCGTAATACGTATTATACTCGGCGGACCCCAAAGTATGCGCAGAATACTACCATAATTTTATGAATAACATCTTGTGATAAATTTCGTAATTAATTATTCGATAGTAAAAACGAAATGCTAGGATTAGTGATATGAAAAGCGTCAGAACTTTGGCGCCAAGCGCCATGGCGCTTCTCCGACCCCTAGCGCCAGAGCAAAATGGCGCCAAGCGCCAGAAGCGCCATGGCGCTTTTTGCTTTGGCGCTAGCGCCAGGCATTTTGTTCCTGGCGCCGGTCAAAAATAGCGCCAAGCGCCAAAAGCGCCATGGCGCTTTTACATCACTAGCTAGGATGAAAAAACTGTATAATTTTTGGCTCATTATTCAGATGGGTGATGGTATTTAGGTTTCCATACTATGTAAGAGTGATCTCCGCCGAGTATAATTGTATAGAACATGGATATAACAATGCTCGCCCGCCACTTGCAGAGAAAAAAGTAACAGTGCACGGGTGCGACAACGGCCTGCAGCGATGCGAGGAGCTCGGCCCCGCCTGTCTCAAGGTTAACAACGCTAGTGTTACTAAATGGAATTTTCCCAACGCCAGATATCATAGAAGAATCGATGGGAGATATATACCGTATTTCCTCGAAAAACCCCCCGGGGGGTGATCGTTTCATAGTAGTCTCGAGAGGGGGCGGGGTCAAACGAGGGGGGGTATTTCGAGGAAATACGGTATTTAAAAAATCTCAGAAAATATAAGATTGTCTGAGATTTATATTTTATTCACCATTTTCTAAAGAGATTTAATTATAACTATTTTTGAGAGGTTTTCTGAGATTTTTAAAAATATCAGTAAATCTCTCAAATTCTGATATTTATATTTATTTATAATTTTCCAGGTTTTTTGAGACAGATTTGATTATATTTTTTCTTGAGGGATTTTCTGAGATTATATTTTCTAAAAAATTTACGATTTTTACAATGCTAACGCCAGACCACATCAAACTCACAAAGGAGCGCATCGGCGCCGGGTACGGCTACACGGTCAAGTGCTGCTGCATCGACGAGCTGTGCAACGCCGGTGCTCGTTTCGGGGTGCAGAGATTGCTCTTGGCTTCATTGACCACCGTGGGCTTTATGATGCTGGTGCCTAAGTTGGGCCTTTAAAATTGATTTTGATGTAGACTGTATTGAATAGTTCATTTTTGTATTTACCTACCTATCTTTGTTTCCACGGGCCAATCCAACAACGTGTCAGAAGAGTACATTGTTCAACCGGCAATATTTGTCGGTGAATTGCATAGAGGCTCCTCAACTTGAACCTGATCAGGTTGCGCTCCCGCACCCTGTAAAGTGCCATGTCAATTGACAAATGTCATGCAAAGTGTCTATCAAAATTTAAAATAAAAGATTTTATTACTCAACTTTTGACATTTTGCATGACATTTCACAAATTATGACATTTTGCATGCCCATTTAATTGTTTACAGGGTGCTGGACTGCACCAGTGTAGTGATGTAAAAGCGCCACGGCGCTGGCGCCTGGCGCTAGCGCCAAACGAAAAAGCGCCATGGCGCTTGGCGCCTTTTTGCCGTGGCGCCATTGGCGCTTGGCGCCCACACCTCCAAAAGCGCCATGGCGCTTTTGGCGCTTGGCGCTATAAAGCCGTGGCGCCATTGGCGCTTGGCGCTCACACTTTAAAAAGCGCCAAAAAAGCGCCATACTGTCTGTGTACGTTTTCGATACGTACATCAAATATGCCATCAAAATATGAGATGATTGTTTTTTTGTTCCATCCAATTTTCCCATTACCTAACAATTATGGTTCACACACCCAAATTTCATGGATTTTAGGTATATAATAGCAAAATTTCACTTGCTTCAAAAAAGTCACCTACTTAAACTTTCAGCATTCAGAGTAAAACTACCAATATAGCATGCTGAATGTACACTACTCTTTTATTTACCCTATGTCCTTAAATATGATCCCCTTGAATAACACCCCTGAATAACTTCACATGTTAGCCAAGTGATGAAAAATACCCCACCCCCTGAATAACTCCCCCATATGGGTATTTGATATGTACCTATATCCGCAATGTGTATTTGAATGCCAATGAAGTCTCAATGAATTTTTCAATGGATACCTTGTTTTTATTGTTGTTGAACTATCAAATACCTGGATTACATGAGTTTATGGAATGCATACAAAGAATGAAGTGCATGTTCGGAGAAAAAATAACTCTCCTTAGAATAACACCCCCTTGAATACCCCCTCCAAAACTTAGGATGAAATAACTCCCCTGGGGTCTTATTTGAGGATATACGGTACTTGCATTCACTGCAAGTACATGGGTACTTTTGTGCACAAATTTCCACGCAGCTTCATTAATCAAGTAGGGAACATCTTTGTGTATTTAGCATCCAGTTCGATCCATATACCATGTAACTTTAGATATTGATGTACATGGTGATGAAAAATGGCCAAGAAATTTTTGGCGCTGGCGCTATTGGCGCTTGGCGCCATTGTCCTCTGGCGCCATTGGCGCTTGGCGCTACCGTCTGGAAAGGCGCCATGGCGCTTGGCGCTAAAATCGTGTGGCGCCATTGGCGCTTGGCGCCGCAATGGGAAAAGCGCCATGGCGCTTTTGGCGCTTGGCGCCGAAACTCTGGCGCTTTTCACATCACTACACCAGTGCTCCTAAAAGTGCGTTCGAAAACGTATTTCTTATTTGCCAGGGACTTTGAGACTCGTCCAAAATTTGTCACTTGAAAGGACACTTTAAAAGTTGCGGGATTGGTGTCAGTTTCAGATGAATAAAGCAAACGTAATTAACGGTCAGTACAAATGCCTCCATTTTAGCATAAGTAAAATAAATAAAAATGCATATGGCACCGTTATGAATTTTTTTGTGGATTATAAATATCATAGGTATTATAGGTATAGAAAGTGCACAAAACGTTATGAGCATACATACCTGTTTTCCGAACGAGCTCAACTTAAGAGATAAAAAACACCAAAAATCGACTAAGCCACATAAATATCTACGCGTTTGAAAATCCGATTTTCCCGGATTTAGGTAGAGTTATGTGTTTTCGATTCAACTAAATACATTCCATGTTTTACATTACAAAAAAAACTATCGGAAACGGTCGACAGCATGTTGCTCAATAAAATCATGCATAAAAGTGCATGTTCACAGTAAAACATTTCCAAAGCTCACGCTGTGCCCCATTTCAAGTTTCAAAATTTTTATCGAAATTGGTTATTCATTGAGAAGTGAATCGGGCCGACAATACGGAGCGTAAACATAGTTTTACACATTTATTTCACTGATTTTGATAGATTTTGACAATAAGAAACTCGAAATTATGCCAATTTACGGCGGACGGTTATCGAATAAAATCGTTCCGGCATATTTACGATTCTTGTATTTTACAATTGAGTATTTTTCTAAATATCTGTACTTCTGAGGATCTCAAATAGTCTTCGTGTTTATTTTTCAGATTACTGTATTCACACAGAGTGACATTTTATTGGCTCGTTTCACCAAAGTTCGCACTCGAAGTGCAATCGAAAGAAATTACCTACGCAGTTACAACACTTTACTATCATTTCTTTCAAAACATCACTATACTCAAATGAAATTTTTTTACCTTTACAACATTTACAGCTTTTATAAGGCAACCGTAAAAATTCAATTAAAAAATTTTTCCCGCAACGGGTGAGAAATGCCATATCAAATTTCTTAGGTGCGGGCGACGTTACCACCGAAGGAAGCACTTACTTAAAGTGAACACCTGAAACTTCCGTCTTTTGTTTTATATCCAACATGAAGTTTGGCATTTGGCACCCTTCCCTTTTCCTGGTAATGTCTAAAATTAGTTAATTTGTACGCTTCAGCAAAATTTTCACTCTTTCCGTTCCTTTTCACGTTTCATTTGATAAACACCATAGAGGAGTTACTTGCTTCAAGTAGCCCATACACAAATTTGCCACCATTTTATCTGTTACTTCGCCATGTAAAGTTCAGTGCGGCGAAAACACATACTCACCTGCTTCTTTCATTTCGTACTTGTACCCGTTTTCGCTTTGTGATACACAAAGTAACACTTTACCAAAAACCAAGAGCATTCAGTTACAAAGTAAATAAGTAAATACAACATCGAATGTATTTACGTGGGGAGGTACGCATTGACGTGACGTTTATATGTATTCA
>OZ038450.1:15384165-15582987 GCA_964036195.1 Sphaerolaimus hirsutus
AGTGTGAGCTGTGTCAAAGTGCTGCAAACATTAAAGATACAAAAAGCTCACGCTGCCATACAAAAGTTTGGTGAAACTGTTTCTTGTGATGCAGTTTGCTGTGTTGATAGCCTATATTATTAGATTTGTATACATTTGCCTTGATATACATCTTTTGATAGCTCAATTAGAAAATGGCATGGTATATGATATATCACTTTTGTGCATTCAAAAGCATACAGATGTTTGGCTGCAGCGTCCACTTTTTGTTGGCTTTAGCCATTTTTTATTGGATGTACTTCTTTTTGGGGGCCACAGGCACAAAAAATTTATAAGTTATTGCAAATCAAGCAAATGCCAAATTTGGCACTGAGAAAGACAATCTATAGTCAAGAAGAAGCCAAATACTAATATTCAAAATATTTTCAACTTGAATGTCACAAATTTCTCGTTTGTATTAGTATAATTACTTGATTTTTATCTGAAATTGTTCACCTGAAAGTTGCCACTTGACATTTGAACTGACATTAAGAACTTGACATTTAGAACCTATAGTTATCACTTGACATTTCTGACTTGACATTACCCACTTGACAATGACTTGACATGAACCACCTGCTATATTTTCACCTGATAGTTTTCACTTGACATTTATGACTTGACACCTGAAAATTATCACCTGAAAATTATCAGTTGACACCAAAAATTTGACATTTGAATTGAACTATCACTTGACACCAAAAATGACTTTTACTTGTCATTTGACTGGATTTTCACTTAAATGTTGGTATCTCCACTTCATCTCCACTATCACTATCTCCCTGTTAATAGTGCTTTTTTATGCTGTTTTTATCGAGTGGCACCATGGAGTCCAATATGGCACCATTTTTATGAGTGGTGCCATAGACTCCAAAGTGGCACCATCTTATGTATATTTTTATTTTTTATTTCAAAATAGTTTTTCAAATTTTTTTATTAAATTTTTTAATTATTTTTTTCAAATTTTTTTCTTCAAATGTTTCATTCAAATTTATTCAAAGTTTTTTTATAAATAATTTATAATTTTTTTCATTAATTTAAAAAAAAGTAAAAAAAATAAAAAAATAAAAAAATAAAAAAACTTTTAAAAAAAAACTTAAAAAATGTTTGTTTAATTTAAAAAATTTAAAAAAAAATTTAAAAAAATAAATAAATAAAAAATAAATAAAAATTTAATAAATTTTTTGAAAAAATTGAACAAATTTGAAAAAATAGATGCTAGAATTAGATGCCTCAATTCAGAACTAGGTGCCTCAATTGCCTCAATTTTTTTAATCTTAAAAGAAAAATTTAATCACTTTTTTTATTTTTTTAAAAAATAAAAAATATATATAAAAAAATTTATAAAAAAAACTTTTAAAAAAATTTTAATTTAAAAAATGTATTTTTTTTTGAAAAAATTTAAAAAAATTTTTTTAATTTAATAAAAAATTTAAAAAAATTGAACAAATTTAAAAAAATAGATGCTAGAACTAGATGCCTCAATTCGGAACGAAATAGGTGCCTCAATCGCATTTCTGACTTTGTATTACCGCTTGTCATTTATGAGTTGACAGACAACTTGACATTTGACTTGATTTTTCATCTGACATTTGACTTGACATTAACCACTACAACTTTATGACTGAAAGTAATCAGCATGCAAGGTCACATGCTCAGTACCACATCAAGCAGTAGTTCAGGCATGTTTGCACATTTTACACAAAATAAGCAAACTTGAATAACTTTTGTAAATCTGTACCAAAATTGCCAAAAATTGGCTCATTTGAAAGCTCTAGTCATGGCACACATCAACAAATTTTTTTTATTGCCCCGTTTGTATTCAAATTTTAAATTTATTGAGGTTTGAAAATTTCAAACAGATACCGTACCAAAGTGGGCGGAGCCTGTGAAAAAATTTTTCGAAAATAAGAAATGGCATCATATGCTCTTTCATATGAGCCATCAACCATGAAAATCGGTCGTGTTTCAAGGAAGTTATTGCAGTTTGAAGATTGTCGGGAGAACAAGAAGAACAAGAACAAGAACAACGACAACAACACTGTCTAGAAAAGAAAATGTGCAATAACTTCCTCCCAACTCGACCATTTGATCTGAAAATTTGCATGGGGGTACTTTTCGACACGGGCTATTCAATGGTATAATTTGTTTTGCCGTAGCTTGTCGCGCTCCGAAGTTATTGCGATTTCAATTTTGCGATTTCCGCATTTTGGTGTGTCGGACCATATTATGGGTGGGTCGCTTGCGCCCTCCCTCGGCAGCGAGGGATGGCGCTGGCGCGCCCACCCGATCTAGTGAGCAATCTAGCTCTAGCAAAATTCAATTGCTTGAATTGGTATCAAACTTCCTTCAATTATGAGGCAAATTAAGAGCCACATTTTTGTGGATACATGGAAACTATAATGGATAATATAATATTTATGTGTCAATTGAAACCATCATGTAGTATTAGGTTGTAAACTAAATAACCTTAATTTTTTTGCGATTTCACATTCATGCGTCCCATTTTGTTGTACATTGGCGGAAGTTAAAAATGTTCGGGTATGTTGGGGTTTGGGGTTGGGGCTATGACGAAAATTTTTTGTTTCCTCGAATAATCCCCCAGTCCCGAGATAAGGGGGGTCTATAGAAAGGTGGTCGTTTTGAATGACCGATCTGGATGTTGGACGGATATTTGAAGCTCTATACATCAGCCATTTCTGGGCCGATTTGGGTCAATCAACGCTTAAAATGATCAGTAAAACTTGCGGATTCCATTTTTGTGGTCGGATTAGTGATGTAAGTTAAGCAAATCTTCTCCCATCAGAGATGCGTAAAGGATATGCATATGGAGAAGTTGCATTCCCGCCGCTTTATGCGGTTACCTTTTCCTATAGTTAGGAGGCTAAAGTTCAAAGTGCTATAACGTTTGATTGGAAAGAGATATTAAAAAAAAAATTTGCGCCAGATGAATTCTCTTTATCTAAAGTTTATGATAGCATGGTCAGAAACACAAATTTCTGGTGTTGAAAAACCGGGTCAAATCAGCATACGAAATTCAAACATCACTAATCCGACCACAAAAATGGAATCTGTGGGTTTTACCGATCATTTTAAGTGTTCACTGATTCAAATCGGCCTGGAAATGGCCGATTTATGGAGCTTCAAAGTCAACGTCCAGAGCGGCTATTTCAGAGCGGTCCAGACCACCTTTTTATAGACCCCCATTATCTCGGGACTGGGGGATTATTCGAGGAAACAAAAAGATTTCATCATAGTCCCAACTCCAAACAACTCCAAACTCCAACATACTCGAACGGCATTAATATCCGCCAATGTATACTCCGGTTACTTTACACCTTGCACGCGTGGTTCCCGCTGGAAGTGTGCCAACAATGGTTAACGCGTGCGAATTTCATAAAAAGATGACATAATTGATTGTTGTTATAATGTTATTCATCAACATATTCACATCGATGAATTTTTCACCTTTTTGTGGAAATCGCATGATTTAATAATCATTGGCACGCTTCCAACACGAGACATAAATCAGTGCGAGGGCAGAGTGTCATGTCCGCCGAGTATACAACAGAATGGGACGCATGAATGTGAAATCGCAAAAAATTAAGGTTATTTAGTTTACAACCTAATATTTGATTGTGTAGTAATTCAATCAAATACTACAATCAGAAACGAGAGTCGATAAGAAACAGGCAGTGCCAGTCTAGTACACCCTACAGTCTGGCGCATTGCATTTGGATTTAGCTTTCTTATCTCTTATCTAGTCTAGTATTCATATATTTGTGATTTGGGAGGACATGTAAACACGTCTACGCGTGCTATCTTTCACACACATTCGATTCATCTGGCGAATATCCTAATTCTATCTAAATTGTTTGGGCAAGTAATTTGTATTAGGTTGTAAACTAATGAAGTGTCTTTTTTCGCCATCTCATACAAATATACATTTGTGCTTTCCATTGTGTTGTACGTTGACCGATTTTGATGCCATTTGAGTATGTTGTGGTTTGGGGTCTGGGCTATGATGAAATGTTTTTGTTTGCTCAAATAATCCCCCAGTCCCGAGATAAGGGGGGTCTATAAAAAGGTGGTCATTTTACGTGGCCAATATGCACATTGACTTTGAAGCTTAATAACTCAGCCATTTCTGGGCCGATTCGGATCGTTCAACACTTAAAATAACCAGGACAATCCGCAGATTGTATTTTTGTGGTCGAGTTAGTGATGTCTTAATCCCGTATGCCGATTTGACCCGGTTTTTGAACCTGAAAAATATTCGTAATTATAATTTTTCAAGACCATTTTTTGAAGTTGCTATCATATACTATAGACAAAAAGAATAAATCTGGCCCAAAAATTTCTTCAATATCTCTCTCCAGTCAAAAGTTATATCACTTTAAACATTCGCCTCCCAACAATAAATAGAAAAATCTGCATGACGAGCAAATGCATGTGACTTCAGAAATCCATATCTCGGCCATTTCTCAGCCAATTTCCACCAATGAACACTTAAAATGATCAGAAAAACCTGTAAGTTTCATTTTTATTCTCAGGTTATCTGTATTCATCGTTCTTGATTAGTTGTTTACATGTATGGGAGGCGGAAGTTTAAAGTTCTATTACTTTTGATTGGAAAGAGATATTGAAATAATTTTTTTGGTATGTTATCGTCTAAAGGTCTACCATTGTCTACCATTGTCTACCATTGTCTAAAGTATATGATAGCATGTTTAGAAAAATTTATTTTTTGTGTTTAAAAACTGGGTCAAATCGGCATACGTAATTTAGACATCACTCATCCGACCACAAAAATGGAATCTACTGGTTGTGCTGATCATTTTAAGTGTCGAACGATCCAAATTGGCCCAGAAATGGCTGAGTGAGTAAGGTTCAAAGTGAATGTGTAGACCGGCCATGCAAAATGACCACCTTTTTATAGACCCCCCTTATCTCGGGACTGGGGGATTATTCGAGGAAACAAAAACATTTCTTCATAGCCCAGACCCCAAACCCCAACATACTCAAATGGCATCAAAATCGGTCAACGTACAAAAGAATGTGGGATGCACAAATGTATATTTGTATGAAATCGAAAAAAGACACTTCATTAGTTTACAACCTAATATTATGTATTGAAAAAAAGTGATGCAATAGCTTTTAACTGCGCGGCAGTGGGCAAAAATCAGAAAACATTCCCAAAAAGTTAAGCAACACTGGGTTTGGGATCGTGCAAAAATGAGCGCTCATTCACCCAAATGATATAAAGCAATGCCAAAGCTGAAATGCAACACGTTGGCTCTGTGCCAAGGGATGCTAGAGAGGGGTTGCACTGATACGCACATCTGCCCGATACGCACATTTGCCCGTTTTTTTCACTTGACACTCTTTCAAGTGATTTTCAGATATGAGTAAAGTAAAAAAAGTTGCGCAATGACATTTGTGAACTTTTTTCACTTCACTCATATTTGAAAATCACCTGAAAATGTGTCAAGTTACAGTTGATACTTCATTTTCGATGAAAACGGTGCTTGGCACAATGCGGTTGATGTGCTGGTGCCACTCCCAGACCCTGAAAAAATCCCTAAAAATGTCAAATGTTATGCGAAGTGTCAAAAGTCATGGTAAATGCTCTGCAAAACGTTCAATACATTTTACGCCCTTGTTCATACATCTGGGCCTGCCCCCTGCCTTTCAAAAATCATGCAAAGTCTCAAAAATGTATAGAAAATGCCCCGCAAAATGCCAAATATTCAGTTCTCTATTTACTGTACCACCCCCAAATAAATTCGAGCATTTAATCGCACTTTAACAGATATGTCTTATGAAACCAATATTTCGCGGGTTTGAAAAACCTTTTTAGCAGCCTTAAAAATCTCATAAAGTACCATCTACTGGGCTAAAGTACCCATGACTTTCCCCACTTACATGAGATTTGACATTTTACAAAACTTTTGCAATTTATCAAAAATAAAACGTCAAACGTCATGCAGCGTCAAAAGTCACATAAAGTACCCTGTACTTGCCATTTTGCAGCCCATTTTCCATAACATTTGACATTTTACAGGCCTCTATCCTACATCTAGGACAACCCGTGACATCATTTATCAAAAATCAAAAGTCAAACATCATGCTATCATAAACTGCCCTGTAATTCCCATTTTACACCTCATTTTCCATGACTTTTGACACTTTGCATGACATTTAACCTAATCTGAGGGTCGGGCTATTTCGAAAGGTGTTTACTATTTTGCCAGAACTTTCTAGAACTGACGTAATGTGTCACTAGACTAAATATGTACATGGGTATTGGTGCCCTGTTCGGGATATCACCTTGACTTTCAAAGCTTTCGCATGATATTTGACATTTTCAAGACATTCCTACAGTGTGTGATTGCGTTCCAAAGGGCCCAAAGCAGTTCCTCGACATTGAATGTCATGTACTGTGAGAAGTTATAGAAAGTGCCCTGCTAAAAAGTTTTTTCAAACCCGCGAAATATAGGTTTCATTACACAAAGCTGCTGAAGTGCCATTAAATGCTCAACTGGTATTTATTTAGGAGTGCTACAGTAAATACCAGAACTGTGAATAGTTGGCATTTGGCAGGGCATTTTCCATGACTTTTGACACTTTGCATGACATTTGACATTTTACAGGGCTTTTTACACGATCTGGGAGTGACAACTGGGCCCAAAGCAGTTCCTCAACATTCAGTCGCCATTTTGAAGGGCATTTACCATGACATTTGACACTTTGCATGACATTTGACATTTTACAGGGCTTTTTACAGGGTCTGAGAGTGGCACCTGGGCCCACAATAGTTCCTCAACATTCAGCTAACTTGAACTTCACCTTGAACAATCAAGGTTCAGCACCTGATGAAAAGCTACATAAAACAACAAAATGCAACCCTCTATAAATGTGTTACAGAGCAAGGCTGTAGAATACTTTTAGTGTAAAACATTTCAGTCATTTAAAAAAAGTAAGTCCTCATAAATGGCGCCAGGGGGCAGTCCCAGACCTAGTAAAAAACCCTGTAACATGTAAAATGTCATGCTGTGTCAAAAGTCCTAGAAAGTGCCCTGAAAATGGCGACCTACCTGCAGACATCCAAGGATGAATAAATGTGTAATGGACCAACATGAAACAAGAGAAATCACACAATCAACAGGTGCCAATCCCAGATCCTGTAAAAAGCCCTGTAAAATGCCCAGGGCCGTATCCAGGGGGGGGGCGGGGGGGGGCTGCAGCCCCCCCCCCTCCCGGGGCGAGACCAGAAAGTGACCGGATTTTGCGACTTTTTCGACGTCAGCGTAAAAAATTTTGCGCGCAAGCGCGCATTCTTCACCGGACATAATGTATTATAATCAGATTAGCTCCATGTGGCCGGAAATCGGTATAAATACACTCAATCTTGCGCTTTTTGCTGTTTTGTATGTATATTTACATACATATACAGCGTTCCATGGCGCTGGCGCCAACGCCAATGGCGCCATGGCGTGGCGCCTACTAATGGCGCCAGCGCCATGGCGCCATTCCGCCACTATGTAGCTCAAATTTGGGGGGGGGGGCTGAGCCCCCCCCCCTCGCCGGCCTGCGTAAACAAGCAGCCCCCCCCGCTCAAAAATCCTGGATACGTCCCTGAAAATGCCGAATGTCATGCAGTGTCAAACGTCATAGACAGTGCCGTGAAAATTGCGAGTCAACGCTTTGCAGGGCGTTTTCGATGACTTTGACAGTTTGTCAACCCCTTCACGCACCTGTAGACATGGACCACCTGCAATCACCTACATGGAACAAACGCAATCACACAATCAGTAGCTGCCAATCCCAGATCATGTAAAAAGTCCTGTAAAATGTCAAATGTCATGGAAAATGGCCTGCAAAATCGCAACAACAGGGCACTTTATGAGACTTTTGACACTGCATGATATTTGACATTTGAGTTTTGATAAATGGTGTCAGGGGGCAGTCCCAGACTCCCAGATCTAGCAAAAACGCCTGTAAAATGTCAAATGTCATGGAAAATGGCCTGCAAAATGGCAACTACCGGGCACTCTATGAGACTTTTGACGCTGCATGACATTTGACATTTGAGTTTTGATATATGGCAAAAGTCCTGTCAAATGTCAAATGTCATGTAAAGTGTGAAAAGTCATGGGAAATGCCTGCCAAAATGGCAAGTACATGGCACTTTATGAGACTTTTAACGTTGCATGACATTTGGCATTTGAGTTTTGATAATTGACCACAGGGGGCATTCCCAGACCTAGCAAAAAGCCCTGTAAAATGTCAAATGTCATGTACTGTAAAAAGTTATAGAAAGCGCCCTGCTAAAAAGCTAAAAATTTTTTTCAAACCCGCGAAATATAGGTTTCATTACATATAGCTGCTAAAGTGCCATTAACTGCTCAACTGGTATTTTTTAGGAGTGCTACAGTAAATACCAGTACTGTGAATAGTCAGCATTTTGCAGGGTATTTTCCATGACTTTTGACACTTTGCATGACATTTGACAATTTACAGGGCTTTTTACAAGGTCTGGGAGTGGCAACTGGTCCCAAAGCAGTTCCTCGACATTCAGTCACCATTTTGCAGGGCATTTAGCATGACATTTGACATTTTACAGGGCTTTTTACGGGTTCTGGAAGTCCCTGTAAAATGTCGAATGTCATGTACTGTGAAACGTTATAGAAAGTGCCTTGCTAAAAAGCCAAGTTTTTTCAAACCTGCGAAATATAGGTTTCATTACACATAGCTGCTAAAGTGCCATTAAATGCTCAACCGGTATTTATTTAAAGGAGTGCTACAGTAAATACCCTGTGAATAGTTGGCATTTTGCGGGGCATTTTCCATGACTTTTGACACTTTGCATGACATTTGACATTTTACACGGCTTTTTACAGGGTCTGGGAGTGGCAACTGGGCCCAAAGCAGTTCCTCGACATTCAGTCGCCATTTTGAAGGGCATTTACCATGACATTTGACACTTTGCATGACATTTGACATTTTACAGGGTCTGGGAGTGACAACTGGGCCCAAAGCAGTTCCTTGACATTCAGTTGCCATTTTGCAGGGCATTTACCATGACATTCAGGGCCGTATCCAGGGGGGGGCGGGGGGGGGCTGCAGCCCCCCCCCCTCCTGGGCGAGAGATAAAAATGTGCAGGAAAATGCGATTTTCAGTATCAATTTTTCAGGTGTTTGCAAAAAATTTGCGCGCAAGCGCGCATTTTCTTATGTCGCGTGATCTACTGTCTGCACATCGGTCTCTGTATCCCAAATACCCATTACATGTAAATACACAAATATACGTTTTTCGCTCTATATGTATGCATATTTACATACATATACAGCGGTTCTCGGCGCCAGCGCCGACGCCAATGGTGCCATAGCGTGGCGCCTAGGAATGACGCCAGTGCCATGACACCATTCAATCACCATTAAGGTAAAATTTTAGGGGGGATGGCTCAGCCCCCCCTCGCCGGGTTCTGTAAACAAGCAGCCCCCCCCCCAGCTCCAAAATCCTGGATACGTCCCTGATGACATTTGACACTTTGCATGACATTTGACATTTTACAGGGCTTTTTACAGGGTCTGGGAGTGACAACTGGGCCCAAAGCAGTTCCTCGACAGTCAGTCGCCATTTTGCAGGGCATTTACCATGACATTTGACACTTTGCATGACATTTGACATTTTACAGGGCTTTTTACAGGATCTGGGAGTGACAACTGAGCCCAAAGCAGTTCCTCAACATTCAGTCGCCATTTTGAAGGGCATTTACCATTACATTTGACACTTTGCATGACATTTGACATTTTACAGGGCTTTTTACAGGGTCTGAGAGTGGCACCTGGGCCCACAGTAGTTCCTCAACATTCAGCTAACTTGAACTTCACCTTGAACAATCGTGGGTCAGCGCCTGATGAAAAGCTACATAAAACAACAAAATGCAATTCTCTAAAAAAATGTGTTACCGAGCAAGGCTGTAGAACACTTATAGTGTAAAACATTTCAGCATTTTAAAAAACGTAAGTCCTCATAAATGACGCCAGGGGGCAGTCCCAGACCTAGTAAAAGGCCCTGTAAAATGTCAAATGTCATGCTGTGTCAAAAGTCCTAGAAAGTGCCCTGAAAACGGCGACCTACCTGCAGACATCCAAGGATGAATAAATGTGTAATGGACCAACATGAAACAAGAGAAATGACACAATCAACAGGTGCCAATCCCAGATCCTGTAAAAAGCCCTGTAAAATGCCGAATGTCATGCAGTGTCAAACGTCATAGAAAGTGCCGTGGAAATTGCGAGTCAATGTTTTGCAGGGCGTTTTCGATGACTTTGACAGTTTGTCAACCCCTTCACGCACCTGTAGACATGGACCACCTGCAATCACCTACATGGAACAAACGCAATCACACAATCAGTAGCTGCCAATCCCAGATCAAGTCCTGTAAAATGTCAAATGTCATGCAAAGTGTCAAAAGTCATGGAAAATGGCCTGCAAAATGGCAACTCACCTAGCAAAAAGCCCTGTAAAATGTTGAATGTCAGGGCACTTTATGCGACTTTTGACGCTGCATGACATTTGACATTTGAGTTTTCATAAATGGCAAAAGTCCTGTAGAATGTCAAATGTCATGTAAAGTGTGAAAAGTCATGGGAAATGCCCGCCAAAATCGCAAGTACACAGCACTTTATGAGACTTTAAACGTTGCATGACATTTGACATTTGAGTTTTGATAAATGGCGTCAGGGGGCAGTCCCAGATCTAGCAAAAAAAGCCTGTAAAATGTCAAATGTCATGGAAAATGGCCTGCAAAATGGCAACTACAGGGCACTTTATGAGACTTTTGACAGTGCATGACATTTGACATTCGAGTTTTGATAAATGGCATCAGGGGGCAGTCCCAGATCTAGGGAAAAAAGCCTGTAAAATGTCAAATGTCATGGAAAACGGCCTGCAAAATGGCAACTACAGGGCACTTTATGAGACTATTGACACTGCATGACGTTTGACATTTGAGTTTTGATAAATGGTGTCATGGGGCAGTCCCAGACTCCCAGATCTAGCAAAAAAGCCTGTAAAATGTCAAATGTCATGGAAAATGGCCTGCAAAATGGCAACTACCAGGCACTCTGTGAGACTTTTGACGCTGCATGACATTTGACATTTGAGTTTTGATAAATGGTGTCAGGGGGCAGTCTCAGACTGCCAGATCTAGCAAACAGGCCTGTAAAATGTCAAATGTCATGGAAAATGGCCTGCAAAATGGCAACTACCAGGCACTCTGTGAGACTTTTGACGCTGCATGACATTTGACATTTGAGTTTTGATAAATGGCGTCAGGGGGCAGTCCCAGATCTAGCAAAAAAGCCTGTAAAATGTCAAATGTCATGGAAAATGGCCTGGAAAATGGCAACTATCAGGCACTTTATGAGACTTTTGACGCTGCATGACATTTGACATTTGAGTTTTGATAAATGGCAAAAGTCCTGTAAAATGTCAAATGTCATGTAAAGTGTGAAAAGTCATGGGAAAATGCCTGCCAAAATGGCAAGTACATGGCACTTTATGAGACTTTTAACGTTGCATGACATTTGAGTTTTGATAAATGACCACAGGGGGCAGTCCCAGACCTAGCAAAAAGCTCTGTAAAATGTCAAATGTCATGTACCAAGAAAAGATATAGAAAGTGCCCTGCTAAAAAGCTAAAAAGTTTTTTCAAACCCGCAAAATATAGGTTTCATTACACATAGTAGCTAAAGTGCCATTAAATGCTCAACCTGTATTTATTTAAAGGAGTGCTACAGTAAATACCCTGTGAATAGTTGGCATTTTGCAGGGCATTTTCCATGACTTTTGACACTTTGCATGACATTTGACATTTTACATGGCTTTTTACATGGTCTGGGAGTGGCAAGTGGAAGGAGCTAGACTCTAGACTCTATAAAAATAAGTTTGAAAAATTGGGACATGAAAGCGCAGCGCACTTATTTTCGCCCGCCCCCCGAGTTATAACTTCCACCTGGCCGCCACTTGAGCATGAATTGCCGACGTGGAATGTTGGCTCATGGCCAACAGCGGCTTGTGTAGGTAGTAGTGGCGGCACACGGACCTATGGTGACGCGGCAAAAATTTCGAAAATTGTGCCTAAGGGGACTGATAAAAATAAAGTCGTAAAAGCAACTAGAAAATTTATGAAATTGACTAGAAAAGTGAGCATGACTAGAAAAGGTGAACTAGACTAGAATTCATGTTATCATGACTAGACGACCAGAAAGAATTCAATCTGGGTGAGACTCACCATACAAATATTTGTACAAATTCACACAAACATATACAAGTGTCACTGTAGGTGAAATAAATAAATACAGGGCACAGGGGGGGGGGGGGGCTTGTGGGAAAAGTTGGCCCAAACATGCGTGCAATTTGACAGAGTTTTCAAATCCAAAGATAAATTTTCAAATAAAAATTACATGCATGAAGGGGTTGACTGCAAGCCCTACGCCCCTACCACACAACGAACACAGCGAGCGGCCCCCCTCCACATAATCCAGACCCCCCGGGGAGAAAGATCCCAAAAAACAGTAAAATGTGGCGTTCTGTGGGTGAAATAAAATTTGGTTTCATCAGAAATTTGTTTTTCGGAAAAGGCACCCGGCCACAATTCCCCTCCCCCAACCAAGTCAGCCCCTTGTCCCAGCTGATTCCTCGAGACTATCGCTCCTCGAGTCATATGTCTCTGGGCTGTGTAAAGATAAAAGGGATTTACCGCAAATCCTTCAATAAGACCACCCTCGAATAACTCCCCCTGTTGGCGAGGTGAGGAAAAAATAACTCCCCCCCTCGAATAACTCCCCCCTCTTGAATAACTTTCCCCTCTGGATGAAAACAATACTATACAAAAACACAAAATAATATGAGCCTACAGCAGCGACAGCAGATACATGATGTGTATGCAGTGCATACACATCTTTTTATTGTTCTTGGACAGCTAAATACCTGAATTACATGAGTTTAACAGACTGCACCCAACAAGGAAAAAATAACTCCCCCCATCGAATAACTCCCCCCTCCAAAACGTCTGACGAAAAAATAACTCCCCTGGGGTCTTATTACAGGATTTAGAGTATACATGACGGGGAAACAATATAAGGGGGATATTGGAAGGATTTTTGCCCGATTGGTCGGAAAATGTCTTAGACTCCGCCCACCTGGTCGAGAAAAAGCACGACCAAGAGTAAAAATACAATGTTTTTGAAGAAAAAAAATTTTGGCAGGGGTTTGCCCTGTGAAACTGATATTTCACCCCCCAGAAACATCAATCATTCACTAAATGTTTACCCCCAACCCCCCACTGAAACCTCAAACCCCCCCCCCCAAGGTGACAAAAATTCGAAAATTGTATTTTTAACGGAACTTGGATGTGAAAAGCTGCGCGAAATTTCGCTGTGAAGAAACTACCACTAGAAACCCTAAAGGAACCTATGATGACATTGGTATCGATGGAAAACGCCCAATTGATAATATCAAACCCCCAAAAATGGGAAAAATTCGGTTCGCAAATCTTGCAAAGTATTTTGATGCAAATTTCGTGCAGCGTTTCGCTCTGTAAAAATGGAATGGGGATTATCAAAGAAGGCAATCTATTGCACCTTTTACATTCGCCCCCCCCCTTGACGCCAATGTCCCCCCCTGGGTGTGACCAACCCCCCCCTCAAACTTCAACTCCCCACAGTCAACGAAGAAAATTCACAAGAAACGAGGCAAAAGGCCTCAAAAACCCCCGCTCGCCATGCCGCCCTGCTTTTCCTCGAAGTCCGGCCACTGATACATCCTCTGAAATGAATAGCCGCTGGGTTGCATTGATTTGGCATCGTGCCAACGCAGCTGAAGGCGAAAATTTCGTAAATCAGCTGGAAAACGGACTAGACAGCCAAATAAATAGAACATGGCCATTTAGTGGCAAATCACTTCCTTTCCACTGCTAAATCTGTGTGAAAGACGGTTCACGCATTAAAATAAAATCACAAAATAAAACAAACAAATAGAATAACAAAAGGCCTAGGTGGGGACTTTCATTCTAAAAGTTCACATATCCAGATTTTTCGATTTTTCAAAATCACATTTTAAAGTTTGGCGCTGGCCCGGCAGCGCCATGTTTGGGCGACAAAGCTTGCCCTGCACTTTTCAGATATCTCGGACATTTGTCTACAATTTTTGTGTCCCTAAATTTTGTCAGCTGGCAAATATTTTGGGAGTATGTCATATTTTGTAAACCACCCAAAATAAGGAGTAAATTTGAAAATTTGAACTTGAAATGTAAATAACTTGCTAACGGTGCATCGCAGGGCAAAACCAATTACACCACTGAAAAGCCCTGTTTGAAAAGTACCCAAACCTAAATTTTCATATCTATATTTTTACCCGTACTCGATTTATAGAGCAAAATATTTTTGGAAATTCACGTATGAACTTTTGGAAATGAAAATTTATTTTGTATGGGGTCTTCGCCGGTTCTTCGCGAGCGATCCGAAGCACGCGTGAACTTTTGGAAATGAAACTCCTGTGGTCTGGGATGGATATGTGATCTTTCGACGCGGAACTTCTGTTTTTCATTTAGGGGATTTGAGATGGATATGAAAATTTCGATGGAACTGTCGATATGAAAATTGTGATTTTTCTGAAAATCGGTACCACTGTATCTCAGGAACGAAATGGACTATAATGCTGATTTTTTTTCTAAAATGTGAAAAACTATACGTGGAGGTCAAATCCACGCTTAATTCGATTTTTCTGGATTTGGCGCTTGTGAACTTTTGGAACGGAAATCCCCAGGTGTGAAAATGGCTAATGGAGTGATTGGCGCGTGCAAAAATGTGCGCGAAAGCGAACAATGGAGTGTACTGGAGAAATATGACCAGTCGTTCCAAAGTTCAGGAGTCAGTTCATTAAGTACCATAATTAACATAAAAATAGCAATTGCAGCCCGAAATTGATGCCCGACAGGGTGGGCATAGGAATTAAAAATGGGGTAAAATTCTGTAAGAAATTTCCTGAACAAAATTTCGACTGTAAAAACGAAGGTTTGAGCAACGTTGACTATGTGCCAAGAAAAGAAATGATGTTTGGGTACAAGTGTGGTAATAAAGAAATGGATACAGGGGTGATGCAAGCACCCCTCAGAAAGAAAAAATTTGAGCATACCCCCCAAATAAGCCACCGGCGAGAGATAAAAATGAAAAAAACAAACCCATGTGGGCAATTTTCACTGAAAATTGGCCACCGAGCGAAAGTAGCCCCAGGGCCGCATTCCTATTCACCAATCGAGTGCCAACTAGTGATGGAATGGCGCCATGGCGCTGGCGCCATATGAGGGCGCCAAAGGGCGCCGCGCCATGGCGCCATTGGCGCTTGGCGCCCTTTTTCTGTGGCGCCCTTGGCGCCTGGCGCCCACATTCTGAAAGGCGCCATGGCGCCCTTGGCGCTTGGCGCCCTTTTTCCGTGGCGCCCTTGGCGCCTGGCGCCCTGCTTTAGAAGGGCGCCAAAAAGGCGCCAGCAGGGTTTCACGGTGAATGCTGTGTAAACGAGAAAAAAAATGAAAAACGCATCCGTGGATGATCTAAATTTGCCAGAAAAATGGACGGAGTGGTGTGAGTGGGTGGAAATCTTTCGTCCAACGGTTCATCAGATCTGTCTGACGGATCAGAAGACAAGAATGATGAATCGTTAACTTGCAAAATCATAAATAAACGGATTTAAATCGTTGCAATTAGGAAACATTGTTTGGAAAGATCTATTTGTAGTGAATGGATTGTTGTCAAATGACAATTTCCATTGCGTTTGAATTTGTCATGTGGATTTTATTCAAAAAAAAATTTGTTGCTAGCCTTGTTTTTGTTCATTACATCCTGGAGAACGCGAACTAAGAAGTGAATGCGCGTACAATGGTGCTGTAGAAACATTTTTAGCACACACATGATGTTGTAGGCACTTTTTTATCCTGGCGCCCTTGGCGCCTGGCGCCCTATTTTCCAAATGGCGCCATGGCGCCCTTGGCGCTTGGCGCCCTCTTTCCGTGGCGCCCCTGGCGCCTGGCGCCCACTTTCTGAATGGCGCCATGGCGCTCTTGGCGCCTGGCGCCCTTTTTCTGTGGCGCCCTTGGCGCTTGGCGCCCACTTTCCACATGGCGCCATGGCGCCCTTGGCGCCTGGCGCCATTTTTTCTGGCGCTTTTCCATCACTAGTGCCAACCGCCCCATCCGAACTGCCAAAACGACCTAAAGAACCTGAAAATCTGAAAATAGAATGTCAATTCAAGTTGTCAGGCAGTCAGCCTGAAGTGTCCTTTGAATTTCACACTGCATCTAGGGTTGGGACGATATGACTTTTCCATATCGATATTCTATATTTTTTACTCGACGGACCGCATTCTATGCATTTTTCTGAATGAAACACTCCATCATGATGTCATCATAATAAAAATAAAAATAATTCCAGCAAAAAAACATGACGGGAAAAAACATTCCTCATTTGTATGCGACTCAACCTTTTTCTTTTTAAAAATAGGTACCGTATTACCTCGAATTATCCCCCCCCTTGAATTAACCCCCCCCTCGAATTAACCCCCCCTCAAAATCGGCTGGGGAAATAATAAACCCCCCCCTCGAAATACCCCCCCCCTTCGGAATGATGTACGTCATGTACATAATAAATACGTCATGTATGCAATGTACATGATGTATATTACTGTTTATCTGTATTGCAGCTACACATGGACATGTTTGTGTAGCTAATCTACGTTTTTATGTCCAAATATATCGTGTTTGGACACATTTATTACCTGTTTTGTGCATGCAAATGCCTACTTTTTACTACGATCCTTACGAAAATTTCTGACGAAATAATAAGACCCCCCCTCGAATAAACCCCCCCCTCGAATTAACCCCCCCTCAAATTTTGCTGGCGAAATAATAAACCCCCATGGGGGTATTTCGAGGTAATACGGTAGTTTTTTTTTGTGAAAGTGCATACATAAGTATCTACCTCGCGCATTATCGACTAAGACATAAATAACTTTGCGGTCCGCTGAGTATATATAATTTTTCTTGATAAAGGAAGTTGGAATGACTGATTGATAACAACATTTGACAAAATAAATGTTAAAAATTCATGAATATGTATTTTTGAACATTGTAAAACTCTACTAAACTATATATATACCTACACAGTGTTATAATAAATAGTGCATAGTGCATAAGTACAAAATACCAATCATAATGAAGTATTTACTAACACTCAAATACAATATAATAGAATGCTCACATTATAAGAAAATGCATCGTCATATTTACAGTGTGTTATTTACTAGCAATGCACATTTTGTAAAGATTATGATTTCTAAAGGTTTACTTGGGCTTGGCAATTGGGGGGTTCATAAACAGATATCCAACATCACATTCTTCTTTAGTTTCTTACAATTTTGCTAGACCCGACCGAAGGTCGGCGCGAGGACTGCTAGT
The DNA here is from genome assembly GCA_964036195.1 of Sphaerolaimus hirsutus. Taxonomy (NCBI): domain Eukaryota; kingdom Metazoa; phylum Nematoda; class Chromadorea; order Monhysterida; family Sphaerolaimidae; genus Sphaerolaimus; species Sphaerolaimus hirsutus. The sequence continues at coordinate 15,401,706 of OZ038450.1, forward strand.
GTATTTATATCACTCTGGCAGCAAAGCAACCTTCGCTTATCATTTTTTGACCGTTACATGCATCAACAAGTGTTGATGATGAAATTCGACTTGTATCTGCAGTAGGCACATAAGTACATGCACACATGTGAAGTTCCACACTTCAAGTAGGAACTTATAAAGTATTCAAGCAGCCGTGGGTAGCCAGACATGTAGATTTTGATATTTTGATTTGCTTGTAAGCTCATGCAAATTTACATTGCATGTATTTCACATGCAGCAACAGAAATACATATTTATTGTGACGCGATAGCTTTATGTGCAGGAAATTTCCCCTGAGCTCACCCCAGACCGCTGATTTCTTGTAAAACACACTTGTGTCCCAACATTTTATATTTTCTATCTTCTATCTACTCATGGCCTTAAATAGTGCCAGGAACAGGGAGGAAATCGACAAGTGGAGAAGAGTTTTTTCAAAAGTTGGTCCACCGATTTTCAAATCAATTTTTGGTAATTCCTCAATCTAAACTACTACTAAAATAAGAGAGTAAACCCCCCCCCCCCCCCCAACGCTCCAGCTATCTACCCCAATACAACTTTTTTGACTTCTGTCCCATGAGTCATGACCATGACCCCCCCCCCCCGCCCCACCCCCAACTATCTAGCTATCAAGAGCACTTTTTCAGATGTTTTGCCCCACTTTTCACTCAAAATCGATAATTTTAATACCTTTTCGCATATTTTCCACCTCGAAATCACTAGTGCCTTTGCCTTATTGCCTATTTCCAGTTATTTTTGACTATATATGTGCTTATGTATTTTGGTGATTTTCCTCATTTTTCTTCCTTTTCTGTCTTATACACCTTGAAAAGGCCTAAACCATTGAACCCCGATGAACCCCCCAACCAAATTTTTCATCTATCCCTCCGGATAGATTTACTATCTTTCAGAACTCCTGCAGGGCTTCTTATCTACAAAAACCATCACAAATTATACTCAAAATTTCAGGTAGACAAGGACAATGATGGCCAGGTGCCCTTATTAGATCTACAAAGTTTTGCATCCAGTGCCCAAAAAGATCCCTGTTTAGATGAGAAGAGGGTCAAATTAATAAACAAAATGGCTAATAAGTACAGGAGTAATTACACGAAGCAAGAGAAACGAAATTCCATGGCTCCACCTAAAAACACAAACAATAACAATGAAGGAGCCAACTTTACAGACAGCATAGATCAGCTGGACAAACCTGTAAGTTTGGGTAGGGAAATGTATCTGCTTCTTACTGGGACTGGAATATTCATTTTCGCAGCATCAGGATTTTGGTGATGGGGGTTTTAACTAATTTGAAAATCACAACACCTGACTGAGGTTTAGGACTGGAAAATCACAATATTTTACCAGAGATGGGAACCAAATGAGGTTCACATTTGATGCATGTCTCGCACAAGAAAAATATATTTGAACAATTCATGCATAGCATACTGCAAGATCAATCTGTAAATTTATTAGCATACGCAAACCTAAAATTTGAGTGACCACAGAACCAGGGATCCCGAGAGAGTAATCTCCCACATTCACCAGCATACCCCCACTTCTGCAAAATCAGCCAGATAATTATCTTTGCCCGATTAAGACATTTTGTAAAATTGAAAAAAAAATTTCCAATCCCCCCATGCCAGGTGACCAGCCGCGACTTTATTCTCCTGATGACAGCCGCCAAAGCAGGCAGAGAGGGCTGCGCGCGCCGCTGCTGCAAGTCGATGGCTGATTTCGTGCTGCCAAATGACAACCGGCCGGCGGCGCACGCGTTTTTTGACAACGATGCGAAGTTTTGGTGCTGGCCCAGGCCTGCTGTGTTCATGCTTTGTGTCACTGTGTTACAGGTGAGAGCATTGGGGTTAAGACGATATGTGTAGCTTGTCAATATGTTGAGCATTTTCATACTGAATACCGTATTTCCTCGACATGCCCCCCCTCGAAATACCCCCAAGTCTGAGCGAACTGGGGAAAAAATGACCCCCTCGAAAAAAACACGTCTCCAATAATGTACATTTTATATGCAATGTACACGATCTAATGATTGCTGCCAAATTTCATCGCAGCTGCAGATTACTTATTAGTGTAGGGTAGATATATTTACCCCTTCCCTATATCTGTCCAAATAGGTATATCCGGTTTGGTTTCGTTTGTCACGAGCTTTGGGTATTTTTTGCCTACTCTTTACTGCAATCCTTCACGAAATTTTCTGACGAAATAATGACCAGTCCTTGAATAAGGCCCCCCTCAAAATTTGCTGGAGAAATAAAAAAAACCTCTGGGGGTATTTCGAGAAATACGGTATACACATTAAATGTCCATTACTTACTATAGATACAAATGTCGAATATCGAGAAAAATGAATATGAACGACATTAAATTTTTTTGAAAAAGTATCGAATAGTAACATCCAACAGTCATACCAACAAAACCAGATTCCTGTCATTTTGGCGATGTTCCAAATTACCACTGCCTCATATTGTGCGCTAAATCAATTGCAGATTGCTGTCTTCATTTATTACTCTGTCAGACTTTGCAAAAGATGGAATGATTTTGGCTGGTTGACAGAATGCATTGGCTGTTTTTCAACCAATGGAAATGAAAGCGAGATTGTTGGAAATCTTGTATTTTTACCTCAGTTGAGAGTGGAAGCGTGGCGTTTCTTGACTTACGCATTGCTGCATAATGGGTTGGTTGAAGTATCAGTTTTTTCTATGCATAGCGATCAAAAACGTTTTTTGACGTCTCGTTAAAAATGGCTGCCAACCCCATGTGCGAAAAGGAGCTGGTGGTAGTTCCAAGCCCTGTAAAGTGTAAAGTAAAGCGACAAATGTCATGTAAAATGTCAATCAAAACAAAAAAGAAAATATTTCATTACTGAACTTTGCATGACAATTGACCCTTTATTACATTTGTCATAACAATTGGCACTTTGCATGACATTTTACATTAAATTTGACACTTTACTCTACATTTTACAGGTCTTGTCACAGCCCCCCTTTGTGGAAATCCCGCAACTTGTTTGTTATATTATAGGCAAAATTGTAACTGAAAGTACCTAAAAGTACTAAAAGTGAGTGAAGTGAAGTAATTTTTTACATTTAAGTGACTGAGTGTAATTAGGATTACTGTAAGTGAACGTAAATACGTCACTTGACTCACACTCACAAATTTCACTAGTCACTCATCAAAGTGTAGAATTTGCCCTAGAAGTACTTGACAGGTTATATCAACATTTCAGCCTGCTACATTTGATCAGCATCAGCTTGCTTCAAATAATTTTGGGCTTCCCATTGGAACTGTGCCAAGGAATTTGGCGTATTGCCGCCCTGTACATTTTGGCAACTGCAACGGGATCCTTACTGACTTATGCTACGGATGGCCAATCAATGCTCGTCGGTGCCAGCGCTGGCTGTTTTGCACTTATATGCGCATTTGGTATTTTTATGGTCTTAGTGAGTATTTACATTGACATAATGCTGAGATGCAGTGATTTTGACTGGATAATCCGAAAACCACTTTTGACCGCAGAATTGGCCAGAAATGAATGCAAAATGGGTGCGGCTGGCAATGGTTCTAATTTACATACTGATTGAGTCATTACTGGCGGTATATCGAAGGTTTTTTGCCCCTCCGTGCGAGCAAACTTCATACGCGGGACACCTGGCAGGTGCATTGACAGGTAAAGTGAAAGATACACTGACTTTGATACACAAAGATATAAATTTTTGATTAAAATAATTAAATCAAGGGTGCTCCCAAAGGTCTCCTAGGGGGTGGGGGCTGCCCCCCCCCCAAATCCGCCAGCTATCTATCTATCCCGGAAGCAAATTTTTTGGCTATCTATCCCCAAATCGGCCAGCTATCTACCTATCTGGAGCGTTTTTTAAGAAATTTTTCCCCAATTATCGCTCAAAATTGCTAATTATCGTACCTTTTTATAGTTTTTCACCTTCAAAATCGCGGCTTTCGCCTACCGTATTACCTCGAAATACCCCAATGGGGGTTTATTATTTCGCTAGCAAAATTTGGAGGGGGGGGTTAATTCGAGGGGGGTTATGCGAGGGGGGTTTATTATTTCGTCAGAAATTTTCGTAAGAATCGTAGTAAAAAATAGGCATTTGCGTACCCAAAACAGGTAATAAATGTGTCCAAACAGGGTATATTCGGACATAAAAACGTAGATAGCTACACAAACTATTCTATGTGTAGCTGCAATGCAAATTAGCAGTAATATACATCATGAACATTGTATACATGACGTATTTATTATGTGCGTGACGTACAATATTCAGAAGGGGGGGGGGTATTTCGAGGGGGTTTATTACTTCCCCAGCCCATTTTGAGGGGGTTAATTCGAGGGGGGACAATTCGAGGTAATACGGTATACACATGTTTATATACCTTTTTTAGCCATTTTTTGCCTGTTTTAGCTCCTTTTAACCTGTTTTTAGCGATTGTTCCCCTTTCTGCCTTCTATGCATTGAAATAGTCTATATATTTTGCCCCCACGAGCCCCTCCCCCAGAAAACTTTCAGCTATCTATCCCTCCGGAGGAGCGATTTGCAATCTATCCAGCCCCCGCGAGGGCCAAAATATTGGAGACCCCTGGGTCCCCCTAGTCCGAACCATGGCAAAATGTGTACAAAATGCTGATGCTGCACATGTAGGCGTTCTACTGGGACCGGGGCTTTTACGAAGTATAGGAATTCGACCCCGATGGTACAAAGTTCTCGCTGGAGCTGGAGCCATTTTGTATTGCCTAATCCTTGGTGCAATGGTGGCGCTCGTGTGCACCGTGCAACCGATTGAAGTGATCAGACAGTGTCATTAAGTAAGCGCTTTATCTGTGAAATGATAAAAATTTGAAGAATTCAGAATATTACATCTTCCGCGGGCTGATTCTTTGGCTTTATACTGTCGACAAAATGGCGAGATAATTTATCATATAAACATTCCATTGCAATAATACAATATTATCTCGAAAAAATCAATATCAATATTTACGAATAAGGCAATTATGCAGTGCAGTGAATGATTGAAAGATGCAAGTAGCTGAGAAATGACTAGAGCCGCGGATTACATATTTACAATAATATAAAAATTAAGAGTAAAAAATTATCAAATATTCTTATCTCTATGCAGCAATACCCGCCTGGCACCGTTGAGCATGAGAATAAACCAGTAAACTTGCAAGGATAGCAATAGAGCACTTCCTGCAATCATACGATTCAATTCGCAAACATCTTGTCGTAAAGGTGTTTTAAAATTTAGCAAATAACTTACCCAGCAGACAGCAATTTGGCATCTTGCCAAACAGCCGCGTGAGCGGCACGCCACTGTACTGCGAGTACCGCAGGAACCAGGGCCGTATCCAGGGGGGGGGCGGGGGGGGGCTGCAGCCCCCCCCCTCCCGGGGCGAGACCAGAAAGTGACCAGAAAATGCGACTTTTTCAACGTCAGCGTAAAAAATTTTTGCGCGCAAGCGCGCATTCTTCACCAGATATAAGGTATTATCATCAGATTTGCTCCATGTGGCCGCAAATCATTAAAAATGTTGTGCTTTTTGCTGTTTTGTATGTATATTTACATACATATACAGCGTTCCATGGCGCTGACGCCAATGGCGCCATGGCGTGGCGCCTACTAATGGCGCGAGCGCATGGCGCCATTCCGCCACTATGTAGCTCAAATTTTAGGGGGGGGACTGAGCCCCCCCCCCCCCTCGCCGGGCTCCGTAAACAAGCAGCCCCCCCGCTCAAAAATCCTGGATACGTCCCTGGCAGGAACATGTATGGCACTGTTAGAATCCGACTGCAAAACCACGAGACCAACATCAGCACACCATTGATAATGTACAGTTTGCTTGACTTCATGCCCACCTGTACTTGTATGGATTGGGACAGGGGTAAATGAGATTGTAATGGGCATAGATGACTAGAGGGTATAGATGAGTATTGGGTGGAAATACATGACTGATGGGTCTACATTACTAGCAGCTTTTGATGACTAGTAGGCCAGTGAAAAGGCCGATAATGTCTTTAGTAGCAGGGGTCTCCCATGGGGGGGGGCGTCACCCAGCTCGCTATCTATCTCGGAGGCCACTCAGCTCTATCTACCCCCGATGCAATTTTTTTGGATACTATGACCTGAACCTCCCGTGAAAATTTCCGGTTATCCGGAGAGATTTTTGCAAAATGTGGACTCAATTTTTGCTCAAAATCTATCGAATCCACATGAGGAACAAAATCTGGAATACCCCAGCTGAGAAATAAGGGTAAAAGGTACAAAGCATACCTCAGCCAAAATAGCCCTCAGCATCACACTTGGTGTGCTGCATTCGAAAAGTAGGAAACATCCCACAAAGAAGTCACCTTTTCCATTGCGCCACCACTGAAAAGCACTTCCCCATTAAGACATGAGTGTGTGAGTTTTTAAGGTGGTTGTGGTTTTGCACATGCAAAAATACGAGCATATTACGGACAAAATTACGTGAAAAATGTGTTTATGCACAAAACAAACGCACCAAAACAACGGGAAATGCGAATAAAAACAGTCCAACGTGGTGACAAATTATCATTGGTCTGGCTTTAAAAACACAACGCAGCTGCCTCAGTGAAAATTGAGTGGATTTGTACTCCCGGACGCCGTATACTGAATATCTGCCAACATTTCGACTTTGAAAAAGTTTATGCTTTTAGAAATGACAAACCAACATTGATGTCAAATCGTATACGCCGTATCCAACTGCACACCAAGGATAATAATCACACAGTACCGATCTGCGTCCCAAACAAATGTCATTGACTGCAGTGCACAAAGAAGATAAATAAATAAATAAATGTGTGGATGTGTGACAAACCTTGAAAACATAATGTCATCATTTGTGCGCCATATGATAAATCCGCCGGTGATAAACGCCACACAGGCATGGCACGACGACACAACGCTGGAATAAAGGAATCATTTGTCAAAAATATAATCGAAAAACGGGGATCGTGTCATAAATATTTGGATAGTTGGCCCACGTCCAAGTTACTGATTGCGTATTGTACGAATGAGAGTGGAATTTCAAAATCAGTAGAATTTTCTCCGATCTGGACCTGCAAAATCGCTATTTTCGACTATATACATGGTAATATACTTAGTTTTAGACCTTTTTGCTTTTTTATCTATATTTATAGCTATTTCGACATTTTTGGCCGGCTGACAACTTGCTATAAGGAGTATCTCCGAAAAACGACACCACAATGGTGCCCACACTAGTGAAACTATTAGCGACGGTCAACGAAAGAGTTGACAATTTGAAAACGAAACTCACTGATTGGCTATCAGATAAGCGCTTGCCTCTGAAAGTTTTCTATGGCACAATGAATGATGTAAAACTCTGTTAAATATAAACATACAAATGAAATATGATGCCAACGTGATAGAGATTCCTTGGACGAGGTAATCGTCCATCGGTGCGATCGCCTTTGTTGAAATTTACTAAATTTACTAAAATGTTGGAAATGTGCCAAAATGGAGAAAATAAAGATTCTTGGGCGCGCGATGCAAAGGACCGTGTAATCGTTTGTTGAACAAACAATACTTATACGGTTTGAAGCGGCATTCGAAACTACGCTTCTGGACATAAATACGGAACTACTGTACGCCATGGCTGCAAAAACACGAGATACTTGAACAATTTTGGCAGTAAGCCAAAATGTCTACACTGAACGCTTCTGTATCCAAATCTTGGCTAGATTTTCAAAAAGCGAAAAATTCGCGGGTCGAGTGCCTTGGCCTCCGGTCCATCTGTTTCCGTCCCCGATGGCTGTTCCAAAGTCGGCTGAGTGTACCAGGTATCCCCTCAAAGGGAAAATTATCCTGGCCGACTTATCAGACCCGAAGAAATTGAGTAGACTGAGCAGGGACGTGCGTCAGCTCGGCGGCAAGGTTGGCACTCTGCCAATTGGCGTATTCCAGTTACCATCCCAATGCCAGACCCAAGCGCACACGCCCACTTAGGACCTGGGATTTGCATTAGTTTTTGCTCCGCCTTTATTGCTCTTGCATTTGAGAGGTCAGCGGTGGCGTGCGTCAAGGCCGCTTCTGGTAGAATTATCTTACATTGTCTTTACGTGAACTTTAGTGTACAGGCATGCTTGAGAAACATTTGTGTATTTACTTTGTGGAATTTTGTAGTGTGTACACTCGGCGGAACGCAAAGTATGCGCAGAATCCTACCACAATTTGATGAATAAAATATTGTGATAAATTTCGTAATTGATTATTCCATAGTAAAAACGAAATATTATTTTAAAAAACTGTATCATTTTTGGTTCATTATTCAGATGTGTTATGGTAGGTTTCCATACTAGTGTAATGTCCTCCGAGTATACTTAATTCATGACATCCATGACTGTATCACTCTGCTAGGATTTTGCAGTAATTTGTAAATAATTAAATAGTAAGTATTACAGATACGGTAATTAATTATTTGTACAGACAATTTATTTGTACATTTCTGCACATTATTTACGTAAACTACCGTATTTGTAATATTGACTGATTACTCACTGAAAATATATAAATAGGACAAAAATTTAACATGTAATTCAGTACGCAGCACAAACTGCCGCAAGTGCACACAAATAAATGTCACTCAATGTCATGCCTGTGCCGTAAAAGTTGACGCAAAGACAATGTAAGATAATCCGATCGGAATTGGCATAATAATTCGTAATTGTGTGTGTACGCATGTTCAACTTAGGTCGATCTGAATCAATACATAAAAACGTTCCCGGTACTGAGTGCACGTGTGTTATCGTCTGTTTCCATTGGGATGGTAACTGTACCCAGCCTGCCAATTGGGGTTTGGCTGAGTCAGGCTTTTTCATGGGTTTCATGTGTCTATTCTGTGTGAAGACGTGCTGCCCTTTTGGATCTAGAAAATATTATATATATATATGTTAATATATCTTCGATGTGATCCCAAAGCTAATTGAAGAGCAATGCCCACCAGGTGATTCAATTCATCGGCATTCTTTTTGCGACTTTTGTGATAATGTGCCAAAAATTCGATAGGGATTATTGATTTGGATACGGTTTGTACTTCGCATTTATTTGGTTTGGATATGCTTACCATACAAATTTGTAATATTTTCACAATATTTTAGGCTCTGCTTAGGCTTAGGCTTAGGTCTGAGTGTTTTGGTGATGCACTCATTCTCTGGAAGGAGATGCGAGTGTCACTTGAACCTAAGCCTATTAGTAAACGAACACTGAGAAATTGTTTGCCGTTGTCGGGCCGGTGCCCAAACACTAAATTTCTAAAATCTTAATCTAAACATGAAATAAAACTCGCCAACATTTCAAACCGTGCCAAAACCACATTGATATCCTTCGCACCATCCAGGCGCTGACTATAACTTCGGCCGACTTTTTGGGCTACGCGCAAGTGCACCTGGTGGTGAGCGACAATTCGCGCGTTTCCGACATCAAGTCGAACATGGGCGGCGTGCGGCACGCGCTGCAGGTGTACAAGGCAGCCAAGAATGACAGTTTGAATAGGATGGGCAACGGCAGGGCTGCTAGGATGATTCAGATGCAGAGGGCCAGGTGTGTGGCAGATTTTTATTGTCATGTGTGTGCAAATAGGTTCATTTGTTACGATGTGTTTCTATTTGCTTTGCGTGATCTGTGCTGTAGCTCAGTCGAGATTCCTTTTGGAATCAGGTCTGTGAAAGTCCGTGTACATCGGGGTGATGTTCATGTAGATAGAATTTCGCCCCTGTAAAGCCAGACGGAGCCATGGCGCTGGCGCCATTCATAGGCAGCGCCATGGAGCGGTTGACGTTGGCGCTTACGTCTACTATATACGTGAATAATTCCTACTGCCGTATTTCCTCGAAATACCCCCCTCAAAATGGGAACTATGAATTTATAAACCCCCCCCCTCGAAATACCCCCCCAATTTAGTGTATACAGAACGTACATGACAAAAGGTGCGGTTTGTGATCGGGGTAGTGCAGAACACACTTAACAACAATGACTGTGTTACCTGAGAACAGTGTTTATGCCGTCTACATACTTATACAAGTCTATAGAGTTTTAAATATGGCAGTTTTTGTTGCATTGTTAACGTCTGCGTACGTTTCAAACGACAATTTTGTACTGCGATTTCAAAAAAAAATTGGCGAAATAATACCCCCCTCGAAATACCCCCTCGTTTAACCCCCAGTCAAAATTTCCACTCTGAAAAAATACCCCCGGGGGGTAATTCGAGGATATACGGTATTCATATATTTCCGTAAATAAATGGTACATTTGCAGTAGTGTTTATACGCGAAAAACTTTGTATGAATAAAAAGTAGTTGGCGTTGAGGTAATGCGCGCCAGTGCCATTCCTGGCATGTCCGCCCCCCTCCACCCCCCTGGCGATAGGGTGGCAGAATGTACCGTACCGTACCGCATTTTTGGAAAATTTACCGTACCGTACCGTTTACCGCACTTTTAGAAATTTACCGTACCGTACCGCGTACCGCATTTTTTAAAATTTACCGTACCGTACCGCGAACCGCACTTTTCAGATTTACCGTACCGTACCGTTTGCCGCAAAATTGAAGATTTACCGTACCGTACCGTTTACCGCAAAAGAGAAAATTTACCGTACCGTACGGTTTACCGCAAAGCCGTACCGTCTGCCACCCTACCTGGCGACGCCACTTATCGTTACTGTAAACTCCCGGACAAATGGGTTAACTATTCTACATCGGAACCCTACATCGCGAGCATACCTATATTGAACTTCCAGGGAGCAGCGTCAGCAAGATGTCAATGGCAATACGTTGCGCAGAAGTGGCCGCATTTCCGCCAGCGGCACCGTATCACCCGTCAAAAACGCACATTGTGCCAAAGTACCACTCAAAATACACAAGGTGCGCTTTTGAGTTTCTCCGTTTTTTTATGTACCTTATATCCTCGAATAATACCCCCCTTGAATAACTCCCCACCCTGGAATAACTCCCCCCTCAAAAACACCGACGAAAAAATAACTCCCTCCCTTGAATAACTCCCCACCCTTGAATAACTCGCCCCACTGTGATGAGTGGAGAGGATACTGGAACAAGTGAAGAAAAAAAACGAAATGCAAATGCAGTGCAGTCTGTGAGACAAAAAAATACAAAGGATGTTAGCATACGGCAGCGAAAGCAGATGCACAGTATGTATTACGCAGTGTATACACACCTATCTACCTGCAAGTTTTCCTGAAAGTTATGAGGAAAAAAGAACTCCCTCCCTTGAATAACTCCCCACCCATGAATAACTCCCCCCTCAAAAACTTTGACGAAAAATAACTCCCCGCGGGACTTTTTCAAGGATATACGGTAATAATATTTATTAAATAAAAAATCTGCAAAAACACCTTCAGTTGATGAGTGAAGCGAAGATGTCCCTGTGTCTGGAGGATGCCATTAGAAACGACGTAAAATTGTCTGACTATAGAGGGTTTTCGGACAGTCTCAAAATGGCCAAAATTAGACAGTCTGGTGCCGGAGCTCAGAAACAACATAATGACAGTTTGATAAGCGGAAATGAAGAAAATAGGCTCCTTAGAAGCCCAATGAAAAAGAAAGCGAGGGAGGTCTGTTTAGGGTTCAAACGGGATTGACTTTTCAGGATGGGGGTTGTTACTTTGAGGTTTTTTTTTGTGATCGGCATTGTTTAAAAAAATTATTTTGTGATCGGGATCGATATTGGCATTTTTTGGGAAAGTGATCAGGATTTTGGGCAATGTTCTTGTATTCAGGGTTTTGCTATTGAAGGTTTTTCTCTAAATTTTCACAAACGTCTAACAACACACTTAGATGCCAGAAAAGCGGCATCTTACACATTTCTCGGTGAAAAAGAGTCATTTGGCAAATAAAATGAATAAAATATTTGAAAAAATACGTGATTGGGATCATGGAAATGTTTTCGGGATTGGGTTTCCGAATGTTTTGGGATCGGGATTTTTTTTAGTTCTCGGGATTGGGGTATCAGGGATGTAACTGCAAAATCCCGGAATTTTTTGCAATTCAGGATCGGTCGGTCAAGAGCCTAGGTAGTTTACACTAGGATTTTGGAGCGGGGGGGCTGCTTGTTTACGGAACCCGGCGAACGGGGGGGGGCTCAGCCCCCCCCCCCCTAAATTTTTACCTATAGGGTGACGGAATGGCGCCATTAGTAGGCGCCACGCCATGGCGCTATTGGCGCCAGCGCCATAAACGCTGTATATGTATGTAAATATACAAACAAATACAGCGATAAACACACCGTTCAGCGAATTTCAAAGGAAATGCGGCGACAGGGGTCAAAATGGTAATATTCCTTATGCCATTTAGAACGATGCGCGCTTGCGCGCAAAATGTTTTGCATTGCACCTTGCAAAATGGTACCGAAAGTCGCATTTTACCGTGACTTTTAGGTCTTACCCCGGGAACGGGGGGGGGGGGCTGCCCACCGCCCCCCCCTGAATACGTCCTTGTCCGTGCTGATATACTGTAAAAATGATCACTTTTGATTTGCACCGTACAGGAGCCATTGCAAACAGCTCAGAAAAGGCCCAGTCACGACGAAATCGCCAGGGAACATCCGAAACATCCCAAAGTTCAGCCCAAAAAGTTGTGCGAGCCGTTCATGAATTTAGTGCACAAAAATGGAAGATTCCGTCCATTCTATCGAGAGAACATACAGATTGACAAAACCATGACTATTTATTTGTCCACAGGTACGAATGTCAAGTCACCAGTCAAGTGAATCCGTCAAGTGACCAGTTTCAGACAAAGTTTCTAAGTTTTTTACAGTTTTTTATGCCCTATCAATATAAAACCGTAAATTTGAAAGTTCGCCACTTGTCACTTGATGGTCTACCAGGTTTGCTTTACAAAACAAGGCTAAATAAATTTCCAGCTTATTTCCTACGCGCAGGAAAATTCCACCAGCGATCATTGTTTCACAAACCAGTGGGTGGCAGAGAGGTGTCGCCCAAAAAACAATCGCCATTGAAACCGCTGTACGTTATCCCCTATATTTTCCGCCAGGTATTTGTCATTCAGACTGTCCCACTATTTTTGGAACAGGCGCGGGTGCCGTTCGCCGCGGAAACAGAGCAAACAGGCGGATATGAATGTGTTCTCGTCGCCGCCGCACAAGCCGGGCTACTGTGAGATTTGCGAAGTTCATGTGTCCGATATTTGCGCCGTTGGTTGGGCATTTGAATTTTCAATAGGGTTTGAACGGGATCCCAAATCCCGATAGTTTTCAGTTTCCATTTTCCAGTACCGTTCCCGAAACCTCAATCCCGACCCGAAAATTTGAAAAGCCATTACCAATCCCGAACATATTCAAATCCCAATCCCGAATTTTTTTCCTAATCCCGATCCTGGGAAAGTTGGTCAATGATTCTTTGCATTGAGATGCCTACAGCGTGAATTTTACGCCAGTCTAAAAACACACTCGATGCCACTTCTCTGGAAACTGGAAGACTTTTTGTGCACAATTAGAGGAAAACCCTGAATACCAGACCAGACAAAATCCCGATCAGAAAATTTAAAACCATACCCTATGCCGAAAAGTCGATCCCATCTGAACCCTAAATTTCCAAGCTTTTTTTTGCTGATTGCGTTGGGGGTCATGAGTGCTATTTATTTTTGATGAGTATTCCCAAAACTTATGAAAAATTCGATATACAAAAAGTGCTCAATATTGGAAGAGGAATATCAACCATCACTTATTATCACCCCGCATTCGCTACTTATTTGTTTTATTAGCTCAACTAGTTGCAAAGTGCATTTTCGCAACTGCACCCCACGCAGCACCTATCGAGCAGCTCACACAAGCGACGCACTGCGGCACCTTCGTTCTGGTCCGATGTGGATCGGTATTTGGTGACGAGACATCCCGATTTTGTCGGTACCGGTGTCCGGCTGGATATTTCCGACGAGTTTAGTCGGCGACTAAACAGAAATGGGTCACAAGGAAATGAATTGGTGCGTCGTTTTTGAAATGTGTTTTTCTGGTTTCATTTACATCTGTGGGGGATTGGGATTTTGCCCGTTTTCGCGTTCAACCTGCAACAAATTGTGGCAAACGCTTAGGTGTGTCGGTAAATTGTGCGGTAACTCTCTAATTTTGCGTATGAAAATTCTTCAATTTGCGGTAAACAGTGCGAAAAATTTTGAAGATTGCCGTAAATTCTACGGGAAAGTTTCCAATTTCGTATACTATTAATTCCGCCACCATAATCACATAAATACAACCCATCCAGACCTCCCTCCGTTCTGCCGCCTCCAGTTCCATGGCCGGTTTACCGCAGTCGTGCACGCGCACCGACGACCAGTCGACCACGGCCGGCGACACGCTCACCAAGCGCGGTCACCAGCGCGTCGTCCACCACGCTGACTGGCCCACCGGCGACAGCGCCGCCGAGCTCAGCGACGACACCGACCCCGACGACAGCGACACGGCCAGCGAGAGCAGAAGCGAGCAGAACTTTGACAAGGGCAGGTTGAGGAAGAGAAGTAGGCCTCAGTGAGTTGTGACTGGGTTTTTGTGGTGCGGTTTTTGAGTGTGATGTGATTTATTATGACTATTTTTGTGCTCGAAATGTTTTGCTAATTGTCGTGTCAGTTGTTTATTTGCCGTGTAATTAGTCAATTTTTTGGGAAATGTCAGCATATACGTGAATGTATAGGTGCGTTTACATAAATTGTGAGTTTAGTGCGCCAATGATTTGTTTCCACGTCACTCTGCTATTGTTGTCAAGATGATAATGATATATCAGGAAGTTCAATTGGTATACTCTGCGGACCGCATGCTAAGCATTTTTCTGGATGAAACACTCCAACATGAAGCCATCATTGATAAAATTAAAATTGTTCCAAAGAATGACTTCTGGCATGAAACATATGAAGGGTGTGCTTCTAAAAGTACCGATCTACAAAGTTTTCAAACTCGAGTTAGGACCATTTTTGGGGTCCCCATAAAAACGTGCTTGAAAAAAATATATAATATGTGGGGTGGTGCGAAATTCAATTTTGAGATATGGGGGGTCGAAAAATACAAAAACATAGCAAAGTACAGTTAATGTAATTTAAAAAGTACCGATCTACAAGCTTTTTCATGTTTTGTATCTTTAAAAGTACCGATCTACACACCTTTTTCAAAATTGTACTTTTAAAGGTACCGATCTGCACAATATTTTTTTGTGCTTCTAAAAGTACCGATGTCTGATCGGCACTTTTTAGCGCAAAAACTCATTTTGTGCTTTTTTATTATGGGTAAAAGTACCGATCTACATCTATCTGATTTTGTGCGTTTAAAGGTACCGATCTTCATGCGCTTCACAAATTGTACATGGTCGGGCTGAAAAGTCCCCGGGCAGTGCTCGCCATTCGCGCTAGGGGTAAGCTACGGTCATAAAATTTTAACACGTTAATATATCAGGTGTTTTGAGTTTTCACCCAAAATTTCACCCCTGTAGCTCCACCCACTGCGAAACTGTGGGGGTTACAATTTCGATCATTTTGTACTGATGTACAAATGGTGCTCTAGCTCAATGCTGCTTTAAGTTGTGATCATGAAACTTTGGCTAGTGTAAGCGACCAGTGTTTGCAATGTCCCAGCACTAAACAACATTAGCTATGATATCATAAGCGTAGTCCATATTGCCATTACTGTCACTACTTTCACTACCAAATTCATCATTCTGCCTCTCCTTCTCAAAAAGTGTTCACTACAGGATGCATTCTGGATGCAGGATCAATCACGGTTCCCACGTTTCTTGCACATCACCCTGATCTGCATATTAATTTTACCTTTATAGCAATGATGTTGATAAAAGTGTTGAATATTATCAGCACATTACCAACACTGGTGGCTTACACTATCCAAAGTTTTATGATCACAACTTAAAGCAGCATTGAGCTAGAGCACCATTTGTACATCAGTACAAAATGACCGAAATTGTAACCCCCACAGTTCCGCAGTGGGTGGAGCTAGAGGGGTGAAAACTCAAAACACCTGATATATTAACGTGTACAAATTTTATGACCGTAGCTTACCCCTAGCGCGAATGGCGAGCACTGCCCGGGGACTTTTCAGCCCGACCATGTACCATTATAAGTACTGATCTGTAATAGAGCCAATTCACTAAATTTTATATAGCTAGTAACGCAAGTGTCACCCAAAGACTATACCATGCATAACAATAACCAACAATATACCCCAACTACCCCTACTCAAAATACCTATACCCAATACTCATGTGTGGAATTGCATAATCCAAACTTTGAATTGCGATTATCTCAACATAGATTTTTTGTAGATCGGACTTTTAGAAGCACACCCTTCATATTTATGTTGGTTGTACTCAACTCCGTCTTTAAAAACATTTTTTTGAAAGTGCGAGCATAAGTATTAGTAATTTACTGAGCATATTAGTAATTTACTAAATTATTTTATGTGCATAGGCGCTCCACACGGTGGTTGACGCTACTTTTTAGAAGTCGATTGAGTCAACTCAGAGTCAACTGTTTTAAGTATAACTATTTTTAATTTTTTACCTGTGTTGATTAAGAAATATTGAGAAGTCGATTGATGTAGAATGAAAGAAGGGGATTTTTGGATACATATTGTAAATGGCTCAGAGTCAATTGAATTTTTGACCAGTTGACTCTGAGTTGACGCTAATTTTGGCGTCAACTAGCGTGTGTGGGGCCTTACTTCGCGGTCCGCCGAGTATATTTTCAATATTTATCTGGACTGTTTAGACTGATTTTGGTCATTTTTGCACTTTTCAGGCGCTCTTATGCTCATCCGCAGTATTTTACTTGTGGTTCAAACTAAGTTTTTCATCATTGCTAGCATTTTATTCAAGTGCAATAATCACTGTAAATAATATTATGTAATATAAATTCCAACATTTATGTAGATTTTTATCACAAATAATCATAATAACTCCCGCGTATTCACACAACTCGGCTTGCTTCTTGAAGAGTTCGCGTTCTCGTCCCATACAACTTATTAGCTGCATTGCGTAAATTATCTGCATCATTCCCACCGTAAAATGCGCAACTGTTATTTAGCTGCATGTCAGCGTGTGGATTACTGCTTGTAACCTGTGTTGCGATATTTTTATAGTATTTTAATTAATGGTTTCTCGAAGTCGTTCAACCCCACCTCCAAATGTGTTCTCATCGGCGCCACATCTCGAAAAGGCGCCGTAGCAATGGTCACCTTGGAGACTGGCTGCTGCACCGCCTCTACGCCGTTGACATTGTGACTCTGCCGCCCGCCGGTGTCGGTCATGAGCGCGTCCATGGGTGAGCCGGCGGACGCGGCCGCCCTGGCGTAGTTCTCCTCCTCGGAGTAGTAGCCGGTGCCCGTGTGCCGCTCGCCGCCGCCCCGCCGTTTCGCTTCCGACTCGCTCGCGTAGCCACACTGGCGCTGTTTGGCCGCCGACGCGCTAGGGTTCACGTTTTTGCGCGACCGCCGGCTGGCGTAGCGGCCTTTTGTCGCTTGTTGGTGCAGTTGCGACGCGCTGAACTCTGCGTCGCTGGGCGACAAAGCGCTTTGTGAAGTGGCCGCCCTGCGGTAGGTCTTGGCGGCGCGGTTCGGCTTTTGTGGCATGTGGTTTTGCAGAGCGAGTTTCGAATATGAGTAGTGCATCTGCCGCTTGCTGTGGCCGGTTGGTCTGACGAAATCTGCGAATGTGGGCGAATATAAATTTTTTGCTTGGCACCATCCTTGTAGCCTTGGTAAAATTTCAAGTAACTTTCTGTCATATGTGCATCTATTTACCTATCTCGAGCGATTTTTGAGAAACTATACCCTGATTTTCGCTCAAAATCGCTATTTTTCATACCTTTATATAGATTTTCACCTCCAAAATCACTAGTTCATGCGTCTAACTGCCTATTTTCAGCTATTTTTAGTACTTTATGTCCTTATATACCCATTTTTAGCCATTTTTCATTACTTTTAGCGATTTTTCTCCTTTTCCTCCCTTCTATGCCTATATATTGAACCCCCGCGACCCCCCCAAATCGCCCCCCAAAAAATTTTTTTCAGCTATCTATCCCTCCGGAGGAGCGATTTGCTATCTATATGAACCCCCGCGGGGGTCCAAATCTACAAAACCCATGCGACACAGTACGAGAAATTAAGAACGTCTCAAACTTTGAGCTCATCACTTGAACCTTGATGCCGATCTTCAGGTAATATCGGGCTGTCGGTAAAGTTTGTTCCGTTTCCGGGCCGACTCCTATTGAAACTTGAGGTTTCAGCCGGGGTATATGAGCTGGAATTAAGCTAGACGAAAAATACAAGCATAAAATTTTACTGAAAAATTGATTACGCAAAAGTGGATGATACTACCTGCCTCCAACTTTAGGTTTATAAATTTTTTTTTTGGAGTTCTGGGCACGATTAAGAGATGGATTTGTACTGAATCGACTTTTATGGAAGCAATTTTGCGTTAAAATTTTACGCTTGAATTAATTGCAGCTAATATACCCCGGCTGAAAACCACTAGGATCGTCCAGGACGATCCAATGCGAGACGATGCGGAAACTGAGCGAACTTTTCCGCCAACCCAATATGTCGCAATCCCCTCGAACGTACCGGCATAAAGCGCTCTCAGACAACTTTCCGCCGCCTCAACTTTCCTCTTGGTCACCTCAGCCGTGCAGGTGCGCACGAATGTGTCCTTCCGGCCGCTGTCACTTCCACTCTTGTCGCCGCCGTTTTCCCCATCACTGTTCACAGCGAGTAGAGTTTCAAATCCGAGCGCGGCTAGTAGACGCGTGGCGTGCTTTGATTGCGCGTCGGTGGTGAACTGGCCGAGGTCGCAGCAGGAGGACATGATGGGCGAGGTGCCCGACGTGAGCTGCAGCTCGTTGTGCAGGTGCGATAGCTGCGCGTGTGCATTTCTTTGTGGATGATGAATTTGCGAGTGTTGCACCCCATGGCTGTTTTATTCAACTCACCGTTTTGATCATGTGCGTTGCTAATTTGCCATCATCCTCGAAATGCGATATTGCTACGATTGCCGCTGTCGGAAGAGCTGTGGTTAAAAAGTTTTAATTTATACTAAATATTTATGTTTATGAGGGCAATATTAAGAATAGAAAAACGTTCTTTTTTACGACCAGGTTAAAAAACAACGTTTTTTATACATTGAAAAAAAACCCCAGCCATCCCTAGGCAATATAATATCTTCACTTTATCCACACTACCTCGACTCACCTACAACTGCATGCAAGGCAGTGCTGGCCATCCTCAATTCTGGCAAATAGCCCTGGCCAGGGAAGTACAGGGCTGTATCGCTGTCTTTCTGCCCACCGTTTGTACCTTCTGAGTGTATTGGCTTCTTCTGAAAGCCAACGGAAAGCATCAGATCTAGCCATCCAGCCACTTCCGGTCCGACTTTGTTGCGCACCGAGCGCTCGCTCGTGTATAAAGTGGTCAGGCTCGCGTTGCTATTGTTGCTGTTGTGCACGTTGGACTCGTTGCGAATCCGTTGGATGGACTTTTCGATCTGAAAGATGGTGTATTGTGTGATGTGAGGTTGAAGTGTCGGCGTATTGACGGGCACAAATAAGTATGCCGTATATCCTGGAATAAGTCCCCCTAGAATAACCCCGCCCCCTGTTATGCAATTGAAGAAACAATAACCCCTCCCCTCTAAAAGCTCCCCTCGAATAACTCCCGCGTGTTATGCAAGTGAAGAAACAATAACCCCTGCCCTCGAATAACTCCCCCATAGGAAATTTGGAATGAATGCTTTATGTAAATATCTACTCTGTAAATATTAGTAAGTAAATATAGGTGAATATAGAGGGTAATATTTTGCAGTTGGTGCTTACAGATATTGATTATCACTTGATTTGTGGAACCTGTATCCCAAATTATGATTTATGGAACTTATTGAACCCTATTTAGACAGTAAATTGACCTCGCAGTTTTTAAAAAAGTTCGGATGAAAAAATACCCCCTCGACTAATTCCCCAGTCTAAAAAGTCTGACGAAAAATGACTACCCTGAGGACTCGTTCAATGATACAGTAAATAAACAAATAATAGCTGAAATGAATGTTTACATGACAAGCGGAACATCAATTGCTTCACTAGAAAAGTCGAAACCTTTTATAAGAGTTTACAGAGGGTTTGTCATTTGACGTGAGCATGAAATTGTGCCATAAACACTCCAGGAAAACAGCATCTAAATAAATTCATCACTACTGTAACCCAAATTTGTGTCCACAATCCTAAATTCCCCACCAACCAAGTGCAGCAGCATCCTGGCGGCCTCCTTGCACTCGTCCGGCGCTCTAAATAACATTCGAAGTGCCTTGGCGATCAAAATTCTGCTCATATCGATCTTGTCCACGCCCATATAGTGTAGCGGTAATTTCCCATTTGCATTTACTTGACTTGACATTTTCACGGCCACCAGTGCGTGTTTTATGTTGATCTCGAATATCGATGGCCTTTTGAGCCACTCGCAATCCATGTGGGTGTAAGAGTGCATAATTGCCTGAATGTGGCTGTTCATTGGCGATTTTGGATTGGTTGAAATGGGCAGACTTTGGTAGTTGCTGTCGATTTGTTGCAGCCGGCTGAAAATATCGAGTGTGATTACATTGATAAAATGATTTTATGTATGTGATCGCTTTATCTAACCTGAACAAGTCAACCATGAGCTCATTGAAGTGCAGCCTGGATTCGAAGTATTCACACTCCACTCCAACTAGAAGCACAATTTCCACGCCTTTCAACAGCAAACACTGTGCAAATCGCCTGTACAAATCAATTTCACAGCCATTTTGAACCTGGAGTACAACCACTTTGGCACAGCCAGCCAGAAACTTGGCAAACACGGTCATATGGCTGCTGGAATTTCTGCAGATTTGACTGGCAGCGAGCTTTGGTGAATGCTGCTGGTGTACACTTGGAGGTGTTGACAGGCAGTTTGGTGACTCATTTCCACTGCCAATACCTGAACGTTGTGGATGTGTGAAATTACTGAGAAGATTAATTTCTGACGAAAAAATTGCAAAAAAGTTTGTATGCTTACCTTCACTTTCAGTCTCAAATTCATGCAATATTTTTCCAGGAGTATTCATTGCAAGTGTAATCTGGTCACCGTCTTGGTGCAGTGGAACTGACACATAGAAGTAGAGATTTTTGATTGATTTATTCTGCATCTGGTTGAACAGTCCTTGCATCTCATTGCTGATTGCATTTTGATCATTAGTCAGTTGATAAAAATTGGCATTCACTTTCTCAGCTATAAACTGAGGCTCTGATCCATTGATTCTGTCATCCATTGATACTATACAAATGCTGCTTTTCGTGTTTCCAAATGCATTGGCTGATGAATCATATTCACAGTTGCTGTTTGTACTATCATAGAGGTTTAGGGCAGTAAGGGATCCAGGTGTTTTGCAGGCTCCATAAAGCAGCAATGCCTGCACTCTCAATACTGGCATAACTTTCATGGCAATCAATTCATTCTCCAAGTCCATGAAAGTGTCTCCAATAAGTAGACAGCCGTTACTTTCTTGCATTTCTGATTCTTTCATTCTGGATATAATTGCATTCTTCATTTCAAATTCACACATTGCATGCTCAAAATGTGCGCGTAGCATGTGCTCCATAACCGGAGCCAGTAAGGGGTGTGAAAGACGCCAGATTTGGTTCAGATCATCTGGTTTCATTTTGCTTGGAGAGTCTGCTGGCACTGCTGTTCTGGATACAAGAATTTTGAGCCCTGTCAAGAAATGTTTTGTTTTTATTGAACCATTTCCATGCATGGTCATAAGTGAAGATAGAACACTTTTTATTGTCACCCACCAGTGTCCGCTTGATTTGTCCATGTTAATCTGTAATTAGTGCCAATTTTCAGACCGTAGATAATTGTTACTTTATTTTCAGTTAATGTCTCTATTGTTGCTTTGAGAGCAACCGCATCCTGAACCAACGGCCTCGAACTTTGATTTCCCAAATGTTGCAGATATTCATTTTTATTTCCAAATTCATTTTTAGCATTGACTCCAAATGAGCATGCCGTGTTTGAGATTTTGTGCATTCTCAATTGCTCGGCAAAGTGCAATGACTGGTGCACATCCGTGTCACTTGTGAGAATCTGAGAATGCTTTTGCATGTAAGAATGTTGTACAACCATGGATGCAGATCACAGTAACCCACCATCATCATGGCAAGCACTGCCGCCTTCACATCGGGCACATATCCAAGTCTGAGGCACCTACTCTCCACGCTGCCGCCGTGGCCGAATCCCTGGCACTCTGCCAACCTGAGTGCAATCTGGCACTCGTCCAACGCTTCTGTCACGCTGCCCACCATCCAATGGAGCAGAGCCAACGTGCACCGGGCTTCCAGCTCGCAGTCGGGCCGGTCGGCGGTGGCGGCGCGGCCCAACGCCCGCTGCAGGTGCCCCATGGAGGACGAGTAGTCGCCAGAAAGGATACTGCAGACTCCTGATGGGGTGAATGCGTGTTATTGGATTGTTGGATTTGTATAATTTTTACACGGCGGCGGAATCCATTGTGTACTTGAATTTTAAAGTTCAAATTTGCTGCGTCGTGAAACTAAGGACAATTTTGTAGTTTCGCAATTGTACTTGTTGTGGATGATAACATTTACCTTCGTTTTCCGTTTTGCAGATAGAAAAGTAATTAGTTTGAGGTTATCACCTGTATGTAATTATGCCCCCCCCCCAAACCAACCAAGATTAACATGAGCCTCAATGAGCGCCTCGTGCAGTGCGGCCGTAACAGCCTTATCATCGCCTTCACTCTGCAGTGCCCCATTGGCAATGGGCAATACCCGCCTCAACGTGCCCTCCGCGTCGGCCCACTGCCCTGCCGCCTGCGCCATCCTGGCCGCGTGCAGCAGGGCGCGGCACTGGCCCGCCGTGTCGTTGTGCAGCTGCGACTCTCGCAGATCGGTCGCGTGCAGTCGCGCCGCCGTCGGCTTCGATGAGCACAGTCTGGAAAAGGGGCGAGGTTTGAGTGTATTGTTTAGCTTTGTATCGATTCAAATACCGTATTTGCTTGAATACTTAATTCCCCTGGTGGATTATTATTTTGTCTGACTTTTTGAGGGGGATCTATTCAAGGGGAGCATTATTATTGTGTCAAAATTTTCAAGCATATTTCTATCAGCACTTCACGCAATATGGTTTATTAACACAATTTTTTTTTGCACCGCAAATTGATAAAATCCCTTAAGGGGGATTTATTATTTCCTTAATCGTTTTACAGGTGGATATTCGAGGGGAATCATTCAAGGGTGCCTATTCGAGCAAATACGGTAGTTCTCAAGATTCCAAATCAACGCACGCGTAGGCGCAAGCCAAGTCCGACTGCGCTCTGCGGCCGTCGGCGGCCAGCTGCAGGCGTGTTGAGAATTCCAGTCGCGCCTGCAGCGTATTGATAGCCGCCTGCCGGCTGTCCGGTGTCCTTTGGCACAGTTGTGCCGCCGCCAGGCCGCGATGACAATCGACCTGGATCAAAAGTAACTTTTTCGTCAAAATTTGATGAAACTATTTAGTTGACAGTCGTGGAGCCCTAATCGAAAATTCTAAAAGTAGAATAGTAAATGCGTGGATAACATCAAGTCACATTGTTCCACCCCACACATGAAAAAATACTACCCACTTTGACTAGCGCTTCAACTGGGCAAGTTTCAATCATGTCCAGCGCGGTCTGGTAGCACCGGCTCGCCGTGGTCGCCATACCCAACTTAAGCCACAGCGTGCCCGCAGCCTTGGTGGCCATTACTCGCCGAGTGGGTGATTCTGGTGACATTGGCAGGTTGCCAACCAAGTGGGTGGGTGCGGGTGAAGGTGATTGAATGCAAGGGGTTGTCTGAGTGTGGGGTGTAGTTATGTGGGAGGTGGATTGGGATCGGATATTGCGCCCCCAATAATTCCGAAATGCAATGTTCATTGTATTTTTTTGAAATCTTATGCTACTCGATTAAATCATCAATTCAGATAAGCTCAATAAATCTGGGCGCCCAAAACATGTTCTTGGTCAATTGAATCTCTTCCCTGCTGTAAATTTAATACTATTACTTAACTTTCACTAACCATAGCTTTAAATCTGTCAAGTGCATGCAGTGCCTGCTCATATTCTCCCGTCCGCTCATAAAGCCCAGCCAATCCCCACAGGGATTCCAATAATGCTCTCCTATGGCGCACGCCAAGAAGCCGCACATTGGAACCATCGGATTGCGTTGTGCCGTTTCCAGTTTGGCAGGTGTCCAATAATTGAAATATGGTGCCAAATGCTTCTATGGCGTCGTTGTGTAGCCGAAAGTGAGCTGAGGCACGACCGATATCTCGCAATGCCTCCACCTGCGTAAAATTCTATAGATTTTGTAAGTCGCCAAATATTTACATTATGTCCTTGAAAAATTCCACCATAGTGTTGATTTTCCACCAGACATTATTATGTATATTCCTGGCAGTATTTATAGAGGCTTTTTCTTTCCAGACGTGTTGTACACATGCGTTGGAGGCGTTGGTAATTCAAGGAGTGTCGTTATGCCCATTTTTTATGTAAATATCAAACATGTCACAGAAACACTCCGCGTCACACTCAAGACCGACCTTAGCCAAAATGGCTTCACTTCTCCGCTTGATTCTCCTGGCCACATTGAGCCTGTCGTCGAAGGCGTGCAGACAGTCGGCCATGGCGCCGGCGGCCATGTGCACCCGGCCGATGGAGGCGATCGCCGCGCATTGCCCCATCAGCGAGTCCGCCACGCTCTCGTGCACGCTTAGTTCCTGGCGGTTTGGGTTGTGGATAAGGAATTTTTCTCACCGTATTTGCTTGAATAATTCTCCCTGGAATAACTCCCCCTCTTGAATAATTCCCTCCTTGAGTAATTCCCCCTTTTGAATAATTCCATCCCTGTGAGACGAGTGAGGAAAAAACAACCCCCCTTGAATAATTCCCCCTTTAGGCATATGATCGATTTGTTGTTTCCAATAAATAAAAATGAATGGTATGTTATTGTGTCAGTAAAGCATATTTCATAAAATGGGAATAGAGGGAGGAATAGGGTAGAACCCGGCTTGAAAATTTTGACGAAATAATTATTCCCCCTTGAATAGGGGGTAAATAATGATTCCCCCTGGAAAAAATCTGACGGTAAAAATCCCGCAGGTTATTCGAGTTATTCGAGCAAATATTGCAGCTCCATAGGTTTTTGCTGACTGCCCGGTTCATTCAATAACAAAAATATGATGATTTCAGGCCCGATTAAATGTGCTTCTGACTGGTTCGAAAAAGAGTAACGCGGTACTGCGGAACTAACTGCAGCTAAATAGTTCTCAATTTTTATCATACTAACCTCTGAGTAGCTCGCTAGCGCCTTCTCGAATTTCCCCTGTTGCTCGTAAACGGATCCCAGACACTGGTAAAATTCTGCAGTCTCTGCGCTGCTGGCGGACGCTCGCGCCAGTTTCAACCCCTTGCCGAACACTTTGGTCGCCGCCGCCGTGTCATTTTGACTGGCCAACACGCGGCCGATGTTCGCCATGGCGCACAGCTTGCCTGAGGTGTGTGTCGATTATTGAAGATTTGCTGATAAGTGACTTTTTGATTTCAGAATTTCAGGATTCTTTCGGAAGAAATTCAGAACGATTATGTCTGATGTTAATTTGACATGGCTTCACCTGTATTTCAGCCACGCTTAAAAATCTAAAGTAAATACAGAATCTTAATTTTTTCTATACTTCGATTGAATTCGCATTAGGTAGATAGGAGTACTTATTGACCCGTTTCCAATGTGAACCGCGCTTGCAAACTCACTGGAGTATAACAAACACCCACAAATAACAAACCATTCAAATCGGACGCGATATGCGACAGGGCCAGATCGTACTTGTGGCACTCGAGCGCCTCGTGCAGCGCGCCCATCCTGGCGGTGGCGTTGCCGAGCGCGCGGTAGGCCGCCGCCATGCTCGTGTAGTCGCCGCCGTCCTTGGCTATGGCCACCTCTTGCTGCAGGTAGCGAGCCGATTCCGTGTCTCTGAGTTTGAAGTAGGGGCCACTAGAATATGGAATGAGGGTAATTTAAACTGGGGTAGATAGTGATGGAATGGCGCCATTTCAGGGCGACAAAGGGAGCCGCGCCATTACGCCATTGGCACTTGGCGCTTTTTTCCGTGGCGGCCTGTTCCCGAATGACGCCATGACACTATTTGCGCTTGGCACCCTTTTTCTGGCGCATTTCCATCACTACTTGTAGAATTTGTTATTCAACAGCACTTCACCCGCATGAATTTATCACACAACCCCTACCCACCCACCTTTCCAGTTTGTAATAAGCCAGACCGAGCAAATGGCACGCGTCCCTTTCCGCATCTAAATCATTCTGCTCCTGCGCCAACATGAGGTACTTCTCCAGGTGCGGCAGCGCCAACTCGGCCCCGTCCACCATCAAGGGCGCGTCGCCGCGCCGCCGCCCATTGGAACTGGATGGACAGTGGTGCAGCAGCACGCCGTCGGGCACGTCGCTCAGGTCGTGGCCATGCGTGAAGAAGGTGCCCAGCTCGCGCAACGCGCCCAGTTGTTCCACTGCGTCGCCGAGTGTCGTGGATAGGTGCAGCCGGCGCTGCGGATTATATTTAGCGCTTATGCATGAAAAAATGGATCGTACAGAGGTAAACCATACTCCCCAGTCTAGCGACAAACCAAAAATAAAGTGCCCTGTCAAGTAATCCCAAAGTTTCTTATAAATACTATGTCCGCTGCTAATGAGTAAAATTTCAATTGCACTGTAACGACCCGAGCTGGAAATGTAAGGTTTACGTCTGGCTCACTTGACATGTCATTTGAAATTTTTCCTTAACTGTGAATAAAATCAGCAGATTTCTAATGCACTCACATTCAAATGCACCAAAGCGACGTGTGCATTGCCGTGCTCGGCAGCACATTGTGCCAGCGCCGCGTGCGCCAGCATCTGCCCTCGCTCATCGCGGAGTTCCTGCGCGGCGGCAAGTTCTTCTGTGTGCGCCGCGACGGCCTGTTGATGCTGCTGCAGCGCCGACAGGCACAGGCCGATGTTCCGCTGCGCCGCTAGTTGGCCACGTCTGCGGTTTGGGAAAAAGTAAATAACTGAGCTAATGGCAAGAAGGTTCGTTGAGGGTGACTGCTGTACCTGTCAGAACCATTCACTGCAGCCTCCTTGTGCCTCGAGTGTAGTCGCAACGCGTTCTCATGCTCGCCGCACGAGTAGCACGCGTTACCCAGATGGCCGCACGCGGCGCCCTCCATGGCCGAGTCCTATATTTGGGTTTACATTTAATTTAGGTTTCCAAAAAATACACAAGAATTTGAGCTGAATCGAAAAGCTACCTTCAAGGCGAGCGCCACTTGCAGCTCCTTGTGCGCATACTTCTTCGCGTTGGCGAATTGTCCGAGCGCGTGACACGCCACACTGAGCTGCCCATAGCTGACACCTTCCTGCCGGCGCTCTTTACACGCTCTAGCCAGCTGAACACTCTTTTTGAACAACGTCACGGCCTCGCTCAAATTGACCCTCTTCTGCGCCAGTCGTCCCAATTGGCACAGGGCCCTGGCCTGCACGCTGTCGCTGTTCGCCTGTTGGCCGATTGCCAGCGCCTGTTCGAAGCACTCTGCGGCGTCGGGCAGGTCGTCCATGGCTAGGTGCACCTGGCCCATGCCGAGCAGATTGTGCGCCGACTCGCACGGCTCCAAGTGCTCGTGGGGCAGGCGGGCGGCCAACTCGATGCACTGCGTGTAGCTGGCCAACGCGTTGGGCAGGTCGTCTAGGCGGTGGTATAGTTGGCCCAGGATGGATAGGGCGGACAGGCACATTCGCTGTTCGCCTAGCTGCGCGGTGACGTTACACCTTGGAGTTCATGTTTTACAGGTGCATACAAATTAAAGGGCATATCTTGGCATCTTTACAGGCTCTTAAACTGAAAGATCATAAAGAAGAGCATGTAGGACTTAAATACGCTGTAACTGTAAGTAAATCGAGAACAAAAACACCTAAATGGACCGTGGAAATGTTCAGATCGTCCGAAATGATGATTTTACAGTGTAAAAACACTGAAATAAACGGGAACTGGAAAATCACTACTTTCTCAGAATAAGTAGGACTTAAAGTAAGGAATTTCAAAAATTTGTGTCAAAGAATGGCATTGATGAATATTACAATGGCGCCCACAGCAAAAACCATGATAGCAAAAGAAACCAACCTTCAAAGACAATAACAACTGCTGTCTGTAGTGCTCCAGTGCGCTGTGGGTGTCGCCCGTCCTCAGATACACCACACCCAAATTGGCATGCGCCCTCGCCTCACCCAAAGTGTCGCCCAAACTGGTGGCCACGGCCAAGTCGTGTTTCATGTAGTCGGCCGCTTTGTTTAGGTCACCCAAGGCCCAGTACGCGCTCGACAACGAGCTGAGCACCGATTGTCGCAGTTTGAGTGAAGTAGTGCCAATCTTGAGTGCTGATTCTACCATGGAAACGGCGTGCTGAAAAAGGGTGGTTATCGTTACATTGGGCATACATTGCGCGGTAATTTTTGATCAATATAGAGTATATTAGTAATGAAAAATCAGAAGATGTCATTAATAAATTCTGAAACAAAAAGGTACCACATTGTTTTATTTGGCTACTTTTTCAACCATCATTAAACCTAAGAAAACAAACCACCCACCTTAGTCATCTCCCGATCACCGTGCGCCACAGCCAGCAACTCCTGTCCCAGAACAGAAACAATCACAAAAGCGCTCTTATCCAATCCCAAATCCGTCAACTCAACGAGCACTGCTCGAAATCTGTCAACTAGTGGGCTATTTTCCGCCGCCGCCTTGATCGCGTCTAGCAGCTGGGTGTTCTTGGGCTGGGCAGCCAGCCCGTCGGCGTAGGCGGCCAGGGCGGCCGGCCAGTCGGCGCCCTGCCGTAAAGCGTTGCCCCGCCGCATGTGCGCCTGTGGGGGGGGGGGGGGGTTTGAATGAGTTTGGGAGGGGGGCAGGGAAGTGTTTTGTGAGGGTGGAAACCTACTTACGTACAGGAAACTTATTGGAATACAGGTAACAGCGTTGTCGAGTGACGAGAACTGTGATACTGTATTTCTTCTTATAGAATGGCAGGGCTCCAATAGAAGGGCTGGTAAAAAAGTTGACGAAAAAAAACAGAACGGTTCTATTGGAAGAAAAACGGTAATGGGCATAATTTTTGTAGCTTGGAAATAAAGTGACAAAAAGTCGAGAGACAAGTTTAATGGAAACACTTGTCACTTATCACTTTTCTAGTGCCTTAACGGAGTATACACCGGAATTAGCACCGGAGCGAAAAAATGTACTGGAAAAATGATGGTGATGGAATGCGGCAGTTTGGGTCAAATAAACCCCAAAGGCTGAGCAGCGTTTGGCCATCTATTCATCTGAGAAATACTTTTGCCAATGCATTTCCATGTGCACTGCGCACATGAAATATCTGCCGTGGAGGTGAGTCACATCTCACGCCGTCATTACAAGGTGCCAGGGTCACGGACGGATACTGTTAACAACCTAAAATGTATCTTTTCAATTTTCAAAGATGAGCGTTTAACTACTGTATTTCAATGTTGAAAGCGGAACATATCTACACCAATGTTTTGTGGTTTGACATTGCAAAACTTAATCTACGGTAAACTTTCATTATAAAAATGTAAATTTGTTTTGATTTTTTGAAAACTAAGAACTATAGCAAAATTCTCCGGCAATGGAAAAAATTTCCTACGCATAATGACAGTTTGCGCGATGTCTGCGACATGTAAATACTAAATATAATCGTCGAACAAATTCTACATTGCATCTGCACCGCGATTTACTTGACTTGAAAGACATCAGACCGAGGTTGCACAAGTCACATGCCGAAATCAACGCGGCTGTACACAATGGGCGACACTAGACCAGGGACCAGTTCCGAAAGAGGAGAAGTGAGAAACGTTTCAGAACTCGACTGAGAAGTGAAGTGAGAACTGAAATGGGAAGTGAACAGAGAAGTGAAAAGTTTACTTCTCCACTTGCGGAAATGGCACCAGGTGGCAGTCCCAAGCCCTGTAAAGTGTAAAGTAAAATGTCATGTAAAATGTAAATCACAACAAAACAAAACAGAAGATTTTATCACTGAACTTTGCATGGCAATTGACACCTTACGGTACTCATAAGAACCCAACAAAAGCCAACTTTGTCATGACAGTTGGCACTTTGCATGAAACTTTACGTGACAATTGACACTTCACTTTACAGTTTACAGGGCTTGGGATTGTCCCCAGTCTCAAAATTCTATCAGAACGTACGGAACGTTCGCAAGGCACCTGCCTGACGCGAGTACCTAAGCCTTTGCTTGCGCCCTACGTTCTAATTGAATCTGACCCAGGTAAACACTGCGCAACATGCAATTTCCATGTTCCTTTCTAGTTTCCACGTGCATCTTCTCGATTTGCCGATCTAACCACACACATTTCGGCCGTTTTCTAAAATGCGGTTTGGGGTTGAAAGTTTAACGATCGGTACCGTGGTGCCCTATAAATCACGCCTGGCAGCCCGTCAACACTGTATACTCGGCGTACATGATACTCTGCCGTCGCACTGATTTATGTCTCGTGTTGGAAGCGTGCCAATGATTGTTAAGTCATGCGATTTCCGTAAAAATATGAAAAAAATTCATCGATGTGAATATGCTAATGAAAAACATTATTACAACAATCAATTTTGTCATCTTTTTTATGAAACTCGCACGCGCTAACCATCATTGGCACACTTCCAGCGGGAACCACGCGTGCAGGGTGTAAAGTAATCGGAGTATAAACGTGAAATCGATTTCATTCGTGCATAACGGGGCGGCTGACGAAAAATAAAAAAACCTGTAAAAATAGGTTTTTGATTTTTGGGCATGATGGGCTGTAAATGGAAAACAGTTTTCCTTTGGTCAACTGTTTTTCTACATGAGAAAACTATGTAACAGTAATCAGGTAACCGGATTATCCAATGGCTGGCAACTCATTTAAAAAATCCACCCAAGTGTTATAGGTAAAATATTGAAAACGTTTTATCAAAAGCTGGTTTATGAAGGCATGAAGATTTCCATGAAAAATGTAAAAAAGGAAACGCATACGTTTAAACATGCATTTTATAGGGTACGTATTTACATGAGTACATAGTAGATACAACACCGCATCTTTCTAATGTCATGCCCATCCCAGTCCAACACACAAAAAGTTCAGGCAATTTAACCTCATGCAGCTTGGGTATGAATTTGAGGCATCACAGGCACGACACAAACGTTGGCGGAATAAATAAGGGTATTTCTTCTAATAGAACGGCATACCTAGAATAAAAGGGCACCTCCAATAGAACGGCACATTTTGGCAGGTTTTTGCGTCCATGAAAACAATAGAACGGCAGCCTCCAATAGAACGGTATTTCCGATAGAACGGCAAGTAAAAAAGTTGACGACAAAATGGAACGGTGCTCTTCTATTAGAAGAAATACGGTAGCCATTTCTAAATAGAAAAAGTGTAGACAAGCGACTGCATTTTGTACAGTGAAATTTACCGTATTCATCTGAATACAGGACCAACTTTTTATTATTTTGATTAGGTACTTGTTTTATTGCTGCTATTATACGTTTGGTGAATTCGCTTCATGCATTTTTTATGTCGCGTCCCTATCCATCAAAATATGCTAACATTCTCTCTAAATATTGCCATTCAATCAGCATATAAAAATAGAAAGTAGATTTTCGCATGAAATTGAATTTTCCACCAAGTCACAATACATAACTGGTATTTTTTAACGCGAACGCTTTCAAACAATTCAGTTTGTAAAAGTTTGTGTGCGCATTGGCTTACTTTCCGCGGGTGTAAAAACGGGGAAGGGAAATGCGGTCAACGTAATAAAATGTTCAACATCAAAACTTAAAGTGTGATGTTTTTTCAATTGCGACTGGGATAGCGCGTGAAAAAATTGTTGAATGGGCTAAATCTTGTGTTGATGCAAATCAAATTGATTGGCAAGATGCGAAATTGTGTGACACACTTCAAATTTATTCACAAATTCATTTTGATGTTTCACAAAGACCAACACTTCAGCATCAAAAGCGGCTGTTTTTTGTCAAACTGGGGAACTTTTATTTCGTTTGACTTTTTAGCTATGGAGGTAAATTTGTCAAAACGTTTTTGGCAGTAAATTTTATCGAAAAAGGGACGACGACGAAAAGTTTTTGACCAAGCTAAAAGAAATATGCCACACAAAGCGGTTGTACCAATCCTTGCACACACTTTTATGCAAATTTGACAAGCCACTTGACAAAAAGTGCCAACTGTACAAATTGGGCCAATTCACATTGATGCGGTCAGTGCAGCTGTAGCAGCATTCAATGTGTTTGCTCTTCCGCTATACCACAGTATTGTTTAGAAAGATCCTTAGTCAATATTGGCAGAGATGGAAACGTAGGTCACTCATGGAAACAAAGACAGAAATGTAATAACACATTCACTTTTTACCTGTCTCTTGAGTTGGGCGTACTGCGACCACTTCAGCATGCTTCCAATGCACTTCGTTTATAAATGAATATGCGATAAAACTTCACATAAATATTTATATATATTTAGCGAACACAAAATATAAATAAAATTTAGAATCGACAGGTGAATAGCGCTGAAATAGGAGGGTGAAATTTTTGTCGAGAAAAAGGAACGCAATAAATAAATGCGGTAGGGCTAGGTAGCATCGCTAGGGACCGCTTGAAAATCTACAAAGAATAATTTACAGTCGGCTATAAACAAAGCATTCGGTGCGCGAATCCCCCAGGACCCCATTTGGGCGGTTTTTATCCTTTTTATTATTTTCACCGCAAAGCAGCGCGCCGCAAAAGCGCAAAAAATTGACGACAGGTGGCTTGGGGGTCAGTCAGTATAAAATTTCCATTTTCATTGCACCGCGTAGCGACAGATTTTGGCAGGTGGTGATGTAATAGTGAATAGGTAAATATAAATATTTAGATATGTAAATCCATTTGCATGCAGTTTAACAGATATTGTTGATGCGGTACATAGTTAAGTGTGATTCAATTTGAAAGCAACAATCACAGGTGGTATTCATTATAATTTAGCTGTCTGATCGTTACTATTCACGCACATACTAGTGTCGGAAAAAGCGCCAGAAAGTTATTACACCGAACACCAAAACTGCCACTGAAAAAATGGCGTCATTAACTACTGTAAATTTGCTGCAGCTCCAGGAATAAACGGAAATGGATACGGTCCGTAGAAAAGGCGCTGCGCGCCAACGCCAAAATAACAGCAATTTGACGCCATAAACTGAATGGCGTCACTCCCAGCACGACTCCGCACATTCCGTACACGATGAGTGTATAGGAGTACCTTTAACGGTTTCGGGTACCTGTATATGGTGTTCATTTGCACACAATGATGAACAACAAATCATACTTTTATTGAATTCATGCGGAGCAAAAGCACAGTGTACCATTGTTCGCGTGTACACGTGGACAATTTTAAATGCGTGAAGTAAATGCGATTGAACACCAGTGGAATGAGGATTATACCTGTTTGGAATGAGCAAAACTGATTAACAACGTTCAACATTCATGAAGTCATAAAACGGGTTTCGAGCTCACTGCTAGAGTTCAGCAAACAACCGTTTATCTTTGTGCAAAACCTGAAATCGTAATGACGCTACCTGCTGGCTGGCTGTTTCCATATGAATGCTGTTATACACTTCAACGGAGAAAAAAATCGGTAATTTACGAAATTGCTGCAATCACGGTCACAAAAAGTGCTTCCATTTTTACAATAGTACTGTGCTACGTCACTAAAGACATTAGTATTCACATACATAAGTATCCATAATGGTTTCCCAAAATTTGTAAATGCCCATTTATGGGATTTTCTTGGGCCTCTGAAAACGTCAAAGGAACGCGTGGCGCAAATTTTTAAAAACAAAAATTCGTGCACGTCATAAAACGAAGATTACGAATGATTCCGCGCACGAATTTCACCTTGTTATTTGGCTAAAATATGCGCGGATGATGGTTTCGATTTGTAGCAAAAATAAATCCCACTCCAAGGTCGTCAATTAATCGCCAAAAGGGAATTGCGATGCACGCGTGTTCCAAGATTACAACCGCGCGGCCGTGAAGTTCAGGGAACTGTTAAAGACAAAGCCAAAGCCCTTGTACATATTTAGTGCGCGAGTGGGCCACAAAACATCGTGGGATAAAAATACAAATGACCACACCTATAAGCCAAAACATCCTAGATGCAAACATCCTTTTCCGACAAGACAACAAAACATCCACCCAGAAATCCACCAGGGACCAGAAGTGATGCCACACTGACACTGACATCCACAATGGAAACCCGGCGCTAACATCAAAGCGGCCGCCCGCAGCCTCCAAACCACAGGCCCGCGGCCAAAAATCAACGTGTGCCGCAAATGCGGCTCGACGCAATGAAGAGCGGCGCGCGTGCGCGTTTATTTTACTATCGCTGATTTTTGCGGCGATTGCCTGCGCGCCATGGAAATGGCGCCATTTTTGTCGATAATATCCTGTGAATGGATTTAGTACGTGTTCAGCGATAGTATGGTATCGTTCAGTTACCTATGTCGCGTTGCAGTCTGCCATGTTTCGAAGTTTCGAATTTCATTGATCCACACAACTTCGGCGCCTTTTCCTGACGCCATGGCGACGCCATTGTACTGGCGTAGCGGCGCGGCAGCGCGTCATGCGCACTTCATTTCATTACGTGACCATCGACGGCATGCGCACGCGCTTTACCACGATTTCGGGGCCGTGACAAGGTCAAACGGCTGATCAAAAAGCCATTGAACAGGTGAATTTCACTGATTGCATGTTTGGGTTGGGCGGGGCAAATGTTATTGATTCACATATCAGAGTGACAGCATATTTGTCGGCTGGCAATAAATTAGGTGTGTGTTTAGGTGGATTGAAACAGACAAAATGGATTCTAATTTCTCTAGCGACAAAAATCGCAGTCGCTACAGATTTTATGGTGTGGTAATAAAATCGATGGGGCATGATGATACTACGCCCTAATAGTAAATGAAATGCTCATGGGAATCTGGCGAATTGCCAGCAATGTCAATGTTTATTGTTGAATTTTGACACAGTCGTCGCATTCGCTCGCACCCACCGATCACTTTCAATCGATACTAATTCACGCAATTTCGATGAAAGGGGGGTTTTCTGTCGTCCAGTTGATGTGAATTGTCACATAAAAAATTGAGGACAGTTTGTAAAAATTGTTGTTGTCGATGTGTACATTACATTTATTGTAGGTGTATAAAAAGCCCAAAATATAAAATAGCAGAACATAAATTCCTCCGTGCGCACCTTCCACCAGTTGGGCTTGATCATCAGGGCCGTGTCCGCATCCCTCAGCGCATCGCCCCACCTGTCCGAACCTGCCTTTAACAATATCGCCGACCTACGAATAGATTCGGTGATTTGAAATAATTCCAAAATATGATTTTTAAACGACAAAAAAAACGAGCGAATTCCTTACATAAATACTTAGTAAAGTCATAATTACGTCAAGTGGCAAGGTACATGCAAAGTGCCGTGAATTTACATTCAAAAGTTGTCATTACAAAAAGTTCACTTGTCACCTGACGTATAACTTTAACAAATTTATCACCCCCACTTTCCAAGGTGCAGAATCACTACCTGTTAGCATAGAGCACGTGATTGGTGGGGTCCATGGCGACGGCGTTGCCGTAGTGCAGCAGGGCGGCGCCGGTGTCGTCGCGCGTCAGGGCCGCCGCCGCCGACTCGATCTCCCGTCTGAACAACTGCATCGCTTCTGCTGATGCGCTGCTGCTCGACTGCGCGGTTTTTTGTATTTATGCACTTGCGGATGCGTTTCTGATCCTATGCCATAGGGTCTAAGAGTTCTGGAATTTACGGATAAAATTTGTGGTGGAAAGCAGAGTTGCGAAAGCGTATTTACGCTTACCTGAAATACCCGGGTAAATGGGTATTTATACTTATGCTCACGCTTACGCTTTCATAAAATACCCGTACGCTTTATTACGCTTTCCCGGCCGAAATACCCGGGTACTACAAGCGTAAAAAAGCTTTTCACATGGTCCGTTTTTACACTTTTGAAAAATTGTAAAACCACGAAAAAAGAAACTGAAAAAAACTGTGTACCTATTTTTAAAAGAATGACTGTGTGTGTGCACTGTGCAGTAATGCCCTGGAAATAGCGACACATGTACAAATTGTGTCGCAATATGAATGTCATGTTAACACTATGTCGTGGCTTTAGATTAGAATTTTTGGGGTCAAAAATGGATTCCGACGACGATGTTGTTGCTGTCAACAGCATGAGTTAGAAAATGAATATGACTTAAGTGTCGCTGCCAATGAACTGCCATCAGCATCTAAGGGCAGGCTACCAAGTGGACGTCTGAAAAACTTTTCTGAGAGCTTGATTTCGGAATAATTCACTGAGAAAAACTGTCGTAAAGTTTTTTACGCTTACGCTTTTTTACGCTTTCCTATGTATTTTAAAAATACCTTACGCTTTCTGTATCCATACGCAAAATTTGGAAAGTGTATTTATGCTTACGCTTATGCTTTCCCAAAATACCGGTATTTTAACAACTCTGGTGGAAAGTGGAGGCATTGCATTGGCGCTACCGCACGCTAGTTGACCACCAGTCAACTGACGTTGACTGTAAAATCTGTATCAAGCTAGCCGATTCAGTTAAAGGGATGTATTGATGATCTGTATTTACAGAGATCTAATATTTACATTTCCCATGTTTAAAACGCTTTTAACAGAATTTTCAGTTGACAGCAAGCTTTGGTTTAGCGGCAGTCAACTAGGCGCATTGCCAAATTGGCCAGGATAAAAGCGTTCGGTTCTTTTCTATAACTTGTCTATTATACGAATAATAGGTTCAAAGTTAATAGAATAGGTAGGTTCATTCGTTCTCACAAATCGTTGCAATTTCTGAAAGCCACCATATTACACAACAAACAGACGAAAAAGTGGGAACTAGACCTTACCGAGTCGCTGTGCTCCTCTGTTCGAGACGATGTAAGCCCATTTTTGTATGCGTCTATCGATACGGTTCCATCCATTTCGTGATTTCCGTTTCGCACAGTTTAAATTTCAATGATTTTCAAAACGAGTGAAACTTTTAGTCAAATGAAAGTGAACTTCGGGCGGATCGTAAAAATTTCACACGCAGCGGGCAGTCAGAAATTGCCGAGCAATTTTTGAAGACGACTGCATGTCGATTATGTGTCCTGTTCATTGATACACGCGAGCGATTCGCCAGGTAAACAGGTGTCGAAATTGCAGCCATGGAACGATATACTTGTTTATGTACATGCGTAGAAATCTGCTACCGTAACCGGACAAATAAAGTAATTTAGACTGTACATTTTTTACGTACCTTTATACCTTTTACATATTTTTTATTCTGGCTGCATGAAGGTAGTCAAATTCACTGAGAATCACGATAGTTGATGATACCCCTGAATGCGTCGCTCCAAGGTCATGTAACGGTTTGTTGTCTAGCACAGTTGTTAAAATGTACGTACATTTACTCGAAAAATACGCGTACGCGAGTACGCGGTAAATACATTTACATATACTTTTGAAAAAAGTAATGTACTCACTTTTACGCGTACATTTTAAAAATACACGCGTACAGAGAAAGTGTATTTTTGTTGCTAAAATCACAATTTTCTGTTGCTAAAATGAGAAAATTTAGAAGAAATCATATCATTTTTTTCTAAAATATAAAAAATAATCACAAAAAAACGACATCTATTATGCTCAACTGACACGCTCACACGTAAAAAGTAGTAGCTTTTACATTTTCCACGGGAAAAGTACTCGCTTTTACATTTTCCTGGGAAAAAAGTATTTTACTCACATTTACGCACAAGTACAAGTAAAAAAAAGTATTTTACATTTTCTATACTTTATGGTGAGTAAAACAAAAATACTTACATTTACATATACTTTTGAGAAAAGTTCAGTAATTCTAACAACTCTGGTGTCTAGCCATTAGTGATGAAAAGCGCCATAAAAGGGCGCCAACGCCAATGGCGCAAGCGGCGGACAACCGACAAAAACATGCAATAAATACAGACGATATTTTGATAAAAAGCTAAAGGACCTACCGCCTACCTAACTGAAAAGTGAAAATATGCATTACCTCCTCCGGTGATTATATGAGGATATTATATTTTTCTCGCAACTAAACCCATTTGAAATGTATGCAACACAAACGTAGAATGTTTTTTTAGAATCGAATAAATGTGATCGAACTAGGTAGTCATTTGCAATTGTTGGCGTTATTGTGGTGCCGGTTGCACCATCGTGTGGCGCCCTTTAAATGTTGCCATTGCATCACTAGTACTCGGCGGACATGATACTCTGCCCTCGCACTCATTTATGTTTCACGTTGGAAGCGTGCCAATGATGATAAAGCATGCGATTTTTGTATAAAGATGAAAAAACTCATTGTTGTGAAAAAATTTACGTAAAGCGTTATAACAGAGATGGCTTTTCCAAGTTTTTTTATGAATATTGCATGCGTAAAAAATCTTTGGCACGCTTCCAGTGGGAACCACGCGTGCAGGGTATAAAGTGATTGGTGTATAGCCATTGAAAAGAGCTTGGGAAATTGCACTAACTCCAAAAAGCGCCAGAAATTCCTTACCAACGACACATATTTATGTATTGAGGTATTTTACCCAGTTTGCATCATTTCAGAATCAAATCAAATTGGTAACCAGTGGCGTCGCGAAAAGTCTACTTTCCGTGTCCTCAAAAAAAATGGTGCCATTCTATCACTAGGTGTGGATTTTATCTATCGTTTAAATTGAAACCAACAGTCCTGAAATGGAAGGAGTCATTGCATTAAAACCTCACTGGCCATCGAAATTCAATTATATTTTTTTATGCGGACTTTATGTGCCTACACACATTAGTTTTTATCAAAATCAACTCATACACCGGCTTTTAACACGTTTGCACTTACTGGAATGAGTCAAATTTTCCAAGTGAACAGTAGTTAACGGACACTTCATTCCATAAAACGGAAATGTACGTAAAGCTGACTAACGAGTTTTTCAAAGTTTTTTTATGAAATTTCGGTAGATAACTAGGTTTATATGACATGAATAGCCACAGCATAAAAATTGTTTAAAAAAAATTGGATAAGCACCGATGTTGGATATCAACAAAAATCATGATGACGCTCTTGATTCTGTGCAACCGGAACACATGAGTATGGGCATCAACAAACTGTAAATACAGGGTGCGGCAATTTAGACCTGCGCTCTAGATTTCGAATAACTTGTCACTGGGTGGGCGGATTAACGTCAAATTTTAGTTCAACATTAACAACTAAATAGGAAAGGATTCCTGAAAATATGGCTGCGATAGCTCCACTCATTCTCAAGTTATTCATGCAAACGCGTAATTGTCACTTTACCAACACCCCGTGATAGGTTTCAAACGGGATCCACTTTTCGGGACTCGGATCGGGATTGGGATGGTTTTTCAGTTTTTTTTCTCTTTTTTTCGCAGCGGCATGCCAAAATGCGTTCACGCGCGCCACTAATCCGCTTTACCGATAAGGAAATCGGCAGACGCTTGCGTAATTGGCTGTAAAGCAAGGTGGTAGTAAAGTGACAATTGTTGATGTTTGCATCAATAACTTGAGAACGAGTTGAGCTATCGAAGCTATATTTTCAGGGATCCTTTCCTATTTAATCGTTAATGTTGAACTAAAAATTTACGTTAATCCGACCACCCAGTGACAAGTTATTCGAAATCTAGAGCGCAGGTCTAAATTGCCGCACCCTGTACATTTATTTTGACAGTGCGTACTGTCATGTGCCAAACTTGACGCGACCAAACCCTAGCAAAAGAGAAAAATCAGGGCGCGCGCGAACGCGCAGCCCCGCACGCAAAAATTCCGCGGTAGGCACCCAACCACTCGTTGAGCCCTCGGGGGTCAGCGCGGCCGGCGTGCAGTGGCCGAGCCTCGCCCCGGGAGTCCGGCCCTCCTGACCGCCGGAAACTCCCCCGCCAGGTAAGTTTATGAGTGCTCGCCCTCGCCCAACCCACGCACGCCTGAAACAACTATGTCGCGGGTTCAGGTCCACGGATTCTAGTCCTCCTCAAACTCACCTTTCGAAAAACTGCCTGCTGTTAGCTGCGTGAACAAAATTGTGATGGTTACATCCTTCTACCGTATTTCCTCGAAATACCCCCCCCCCCTCGAAATACCCCCCCCCCTCTCGAGACCACCATGAAACAATCACCCCCCCCCCCTCGAAATACCCCCCAAATTGAGTGTAAAACAATGTCGGAATCACGTTAGAACAGTGTTTATACCATCTACGTACTACTATTAGTCTACAGGAGTCTTTACATGTCAGTTATTGATGCATTTTTCTACCCCAGCGCACATCACAAACAACGATTTTGTACTAGGATTTCAAAAAAGTTATTGTGAAAAAATACCCCCCCCCCCCCCTCGAAATACCCCCCCTCGTTTACCCCCCCCTCCTCTCGGGACCACTATGAAACAATTACACCCCGGGGGGTATTTCGATGAAATACGGTAGTTAATTTCTTTCACAACAGACATAAAAATACATTACCTATGTGCTTTTTAGTTTACACACTAGATCTATTTTTGTTATTAAATCCAATTGTGGGCAATTAAAAAACAACTCATTTAAAAAAAATCAATTTCAATTGGAAAAGTGATTACCGTATTTCCTCATAATACCCCCAGCAGGTTTAGTATTCCAGAGTGTAAATTTTGAGGGAGGCTTATTCGGTGGGGGGGGGGGGGTATTATTCCCCAGAAATTTGTGAGATGGGCCATAGTAAAGATTTGCTTTTTTTATACCCAAAAACGGTAATCAACCAGAGTTGTTAAAAGGTACGTACGTTTACTCGAAAAATAACGCACTTGTACGCGTACACTTTCAAAGCGTACGCGTACGGAAAATGTATTTATGAAAATTCAATGTGGGACATATTTATAAAGTAACTACACTGCTATGTATTTACAGGAGTGGTTCCATTGAATATTTTAGATATGCGGGGGTAGTGCCTTTAAAAATTTCAAATTTCGCAACCAAATCGAAATGGTTGTGGAGACAATGGATGTGGTAAACGAGTCGGGAGAACGATGATTTTTATCTCCAAGAAAAAAAGAGACCTTGAAAACAATATAATCTGTCATTTGCTTATAGAAAAACATACGTTGTGCTGTACACGTATGAAAAAGTGCCCACTTTAACACATTCTATGAAGAAAAGAAGTCATTTCAACACTCACAAAAAAGTACCCACATTTACGTGTACGTACGAGTAAAAAAAAAGTATTTTACGTTTTCTATACTTTGTGGTGAGTAAAAAAAAATACTTTATGTTTACATATACTTTAAAAAAAGATCAGTAATTCTAACAACTCTGTAATAAACATGATAAAACAGGATATATTTAGACATATCAATGAAGATAGCTACACAAGCTAGTCCTATGTGTAGCTGGGATGCATATTGGCATTAATTAACACATCATGTACCTTGCATGCATGATGTACCTTATTCCAGACGGGGGTATTTCGAGGGGAGTTTATTTTTCTTCGGCTCCAAAAGACCCGGGGGTATTTCGAGGAAATATGGTATGTGTGTTTAAGCACCTTTTAAAGTACTAATTTGTTCAATCTCTACTGCTTCCAATGATATCTGATTGCAGGCGTCCATTGAACTTTAGCGTATCCTGTCAACAAGCATACCGTATTTCCTCGAAATACCCCCGGGGGGTTTATTTTTTCAGAGTGAGAATTTTGAGGGGGGGTTAAACAAGGGGGGGGGGGGGTATTTCGAGGGGGGGGTTTATTATTTCGCCAGAAATTTTTTGAAATCCCAGTACTAAAATGTCGTCTGAAACGTACGCAGACGTCGAAAAATGCAACAAAAATCGCCATTTATAAGACTCTAAAGACATTTATAAGTGTGTAGACGTACAAACACTGTTCTCACATAACAGAGTCATCGTTTTTAACGTGTGTTCTGCATTGTCGGGATGACAAACCGCAGCCTTTGTCGTTTACGTTCTTTATACACTAAATTTGGGGGGGGTATTTCGAGGGGGGGGTTTATAAGTTCATAGTGTCCATTTTGAGGGGGGGGTTTATAAGTTCATAGTGTCCATTTTGAGGGGGGGTATTTCGAGGGGGGGGGTATTTCGAGGAAATACGGTATATTAGGTACATTGATTTTGGCAGTGTTTACCGGGGCAACATTAACTGCCAAACTTGACGTGTCCGAAGACCATCAAAAGAGAAAAATCAGGGCGCGCGCGAACGCGCAGCCCCGCACACAAAAATTCCGCGGTAGGCACCCAACCACTCGTTGAGCCCTCGGGGGTCAGCGCGGCCGGCGTGCAGTGGCCGAGCCTCGCCCCGGGAGTCCGGCCCTCCTGACCGCCGGAAACTCCCTCGCCAGGTAAGTTTATGAGTGCTCGCCACTGCGCGGCCCACGCGCGACTGAAACACCTATGTCGCGGGTTCAGGCGCCAACTCTAGTTGAAAATCTGAACTGGCAGGTCATCAATTCAAATTTCGCGAATTCGCGGCGCATAGCGAAAAGGAATATGTATTCTGACGAATATTGCAACACAATTTATGGTGCCTGGCCCCATTCCTCTTGCGCCATCTAGTGCCTGGTGCTATTTTTTGTGGCGCCATCTGGTCAGTGGGCCATGTTTTACAATGCCTGGCGCCATTGTGATGGGAGTTTCTATCACTAGTGAACACCACAGTTGCGAAAACATATTGCTTTCACTCAAAAAAGTGTATACTCGAGTACCGAGTAAACAAGTAGTCCTTCTAATAAAGTAAGGTAGCTGAGAAATATTCCTTTGAATATTTTAAGCTATTGAGTTCAACTCTGCGTTTTGGTGTCAGATATCAGAATAGTTGTGAACTAAAAATTGCCAGGTCAGTTATAACATATAAGAAGAACTTAGAGTTTGTGGGTGTAAAAAAGTTTGGTTCAACTATTTTCGGGTTGGGTATCAGTTTCCCCTGGAATTAAGGATGGGTTTTTTGGTTTGCTTTTCATATTGTAATTTTCAAAGGTTTTATCCATTTAATAAAATGACCACGAATCGGGTTGAAAAATAAAGGCACTCCCTCCTCTACTTTGAATGAGCTACTGCACAAATTGTTTTCCATTGTTTTGATCAAGCTTCCTGAACAATTTGCAAACTGATCTCCTTTAGGATGCAGCAGCCCTCTGGATTAAGTTTGATCTGAATCGATAACAGTTAGGTAAAACTCGGCAGACATAATGCGAGTCAATGGTCTAACGAATTTTTGT
Source organism: Sphaerolaimus hirsutus (assembly GCA_964036195.1). Classification (NCBI taxonomy): domain Eukaryota; kingdom Metazoa; phylum Nematoda; class Chromadorea; order Monhysterida; family Sphaerolaimidae; genus Sphaerolaimus; species Sphaerolaimus hirsutus. The sequence goes on from OZ038450.1 coordinate 15,445,224, forward strand.
ACAAGTGCCATTGTTACTCAATTTTATTGCAATTGACACCTGTATTTCATGCTTAGGGATGACCATCAACAAATTTTTCAATTAGATAAGTGAAAAGTCGCCGACGAAAGTTGAATTTAACATCTACACTTGATAAATATATGATAATTTCTTATTATTACGAACAAAGTGAGCGTTTTTGTTATTCAGAGCAATTTTTAGATTTTCAAAATGATCCAGATTTCGCTAGTGGTGTACAGTGATTAGGGTCGTACTTCCCTTGTTCTTTCGCACGCACACGTACGTACTTTTTTGTTGGAATTTGTCTGGGCTGTTACAATGAAATACCTTGCTATCTGCTTTCATATGACAATGTGTGTATCCAGTTTATCCTGTTCTCGCATAAAACGTTGGATTGAATAAGATCTACTGTAAATCGAATGGAATGCATTCATTCAAATTCTAAATTAACTTACAATTTTAACGAAATTTGAAATTGGTACGTAAGGGCCGAATCACTGACTCCTTTCATGTCTGCCGAGTTTATGCGCTTTAATGCACATTGGCAGCAAGCCAATTGTAATTTGCAAAAACACAAGCAGATGAAAATAAACTACCTAATGTCTCCATGGATAACATAATCAGAGTCAAACAGCTGACTATTGTAGCAACCACATTTGCCTACACAGAAAGGTGTTAGTGTACAGATAAAGCTTTGATATCGGGTTTGGTTGGGCAGTAGATTTAAGTGTGGATTTTGGATCCAAAAACGCTCGGGGATTGGGTTAGGTCGGGCGTGGTCCCAAACCTAACTATCAGGTGCCAGTCCCGCACCTTGTAAAGACAAATGTCAAATGTCATGCAATATGTTGACAGTTCAGTAATAAAATCCTTTCTTTTTCATCTTAATTGAACATTATACATGACATTTGACACTTGACTTTACTCTTTACAGGGTGTGGGACCGCCCCAAGTACAAAAAATTATTGGGCTTAGTTGCCTTTGGGTTGGGTCATGTCTGGTCCCAATTCTATTGCAGGTAAGTTGATATTTAGGAATTTACATTATATAATGCCTCCAATTTCCATGAACAAGAGGAAATAATAGTCATTTTATGCACAGTTGCGCTTGTATTTACTAGAAACATTTCATCTTGGATGTAGGAGTGGATCATTCTTCTGGACTGGATTTAGAATTTAGAATGGTTGGATTTTTTAGAATTTAGAATGGTTGGACTTTTTTGCGATAAAAATTCGAAAACTTTATAACGTATTTCTTCTAATAGAAAGGCAGGTTTATAATAGAAGGGCGTCTCCAATAGAAGGTACACTTTTTCAACTTAATTTGGTCCTAGAAATAACTAGAAGGGCGCCCTTGTATTAGAAGAAATACGGTAAAAAACTTTTAATGTTATAGCTATTCTAAAAGTTATTCCGTCGAATGTATTTTCAATTTTTATCTACATCTTTGCAAAAGGTCGCGAATGCTCACCTGTTGTTTGAACCCGCGACTGCGATGTTTCAAGTGCGGATGGGGCGCCTGGTTGCGGGGGCTCATAAACTAACCTGGCGGGGGAGGGGCGGCGGTCAGGAGGGCCGGACTCCCGGGGCGAGGCGCACCCCTTGCACGCCGGGTGCCGCTGACCCCCGAGGCCTCAGCGAGTGGCTGGGCGCCTACCGCAGAATTTAGGCGTGAGGGGCAACGCGTTCGCGCGTGCCCTGCTTTGCGTTTCGGTGGTAGACCCATTCCTAAGGTTAACAACAAGAACACAATGGCCACATACCTATGGCGTTGCATGGTGTTAATACATATTTATGTTACTCAAAAATTACGTATACTTGAGTATTTACGTTTGTGTATACTTTGCAAAAAGTACCTGTACTCGCTTTTACGTACACTTTTTAAAGTAGTCGAGTACAGAATACGTATTTCACATATGCTTTTTCAAGGCATAGATGGGGAAGAAAGGCGAAAAAATGAAAAATAGGAAAAAAAATTGCTAAAAATAGGCACAAAACACACGAACTAGTAAATTTGATAGTAGAAAATTGTCAAAAAGGTATGACAATTAGTGATTTTCGAGTGAAAATTACATAAAAATACTCACTTTTACATTTTCTAGGGGGAAAGTATTTTACTCATGTTGACTCATGAGTAAAAGTCAAAAAATTACTTTATATTTTGTGTACTCAGCGGGTGAGTAAAAATAAAATACATTATGTTTACGTATACTTTGAAAACATTCCATACTTTGAACAACTCTGGCATGCACACCAGTATTTAGACCAACGAAATTTGGGGGACTAATAAAACTGTCTCTGACACATTTCAGTTTACCAGAGTTGATAGTGGATATTTACTTTTACTCTGAAATACATGTAAAACTGCATACTGGGTAAATACTCATGGGTACAATACTTTCATTGTGCCAGTACCCATCTGTACACGTACTTTTTCATCAGTATTTTATATCTAAGTATTTCAGAAAATTCCAATATGCACACAAAAGGAAAAGTAACTATGTATTCGCTGTCTGTACATCTGGATGTTTTAATATTTTCACATGTAATTTGTTCTCAGAATGCAGGCATCTATTGTCTAAAGCTAGTATTTATCACTTGCCGTTAGCACCCATGTAACCCAAAAATTAATCTATTTATGCTCCTGTGACAAAAATATTGATTTACTCAAAAATACTTGAAAAAATACTTAAATGCAATTTTACCTAAGTACTGGGTAAAAAAAAGTATTTTACCCAGGTATTTTGAATATTTCAGTACTTATAACAACTCTACAATAACATGCAGTTTACCAGAAATTTGGCAGCGATCAGAAATCACACATTCTGGTGAACTCAAATGTTTACTAAAAAACAAAGTTGTAAATGAAACGTTACTTTTACTCAAAAGGTATGCATACTCGAGTACTGAGATAATACACATACACATGCATTGAAAAAGAATCTGTACTTGCCTGTACAATTAATTTTTGAGAGTACTTGAGTACAGTAGAGTAATTTGTGTGAGTACAGAAATGGTATTTTGCCATTAACAACCCATGCTTTTCATAAAGAATATTAATTAATAGAAAGAAAAGACATGAGTAAAAGAAAAAATTTCACTTTATCTTTTCTGTACTCGGGGGGGGGGGGGGGTGAGTAAAAAATACTTTATGCATATACATACTTTGAAAAAAGTAAAGTACTTTTAACAACTCTGGTTCTTAACCATAGTTGTTAAAGTGTATTTTTGTTTACACGATAAATACTTATACTTGAGTAAATACCTTTATGTTTCCTCCCAAAAGGAATACCAGTATTCACTTACCAAAAACGTATTTTAAGGGGATGCAGAAAGTCACATTTTTTGTACTCAGCCGTGAGTAAAATAAAAATACTTTGCGTACTTTAAAAACGTTTAATTGATTTTAACAACCCTGTTCTAAACAGCTTCACGAGTGTCAAAACTTTCAAGTCTATTTATCGTTGTTCATGCACAATAAATTTTACATGTAAATGTACACAAGTACATTTATTTTGGCAGTGTTTCGTAGGCCAACTGCAGCAGCGGAACAGACCAGGGCGCGCGCGAACGCGCAGCCCCTCACACAAAAATTCCGCGGTAGGCACCCAACCACTCGTTGAGCCCTCGGGGGTCAGCGCGGCCGGCGTGCAGTGGCCGAGCCTCGCCCCGGGAGTCCGGCCCTCCTGACCGCCGGAAACTCCCCCGCCAGGTAAGTTTATGAGTGCTCGCCACTGCGCAGCCGACGCACGCCTGAAACAACTTTCTCGCGGGTTCAGGCGCCAACTCGAGTTGAATAGCAGGTCATCAATTGAACTCAACTAACTAGCAGGTCATCAATTCAAGTGTGTGTGTGTTTTTCATAGTGTGTTTTTCAAAAGATCAAAATATCCCATAATATTGACATTTTTACAATTTTTGTAAATTTTATCATGTTGCATAAGTTTCATTTTAGGTAGATGCAGTAGTTTTTCTCTGATACTACTGTTGGGCCTGTCAATCAATCAGATACCGTATTTCATCGAAATACCCCCCGGGGGGTGATTGTTTCATAGTGGTCCCGAGAGGAGGGAGTTAAACGAGGGGGGGGTATTTCGAGGGGGGGGTATTTTTTCACAATAACTTTTTTGAAATCCTAGTACAAAATCGTTGTTTGTGATGTGCGCTGGGGTAGAAAAATGCATCAATAACTGACATGTAAAGACTCCTGTAGACTAATAGTAGTACGTAGATGGTATAAACACTGTTCTAACGTGATTCCGACATTGTTTTAACGTGTGTTCTGCACTACGCAGAACACAAACTGCAGTATTTGTTTTGTACGTTCTCTTTACACTCAATCTGGGGGGGGTATTTCGAGGGGGGGTGATTGTTTCATAGTGGTCTCGAGAGGGGGGGGGGGTCAAACGAGGGGGGGTATTTCGAGGAAATACGGTAGATAGATACCGTATTACCTCGAAACACCCCCAGAGAGTTTATTATTTCGCCAGCAACGTTTATTATTTCCATACAAATTTGATGGACTAGATTCAAAGATTGAAAAAACAATTAATCTCAATCACAGCAAAAACAATTCTCGTGAAGTGCTCTGAAGTGGTGTGAAGCGTCCCTTGTGATGACACTTCAGAGCCTGATCATCACGCCTGATCACCAGGCACTTCATGACCCGTGATCACACTTCAGAGCCTGATCACGCCTGATCATTGATGGAATGCACTTCATCGACACTTCACGGATGTCTTTATTAAATTGTATGTTTAAAAAAATTGGAAATTCATGACGTGACTTGAAATGCCTGCGAGTGCCTGCGTGAAGTCACTTCACCGCAGATCACGGCAGGTCACTAGCACTGTCTTTGCTGTGAATCTTTTCCATATCATTGCAACATCGTCTTTTGTAAAAAAGAATTGAAAATCGCAATTCAGAGTAAATAAACACCTTCCCGATCAAGTCCGGCCCCCTAATTTTGTATTCACTTCGCATGCCCTACCTTCTGTTGTGGGAGGGGTGGAAAGCTAATACTTGTGGGGTATATAGGTGCAACGTCCCACTACCCCTCATGAAAAAATGGGGCAGCGGCGACTCACTATAGAGGGGGTCGACGTAAATGTGAAAAAATTTGCCCCATTTTCACTGTCCCGCACAGGTCCGGCCCCCAGTTTATTTCTTACACGTCGGCTTGAAAAAGGGGCATTAGGCACCAATAACACCACATAAAAGTGACGCTAAGGGCTAATGACCTTCTCAAATGGCGCCAGTGCCATGGCGCTATTCCATCACTAATCCCAACACCTCAATATTTATTCCCTATCCCAAACGCTAAATTTTAAAAGGCACTTTTCGCTTTTATTTTGTGACAAACTTGACGCGCTGGTTTAGGGTGTTTTATAGAGGAATGTTGAAGGTGTCAAGTTGCGTAAAGAACTATACCCCAAAAATGCCTCCATTTGAAAATTTACTTGGGGTTAATTTAAAATTGAAAATTTTGACAATTTTTGTTCCTGTGATCGCTTAATTTTGACATCATGAAGTTCACCCCAAGTAAATTTTCTTATGGAGGCGTTTTTGAGGTAAAGTTTATTACGCAGCTTGGAACCTTACACCCCCCTCTTAAAATCATTGTAAACCAGCGTGTGAAGTGTGTAAAAAAATAAAAGCAAAAAATGCATTTCAAAATTTGCAAAAGTTCTTTTTCTTTTCTGCTGCTTAGGGGGTGGGTGTTTGTGGAATGTTAGTGACGGAATGGCGCGATGGCACTGGCGCCATTTGAGGTAGCCAAGTGGTGTCGCGCCATCGCACCTATTTCCTGTGGCGTTATTGGCGTCTGACGCCCCTTTTTCATGCCGTAGCGTAAGAAATAAACTGGGGGCCGGACCTGTGCGGGACAGGGAAAACGCCACGAAATTTTTTCACATATACGACGACCCTCTCTATAGTGAGTCGCCGCTGCCCCATTTATTCATGAGGGCTGGTGGGGGGTTGCACCTATATATCCCACAAGTATTAGCTTTCCACCCCTCCCACAACCAGAGATAGGGAATGTGAAGTGAAAATAAAAATAGGGGGCTGGACTTAATCGGGAAGGTGTTTGTAATATGAGATAAAAAGTTGGCAGAAAAAGCATACCGTAAATTCGGATAACAAATATGACACCTGCGCCGGCGTGTGTAAGTTTATTGAGATGTATTGTTATAAATCTGTAACTGTATCCAAAAACAATTTTTCAAAAAAAAGAAAACGGTGTGTGAAAATTTGGCACCTGGCCAACGCGCGAATATTTTTATTTGATGCCACCGACCGAATGGTATGACAGCGGCACTGCACGCCCTTCAGCAAATTCCGATTTGTAAAGAAATGATGACACTGAAAATTAAATAGATTCTGCTTTGATGCTGGTATAACGATGATAGAAGATGAGGGAGTAGACGTTCTGCGGACTCAAAATTGTTGTCCAGATATTTCGACGGATGAGGTTTGTGAATTTGGTGCCCAATTGCACGGTTTTATCGCCGCCCAAAATTATTTTGCTGTTCGTGTGACGATTTGTATAAATTGAACAATTTAATTAATTGGGAGAGTATTGTGGCGTGTGAAATGGAACTAATTTTATCGTCTGGCATATTGCCGCTCCACACACAGCAATTTTTAAAAAAGTTCGAACGTTTCTTGGCAAAGTATGAATTCCGTATTTTTTCTAATAGAAGAGCGCCGTCCTATTTTTTCGTCAACCTCCAATAGAACGACAGGTAAACAAGTTGACGAAAAGAAATAGAACGGCGCTCTTCTATTAGAAGAAATACGGTATTCATAGTTCATACTTCACCAAAAAACGTTCGAACTTATTTTTAAAATCGCTGTGTGTGGAGCGCCATTAATCACTTTTGGGATACCGAAATGTTCCACGAACTTATTACAGAAATTCCACCCACCACAAGTTTTTACCGTTGAGAAACTACGTTGACAAAAATTGCAGGGAAAGCTCCAAATGCACGCATTGAAATGCAGTGAATGTGATTTCGGTTGCAGTCGACGGGCGGCCCTATCAGCACACATTCGCAAACATCACTCGCCGCCAGGCAAAATTCCAGATGCTCTAACAAAAATGACTCCAAATTCGGGAGAGGTTAGGCATATGTAGGGTTGGGACGATATATCGTATCGAATATCGGATATCGACTATTTTTTTATATCGACTATCGATATCGAATATCGACTATTTTTTTCTCGGTATTTTCGATATTCTGCACCATCCATGCATGAATTAAAAAGTGCCAGTAATGGCACTTTTAGAAAACAATCTTGTAGACAATTCTAAAAAAATGTGCGCGCAAGCGCGCACTTTGTCATGACAGGTATCACATGGCATCACATGTCATTACATAACAGGTATTTCCATATCACCAGTTGCGGCAGCCTCAAATCTATGCACACGCACTCACAAATGTCCATGTCAGAGTATATGTATGATTAATACATACAAATAAATACCATCACATTTGGCACCAATGCCAACATCAATGACGGCATGGCCTGGTGCCTATGAGTGGCACCTTTTCCTTACCACATCAGTCAAATTTTAGAGGGGGGTTCCATTCATCATATGTTACTTCATTTCCTCATTTTGACTGTTGTGAGCCTTGTCAAAAGTTTGTGAACATCAGCTACTTTTGAGTAAAGAGATGATCAACTATGTTTGTGACCAGATGGAAATACAATATGCACCTTGATATACGCCATGCTATACCAAAAGCAAAATATTGAAAATATCGAAATATCGATATTGAATATCGACCATATTCTGATATCGAATACCTATATCGAATATCGAAATCGAGGGTCCATATCGTATCGATATCGAATATCGAGTTTCAAAAAATATATATCGAATATCGATATCGAAAAGTCATATCGTCCCAACCCTAGGCATATGCATCATTTTTTATTACTTTTTGAAGAATTAGTTATCAGTATCGAATGTTCGGATGCGGGAGCGGAACTCATGATCAAAAATTTTAGTTGAAAATCATATTTTTGGAGGATAAAACAGGCACACAAAAACAGTGTTCCGTTCGGTAGACTTATTTTTGCCACAATTGTAATTCCCCACCAACCCACCACTCCTCCCAGGTGTCCTACACGTGCACGATATGCCCATTCGTATCCAAATACCGGGAGAGTTTGCAACGGCACGTGAAGCGGGTGCACACTGCGCCCACCTACTACAAGTGCAACTACTGCGACTTCCAAGGGAAAGACCAGGTGCCAGTTCCGCAAGTGGAGAAGTGAGAAGTAAAATGGCAAAAGTGAGGTGAAATGGCAAAAGCGAAGTAAAATGGCAAAAGTGAGCTGAAATGGCAAGTAAATTGGCAAAAGCGACATCAAAAAATAAAAACAAAAGTAATTTCTTTTCGCTTCTGCCATTTTCCTTCTCAATTCACTTAGCTTTTGCCATTTTACTTCTCACTTCTCCACTTGAGGAACTAACCCCAGCGCTACCTTGCCAAGCACATGGTCATGAAGCACGCGCCCGACGAGCTAAAAGAGTGGTACAAGTGTGGACACTGCCAGTATAAGACACTCAGGAAGGAACGATTGACACTGCACGTGAAGGCGAAGCATGTTGATCCTAGTCAGATTGAGTGGATATGCTGTGATTTGTGCGATTTTAAGGTTCGGCGGGGATTTATGAAATGAGGCGCTCACTTCTAAAAGTCGATAGCTCTGAAACATGACGAAAACTAAACTAAAATTGAGTTAAACAATGAAACGGCATCTAGGGTTGGCCGATGTTTTTTTAAAAACGTTTTAAAAAACAACAACGTTTTTTTATCGGCCGAAATTAAAAAAAAGTTTTAAAAAAAACATCGGCTGAAATTTTTAGTACTGAGCACTAGGTATTTTGCCAAATTTTTGCGCTCAAGCGCGCAATTTCACACACAAATTGACATTGGTGGTTGTTTTCATTGGTCTTGTGGCATTTTTAGTATCAAAGTATCCATTTATATGTGCTACCATGGGTTAATAAGCCGTCATATGTTGCTGTAGTATATAATATTGAGGTAATGTGCTTCCATGTACCTCCACAGTGTGTAACTTCACTCCCAAAGTAACAACCTCCTTTTAAAACCTTGTTTGATGACTATTCCGTGCCAAACTTTGCCTGAAGTCACGAACATTCGACTATAAGGCAATATACGAACGATATGTCGACGAAAAATGGATATTTTTGACACAAATCACCACTTATAATGCTATCCCATGGCTCCACAGACATTATATGGTCATATATAACATCACAGAGTATTGCCACTGTCTGATATACCTATATATGTTGACACAAGGTCATATCTGGGAGCTTTTAAAAAAAACGTTTTTTATTAAAAAAAACGTTTTTAAAAAAACAACGTTTTTTTTAAAAAAAACATCGAGTTAAAAAAAACGTTTTTTTTCCAACCCTAACGGCATCTAAAATTCCGCATATTTTTTAACATTCAACAACATAAATTTTTGCAATCTTGCACCTGAAGTTGCAATTTTGTTGATATCTCCAGCAATAAGTTGATTAGTCGATGCTGTATCCAAAGCCAATCAATAGATACACTTTCTGTGGGGAAAAATAGTAACGAATTCGATAAGTGCATTATAGGGACTGATTTCTTAAAGTATATAACTCCATAAATTGCTGACACGCATCTTGTGAAATTTCATAGTGAATTTGATCACAGAGTCAATGTTACCCACCGCAGACGAAAACCAAGGACAACCTGAAGCGTCACAAACGGCGTCACACCGAAAACCGGCCTGGCGCCGCTTTCCGCCAGCCGGACGGCAGCTACAAGTGCACCGAGTGCCCGCGCACATTCAACAACCTGAACAACATGACGCAGCACCGCACGTTAGCCCATCGCAGGGGCAACGGCGTCGGCTGGTTTCAGTGCGACCAGTGCAGCCATAGGACGCATCGATTGGAGTCGCTGCACAAACACAAGAGGGCTGCACATTGTGTCGATGCGGATCCGTCTGTTCGGTTGTTTCCATTGTGTGTTTTTAACCCTGTGCCGGCGGCCATACTTTGTTTGTCATTTTTCACTTTTTAAAATGCTGAACTAAGTCAAATATGATAAGTAATGACATTTCTTATCATATTTGACTTCTTTTAAATGTGTTCAGCACTTTAAAAATTGGAAAGTGACAAAAAAACGTCAAAAATGTCTATTTTTGATTTTTTTTGCTACTTTTCATTTTATAAAGTGAAGATATTCCTTGAATAAAGTCAACATGTAATGAGTAAAGATTTCTCATCATATAAATGGGTCTACATGGCCGCCGGGTAGAATTTCATGTCCGTCCGGTCTACATGGCCAGCGGGTTTACATGGCCAGTGAGCCTACGTCGTTTTTTGGGGGGTTTGGGCGTGGAGCGTGTTAAAAAACATTCGGGACGTTTGCTATACACGCGTTTTGCAATATCGATATGACAACTTTGGTTATGCTTAGATCGCATATATTGTATTGAGTGTCATAACTTTTATAGATATCTAAGATTGACAAAAATTATAAAACAAAATTTTCTGCATTCCTTGATATTTCTCTCTCATTCTTGCAATCCTCCATTTACAGCTCGACGGCAGCTCAACCCAGTGCAAAACACAGCAAAGACAAGCGTAAGCGGGCGCTATTACGCTGCCCCAAGTGCGAGTACACGGTGCTGAAGCACACATCCATGGCGCAGCACATGCTGGCGGTGCACACCTCGCCCGACCAAGTGGTGCACTGCAACCTGTGCGCTTACATGTTTGAAAATGAAAAGGCATTGGAGAAGCACCAATTGATTGTGCACCCGTTCCAAAATTGCTCTCAGCCAATCGCATGGCGACAGTGTTCAAAGTGCAATTACAGGGCTAAAAGCAACGTGCACATGAGCAGACATATGCACTACCATCATTCGGAGGGTCGCAGAGAGGTTAGACTTTCTTGGTATCATTGCATAGATGCGGCAGCTGCATTCTGGGCTACAGGTTGCACTGATGGCATAGCCAGTGGGTGCTATGTCACTGGGTTGCACCAAAGCCAAAATATTCAAGTTTTCTTTTGTCATTTTTAATCATCGTTGTCAAGTGCCATTTGTGAGAAATGATGAATTCAGACAAAAATTCGGTGAACACTATTTTCCCATCACTAACAATAATTTTTGCCCTTAACAATCGAAAGTGTAAACTCATAAACTGAAAAATTCGAACACAGCTGGAAAAAATACCCATGCTGCGCTGCACGGCGCCCCACTGCAGCTACAGCACCAGGTACGCGCCCGCCCTCACGGTGCACGTGCAGAAGAAACACAGACAGCACGGTCAGGACGTGTCCGTCGGCGACATTGTGCTAACTGTTGGTTGAGTTGGTGGGTATTTTGTTGCAATTTCCTGCAAAAACAAGTTCGGTAACCTGTTTTTATGAATATCAGCATCACTATTGGTTTTAAAAATTTCACGCGAATATCGGTATACGATATTACTCTCTTTCGAGGTTAATGTGGATTTTCGTGGTCAATAAAAATGTTTTTACTCAAAGTAGTGTTTACTGTTTTATGATACGGAAAAATTGTAAATAAACTTGCGATAAACTAAAAAATAGTCATCATTCAATATGTTTATAAAATTAACACGTTGAAAGGCAAGCTTTGAAAACCACTGGCGCCGCCCCCAGGCGAGCCCGCACGTGTGCACGCAGTGCGATTACAAAGCGTCAACCGAATCGCGACTCGAGCGCCACAAGCGCGCCTATCACCCAGCCAACCCGAATGACCGGCCGCACGTGTGCCCCATTTGCGGCTACACATCGAAATGGCGCATGAATCTCGACCGGCATTACATCTACAAACACGCGGCCGCCCATGAGATTCCGTGGTTGACGTGCTCCGAGTGTGGGCACAAAGCCAAAACGAGGGATAGAATGGCGCAGCATAGGTGTCCATCTTTGGTTGGTTGGGTACTGAGATGGGTATCTTTGGCTATACTCGGCGGATCGCAAAGTATGCACAGAATCCTACCGTAATTTTATGAATAAAATCTTGTGATCAATTTCGTGATTTAATTTCTTTAGTAAAAACGGAATAGAGTTGCACGGCACACTCAAATTTTCAGTTGCAGTTCGAACACTTTTTCAAGGGCGGAATTCAAAAGGGCGGAATTAAAATCGGGGGTGGAATTCAAAAACGTCCGAACCGCCCTCGATCTCAATTCCGCACATGAAACGTTCGAACACTTTTTCGACGGCGGAATTGCCTTGAATTGTGCACGGGCGGAATTAATTCGGAAAAGGCGGAAAGCGCAATGCATTTGAACAACGTCCGCACTTTTTTACTCATGGCGGAATGGTGCATGGGCCGAATTAATTCGGAAAAGGCGGAAAGCGCAAAGCGTTTGAACAACGTCCGCACTCTTTTGAGTGTGCGATGTGCCATCTAGGCAAGAAAACATTGGGACACTTTCTAGAGGGTGGAATTCAGTTTCGGTTTACACAAATATGCCACACGGTGAACTTCAATATCTTTTAAACAAGTTGATATTACTAAAAAATTTATCTATTCATTTTTGAAGACAAAGCCTAGATCTACCTATAAAAATTTTTTCACAAATATATTTGGCAAGATAAGTGAGATGTGTTTCTCACAACAACCTTCTCTAATGGGTGGAATTGAAAGTCAAGGGCGGAATTGAAAGTGTCCCAATCATTTTGAAACTTGCTGCGTGGAAATGTTATGACACGCAAATCAGCGAAAAGTGAACAAATTCGTCCGGACTCCGTTCAAATGTCCAAAAAATGCCCTAAAAATCCTTTGAAAAAATCGTTCAAACTGCACTTGGAGTTCCGCCTTGGTGGAACTCAAAAATGTTCAAACTGCACTTGAAAATTTTGAGTGTGCGGTGCGCCATTATGATGAAAAAAACAGTATAATTTTTAGTTCATCATTCAGGTGGGTTTTGGTAGGTTTCCATACTAAGTGTGATGTCCGTCGAGTATACTTATCAATTTTCAACATTTATGTGGTGGTACTCTTGAACCGTGTCAGTGCGAGTTGAAAAGTGATTGGTAGATTTCCACGTTCCAAGTTTGTTTGAGACTGAGTTATCACGAATAATTGCTTAAATTATCAACAAACATAGTGCGGAATTGGCCCATTGATTCGCAATTGTATGGCTATCAAAATCCGGTATCAATCACACACTTCTATCCATTCGCGCACCCAGCGCACGTGCAGTTTAGTTATTCCGTTGGAGCAGCGCGGCGGCAACGAATATCACACCAACTGTACCACCTTGAACACCGGCGACCAGTTGGTGGTGGTGAACGAGTCGACCAGCGGCTACGTGCACCAGATGGACATCGTTGACGACACATTGCTGCTAGATGTGACTGCCGACACCTCCGATGGCACTGTGCCAACTGAGGTTGATGTGCTCGATGTTGTTGGCGTGCCGCCAGCGCAGACTGCGGATTGTACGGTGAGTTTGTTGGGTATTAATAGCGGATGTGTCGTTTGAGGTCTTTGAATTTAATTCCACGCCGAATTTCAAATTTTCAATCAGTACCCTGAAAACTTGGAGTGATTGAACTTGAACTGGAACGTGGAGTGAACTTGAACTTGGAGCTGATGTTACTCAAACTTGAAAATTCTTAGCGTACCGCATTCTCACCAAATTCGCGAGCGCGTCAAGCCCTGCATGGTGAACATATTGTACTGTCTTTTTCAGGCTGCAAAGTCGCTTGAGGCTGCTGAAATTTGCAGTATATTAGCTGCAACTGATCTTCATTCCAATGATAAACCGGTTAGTATGAAAATGATATCTGTATACCTAAATAAATTTGTGTAAGTAACTCCGTTCCACTGCAGGTAATCGTACACGGTGGTCTGTTTCTATGCGGCCACTGTAGCTACAGAACAGAATCGCTCTTTTGGCTGGAGCAACACCGCCTTGTTTATCACTGCGCGTCGCAGGACAAAAATGACACTATTGTTACACTTCCCTGTGACCTTTGTTATTTTTCAACACAAATCTTCACTCATCTTTTGGCTCACAAATATTTTTGCCACAACGATGTCATGTTGAAGCAATTTATAGAGCCCGAATTTAGATTGGGTGAAAAATTGATAAGATGCGACAAAATATATGTGATCGTTGAGTCTATTGAAACTATGGAATGAGCTTAAAGTTTAGTAGCTATATTTTGTGCCTGGTGGACTTTGATTCGATAAAATATAAAAAATTGATAAAATATGACAAATGCCCGATAAAATGCAAAAAAAATTTTTTATGGCAATTTACATGTCACAAATTTAGCTTGCCGTTACATGACATTTTATAGCGTGTGTGAGTTAATTTCCCCGCCTGGGGTGCCTTATGCAGATTAGCATTGAAAAAATCCCTGGATTATTTATATTTAAAAAATCACGGAAAATCTCAAAAAATATAAGATTTTCTGAGATTTATATTTTTTCACGATTTTCTAGAGTGATTTCATTATATTTTCTTTTTGAGAGATTTTCTGAGATTTTTCAAAATATCAGAAAATCTCAAATTCTTATATTTATATTTTTTCCAGGTTTTTGAGAGATGAGATGAGGTCTTCTTTTCTTGAGAGATCTTGTGACATTATGTTTAATGATATTTTCTAAAAATTGACGATTTTTTTCAATGCTAACTCCGATAGTCAAAATCAATGGTTGTACTTTGAAGGGGCGGGGTCCTGCCAGTCGGCACGCAGTTATGACTAGGGAACCAGTTATGGTCAGTTTGATTCAAAAGAGATATGAAGAAAATGTAAGCGAGTCATTCCTTCTTGTTCAAAGAGGGTGTCTCCAATGGGTGTTTGTGGGATAGGCATTGGGAAGGGCAACTCGGCCAGCTATCTATTTACACCAAAATCATGGAGATTCCTGGTTCAAAGTACATATATGTATAGTAAAGTTCAAAGTACGGGAAATCAATTTTTGTCATGTAAAATAAACTGAGGCTGCTGACTGGCAGCCCCCCCCCCCTGAAACGTTTCGATCACTTCATTGAGAGTCAAGCATCGGGATTACCTGAGGCAGTGAAAGCAGATCTGAATACCTATATTTGGAAAGTGATAATTTATGGGCCCGGCAAGTTTCGTTGTTGTTCATTCGAATTTTCTCAAAAATGGCTGTATCATGTTTCGTGGAATCAGGGACGGATGATTTTTGAGCGGGGGGGGGGGGCTGCTTGTTGACGGAGCCCCGCGAACGGGGTGGGGGCTCAGCCCCCCTCTAAAATTTTACCTACAGAGGGCCGGAATGGCGCCATAGCGCCATGGCGCAGGCGTCTTTACTAGGCGCCATGCCATGGTGCTATTGGCGTTGGTGCTGACGCCATGAAACGCTGTATATGTATGCAAATTACATACAAATGCAGCGAAAAATCATGCCGTTGAATGTCTTAGGTATAGTAAGTTCTGCTGCTACAGCATACAATTAGGTAATAATACTGCTTGCATGGAGGAAAATGCGCGCCTGCGCGCGAAATTTTTGAAAGTAGCGGAAAAAGTTATGGGAAATGTTGCATTTCCCGGTATGTTTTGGTCTCAGCCGGGGAACGGGGGGGGGGCTGCAGCCCCCCCCCCCGCCCCCCCTGGATACGTCCTTGCTTGCACTGTAGATTGTGCAATACTGGCGAAATGTTCTTTACTCATATTTGGTATATTAGTATATTTAATATTTGAATAAATGTGTTTGATTTCGTTGAATCGTGTTTTGCTGATATTTTCGCTTCGATGCCACAGTTAAACATCATCTGACCATTGGTCTCACTTGGCCATTTCCGTACCGAAATTTTACCTGTATGTATACCTGTTAAAGCTGCGTTTACACTGCGACTTGTGCCGACAATTCAAAAAGTGAAAAAGTGATTTGAGGTATTTATCATATATTTGAGATATGATAATTTGAGGGATGGCGATCCCGATCCGAAGGACCCGATCCCGATCCCGATGTCCCCAACCCGATTGCAAATCTGAAAATCCCAATTCTGGTCCCGAAAAATGCTCTCTATCCCGATCCCCCAAAGTTTTGGAAATTCCAAAGCAAGAGTTTATAAAGTGGAAAATTTCTTGTTTGAGCCGATGAATCTGAATGGAAATCTCCGGTGTGCATTGTATGTCACTTCTCTCGCAAAATGGTAAAAAATACGTTAGGGAAGCCTCAAATAGTTATACCACAACGCTTCTGTTCACAAAAACCGATGTGAAAATGGACGTTTTGTGACTTTGCGCCCTCTATGTCGCACTCTACAAACATTTCCAACATCCATGCCCAATTCTCACGCAGGTACTGTTGGCACTGCTTCAGACTACTCTAATTGTCAGTTGGCTGAAAAAGGTGGTCAAATCAGACCTGTTTTTGAGGTTGCATATCGCACTTGAATTGTCCCACCCCATGTTCACTTAAATACATGCATGATTTCATATAGTTCATGTATTTATAACGGGTGCAACAATGGAACATACACAACAGGGTTCCCCCGGTTATAAATGTGACCGCTGCAGTTACAAGGTGAGTGTGGGCTCTGCTGAAAGTTCCGGGGAAACTGTCTGGGGTCTCTCCAGTTGCCGGGCCGAGTGACAGTTACACAAAATGTTTTCTGGTAAAGTTTATGTGAGGGTGGACTCTGCGAAAAGCACCCAGTTGCGTTCTGAGGACTCATTTAATCCTTGATGGAATCTCAACGGGTCATGATTGATGCTCTTTTTGCACTTTGAACTTACAAATCTTTATCAGACCGCGTGCTGATACATAAATATTTATCACATATTTATGCGGTGCATCCAGCTTCAACAAGAGTTGAGCGGTAATTATATTTAGGTAATATTTTTGTTTAAAACTACCCTATTACCTCGAAATACCCCCATGGGGGTTTATTATTTCGCCAGCAAAATTTCAGGGGGGGTTTATTCGAGGTAATAAGGTAACTGGCTGCTGCTAGTGTGACCTCACATTTTTGATGAAACCAAACAAACTCAACGGCACATGCAGGCAAAAACCCGGGCAATGTGGAAGTCGCACATGACGGGGCACGTCAAGGATGACCACCGATTGGAAAATGGCCAATTCCAGTGTCCCCACTGTCCGCGCCGAGCGAATCGCATTCATGTGTTGTCTCTCCATATCAAACGTGTACACACAAAGCCCGAACATGTCAGTTGGTTCCAGTGTGATCAGTGCGAAACTCGCACTAGCACCATGTGTGGATTGAGGAACCACAAGCGCTACTGGCATTCCGGTGTTGCGTCAGTTTGATGGCACCCATGTTTTGAACATTTTTAAAAAGCTAAATGTGGCAGATGTCCAGGGATGTTTTATGTGCGGGCATTATTTGCCATCTACGAGACCCTGTTCTGAATAGAGATGACCGGCATCCTTTAACCCATCTTCTTTTAAAAAAGATGCGTTTTATTTTGAGGTATTATATTTTGCAATTTTTGGCGCTCGACCATGCAACTGGCGAATAACCCCTGGACAACAATCACCCCTGGACAATAAACACCTCTAGACAACAGCGCGCGAGCAGTGGGCCGCAATGAGTGTGCTACATTGCACATAAAAGCCCATATCACAGTATGTTACCCTGCACATGCCGCAGTGCCCATTAGGGTTGGGAATTTCAAAATTTTCGGTTCCGGTTCTCGGTTCTAAAAATTTTCGGTTCGGTTCTCGGTTCTCGGTTCCAAAAAATTTTCGGTTCCGGTTCTCGGTTCGATTCTTAAGTTCGGTTCCGGTTCGGTTCTTTCGGTTCCAAATTTTAAAAAATTTCGGTTCCGGGTAATGAAAAAATCGGGTATCGGGTAATGAAAAAATCGGGTATTGGGCAATAATAAGCTGAATAAAGGAAAAACAACATACAGTTGTAGTGTAGCAAACATCATACATGAAACCATGTGCAAATCCAAACAAAGCAGCTGTTTCAATCTCATTTCAAAGTGCCCTGGATATTCTGCCGCAGCTAACCCGCGACAAGGCAACCCATAAAATTTGAATTAGAACAAGTTTTTTTTATTTTTTGTAACATGCAATCACCCGTACACAGGGACGTATCCAGGATTTTGGAGCGGGGGCTGCTTGTTTACGGAGCCCAGCGAACGGGGGGGGGGGGGCTCAGCCCCCCCCTAAAATTTTTACTATGTGGTGGCGGAATGGCGTCATGGCGCTGACGCCATTTGAAGACGCCACGCCATGGCGCCATTGGCATGGGCGCTGGCGCCAAAAATCACTTATATCTATGTAAATATACATACATATTCATATAGCGACAACCCGGCCATTTCATCTATTTAAAAGAGTACAGGGCAAATTCTTTCAAAATACCCCTGTATGATGGACAAATGCGCGCTTGCGCGCAAAATTTTTTTCACTACACCTTCAAAAGTTGTACTAAAAGTTGCATTTTCAGCAACTTTTTTAGGTCTCGCCCGGGAAGGGGGGGGGAGGACTGCAGCCCCCCCCTGGATACGTCCTTGCCCCTACATCTGTGGGAGGAAAATGTCCAAAACGCAATGGTGCAAATGTTGCATTTTGATAGGATTATTGTAAAAAATTTCGGTTCTTTCGGTTCTTTTGTTCGGTTCCGGGTCTAAGTGTCGGTTCTCGGTTCCGGTTCGGGTATTTTTTTCGGTTCCGGTTCTCGGTTCCAAAATAGTGCTCGGTTCTCGGTTCGGTTCGGTTCGGTTCGGTTCGGTTCGGTTCCCCAACCCTAGTGCCCATCTCACAGTATGTCGCCCTGCACATGCCCGCGAGTGCAGATCACATGTCGCTGTGTGCATTGCAGATACATGCGGGAAATGTTGTGGAAATGCGTGTGTGCGCGTGACGTGCATGTATTTGTCTATAGATGATTGTCTGTTCTCAGTGCCCGCATTATCAAGATTCTTGTGTACAATCACATAAGTAGTGTACATCAGCAATAGCATGTGCATTAAAAAGCCAGTTGTTAACAAGCTTTTGTTCAAATTGTAGTTTGCATGAGTCACATTTTAATAAGTTGATGGAAAAAAACTCTGTATTAATGTGAGTTATGATAAGTCCAGATAAGTGTTGACAACAAATTTTTGAAGAAGTTTTGATTTGAACAAACAAGTTAATAATTACAATGAAAAAATACACCCCAAGGGAGTTTTTCAGGGTAACAAGTTAGTGAATATGTAGTGAATGTGTTGATAAAAATCGATATTATGTAAAGAAATTGAACATAAAATAGAATGTTAAATTATAGTTAAAATGGTAGCACATTCCCAACAAAAATGACATGAATTTTGAAATGTAATGAAATGCAAAAATTGCAACCACCTGCATCTGCAGAAAATTTTGACAATTTTTTAACAAAATGACAACACATTCAGAAATGAAATAAAAATAAAAATACCATATTTGCTATAACAATCAATATCACCAATTCAAATTGTTCATGCTGTCAGCTGTGCATTTACACCATGTTAATCAAGGTAGTTATCTATTCTAATTATCTGTATGCATGTTACAGCACTCACGTGTTGCTGCATTATGTATAGAGATAAATACATGCACGTCACGCTTGCACAGCATTTCCACAACACCACCCGCGTGTATGTGCACTGCACACAGCGACATGTGATCTGCACTCGCGGGCATGTGCAGAGAGATGTATTTACTGTGATATGGGCACTGCGGCATGTGCAGGGAAACATACTGTGATATGAGCTTGTATGTTAAATGGGATCTACCCACTAAATCTAAATTAAATGGGCCCACTGCGCACACGCTGTTGTCTGGGGATGTTTGTTGTCCAGGGGTGTTTGATGTCCACAGCTGCTAGGCCCATGAACTTCATTCATACACCAATCAGCATTCGCGGTTGTATTTATATGGCAAGGCATCCATTTACTGCATGCTACCATGCAGGGATCTCCTAGGGGGGGGGCTGCCCCCCCCCAAATCGGCCAGCTATCTATCCCGGAGGCCGCTCAGCTATCTATCTATCCCGAGGCAAAATTTTTGGCTACTACCCCCAAAGACCCCCCCCCCCCAAATCGCTCAGCTATCTATCTATCTGGAGTGGTTTTTGAGAAATTTTGCCCCAATTTTCACTCAAAATCACTAATTTTCGCACCTTTTTATAGTTTTTCACCTTCAAAATCGTGCTCTCTGTCTATATGCATGATTATATGCATGTTTTTAGCCATTTTAAACCTACTTTAAGCCACTTTTAACCAATTATTAGCGATTTTTTCGTCGTTTTGCCTGCTATGCACTGAAAAAAACCTATATATTTTGCCCCCACGAGACCCCCTCAGAAATTTTTTTCAGCTATCCATCCCTCCGGAGGAGCGATTTGCTATCCATCCAGCCCCCGCGAGGGCCAAAATATTGGAGACCCCTGCTACCATGTAATAATAAGCCGTGATATGTTATTAATGTATAAATAACCTATAGTATTAAGCTAATATGGTTCCGGCTGGCTCCAGAAATATGGAACATCACTATCATTCAACATATCAACTTTGTAAATAATTATTTTCTCTTATAAGCGGAGAATTTATCTTCTCTTCTCTTCTCTTACTATAGAAGAATAAGTACATAGAAACAATAGAGCATGGTTAAGTTTATATTGTGACACTTAATTCTCACTGTTTCTGATAAGTGTGACGCTTTGAAAATTCTTTTTGGATTTTTAGTTGACATTCGATTGACACGAATTTGCGATGTCAACTAACGTGTGTGGACCCATTGTGGAAGCCTATACAATCTGTGTACTATTGCAGAGTACGGCCAATAGCGAGAAGGCCAAAGGGCAACAGTTCGGCGCAACGTATGAAGTGTCCCGAGTGCGAGTACACGATCCAGAGCAACGTGTCCATGCAGCAGCACAAGCTGGCCGTGCACACGCCCGCAGACAAAGTGCTCCACTGCAATCTGTGCGCCCACCTGTTCCCCGACCAGACAGAGCTGGAACATCACCAACTGAAAGTGCACCCAAACAAAGATTGTAACAAGCCCACATCGTGGCACAAATGTTCAAAGTGTAACTATCTCGCCAAAACGGCACATCTAGTAACTACACACATGAATCGACATCACCCCAGTGGAGTGAAACAGGTATTCCCGGTGGACATCACACTAAGTATTGAAACCTAACATAACCCATATGAATAACGAACCAATTTTTTAAATAGTTTTTCATCATAATATTTGGTTTTTACTATGGAATAATTAATTACGAAATTTATGACAAGATTATATTCATTAAATTATGTTGGGATTCTGCGCATACTTTGCGGTCCGCCGAGTATATTTCATTTGTTTCGCTGTGAAGATGTCTTGTAGATTTGGACTCGTGGGTATTTTAGGTACATAAAGGGTGTGGCAATTTTGATGTACACATTAGATTTCTAATAACTACGCAGTGGGTGGTTGAATGAAAGTGAAATTGTATGTGAACATAAACAACTAAATAGGAAAAGTTTCCACAAAATATGGCTGTGATAGCTCCACTCGTTCACAAGTTAATTTACCACAAGTTAATTGTCATTTTACCACCACCTTGTAATCAGGGACGTAGCCAGGATTTTTGAGTGGGGCGGGGGGGGGGGGGGCGGATTGTATACGGAGCCCGGCGAACGGGGGGGGGCGGCGGTGCCCCCCCCCCTAAAATTTTACCCCTGTAGTAGGGAAATGGCGCCATGGCGCTGGCGCCATTTGTAGGCGCCACTGGCGTTGGCATTGGCGCCAAAACAGCAGTATACGTCTGTATTTTACAGGCATATACAGCGACATGGACACGAATTGAGTCCATTATCACTGGCTTTGAGGCCACGGTGACTGGTCAGCCAAAAAAATACGTTGTGAAGGGAAAATGCGTGCTTGCGCACAAATAAAAAAGTGTAGTTTCTACCTTGGTATTTCTGTTGAAAATGTGGTTGGTTGGGGAACTTTTATCCCCGCACTGGAACAAAATGTTTTGGGAATTAGCTATATTCCAATAAATTGCAAAATTTGTAAAAGTCTGTAAGTACTAAATTCTTTCAAACTGTTGACAAAATCATCTTCTGAATGTGCCATTACTGGCACATTTTCTGGTCTGGCCCGGGAAGGGTGGGGGTGGCCGCCCCCCCACCCCCCCTGGCTACCTCCTTGCTCGTAATAGGGTTCCAATAGGATCGACTTCTCAGGACATGTATCGGGACAACTGCTTTTTTGACAGCAGTGCGCCTAATACGTGAGCACGCCACCTTTCCGAGAAGGAAATTGGGGGGTGCTTGTGTAATTGGTCCTCAAGTCACAATCTTTGGTGTTTGCTTGAATAACTCTTGAACTAGTAAAGCTATTGCTACCACATTTTGTGGAAACCATTCCTATTTAGTCGTTAATATTCACATAAAATTTTACGTTCATCCGACCACTGACTGCGTAGTTATTAGAAATCTAATGTGTACGTCTAAATTGCAGCACCCTGTAAAGATGATAAATCGCTTCGTCTCCAGAGGGATAAGCTGGAAAATTTCTGGGGAATGAGGGTTTGCAGTGGTTCAATATAAATATTTATGTTATTCTGATCATTTTAAGTGTTCATTGGCAAAAATCAGTAAAATATGAATCTTATTGTCTGAAGTATTTGTAACAGGGCCAAAAATATTTTTGTGTCGGAATATGGGGTTACATCATCATGAGGATTTTGGACATTAAAAATGGAATTTATAGGTTATCCCGATCATTGTAGGTGTTGTATGGTCCAAAAAATCCCAAAAATGGCTGAGTTATTGATCTTCAAAGTCAATTGGCCAGATCGGCCATATAAAATTAGCACTTTTTGTAGAACCCCCTTATCTCAGGAGTGGGGATTATTCGTGGAAATTTTTTTCATAGCCAAAGTCATATCCCCGACCCCAAACTCCAATATGAATCAAAATCAGTAAACATAATAAAGAGAAGGGTATGATACAAAAGTCTGGTGACATCTGTTTTACATAACATGTCCCTCACTCCGCTGCAAATGTGATACCATCCACCATACAGGTAAAGGAAAAGAAATTCAAGTGCCCGTCACCTGGGTGCAGTTTTGCCACTGCCCATGAGTCCTCACTTTTTGTACACAAGAAAAGATTCCATCCTGACATGGTGAAGCTCGTAAGTTGGTTTTGCAGGGCTAGAACCCCATGCACAAGTTTACCCGGTGCACAAGCAGCAATATCCGCAATGCCAATGTGCGTAGACCCGGTGCTTGGTGATTGCCACCGTACTTGAGCACTGGGTCTTCATGGACACTGCAAGGGTTTTTGTATGGGGATTGGACGGGGGTTACCCCCCCCCAAACGCTCTAGCTATCTACATAGGTATCTATCTAGCAATTTTTCTCCCTTTTTCCTTCTAAAGCTTGAAAACCCTATATATTGAATCCCTGCGAGCCCCCTGCCCCCTCCAAAAACAGCAAGTAAATATGTACATGATTAATTATGGATTGGCGCCATTATATGTCGCCTAAGTACGCCGCACCATGGCGCCCTTTTCTACTTTTTCTACTTGCGCACCAGGTAAACTTGTGCATCGGTACAGGGCCGTTTTGCAGTTTTGTAAACAGTGGCGATAAAAGGACGTGCTTGGATTTAAATACACTTTTGCTTTGCTTAAGCGTGGTTGGTTCTGATGGTACCTATGCGGAAAATGTGTTTACACTTCATGTACATTTTGCTTGCTATATGCTCCATTTTTGAGTGAAGTAAAATCTTATTTTTATTTAACCAAGCAGCTTAACATAATGATGTTTTCCATCCCTATTTGCGCCAGTTTTTTTCTTCAGAGCATCCGTTCAGTGCCGCAAGCAATATGTAAGAGTGGTAAAATTTCAAAAAATATTTCAGTCTTAATGGGTAAAGTTCCCCCGGGGTCTCGCTCAGGGGTTTTGTAGATTTCGGGGTTCATATAGATAGTAAATCGCTCCTCCTCCGGAGGGATAGATAGCTGAAAAAAATTTTGGGGGGATTGGGGGGGGGGTTCGCGTGGGTTCAATATATAGGGTTTTCCGCGGTATAGAAGGAAGAAAAAGGGAAAACATCGCTAAAAGTAGGTGAAAAATGGCTAAAAATAAGTATATAAGCACATATAGCCAAAATAGGCGATAATGAACATGAACTAGCGATTTTGGAGGCGAAAAACTATAAAAAGGTACGTAAATTAGCGATTTTGAGCGAAAATTTACTAAGAATTTTCAAAAATCGCTCCAGATAAATAGATAGCTGGACGATTTGGGGGGGGGGTTAGGGGATAGTAGCCAGAAAAATTGCCTTCGGGATAGATAGCTGGCGGATTTGGGGGGGGGGGGGTAACCCCCCCCCCCCCACGAAACCCATGGTCTCGCTGAAGGTTGGGGTAGCAGGATTTACTGTAATGTACATATACTATTTGCCACAATTTGAGAAATTTACTGTACCGTTATGGCAATTGATCTAATTGAGCACAAAATAGAGCATTTATATGGCAAGTTAAGTGACGCACGTTTGCATCCCCATTTAGGCTTTCAAATGCGACAAGTGCGAAAGGGCCTTCCCAGGTGAGTTGAAACTGTCACGGCACAAGCTGGCGTACCACGACAAGGACAAGGCTCTCCTGCCCTTCGCCTGCTCAAAGTGCAGCTACAGCTCAAAGTACAAGCACAACTTGGAAAGGCACTACAATCTGTTCTGCGCCGCGCCACATGAGGTCAAGTGGTTCAAATGTGACAAATGCGACTACAAGACCAGAAACAACGATTCACTTAGCAAGCACAGTTGCTCCAAGGTTACCGTGCCCTTTATTTTGTATCTCACTGACTAAGCCTAGCTGGAGTTTTAAAAACCAACAAAACCAGGAACAACGGTAAACTGAGCCAGCACAGATGCGTCAAGGTTGCAGTTAGTGATGGAATGGCGCCATGGCGCTGGCGCCATTTGAGGGCGCCAAAGGGCGCCGCGCCATGGCGCCATTGGCGCTTGGCGCCCTTTTTCTGTGGCGCCCTTGGCGCCTGGCGCTCACATTCTGAAAGGCGCCATGGCGCCATTGGCGCTTGGCGCCCTTTTTCCGTGGCGCCCTTGGCGCCTGGCGCCCTGCTTTAGAAGGGCGCCAAAAAGGCGCCAGCAGGGTTTCACGGTGAGTGCCGTGTAAACGAAAAAAAAATGAAAAACGCATCCGTGGATGATCAAAATTCGCCAGAAAAATGGACGGAGTGGTGTGCGTGGGTGGAAATCTTTCGTCCAACGGTTCATCAGATCTGTCTGACGGATCAGAAGACAGGAATGATGGACCGACGAACTTGCAAAATCATAAATAAACGGATTTAAATCGTTGCAATTAGGAAACATTGTTTGGAAAGGTCTATTTGTAATGAATGGATTGTTGTCAAATGACAATTTCCATTGCGTTTGAATTCGTCATGTGGATTTTATTCAAAAAAATTTTTTGTTGCTAGCCTTGTTTTTGTTCATTACATCCTGGAGAACGCGAATTAAGAAGTGAATGCGCGTACAATGGTGCTGTAGAAACATTTTTAGCACACGCATGGTGTTGTAGGCACTTTTTTATCCTGGCGCCCTTGGCGCCTGGCGCCCTATTTTCCAAATGGCGCCATGGCGCCCTTGGCGCTTGGCGCCCACTTTCCGTGGCGCCCCTGGCGCCTGGCGCCCACTTTCTGAATGGCGCCATGGCGCCCTTGGCGCCTGGCGCCCTTTTTCTGTGGCGCCCTTGGCGCTTGGCGCTCACTTTCCGAATGGCGCCATGGCGCCCTTGGCGCCTGGCGCCATTTTTTCTGGCGCTTTTCCATCACTAGTTGCAGTGCATTATGTTTTGTAGCGTGCTGACAATGAGGCAAATTACTTCTTGACATTTTCATAGAGTGCGCCTACGGGGGATGGCAGTGTTGCAGTGGAACTGCGCCCCAACTCTGCGCAACGAGCCGGTGCGCCGCCAGTGGTGGCTGCTGGTGATGCGCAGGTTCGTCAGTCAAACTACTCATCCGTGATAATCGAAAAAGGATACGCTTGAAAATTTGTGCATGCAATTTTGCGTGCCATTTTTATCGACTTGTTTTTTTGTTCAGCGCGGCACCAGCGGGTTTTTTACTAAATATTTAATTTGATTATGCACTGCTCTTAGCACTGAATCCCCTCGGTCAATTCTCAAGCATTTCCTTAAAAATCAACCGGAGTGCCCCGGGTGTTATTCAGACCAAGTATGGGTAAGTTCTCAACAAAAAAACACTTTCTGTGTTTTGAGTTTTTTTTTTCTCGAAAAAAACTTGAGTAACTCTGTTTTTATTTCTGTGTTTTTTGTAAAAACTCAAGTTTTTTTGAGTTTTTTTTCCAAAAAATTTGAGTTTCCCCCCAAAAAATTCCCATTTACAGCATTTCGATCTGAAAACAGTGGTTTTCTTATAAAATATTGGTTTTGCACATGTTTTAACCCCACATAACATTTGTGTATTCATTCAAGTGTCAAAAAAGTCCATAAAAATGTCCACAATGGCCCTACACACACTAGTTTTCATCGTGACCGATGTGAAAACTGAAATGGCGACATGGCGACATCCAGCCTACTCATTTTGTATGCTTTATGTGTTTAAGTTTTCAAATTTTCAAAGTTTAACTATCATTTATTTAAACTCAAATCAAATCAAATCATTCAACCGTGATTTTTAATTTGCATTTGAAAAAATTTCAGTTTTCACACGAAGTGACGGTGAAAACTAGTGTGTGTAGGCACAATGAGGACATCAACATTACAACACCAGCAACAAAATGCCCAGAAACGACAATTTACGCAGTACTCCAAAATTCTTCAATGGATGTGCACTGTATGCAGGGACGTATCCAGGATTTTTGAGCGGGGGGCTGCTTGTTTACGGCTCAGCCCCCCCCCCCCTAAAATTTTAGCTATATAGTGGCGGAATGGCGCCATGGCGCTGGCGCCATTAGTAGGCGCCACGCCATGGCGCCATTGGCGTTGGCATCAGCGCCATGGAATGCTGTATATGTATGTAAATATACATACAAAACAGCAAAAACACAACATTGAGTGTACTTACTCGAATGATAATACCGTATTTCTGGGGCTGCAGCCCCCCCCCTGGATACAGCCCTGGCTGTATGGAAGACTACAGAATTGATTTGAGCTACAACTACCATATTGTGCCTACACACACTAGTTTTCACCGTGACTTCATGTGAAAACTGAAATTTTTTAAAATGCAATTTAATGAACAAGGTTGAATGATTTTATTAAATTTTATTAGAAATTAAATTAATGAACGTAAAAGTTTGAAAATTTTTAACTAAAACACATATAGCTTACAAAAAGAGTAGGCTGAATGTCGCCATGTCGCCATTTCAGTTTTCACATCGGTCACGGTGAAAACTAGTGTGTGTAGGGCCAATACCTCAAAATACCCCCCATGGGGGTTAATTATTTCGTCAGAAAGTTTTGTAAGGATCATAAAAAAGAGTAGACATTTATGTACCCAAAACAGGTTATAAATGCGTACAAACAGAATATATTTGAAATAAACATGTAGATAGCTACACAACCTATGTGTAGCTGCGATGCAAATTAGCAGTAATAAATACACCATGTACATTGGATACATGATGTACATCATCCCGGAGGGGGGTATTTCGGGGGGGGGGGGCTTATTATTTCACCAGTCCATTTTGAGGGGGGTTAATTCGAGGTAATAAGGTATACTTAAATGTCGAAACTCAAATTGTCAAATCCACTATGAGATGTGCATGCCATCTTTAATTTCTTTTTTTGTACCATTATAAAATATGAATAAATACATTATGTACACAAATATTTACATGCTATACATGCATATTTTATCTTGTTTAGTTTAACTGAATTAATGTGCATTCAACCGCTTCGCTGAAAAGACACAAAAACTCAAAAAACTTGTCTGTGTTTCTGTGTTTCGGTGTTCTCCAAAAAAAACTCATTTCAGTTTTGAGTTTTTCAAAATTTATGGGTTTCCGTGTTTCTGTGTAAAACAAAAACACAGAAACTCAATGAGTTTCTGTGTTCAATTTCTGTGTTTTTTTCATCGTTGATTCAGACCCCTGTGTTTCAGTTTATGTTCAAAGTTAACACTTTTTTCAGCCATCTACTGGTGCCGGCAACGGGGAAGATCCACCGAAAGAGTCCTACAGCCGCCTCACTGTCGCGGACGTCTCCCTCGCCGCCCAGGGGGTGAAGCTGGTCTGTTTTTGTGCTTCTACGCCACTGCACATGCACTCATTCGCACTTGCTCTTGCAGGTGCCGGTGCACGGGGGCCAGTACGTGTGCGACCGGTGCTGCTACTGGAGCGAGTCGTACTTCTGGCTGGAGCAGCACCGCCTGGTGTACCACTGCGCCGCCGCCGACAAGCTGCACGGCATCGAGCTGCTGCACTGCGACCTGTGCGATTTCGGCACGCCCGTGTTCGTCCAGCTGCTCGAGCACAAGCTCGCCAGGCACAACGACGCCGTGCTGGCGCACTTGGCCGAGCCCGTCTTCAGGTTGGGCACCAAACTGGTCGCCTGCGACGCCATCCTCGTCAGGCTCGAGCCCATCGAGACCTTCTAGATCTCGCCACATTCTCACGTGTATAACTATTCATTTGTACCCCGCCTTTCTGTTGTATTACATGGTTATTGTGGTTTCACTACGCAATGCTCGTGAAAATAGTGCTGCTATCGAAAATAAATTTTTCCATGTACCATTCACTCATCAGCTGCTTTGGTAACGTCAAGTCGGCTTCGAGACTCAGCTAGCCGTCGATTTTCGCGTGGACCATATCGAGCTTGTACATTCATGCATTCGTTTATTCGATCTGCAGGGCTCGGCAATTCGAGCGATTCAAATCTCCGTGTTTAAAAATGCGATTGTAAAAACTGCCCCCATAGTGCAACACTTGAAATTTGTTCATTCAAACATTAATTCCACTGGAACAGGTAAATATAAAATAGGAAAGCTAGTTCGGTTTTGGGTTGTATCAAAAGAAAGCTCAAACATTTATCTACACATGCCTTGGGCCACCCCTTGACAAAATCCCCTGTGGAATTCGTAAGAGGCCCACACATTTTTTATACAGAATTGTGTTGCTCACTTGGGTTCGGACACTTCCTTTATGCAGCAATAAATCTGCCTTTCAAGCTGGATTTTGGCTTTGAAGACAGAAATAAGCTCTGGCTAGTTGTCAGAATCTAATTCCTTTTAAAAATCATTAAGACAGACTTTCATCACCTCATGCTTCTTGATACTCATTGTGTGAGTTAACAACTATTTTCCCTAGTTCCCCACGAATGTGCATTACTCAAGCCCAGTTGGCACACAATTTTGGGCATTCAGCAGTGTGTATGCCACTGGAAACTACCATGACAGTTAGAAAAGGTTGTGGGGAATCTTTTATACACACCCCCATTCAAGGAAACCTCCCCAAACTAGAGGCGCTTGAGTTCAACAAAATTTGTGTTTATCTTACCTTTTTACTACTAAATATTTTATTTTTTTCATTTTTCATTTTTGCTCTTCACATTCTCGAGTTTGGGAGGTTTTCCTTGAATAGGGGTGATGATAAAAAATTCCCCACAACCTCCTCTAACTGTCCTGGTAGTTTCCAGTGCCCTACACACTGCTGAATGCTAGTCTTGTGCCAACAGTGCTTGAGTGACACACATTCATGGGGAACTAGGGAAAATGGTTGTCAACTAACCCAGTGAGTATCAAGAAGCATGAGGTGATGAAAGTCTGTCTTAATCTGATTTTTAAAAGGAATTGGATTCTGGCAACTAGCCAGAGCTTATTTCTGTCTTCAAAGCCAAAATCCGGCCTTGAAAGGCAGATTTATTGCTGCATAAAGGAAGTGTCCGAACCCAAGTGAGCAACACAATTCTGTATAAAAAAATGTGTGGGCCTCTTAAGAATTCCACAGGGGATTTTTTCAAGGGGTGGCCCAAGGCATTTGTAGAGAAATGTTTGAGCTTTCTTTTGAGACAACCCAAAACCGAACAAGCTTTCCTATTTTATATTTACCTGTTCCAGTGGAATTAATGTTTGAATGAAAAAATTTCAAGTGTCCGAACCCATGTGAACAGTGTCCGAACCCATGTGTTGTATAATATCAACAAAAAAGTAAACTCGTGATTTTCCAACAATCGCGATGATCGTGTGTTTGACAGGTGTGAAAATGGAAGGGAATCTAATCCAGCGCCGCATGCCAAAGGACCCCAATGCTGCCCTGCTATCCTGCGTCAAATGCACTTACACTGTTAGTGTGGGGTTTCCAGGAAGTTTGGAAGTTGGCCCAATGGTGAACCAATTTCCAGCTAGTGCAAATGAGGACGCAAATGAAGCACATTTTGCTCCTCATGATCAGCACCATTAGATTGCATTGTTTCATTAGTTCAAAAAGTATTTGATTGTTTTTGCATTTTACACGCATACGGTGCATCGATCCAGCCAAACCTATCTTCCGCACTAGATCATCTTGTAGTATTGCTTGGCATTTGTGAAGAACAACAGCTGGGGCACTCCCAGACCCTGTAAAATGTCATGTGTCAAGTAAAAGACCATGAAACATGTCACGTGTCATGTAAAAAACCCTGGAAAGTGTCAAATGATGTAAAAGACCCTGTAAAGTGTCATGTGTATCAAAATCTTATTTTATCGCATCCAAATCTTATGTTTTTGTATCCAAATCTTACGTCAAAAGTCGGATTTGGATACAAAAACATAAGATCTGGACATGGCAACATAAGAGTTGGATACACATGACACTTTACAGGATTTTTACATGACATTTGACACTTTACGGGGTCTTTTACCTGACACATGACATTTTACAGTGTCTTGTACACTTTACAGGGTCTTTTACAGGGTCTGGGAGTGGCACCATGTATTTTATTTGCCGGTCAACTAAAAACGACAAAAAACCGCGCGCAGACACAGTCCCAGTCTCTTCCGGATTTTCACACTCGAAAGTCACACGCTGAGAAGCATCCAATGGTGGATGGCCAATACCAGTGTCCCCAGTGCATATAACTATCTGGGGGTGGCATTTTAAGGGGTTGCATCTACAAAATATTGTTGGGGGACCGTCACAGTATGTTGATGAAAAAAGTCACATGATAAATTATTAATGAAGTTCACGGATAGTGAAATAATGAAATGTCAAGGGGAAAATTGATGGGTACTTTTTATTGTGGTGGTCTGTGTTGGTGGAATTCACTGAAAAATGTGTCTCGCTCTATACCTGTTGGTATAGTAATTAGAATACATAAAGGGAAACGTATTGTTGATAGCCATTGTTCCAACACTTATGGAAAGGTTTACTGTAAATGCTTCCGGAAAGATCAAGCACCTGAGATATTTATCTTCTCCACTGTGTTGGTGCCATTCTGTCACCCTTCATATTCAAAGTGAAATAGAAGTGGTTTCACTGGAAAAATATCACAAGTCGCTACCGCACCATAAATTTTTTTTGTAGAGTCTGCCCTTAAAGTGCCATACCCAAATGTTTCTATGCTTCGGTGTCCGCGTCGAACTACGAAACATAGCGGCTTACTACAACATATCAAACTTGTACATACAAGCTCCGGACATGTCAGTTGGTTCCAGTGCGATCAGTGCGAAACCCGGACTAGCACCAAAATCGGATTGAGGTTGCACAAGCACCGCTGCCATTCTGACGTTGTGTTAGTTTGGGTTTGATAGCAGACAAATAAAAAGATCTGAAATTATTTACCTTTATTTAAAATGAATCTTGGCTAGGGTTCAAACGATATATCGTATCGAATATCGGATATCGACCATTTTTTAATATCGAATATCGATATCGAAAATTTTGAAAAAATATCGAATATCGAATATCGATATCGAAAATTTTGAAAAAATATCGATATCGAATATCGACCATATTTTCGATATATCGAACCTGTATAATGTCCTTAATCACGTTATTATTTTTGTTTTGAGATATTTGTGATTAATTTGATTTGCTTATAGTATCTAAGTTGATGAGTAAAAGTAAAGTATTTGATGTCATCTTTGTTGGAGTGCTTACTCCTTCTTGTATTTGTTTGGCGACATACCTACTGAACTACCTACCTCAAATTTGAAGCCAGAAAATGCTGATATGCTGCTTTTTTGCAACATGCCCTTCAACAATTGGGTTATAAGTATGAATTGTAATATCTACCAATTTTTGTTTGTCTGATACAATTCGATTCGTCATGTTTTTTTCTTCGATTTTCTCATTCTGACCATTGTAAACCTTGTTAAAATCAATTGTACTTTTCAGTAAAGAGATAATCAACCATGTTTGCAACCATATGAAAATACAATATGCTGCTTGAAATATGCCTTGCTATACCAAAAGCTAAATATCAAATATCGAAAATATCGATATCGAATATCGACCATTTTTTAGTATCGAATATCGATATCGAGGGTCCAGGTCCATATCGTATCGAATATCGATATCGAAAATTTTGAAAAAATATCGAATATCGAATATCGATATCGAAAATTTTGAAAAAATATCGAATATCGAATATCGATATCGAAAAGTGATATCGTTTGAACCCTAATCTTGGCGTTGTGAGTTGACTAATTCTCAGATGGCGCTGGAAAACTGGTACGATCCGGTCCCTAAAAACTTGCTCCCAGTGCTGAATCTGAATCCGACAATGTGTATCCTTTTTCAGAGCACCTCCAATAGCAAGAAAGCCAAAGGGCAGCAGTTCGGCGCAACGTATGAAGTGTCCCGAGTGCGAGTACACGATCCAGAGCAACGTGTCCATGCAGCAGCACAAGCTGGCCGTGCACACGCCCGCAGACAAAGTGCTCCACTGCAATCTGTGCGCCCACCTGTTCCCCGACCAGACAGAGCTGGAACATCACCAACTGAAAGTGCACCCAAACAAAGATTGTAACAAGCCTACATCGTGGCACAAATGTCCAAAGTGTAATTATCTCGCCAAAGCAGCATTTCTAGTAACTACCCATATAAATCGACATCACTCCGACGGAGTGACACAGGTTGGTCATGCGACAACTCTCGTGTAAACTCTCAGCGCATCTGAGCTCTCAGCGCATGTAAGGCGCCGTTTACACGGTTACTTTGTGACGACCAAAATTTCGATTTTGTCAACCATATTTTGGGATAAAAATCAATTAGTAGATAGATTGGACGCCTCAATTGATCATGATTTTATCAACCTCACTGCATGCAACCATAATTAACTTTTCTACATTATGTAATCAACACACCAGATAACGTATTTTTTTGTTGTCGGAGGTTGTCGGAGGGTTTGTTCTGTGCAGCTTCGCTAGCGATGCCACGTAGAACAAATCCTCCGACAACTACAGACCACATGAAAAAAGTGTGATTTAGTGTGCGTGATAACAGAATCTTTGGGATATGATGTTTGCCTCAGGCAGTGAAGCTGGCACAATCATGATCGATCGAGGTATCTAACATGTAAAATATTTCACGTCCATTCCACAAGAATGATTGAAAAATCACATTTTTTGTCGTCACAGAAAAACCGTGTAAACGCCGCTTAAACACCCGGTGCATCAATAATTTTTGCCGTGGTGCGCCCTAGTGAAACAAACTTCCGGGTCTTTCATTACTTCAGTAGTGAATACCGTATTTTCGCGGATCTGCTTGATACTCTTCTACCGTTTTTACTATCTCCAATACTTTTTACCTGCTGTTCTATTGAAAGTCGCTTCGGGCGTATTTATTTCATTTGTGCCACTGTTTTTATCTTGGCGCACTACCAACCCCTTTCACTGTCCGAGGTGCATAGATGCGCTGGGGGTTTAGATGCGCCTGAGAGCACACCCCGGTCATTTCTTCGTTATTAATCCCAGCCAACGAGCCTGTGCCTCAGTGCAAGTAAACTCCCAGTGCACGTTGACTCCCAGTGCACATCGACTCCCAGTGCACGTTGACTCCCAGTGCACATCGACTCCCAGTGCACGTTGACTCCCAGTGCATGTAAACTCTCAGTGCACGCAAACTCCTAGTGCATGTAAACTCCCAGCGCATGTGTGCACCCTGTTCACCGTGCGGCGCCGCCGCAGCTTTGCCGCCCCCCCCCCCTGGCTGCGTGAAATTTACTATTTGAAATTTCGGTCCACATTGTTGACATTTTTCCAACACTAGTTCGGAATTTCCGACTGGTGTTTGCGATAATATATATTTTTTGTTTTTAAATGCTTATCGAAATTTCTGGTTTTCAATTTCGAAATTTCATTTTGCATATGAATACAAAAATATTTACAGACGCGGGGGGGGGGTGGCAAAGTTATGACCGCGTGGCGCAGCGATAAGGGTGCACACATGCACTGGGGGTTTACGTGCACTGAGAGTTTACGTGCAATGGGAGTCAACGTGCACTGGGAGTATACCTACATGCACTGGGAGTTTACGTGCACTGAGAGTTTCAGTCCCAGCGAACCACCGACGGCTCTGTCTCCTTGCATGACATTCAAACCTTTAAAACCTTTGGCTTTATAGCGGAACCTGAATAAATTTGAACGGATTTCCCACAGCTTTCAAAATTTGGGTTTCATCACAGTTCATACAGATGAGCTTGTGCCGGCACTCATCTAAACCCGCTACTCATCTGGATACACCCACTAACCATCTTAACTCCCCTCCCCACATCACAGATGTTGTGCAATGTGCACTGCCGATGGCAGCTGGCTGGCACTTTATGCAGTTACGTAATTACAACACATTGAAACTGCACATGCCCATGTTAGTGCAGTAATCACACAGTTGCTGCACAGTACCATGTGTGTGTGCATTGTTAATTTCAATTTTGCATAAAGTGCCAACCATCCACCATCAGCAAGCCTCTTTTATGCATGTGCACCGCTGGGCAGTGTGCAATCACTCATTGCACATTGCAGGACGTGTGCAGCTGTGGGGGGGTATAGATGAGTTGTGGGTAGATCTATGTAGATGAGAGCCATGGTCAGATGAGTAGGTGGGTTTGGATGAGTAGCAAGCCTACATCCATACAGACAGTACAAAACGTAAAGGAGGCAAGTTGCTTTACTTTGCTGCATGTTTGAAACTATCCACCACACAGGAAAAAGAAAAACTACATCAGTGCCCATCTCCAGGGTGCAGTTTTTCCACTGCCCATGCAATGTCACTTATTGGACACAAGCGAAGGTTTCATCCTGAAATGGAGAAGCAAGTAAGTCCTGGTGCCAGTTCCGCAAGACGCAAAGTAAAATAACAAATGATAAGAGCACAGTAATTGAACAAATGGCAAGTTGAGTGCGGAGTAAGAAGTTGAGGTTGAAGTAAATTGTTAATAGTAAAGTAAAAAAGTTAGAGGCAAGTGGCAAGAAATGTTATAAAAGATTTTAAGTAAAAATGAATACACATGTAGAAAGCATCATTTCAATGATCCTGAGCAGATGCACATCTAAACCCTCAACGCATGTAGACTGACCACTCATCTAATTTTGGCACAGGACCAGTGCACAAGTAAACCTGGTGCACAAGTAACCATGTCCGGTGCCAATGTAGACCTGGTGCTTAAGTACGGCCCCCATAATTGAGCAGTGGGTCTTCATGGGCACTGCAGGGGTTCAGTATGGGGCATCGGAGGGGGTTGGGTTACCCCCCAAACGCTCCAGCTATCTACATATGTATCTAGCGATTTTTCCCCTTTTCCTTCTAAAGCTTGAAAAAACCCATATATTGAACCCCTGCGACCCCCCTCCAAAAACATCTAATATACAGATGATTAGCGATGGAATGGCGCCATTTGAGGGTGCCAAAGTAAGCCGCACCATGGCACCCTTCTACTACTTTTGCTACTTGTGCACAGGGTTTACTTATCGGGTGTACCGAAACACCCCCTCTAATTTTCCCCCTACACATCTGTGGGTGTTATAGATGCGTAGTGGGTGTAAGTCATGTGTCCATTGGTCATGTATGAATGAAAGCTACATTTATTACCAAAATGATTATTTTGAACAAAATTTGAAACATAAATAAATAGAAGAAAGAATGCAAAAGACACACAATAACAAAGGAAACTGGTGAATACGAGAGCAAAATGTCTTCTTTCTGGTTAAGTGGAACATAAATACTAGATGATAAATACAAAGATATGTGTTTTAGTAAAATAAACACCTTCCCGGTCATGTCCGGCACCCTATTTTTGATCTTACTTGTGACACCATATCTCCAGTTCTAGGGCGCGCCAGAAGCTGAAACTTGGAGGAGGTATTGGTGCAACCCCCCTCTACTTCGCATGAATTTGGGGGGTCGCGGCGACCCCTCTCAGGCTCGGTCGCCCTAAGTGCAATTTTTTTTGGCTTTTATGGTGTCCCACAGCAGGTCTGGCACCAGCTGATTTCTGAGCTGTGGTAGGGGTATAAATCTAAAATTTTGGGGATGTGTTACCAACACCACTCCCCTACTATACACTATTCAATAATGTGAGATAAATGTGAAAAATTTCAAAAAAATTCTATTACTCTCTAAAAAACACCACCCCCAATAGATGGATGACAAAAAAATCACTTTTTGGAACTTTTTTATTAGACACTTAAAGAGCTGGTTTACGATACTGGTTTGAGATTTATACTCCTCCCACAGCTCAGAAATCAGCGGGTGCCGGACCTGCTGTGGGACACCAAAACAGCCAAAAAAAATTGCACTTAGGGAGACCCACCCTCAGAGGGGGCGCCGCGACCCCCCAAATTCATGCGAAGTAGAGGGGGGTTGCGCCAATATCTCCCCCAAGTTTCAGCCTCTGGGGCGCCTTAGAACTGGGAATAGGATGTAAGAAGCAAAACCAAAAAATGAGTGCCGGACGTGACCGGGAAGGTGTTTATAAACTAAGGGATAGGAAAGTGTTAGGTATAAAGCCTGAATATGGAAGTTGAGTCGGAAAATTCAATAGAGCACTGGGCAAAATTATCGGGGGGGGGGGTGTCGGTGCACAAGTAGCAAAAGTAGTAGAAGGGCGCCATGGTGCGGCTTACTCTGGCGCCCTCAAATGGCGCCATTCCATCGCTAATCATCTGTATATTTGATGTTTTTGTCAAGGGAGGGTCGCAGGGGTTCGATATATGCGGTTTTTCTAGCTTTAGAAGGAAAATGGGGGAAAAATAACTAGATACATATGTAGATAGCTGGAGCGTTTGGGGGTAACCCAACCCCCTCCGACCCCCATACTGAACCCCTGCAGTGCCAATGAAGACCCAGTGCTCAATAATGGGGGCTGTACCTAAGCACCAGGTCTACATTGGCACCGGACATTGTTACTTGTGCACCGGGTTTACTTGTGCACTGGTCCTGCGCCGATTTATCAATCTCTTGATGTATGTCTTGCATGCAATTGTATCATCTATTTGAATCAAATGATACACCCTTGCACCCTCAAGGTTTTCAAATGCGACAAGTGCGAAAACGTTTTGCCAAGTGAGAAGCAACTGTCACGGCACAAGCTGGCATACCACGGCAAGGACAAGTCTCTCCTGCCTTACGCCTGCTCAAAGTGCAACTACAGGTCGAAGTACAAGCACAACTTGGAAAGGCACTACAATGTGAGCTGCGCCGCGCCACACGAGGTCAAGTGGTTCAAATGTGACAAATGCGACTACAAGACCAGAAACAACGATTCACTTATTAGCAAGCACAGTTGCTCCAAGGTTAGCGTGCCCTTTATTTTGTATCTTACTGACTAGGCCTACCTAGCTGGAGTTTTTAAAACCAATGACCCTAGCACCTGTAGCCTTTTTAATTTTTACAGGTGCCAGTGGACTGAAGAATACATTTCAGAAAACAATTCCATACTGTTGTACATAAAAAAGTACGTTATCATATTTTTTGTATGCAAGTGTGAGACTTTCCTCAAATTATTCCCCCATGCAAATGAAGACAGGACAAAAATGTATAAACACAGGTGCCCATCTCTGAAAAACTCGAAATACAGAAAGTGTTTTCCGAAACGAACTTCCTCACAACTTCACACAGTATTCGATCAGTAAGAAAAACGATGGTTGCGCGCCGCCCTCAGCACACCAGAGTTCACCAGCTGTGAGTGTTACTGCTGGGCGTCCAAACGGGGCCGGGTCTGTGCACAAGTAAACCCGGTGCCCAAGTAGGGCCGGTGCACAAGTTGTAATACCCGGTGCCCAAGTAGGCCCGGTGCCCAAGTTAAGTGCCCGTACTTGGGCACCGGGCCGGGCATTTACTTGTGCACCGGGCGGCTTTTTACTTGAGCATACATGTGCATTGCTTGGGCACCACTCTGAGGCAAAAATGGCGCTGCTCTGCAGTCCATGGCGCCACTGCAGAAAAATGGCACCATTTTCCATCCATTCATGCTGCATAGCAAATTCTTTGTATAGTACACGAGTGCATCAATATTTGAATTTTAACACCTGATAGATAAGGTATGAAGAGGTGGAACATGTAATAAATAGGAAGTGGAGATACTGACATTTGAGTGAAATTTCACCCGAAACTCTTTATCTCCACTGAATCAGCTGAGGTGATGTCAAAAAACTCATTATAACTATAAGCATATGAAGGGTGTGCTTCTAAAAGTACCGATCTACAAATTTTTCAAATTTGAGTTAGGACCATTTTTGGGGTCCCCATAAACATGTGCTTCAAAAAAATATATAATATGTGGGGGGTGCGAAATTCAATTTTGAGATATGAGGGGTCGAAAAAAGCAAAAAAAATCGCAAAATACGGTTTTTGAAATTTTAAAAGTACCGATCTACAAGCTTTTTCAGCTTTTGTGTCTTTAAAAGTACCGATCTACACACTTTTTTCAAAATTGTTCTTTTAAATGTACCGATCTGCACATTATTTTTTGTGCTTCTAAAAGTACCGATGTCAGATCGGCGTCTGATTCAGCAAAAACTCATTTTGTGCTTTTTTATTATGGGTAAAAGTACCGATCTACAGCTGTCTGATTTTTTGCTTTAAAAAATACCGATCTACATGCTATTACCAATTTGTTCCTTTAAAATGTACTGTACTACAAAAATATAATTCACTAAATTTTATATAGCTAGTGTTATGTGTATAATCAGTGATTATACCCATGCATGTGGATACCAAACAATATGGCCAAAATACCCATACCCAAAATTCTCATACCCAATACCCAAGTATGGGTATTGCATACTCCAAACTTTCAATTGCGATTATCTCAAAATCGATTTTTTGTAGATCGGTACTTTTAGAAGCACACCCTTCATATATTCTCGCCAGAGGGTTTTAAATGTGGAAAATGTAGACAAATGCATAAGCTTTTCAAAAAGTTTTGGGCAAGGCTTGTCACTTTAAAGTTGCTCGCTTGGACCAACTTTGAATTTTCAAAACCAATTTTGAAAAAACCCAAAATGATGGACTTAACGACATTCAGAACTAGATGCCTCAAGTATGGCACCCATTCTTGTGCACTGGGTGGGGGCTTGCACCTGCCCGGTGCACAAGTAAAAAGCCGCCCGGTGCCCAAGTAAATGCCGGGGCCGGTGCACAAGTACGGGCACTTTACTTGAGCACCGGGCTTACTTGGGCACCAGGTATTATAACTCGTGCACCGGCCCTACTTGGGCACCAGTTTTACTTGTGCACCGGTCTGGCGCCGTTTCTATGTACTAGACTGCCATATCATTGTTCATTCTTATGTGTTGTGGTAGCATGCAGAAAAGGAAATGCACACAAATTAAATAAAACTGATGAAAAATAACCCCCAGTTTGATGCCAAAAGTATTTTTTAATCTTCCGTCCCCATATGGTAGTTGTATACCGTATTTCCTCGAAATTTCTCAGGGGCTTTATTTTTAAAGTGCAAATTTTGAGTGAGGTATTTCGAGGGGGTTATTTTTCCTTGGCTCTCTCAGACCTGGGGTTATTTCGAGGGGCATTCATGGTAGTATTTTGGTGTTTTCAAGGGGGTATTTTGTGGAAATGCGGTATTTATATTTATATTTAATGCCGATGTGTGTGACTCCCAGCAAACCGTTGATGCCGCGAACGGGGCAGATCCACCGGAAGAGCCCTTCAGTTGTCTCACTGCCGAGGACGTCTCCCTTGCAGCAAGAGGTGTAAAGCTGGTCTGTTTCTTAGGCTCGATGCTCCATTGTTTTTTAGCAGATCAAATAATTTGCAAAGCCGTCTCGTGTACACTTACCTAAACGATGGATTTTGCTGAGAACCTGTTGGCCGCCGTAATTTTTGAAAGACAAACTTGACCTCTTTCATTTTTTCTGACTTAACTGATTTTTTTGTGGTTTTCCTTTTCTGCAACAGGCTCAATTTCAGTGTACACAAACACAATTTTTCCTATTTCGGTTCAGAGCGATTAGCTTGTTTTGGAGATAGAGGGTAGGGCAGCACAAAAGTGTATGCTCTAACAGTGGCTGGGGTACAACGTTTCTGGTTGTGTTAGGACTTACCTGATATTCAATTTTATTTTCCTGTATTGTTATCTCGATCGATATGCTATAACATGTGTAATTCGCATTGTGCGCGTTATTTTGCAGGTGCCGGTGCACGGGGGGCAGTACGTGTGCGACCGGTGCTGCTACTGGAGCGAGTCGTACTTCTGGCTGGAGCAGCACCGCATCGTGTACCACTGCGCCGCCGCCGACAAGCTGCACGGCATCGAGCTGCTGCACTGCGACCTGTGCGACTTCGGCACGCCCGTGTTCGTCCAGCTGCTCGAGCACAAGCTCGCCAGGCACAACGACGCCGTGCTGGCGCACTTGGCCGAGCCCGTCTTCAGATTGGGCACCAAACTGGTCGCCTGCGACGCCATCCTCGTCAGGCTAGAGCCCATAGAGACCTTCTGAGTTCAGCTCTGAATAATTTTTTTGGGAAGATGCCCTTGAGAAATACGTATGAATGAATTGAAGTATGAATTATAATTGTAAGCTTATAAATTATTTGCCTGATACAATTTGTTTCATCATGTATTTAATCTTCTCATTTTGTCCGTTGGGAGCCTTGTTTAGATCGCTTGTAAATACAATCAGCGATGATAAACCGTGTTTACAACTGTCTTAATATAAATACAATTTGCCACTTGAAATATATCAACCATACTGAATCTCGATAATGAGGGTCTGTATCGATATCGATATTGAATATTAAATTTCAGAAAAAGTTATCGATAAGTCATACCGTCCCAAACCTAGGTGTAGGGGGGGTGTTTCAAGCATGTCTATTTACAACTGTTCAATATGCAATTTTTTGACATGGCGCAGACTGGAATCCTGTAGTCTGATTGGCAGACGTATTGAGAGATAGTACATTCTATTATGTAAAATACTAAACTCTTTAAACTTTTTTTTTGTAAAATTTGAATGAATGGTCTCATTTTTGTATCACCAAACATTCAATGAAGTAGACGGAGCGAACAGAGAAGCTACGCCTGGTCTGATTCGTGAATGCTAATGCAGTGCAACGTGTGCAACGATACAAAGTAATGTTTTACTCGCTGCGATGGGATAAAATGTGCCTGCTGTATTTC
This sequence comes from Sphaerolaimus hirsutus, assembly GCA_964036195.1. Taxonomy (NCBI): domain Eukaryota; kingdom Metazoa; phylum Nematoda; class Chromadorea; order Monhysterida; family Sphaerolaimidae; genus Sphaerolaimus; species Sphaerolaimus hirsutus. The sequence goes on from OZ038450.1 coordinate 15,486,803, forward strand.
CTCGAAATACCCACTCGAATAAACCCCCTGGAAATACCCCCTTTGAAATTGTCTGGAGCATGTACATGATGGAGGAAACTGGATGTTTTGGAACCGTATTTCCTCGAATTACCCCCCGGGGGGTTTATTTTTTCAGAGTGAACATTTTGAGAGAAAAACGTGAAAAATGCAACAATAACCACCATTTATAAGTTTTTACAGCTTTATATAAGGATGTAGATGGTATAAACGATGTTCTAACGTAACACAGTAAGTGTTTTGAACGTCTGTTATGCATTTCCCGGACCACAAATTCATAGTGCCCATTTTGAGGGGAGTATATATACCTGAATACTTATTTATATAAATAAAAACTACATAGGTACATAAACAGACAGAGGGCCTATTTAAAAATGACTTTATTCGTGCAATGACTCCTAGTTTTACACTACGAATTTGTTGGAGTTTCGTTATATCTGAGTGTGCTTATAATTGGTTATGAATGATGGACATTCATGAATTTTATGACAAAACAGTAACACCCCCTCGAATGAACCCCTTAAATTTTGCTGGCGAAGTTTTCTTCTCGGGGTATTTCGAGGAAATACAGTATATATCCACTATTAAATATCTTAAATATATACAAAATACGTGCTCACTATCTAAATTCTAAACCGGTACTTTTGAATTTTTACAGTTTTTCACTTGACATGTATCCACTACCTTAACTGGTTCTGAATTGTTTCCAAGTTTTCGTTATTGTACGGTTGATTTTTCGCTAACATTAAGTTTGTTACTTGAAAAAAGGAATTGTTGCTGCGATTTACTGAATAAATTAAACACCCATTCATAGAATAAATTGATCACACACGAATCTTCCGGAAAATCCTGATGAAAAATCCCCCGCTCTGAAAAATTCCCTCCCTTGCATAAAAAAGACAACCATCCCCCGCGTGAAATTTTGCGAGAATTGACGTAAACAAAAATATAAAAATCTTTGTACAGTGATCATTTTTCATACTTAAGATTAAAATACCGTATATCCTCGAATAAGTCCCCCCTCAACTCCCCCTCTCGATTAAGTCCCCCCTCTTGTGAGTGTGAGGAAAGAACAACTCCCCCCCTCGAATAACTCCCCCCACTTTGATGGGTAGAAACATTTCATAACGTTTCACATTTACAAAAAACGTTTTATGTATTTTGTATGTAAATGTATGTAATATCTTGCAGCTAGAGTTCACTAACATTGTTTTCACTGCTTGAATTGTGAATGCTGTATTCCTACGAATCATTTAAGTTAACAAATTTACCCCATTTGTGCAATAAATTTATCATACATTTACTGGAAATACTGACGAAAAAATAACTCCCCGCTCGAAAAACTCCCCCCTCTCGAATAACTCCCCCCTCAAAAACTTCTGACGAAAAAATAACTCCCCGGAGGACTTATTCGAGGATATCCGGTACTTAAAATTTTACAATGACTGGCAAAATTGACATAAAATGAATGTAAATCAATTGGAATAATGTTTTACTAAAATTCATTGTGCTAATAACGACCTGCTCATAAATGTCACTGAGCGGCTACCTGCTAAATAGGTAATAGGTAAGTACAAACACCAAGTTGCTATCGAGCTAGATGACGACACGACACCCCTCTCAAAAAAATTTTTGTCAAATGGCTTTTTGGTTTCTGGTGCCATTTTTGGAACCTTTCCATCACGCACCCGCCCGTTTGCTTTTTTCATCCCGTATTTATGCAAGCTACAAGTTCAACAAATAGGTAAACTGGACAGACAGATCGCCTTACAATGAATGATACCGTATCCTGATGATTAAGGTCGCTGAAAATGTGATAAACATGATGAGAAATGTTTGTTCTTTAATTCAGGTAGAATATGGTAGATTTCATTTTAAAGTGTACGATCAGTAGACTTTATTTACATTCTTCGAACGTATACGTGGGTATCAACTATTAATACGATTAAGCCAAACATAAAAAAAACTAAAAAAATTGTGAATAAGAATCAACCTTAATGTATTTAAATATATATCCATCGTTTTTGGCGTTCCTACTTTGCCGCGCCGCACTAAAAAGGCATACCGTATTACCTCGAAATACCCCCAGGGGGTTTATTATTTCGCCAGCAAAATTTGAGGGGGGGATAATTCGAGGGGGGGGGGTTTATTCGAGGGGGGGGTCTATTATTTCGCCAGAAATTTTCGGAAATTCCCCATACGCAGACGTAGAAAAATCGAACAATTACATAGATGTACATGTGTTTATAGGCATATATAACTGTATATACACAAAAACCCCTCCCTAACGTCACTTAATCATCAGTTTTAACGTGTGTTCTGCATTGTATAGATCACAAACTGGGGTATTTGTCATGTACGTTCACGTTTCACTCAATTTTAGGGGGGGTATTTCGAGGGGGGGGTTTATTATTTCCTCAGCCGAAATTTAGGGGGGGTATTTCGAGGGGGGGGTTAATTCAAGGGGGGGTTAATTCGAGGTAATACGGTATTTAAAATGCACATTTATGTAATGCGGGTATTTATGTACACTTTTCGTACAGTGTACACGCAGCGACGGCGGCGGTCGCTTGTGCGTGTATGTGCGTGCACGCGGCAGTTACATGTGCGTGCACGCCGCGTGTGCGTGGGCGTCCGCGCCGCTGCGTGCGCTCTCGCCGCAGTTCAGTTCCACTCGCGTGCCTGCCTCCTGCCTGGGTGCAGCTCCATTTTGGTTACATTGCTTTTCGTCCATTCACGTTTCGTCCTTCATCTATTTGTTTGGTTGACTGGGGCAGGCCTCATACGCACATATGCCCGGCCCGCACATAATGAAACCCGGCCCGCACAAAACCCGGTCCGCACATAACTGGTGCCCCATGTGTGTGCCGATCGTATGTGCGCGCCAGGCATATGTGCGCGGCGGGCCGGTGAGGGGGGAGGTCTGTCATAAGGAGGCCGGTGAGGGGGGAGGTCTGTCATAAGGAGGCCGCTGAGGGGGGAGGAATAATTTTCAGTGACCTACAGTTGATAAACGATAAAATAATGGCAAAACCAAAGCGGCCGAATTGCCCTTTGTCGAATCGGGACTGCTTACCGTGCTGGTAGTGTGTGCGTGTGTGCATATTGGACCGCGTGCGCGTGTCTGCGTGTGCGTTTGCGTGCGGGTGCGCGCGCTCGTGTGCGTGTCTAGTCTGCTGCCAACCCTAGTGTGTGCTGTGCTCGCTCAGACATTGCGTGCAGCTGTGTGTGACCATTTTCTTACAAAATACCTTTCTTATTCCACTGGTCCATCGTGAAGAGTTAGGCGCTTATCAATATCTCAAACTTTAGTCTCTTCACTTTCAGGATTTACATTGTGTATCTAAAACTTAAATAAAACCCCCAAATAGGTAGATCGCCTGTTTAGCAACAATCTAACAATTAAAAAACCCTCCTAATTAAATACCTCATAAACTTCACCCACGCCAGTCGCAGGCGCGCCATGAGCACTGCCGCAATGATCGTCCACCGGCACCGGTGCGACCAGTGCAGCTACTCGGCGCGGCAGCGGAGCACCCTGCAGCGGCACGTGCGCTGCATGCACACGCCCGCCGAGCAGATCGACTGGCTGCACTGCGACCACTGCGATTACAGGACCAAACTCAGGCTGGTGAATGAGTGTGGTTGTGCTCACGTGCCGCTTCCGCGAATTGAGAAGTGAGAAGTAAAATGGCAAATGCGAAGTGAAGTGAGATGTGAATTGGCAAAGGCGAAGTGAAATGGCAAGTAAATTGGCAAAGGCGAAGTGAAATGGCAAGTAAATTGGCAAAGGCGAAGTGAAATGGCAAGTAAATTGGCAAAGGCGAAGTACAAAAACTTAAAATAAAGGTAATTTCCCTTTTTCGCTTTTGCCAATTTCCTTCTCAATTCACTTCTCATTTCACTTCGCATTTGCCATTTTACTTCTCAATTTGCGGAACTGGCCCCTGGTCGCTGGTTGTTGACCGCTGAGCCAATGTGACTTTTAAAGCGCTTATGGTTCAGTGGGCAGTTTGGTAAAATTCGGTGTTCTAGGTCCGGTGTTTATCGCCGCACCCTGTATATGTCAAGCAACTATTTTTGCGTTTTTGCACGTTAAATGACAAGACCATTCATAAGTGCGGGACTGGCACTTGGAAACTGCAAGTTCGTGTCAAGTCGCAAGTAAAAGTGCTGGTCAAATTACTGTAAACTACTAGTGTTGGGAATTTCAAATATTTTGCGTTTAGGTTTCGGGTACAAAAAGTGCTCGGGTCGGTTCGGGTCCAAACCTATCTACCTATCAGTTGAACATCACTAAAGACACTTTTTTATTCACTTACTTTTCATTTGACAAGTTAATGAATTCCCCTCAGGTCGCATCTTTCGAAGCATGTGCAGCGGCGGCACGGCGGCGATACTCAGTCAACTGCAGCCGCTGGCACTCAACTGGCCAGTATGGTTTGCGTGCCAGATGTCTTCCAGCAGGTGGTCCCATTGGAGAAGGACACTGTCTCAACTGTTGTTGGCACCGAGCCAACTGTGAATAAGGTATTCTGATTTCCCATATTGTGACTTCAAATCTAGTTGACATCCCTAGGATATTTGAACTCGCGTGAAATTTTTGATAGGTTCAATTTCTTCAATCAGTTACTTTTTTGTGAATAATTTTTGGAAATTATTTTTGCATTTTCAATTTAAATTTATCCCCAGCAAGTGCATTTCCCGCGGAAGACCGCTAGTTATGCATAACGATGGCTAAAAGTGTTTAAAAAAATTTAAGTGTTTTTTTCTATTAAACATGACAGTTTCAATTTTCTTTGCAGGACTTGCACGCGTGCGATCGGTGCGAATACGTGACGCACTACGAGTCGCGGCTGCGGCAGCACAAGACCGTGCGGCACGCGTTGCCTGTTGAGGAAAGTCGCTTCAGGGGCATCGTCTCGATGCGCGGCAACAACAGGCGACGGGCGCAGACAAACAATACGGCTGGCAGTGCACTGCCCGTCGTGAAACGAGCAACTTCTATGGTTTGTATTTATGGGCGGAATTCAATGGCGGCCTGCACACGATTTAGTTGACACATGTGTGTCAAATAGTCTGTCAAATCAGATTTCGCCATCACATGTCGCAGAGAGTTCTCCAAATGCACGCAAATGTGGAGAAAAAAAATATTACAGCAGATGCATTGGAAGATCGCTCTACGATGCGCATCCGAGTTGACACATGTGTCAACTAGCGTGTGGGCAAATCGTAGCCTTTACTTTGCACATTTCCATTATCCATCTAGCGACGGCACGTGTGCACGCTGTGCGGCTACAACACGCCCCACCTGTACCGGCTGCGCGCGCACATCACCTACAAGCACACGCCCTTGGAGCAAATCACCTGGTACACGTGCAACCTGTGCGCTTACAAAGCCAAGGTGCCCCGGGATCTGCGCAATCATTGTAAACGAATGCATCGCACTGAGGGAAATTTGGATGAACTGATCATGCGCGATAATGTGCGTTGACTTGTTTTTTCAGATCGTGAAAACTTTTATTTATTTCAAACTCACTGAAAATATACTTTTTTGAAGATTTTTTCTTCACATCAACTTAATTGTAGCTAGGGTTCAAACGGGATCCCCATTCCGAATCCCGATAATTTCCGGGATGGACGGTCCCGATTCCGTGATCTCAATCCCGATCCCTATCCCGAATATTCCAAAAACCAATCCCGATCGCGAAAAGTGAATCCCGTTTGAACCCTAATTGTAACGTTATAACGCCGTATTTCACCCCCTCTGTCAGGCGACCACGTCGCAACAGCAGCAGCACGCAGCTGTAGCACTGAACGCTGACCATAGTGGCACAGAAATCTACACCACATCCTGCGATGCCGCCAGCGGTGCTATTCAGGTACCGGCGCGACAAAAATTCTCTTTAAAAAAACCTTTTCCCTAATTTTCCGCATTCGCTCATATTTTTAACACCTCGCAAAGGTATGCTACTCGTGCAGCCAGTGCAATTTCACGTGCAGTGACGGTGCCACGCTGCAGTCTCACTGTCACTTTGCGCACGCCGCTGCCGTGGTGCGCAGTGATGCCGCGCAGCAGCAACGATCTACTCAGGTAGGCTAGGATACTTTTTATGTTAGAAATTAGTCATACAGGGGCCAGTTCCGCAAGTGGAAAAGTTAAGAGTTAAAATTTAAGAGTTGTGTAAAATGACAAATGACAAGTTATGAGTAAAGTTAAGAGTTGAGAAAAAAGACAAATGATTTTACTCAACTCTTAACTTTTAACTTTACTCTTAACTTATCATTTATCATTTTACTCAACTCTTAAGTTTTAACTCTTAACTTTTCCACTTGCGGAACCGGCACCAAATGTAGGTAAACTCGGCAGACATGAAAGGAATCAGTGATTCGGCCCTTACGTACCAATTTTAAATTTCGTTAAAATTGTTAAGTTAATTTTGAATTTGAATGAATGCCTTCCAATCGATTCATGGTAAATCTTATTCAATCCGACGTTTTATGCGAGAACAGGATACACTGGACACGCATATTGTCATATGAAAGCAGATAACAGGGTATTTTATTGTAACAGCCCGGACAAATTCCAACAAAAAAGTACGTATGTGTGCGTGCGATAGAACAAGGGAAGAACGACCCTGTACACTGTACACCACTAGCGAAATCTGGATCGTTTTGAAAATCTAAAAATTGCTCTGAATAACATAAAATGCTCACTACGTTCGTAATAATAAGAAATTATCGTATATTTATCAAGTGTATTTAGATCTTAAATTCAAATTTCGACGGTGACGTTCACTTATCTAATTTAAAAATTTGTTGATGGTCATTCCTACGCATGGAATACGAGTGTCAATAACAATGAAATTGGGTTAGAATGGCACTTGTACAAAAATTCGTTAGACCATTGACTCGCATAATGTCTGCCGAGTTTACTTGTAGTGAAGAATGAAAAATTGCTCCAGGTGAATGCCATAGAGATTTCACCTTACTAAAAGTATGGCAGTTTACAGTGTCTTTACAGGAGACATGACATTTTACAGGGTATTTTACATGACAAATGACATTTTACAAGGTATTTTACATGGCAAATGACATTTTACAGGGTCTTTTCCATTGTACAGGGTCTGTGACTAGCACCTGGGTTTCATAAACCACCCAGAAAATCTAAAATGTTATAAACAAAGAATACAGGCACTTTGTCACATAAATCACTCGTTCGCTCGCAGGCGGACAACGTGCACACGTGCGCCGACTGCAGCTACACGACGCGGCACGCGTTCAGTCTGAAACGGCACCGCCTGTGCTATCACACGCCGTCGGAGCGCATCGGCTGGCTGCGCTGCTCGCAGTGCGGCTACAAGTCCAAGTTCAAGGCGCACCTGCGCGTGCATGGCCAGCGGAGGCACGGCGTCGACGTGACCAGCCACATGGTGCAGTCCATGTCCAAGCTGGTCGACGATGCATCGCCGCAGAACGACCCCGCTGCGCTCGCCCTGGTGGGTACGCCGCAGAGCACTCGCGTTGCTAGGAATTTCTCGTGCCCTCCAATTCAGCGATTCGTCTTTACTTTCACTATGTAAATAAATAAGACTAAAAGTTGAGTGATACTGGACGTGGACAGACTTCAAACGGTCACGTTTGTCTAATGTTTGAATCTGTACGGTACGCGTGTCAAACCGTGATTCAAGTAGATAGTTAACAGTGTTTTAATGAACCAAAGGCTTGTCTACTTGAGCCACGCGTCACTTTGTCTCATGTGCCTGAACCCGCGACATAGTTGTTTCAGGCGTGCGTGGGCCGCGCAGCGGCGAGCACTCATAAACTTACCTGGCGGGGGAGTTTCCGGCGGTCAGGAGGGCCGGACTCCCGGGGCGAGGCTCGGCCACTGCACGCCGGCCGCGCTGACCCCCGAGGGCTCAACGAGTGGTTGGGTGCCTACCGCGGAATTTTTGCGTGCGGGGCTGCGCGTTCGCGCGCGCCCTGATTCATTTGATGTTTGGTCGTGTCAGGAGATCAAGCCTATTACACATGTAAACCCATTACGCATCTGACGCATTATAGACACATTGTACCCGCAGGGGTAAGAAAGGGGGTGGGTAACCACTGCCCAGCTATCTATCTATACCAGAGGCAATTTTTTGGCTACTTTCCCTTGAACAGCCCCCGCCCCTGCAAATTGCCTAGCTATCTGGAGCACTTTTACCCTAATTTTCACCGTCGTTGATTTTCATACTTTTTATAGATTTTCACCTTTAAAATCACTAGGTTATGTGTTTTATGGATGCCGGATTTAGTCAAATGCATACCGGGTCTAAATGTGTGATGGGTTTACATGTGTAATGGCACAGCCAAAATAAATGCCACTGCCAAAATAAATGTTAAAAAATACATACAAAATTTATTGGTTGTATTCACAACCATACCGCACACATACAGGCAACTGATGGTGCTGGTGCGAGCTGCAATGCAGGCAGCATGCCGTACACTTACAATTCTAGTCTGGTACGTTTTTAAGAGATATCTTTTCTGTACATTACTTACAGTCTGCCCGCGCATATTTTACACAGCATTCGCTCAGGGCGTCTATTCCTGCTCGCTGTGCGCGTACGCCTCGCCGCGGCACGGCTGCGTTAAGCGGCACGTGCAGTCGCAGCACGCGCTCGCCCCGCTGCAGTGTGATTATGACGGTGCACAGAGGCAGCCGCCACAGCCTGAGTCAGTTTTCATCCACGTTGATGGTCCACTTCCAAAGTGCATAATTTTGAAAATTGCGTTAAGCCTGGAAACTTGCAGTTGATCTGGTCCATTTGTTCGCTATGTATGCAGCAAGTTCACTCTTGTGGCTATTTTTGTGGGGGAAAAAACAAAGAAAGTTGATATGTTCAATGTGGACACTGATTTCGAAAAGTCGATAAGACCAGTAATTGCCTAAGGCCAATTTTCCAGAACCAAGTACAAAAGAAATTGCAAAAAGAGGTTTAAAATTTGAAATCCTGATGAAATCCAAGGCCTTGATTGATTTATTACAAATTTACAACTACCAGATTTCTCCAATACATTTTGAAGAGTAGAGATGGAAAATTTGACAGTTAAAAACGTTGTTAGATCTTTACATTTTCAGTGCGCAAGTCAATCGGACCTACACTACTAGCAGAGAATCAATTGGACATAAATCTTTAACTGTCAAACCCACCTACCACAATGTATAACCCCCCCCCCCCCACAGACATCCAATCGCCAGCACCGGAGGCGCGCCGGACGTACAGCAGCACGCGTGCGGCCAGTGCAGCCGGCACTTCGCCACTCGCCACCAGCTGGCGGCGCACGCGCGCGCCCACTTGCGCACCGACGCGCACACGTGCCCCATGTGCGGCAGGGGCTTCTCGCTCAAAGCCAACATGATGAGGTCGGGTTGTTGGGAGATAGATACCTACCTAGTTTTGAAGTCCCTGTTGTTTGGTGTTGGACAATTGTCAAGACCCGACAAAGCAACAAAGATTATTTGGGTGTTGCATTACATTTTGTGAGTGCACGAGCATTACATTTAACTTGACATTTACAATTATTATTTCAACATTTGACAATTCGCGGAATTGCACTATTCTGTTCGAAATTATGGCCGGGTTACATTTTTATACCTTTTCACGCATTGCAAAAACTACCTAAACATATTTCACACTAAAATCGTATTTACCCATCAGGCACTATCAAGCGCACCAGAAATTATGGCCAAGTGGTAGTCATGCAAATGCGCCGCCGACCAGCCAACAAGCAAATGTACCTATGACCGTCGATGGCTCACATTCAAATCAACAGGCAGCCAATGATCGTACATTGATAGCAAATTGTGTTGTTAAAGATGAAGGTGCCTCAAAAATTTAGTTATAACTGTAGTTCCTTGCATTAGTTCCCCCGCTGGGCCTAGTTCCATTTTTTGAATTTGAATTTCGAAAGACTTATGAATGAATAAAAGTATGAATGCCTTCACATTGAATAAACAAGATTTAATTGATAGGTATGTTATTTAATGGGTATTTGTCAGTGTTTTTAAGCTTTTGTTCATATGTATTTTAGGTATAAAAAAATATTTATCTGATTTGTACTCAAATGACAAGTACATGAAACGAAGGTTCACATTAAATGTGCCTACACACACTAGTTTTCACCGTGACTGGTGTGAAAACTGAAATGGTAAAAAATGGTGACATGTCGCCATACAGTTTACACATGGTATGCAATGTGTTTTGTAGCTTTCACAAATGACATGCATTTGGCAAGTTTCTTGTCATGCATTCATAATGTGCAAACTGAATTGTAACATTTATCCATAATGTGAAAACTGAATGGCGACATGTCACCATACCCCATGGCGACATGGTGACAGTTTTCACATGTGGGCATCAACTGTGGCAAACTGTCACCATGGCGACACCAGTGCCAGTAGTGTCACCACAATGTTGCCAAAAATGTAGCCATGTGCCCTGAGTTTTCACAGCTTCACCAACTTTGAAAAAGTAGCTTTAAAAGACACTGGATGGTCATAGAAAGTTCATATTTGCAGGTTTTATACAGAATTTTATGCTCTATTTAATGGTGGGTCACATGACATGTGAAAAGAGCAAAAAAAGACTCAAATTACAAAAATTTTTGAGTTTTCATAATCCATTTTTTTCCAATGAAACTGTTGCACATACTGCATAAAATCTGGGTGACTGCATAGTAAACTTTTTTGCAATAAATATGACCCACAGTAAGTTTTTTGGTAAATTTTTTTGAAAACTTGAAATCAGCACTGGTTTAAAAGATTTACTTGATGCCTAACAATTATAGAACAAATCCTGGAGTGGATGAAGACTCCTAAAGGCTGTTTGCCTGTTTCTAGCTTTGCTTTTTGTCGAGTTTCCACCTATGTCAGCTTAAAAAGGAAAATTGAATGCTTAGATTTCATATTTTGCTTGCATAAAGTGAAAACAATGCCACCTTCTTTTCATATTTTTTTAAAACAATTGAGACTGTGACCTCAATACAGTTAATTTCATGTGATTCTACAAAGTTTTGTCTTTCAATTGAACTCAGATGTGGCTGTATGCCTGCAAAGGCTGATTTTTTATTCATTATCAAAAAATTATTTACTCATTCCTGCTTACATTGATTATTCCCAATTGTTCACCATTGCATTCTAAAAAATATCTGCTGTAATGTGTGCAAAAATTGTAGCTACATGATAAGTAAATCTTATTTTAAAAATTATTTCATGTGAAATACATTTTTATTTGTTATTTTTATTTTGCATCTTTATTGCTCACTTTCACAACAACCAAATGAAAGAGAATAAAAAACAACACATGTATGCCACTGGGAACATCACAAAAACAAAACAGTGAATGATAAGAATTTATTTCATGGATTTATTTGAAAAAATACAGAAAAATACAGAATACAGACATTTGAATTTGTACAGAAATACAGAAAGGAACTAAAACACAAGCAAACACCAAAATGTACAAAAAGATACAGTTTCACCTGCTCTATCACATACAACAAAAAGTTACTGCTATCAATGCCATGTTTTTACAGTGAAACTTATTTATGTTTGTGCATTTTTTCCATAGTTTTCATCAGTGTCTTACACAAAAGCAGGGTTGGCAAAATCTCAGAAAAAAATAAAAATATAATGGAAAATTGGAGAATAAAATAAAATAAAATAAAATGGAAAATTAATAAAATAAAAATACAATTTTACGAAAATTTGAATTTTTGTAAAATTTTAGTAAAATTGTACAAAAATTCGAATTTTTATACAATTTTAGTAAAATTTTACAAAAACTTGAGTGTCTGTAAAATTCTTTAAAAAGTTTTCAATCCTGTTGCTTAAGATTCTAGCTGCCAATTTGCAGAAGTGGTGCCTTGTTGTTGCTTTCATTGATGTGATTGAAAATTATTTGTGTTTAAAATTGCGAATTTGCACATTTTTTAAATATATTTTCACCTTAAAAGTCACTATACTCCAGTTACTTTCCACCCTGCACGCGTGGTTCCCGCTGGAAGCGTGCCAACGATTTTTTACGCATGCAATTTTCGTACAAACTTTAAGAATAGTCATCTCTGTCATAACGCTATACGTTAACTTATTCACAACAATGATTTTTCATCTTTTACACAAAAATCGCATGCTTTATCAACATTGGCACGCTTCCAATGTGAGACATAAATAAGTGCTAGCGCAGGGTATCATGTACGCCGAGTATAATTTATGTGATATTTTTCCATTTTCTTTGTTCCATACTTTGAAAAAGCATATATATTGAACCCTGCAAGCCTCCCCCCAACCCCCCCAAAAAAGACAAATCTTTAGCTATCTTCCCCGGGAGTAGCAAAATTCAAGATAGGTACCTACGTCGCAACCCGTGTCACAAGTCTACATCAATTTTTTGTAATCATCTGCATGCTTCTAGCGTGCACATTGTTTTATGGCTTTGCATCCAAGATTTCCGATTTTTTGTAAAATTTTTGTAAAATTTTTGTAAAATGGTTTCATTTTATTTTATAAATGACATTTCAGAATAAAATAAAATAAAATAAACTGAAACAAGAATAAAATTAAAATAAAATACAATTTTAGTAAAAAGAATTTTACTAAAACCAACCATGCACAAAAGGCAAACACAAAAATTCAATTTTACGACCTCATTGATCTCATTGCTGTCACAATGTGAAAACCAAATTGAGTTTTCACACAGAAGTCACGGTGAAAACTAGTGTGTGTAGGGCCAATGTTTACAGTGCATTCGAAAATTTGCTGGTCACTTGGCGAATGTTTATAGTATAGCGGGTAATTTTATCTGTTCTGGGCTAAATGTGTTCATTTTTAACCAATCGTGAAGAGTTTTTTTAGAGGACGACTCCGATTACAAGAGTTATTCCTCAAGCAAATGCGATCTTCACCCGTGATGGGTTTTCATTTTTGTATTCTGTCGTCGCATTTTATCAGTGATGCACCACGATCATATTTCTATAAAATTTCATAGATCGAATTTATTAAAAGTATTTCATCGAAATACCCCCAGGGGGTTTATTTTTTCAGAGTGAGAAGTTTGAGGGGGGGTTAAACGAGGGGGGTTTATTATTTCGCCAGAAATTTTTTGAAATCCCAGTACTAAATTGTCGTCTGAAACGTACGCAGACGTCGAAAAATGCAACAATAATCGCCATTTATAAGACTCTCAGACTTGTATGAGTGTGTTGACGTATAAACACTGTTCTCACATAACACAGTCATTGTTTTTAACGTGTGTTCTGCATTGCCCGGATAACAAACCGCAGCCTTTGTCATTTACGTTCTCTATACACTATATTGGGGGGGGGGTATTTCGAGGGGGGGGTTTATAAGTTCATAGTGTCCATTTTGTAGGGGGTATTTCGAGCAAATAAGGTATGCATTTTTGCGTTCAAATTTCTTATTCGTCTGTAGTTTGTCTTCAAATAAAGTCGATTGTGTTACAGTATTTATTTCACATTTCGTCGCTTTTCTGAACCCGTGATGTTCGTGTTTCACGCTTGTGTGGGCTGCGCAGTGGCGAGCACTCATAAACTTACCTGGCGGGGGAGTTTCCGGCGGTCAGGAGGGCCGGACTCCCGGGGCGAGGCTCGGCCACTGCACGCCGGCCGCGCTGACCCCCGAGGGCTCAACGAGTGGTTGGGTGCCTACCGCGGAATTTTTGCGTGCGGGGCTGCGCGTTCGCGCGCGCCCTGAATCTTCTGTTTGCTTTTACCTAACTTCCTCTATGTCACTCAATAGCCATCTGATATCATCTAAAAGTGATAGCAAGGGCGTTTTGCCCGATGCTCAACAGCGAAAGTATTTTAAAAATACCTTACGCTTTAGTATCCATACTGAACATTTGGAAAGTGTATTTACGCTTACGCTTTCCAAAATACCGGTATTTTAACAACTCTGGTGTTGAGGAGCATAAAAAGCAACTTACGCGAATTCAAACATTTATTCCATCGAATGTATTTACAATTTTCATCCCATCTTTGCACAAGGTCGCGAATGCTCACCTGTTGCGTGAACCCGCGGCGGCGATGTTTCAAGTGCGGATGGGGCGCCTGGTTGCGGGCGCTCATAAACTAACCTGGCGGGGGAGGGGCGGCGGTCAGGAGGGCCGGACTCCCGGGGCGAGGCGCACCCCTTGCACGCCGGGTGCCGCTGACCCCCGAGGCCTCAGCGAGTGGCTGGGCGCCTACCGCAGAATTTTTGCGTGAGGGGCAACGCGTTCGCGCGTGCCCTGCCTTTCTTATCCGTGTCTGAATGCTGCCTGCCGGGGGTCTGTTAGTCTGTTCCCAGTCGTTACCTCACGCTTCAGTAGTTGGCCGAATCCTTGGTAGAGTCGCCATCAAGAACAGAATGGATGGCTGGCGCTGCGCACACACACCGCTGGACCCATAACTCTGATTTACCACTCTGATTTTTGGTAGCTGCACTCTGCGGACTGCAAAGTATCCTGCAAAGGACCGCCCAAAATTACTTATGACTTCGTTGATAACGCGCGAGCCATGTATGTACGCATTTTCACAAAAAATATTCTGAAAAGAAAAGGCGGAGCCAAGTCAATCAACATACGTATCCTGCCTGAAATAATTTCTCATTTTTCTTAGAACAAATTCTATTTTAAAATTGATGACGCCATGACATTGATGGAGTGTCCTTCAGAATAGTGCATAGCAACGGTCCACCGATCATAGTGGAAATCATATGTTCTGGTAAACTCAAACTTGTTCAAAACAGATACCATATTGGCTTGAAATACCCCCTGGGGGGGGGGGCTATTTCTCATAGTAGAAACGGATGGAGACGTAGAAAAATGCATCAATAACTGCCATGTATAACAGTCTATAGACTTATATATTTAGGTAAGTATAATATGTAAATGAGGCATCTAGTTCCGAATGTCGGTAAAGACCAAAGTGGAAAAAAATGAGTTAAGTGCGGATCTGTGATACGTGCACTTATTTCTTCATGATAGCAAAATAATTTTCTCAATATCTTATACCGTTCCCGAGATATATAAATATATATGCCGATTTTTAGAAAAAAACAAAAAAAATCATCAGAAACAGGGTATCTCCACCCTCAAATTCGAAAAAATTCACTCGAAACAGGGTATCTCCAAAAAGAGCCACCAAAAATTTCACTCGAAACAGGGTATATCCACCAACGGAAAAAATCATCCGAATTACGGTATAGATTTGAAGCAATCAGTCCAAATTCCCATACAAAACAGAAAAAATCATCCGAATTACGGTATAGAATTCCCATTCAGTTTTTGAAAAAAATCATCCGAAACAGGGTATCTCTAAAAAAATCTTTGTCCGAAACAGGGTATCTCCAAAAAATCTTTGTCCGAAACAGGGTATCTCCACTCAAAATTTACTCGCAAGTGGGACCATTCTGAAGGAGTGGCACCATTGACCCCGAAGCGGTGCAACACCACTGCCCAGTCAACCTTTGTACTAAGTGGAGATACCCTGTTTCGAGTGATTTTTCCTTAAAAAAATCACTCGAAGCAGGGTATCTCCACTGAATCTGCTGACCTGCTGTCAATCAAATCATCATAACTCCAGCTATATACGTCGGCCGCAGGGTCGAAAATATGGAAAATGTAGACACTTTCATAAGCTTTTCAAAAAGTCTTGGGCAAGACTTGTCACTTAAAAGTTGCCCGCTTGGGCAATTTTGGAAAAACCTAAAATAATGGAGATACCGACATTCGGAACTAGATGCCTCAAATACAGTATTACCTCGATATACCCCCAGGGGGTTTATTATTTCGCCAGCAAAATTTGAGGGGGATAATTCGAGGGAGGGGTCTAATATTTCGCTAGAACTCAGGCGTATAAAAATCAAACAATTACATAGATGTACATACAGGGGTATCTTGAATTTTTACCCTGCGAGTGGTTGGATAGATAGCAAATCGCTCCTCCGGAGGGATAGATAGCTGAAAAATTTTCTGTGGGGGGTTGGGGTGGGGGGGTTGTGGTGGTTCGATATATAGGCTTTTTCAGGGCACAGAAGGAAGAAAAGGGAGAAAAATCGCTAAAAGTAGGTGTAAAATAGCTCAAAATGGGTATACAAGAGCATATAGTACTTAAAACAGCTGAAAATTGGCAGTTAGACGCATTAACTAATGATTTTGGAGGTGAAAATCTATATATAGGTATGAAAAATAGCGATTTTGAGCGAAAATTGGGGTATAGTTTCTGAAAAATCGCTCCAGATGGGTAGATAGCTGGGCGATTTGGGGGGGGGGGGGTTTAGGGGGTAGTAGCCCAAAATTTTGCCTCCGGGATAGATAGATAGCTGAGCGATTTCCGGGATAGATAGATAGCTGGGCGGTTTGGGGGGGAGCGCCCCCCCAACCCCCCCATTCGAGACCCCTGAGCTGAAAAATTTTGGGGCTTTTTTTTTGGGGGGGGGGAGGTTGTGGTGGTTCGATATTTGGGCTTTTTCAGGGGATAGAAGGAAGAAAAGGGAGAAAAATCGCTAAAAGTAGGTGTAAAATGGCTCAAAATGGGTATACAAGAGCATATGGTATATAATATAGCTGAAAATAGGCAAATAGGAACCAGAACCATGATTTTGGAAGTGAAAATCTGAAAAAAAGGTATGAAAAATTGAGGTATAGTTTTGCAAAAATCGCTCCAGATAGGAAGATAGCTGGGCGATTTGGGGGGGGGGGGGGTTGAGGGTAGTAGCCCAAAATTTTCCCTCCAGGATAGATAGATAGCTGAGCGGCCTCCGGGATAGATAGATAGCTGGGCGGTTTGGGGGGTAACCCACCCCCACCCCCCATTCAAGACCCCTGTGTACATGTGTTTATAGTCATATATGATCAACGATGTGTAAGTTCTCCAAAAAAACACTTTCTGTGTTTTGAGTTTTTCAAAAATGAATACCTGTGTTTTTAGTTTTTTTCTTGAAAAAAAACTTGAGTAACACTGTTTTTATTTCTGTGTTTTATGTAAATACTCAAGTTTTTTTTGAGTTTTTTTCTAAAAAACTCAAGTTTTTCCCAAAAAATTCCAGTTTTCCCCCAAAAAATTTTGATTTACAGCATTTCGATCTAGAAACAGTGGTTTTCTTATAAAATATTGGTTTTGCACATGTTTTAACCCCACATAACATTTGTGTATTCATTCAAGTGTCAAAAAAGTCCATAAAAATGTCCACAATGAGGACATCAACATCACAACACCAGAAACAAAATGCCCAGAAACGACAATTTACCCAGTACTCCAAAAGTTCTTGAATGGATGTGCCCTGTTTGGAAGACTATGGAATTGATTTGAACTACAACTACCATATTACCTCGAAATACCCCCGTGGGGGTTTATTATTTCATCAGAAAGTTTTGTAAGGATCATAGAAAATAGTAGGCATTTACTTACCCAGGTTATAAATGCGTACAAACGGGATATATTTGAAATAAACATGTACCGTATATCCTTGAATAAGACCCCAGGGGTGTTATTATTTCATCAGAGGTTTTGGGGGGAGTTATTCAAGGAGGGGAGTTATTTTTTCCTCAGAACTTCCAGGAAAACCTGTGCGTACACAAAATGTATCACAAAATGTGCGGACATATTCAAGAGGGGGGAGTTATTCAAGGGAGGCGTTATATTTTCCTCACCTGGCCAACAGGGGGGTGTTATTCAAGGGGGGTTTTATTCAAGGATATACGGTAGATAGCTACACAACCTAGTACAGTCTATGTGTAGCTGCGATGCAAATTAGCAGTAATAAATACATCATGTACATTGGATACATGATGTACATCATCCCAGAGGGTGGTATTTCAAGGGGGAGCTTATTATTTCACCACTCCGTTTTGAGGGGGATTAATTCAATGGGGGGGGGGTTAATTCAAGGGGGGGGGGGGTTAATTCGAGGTAATAAGGTATACTTAAATTTCGAAACTCAAATTGTCAAATCCACCATGAGATGTGCATGCAATCTTGAATTTCTTTTTTGTACCATTATAAAATATGAATACATTATGTACATATTTACATACTATACATGCTTATCTTATCTTGTTTAGTTTAACTGAATTAATGTGCATTCAACCGCTTCGCTGAAAAGACACAAAAACTCTTTCTGTGTTTCTGTGTTCTCCAAAAAAAACTCATTTGAGTTTTGAGTTTTTGAAAATTTATGAGTTTCCGTGTTTCTGTGTAAAACAAAAACACAGAAACTCAATGAGTTTCTGTGTTCAATTTCTGTGTTTTTTTCCATCGTTGTATTTGACTGTATATAGGTACACATAAACCCTTCCCTAACGTCACTCAATCGTCGGTTTTAACGTGTGTTCTGCATTGTACAGATCACAAACTGTGGTATTTGTCAAGTACGTTCTCTTTACATGCAATTTTAGGGGGGGGGGTATTTCGAGGGGGGGGGGTTTATGTTTTTCTGAGCCAAATTTTAGGGGGGTTAATTTAAGGTAATACGGTAGATGGTATAAACCGCGTTCTAACGTAACAATCATTGTTTTTCACGTGTGTTTTGCATTGCCCAGATTACAAGCGGCAGCTTTTGTCATTTACGTTCTCTTTTCACTCAATTTGGGAGGGGTATTTCGAGGGTTTTTTTAAATTCACAGTTGCCATTTTGAGGGGATATTTCGATGGGGGGGGGGGTTATTAATACGTAGTGGCCATTTTGAGTGGGTACTTCGAAGAAATACGGTAAATGAGTTTCCCAAGTTTGGATGTACTAGTCTGAGTGGCTATAGTGAACTCTTTGTTGGAAATGATCTTGCAGGTATATTCATTCAATTTGGCAGTGTTTAGCAGGGCACCTATAGGTCAACTGGCTGCGCAACTCGCAAGAAAAAGAGGTTTGCTCAACTGTAGAAACTCTAGACAGTTTGCAACTGTTTTGTAAACATCATTCCGGAGGGGGTATTTCGATGGGGGGTTATTATTTCCCCAGCCCATTTTGAGGTTGGTGGGGGTAATTCGAGGGGGGTTAATTCAAGGGGGATATTTCGATATAATACGGTAGGTAGGTAATTTTGACGCATACTTTGCAGTCCGCAGAGTGTAGCTACCAAAAATCAGAGTGGTAAATCAGAGTTATGGGTCCAGCGGTGTGTGTGCGCAGCGCCAGCCATCCATTCTGTTCTTGATGGCGACTCTACCAAGGATTCGGCCAACTACTGAAGCGTGAGGTAACGACTGGAAACAGACTAACAGACCCCCGGCAGGCAGCATTCAGACACGGATAAGAAAGGCAGGGCACGCGCGAACGCGTTGCCCCTCACGCAAAAATTCTGCGGTAGGCGCCCAGCCACTCGCTGAGGCCTCGGGGGTCAGCGGCACCCGGCGTGCAAGGGGTGCGCCTCGCCCCGGGAGTCCGGCCCTCCTGACCGCCGCCCCTCCCCCGCCAGGTTAGTTTATGAGCGCCCGCAACCAGGCGCCCCATCCGCACTTGAAACATCGCCGCCGCGGGTTCACGCAACAGGTGAGCATTCGCGACCTTGTGCAAAGATGGGATGAAAATTGTAAATACATTCGATGGAATAAATGTTTGAATTCGCGTAAGTTGCTTTTTATGCTCCTCAACACCAGAGTTGTTAAAATACCGGTATTTTGGAAAGCGTAAGCGTAAATACACTTTCCAAATGTTCAGTATGGATACTAAAGCGTAAGGTATTTTTAAAATACTTTCGCTGTTGAGCATCGGGCAAAACGCCCTTGCTATCACTTTTAGATGATATCAGATGGCTATTGAGTGACATAGAGGAAGTTAGGTAAAAGCAAACAGAAGATTCAGGGCGCGCGCGAACGCGCAGCCCCGCACGCAAAAATTCCGCGGTAGGCACCCAACCACTCGTTGAGCCCTCGGGGGTCAGCGCGGACGGCGTGCAGTGGCCGAGCCTCGCCCCGGGAGTCCGGCCCTCCTGACCGCCGGAAACTCCCCCGCCAGGTAAGTTTATGAGTGCTCGCCCTCGCCCACCCCACGCACGCCTGAAACAACTATGTCGCGGGTTCAGGTCCACAGATTCTCCTGTCCAAATTGTGTTGCAGCGCACATACACCTGCAAGTGGTGGTGACTGTACTTTGGTGGTAATGTTGTGATCTTGTGCATTCCAACCAGCCATCTTGAATATAAACTAGTGGAAAAAATACTTGTAAATGGATTTCATAACAATAAAAATTGATCTCATGCACCCTGTATGCCAGGTAAATATGGGGGTGGCGTTCAGTATGGGGGTGCCCCTTAGTGTTCCCTATATGGTCCCCAGTTGGCACCCCCAGGCGACCCTCCACGGCGGGATGACAGCATTAACTATATTTTTTCAAGATGCCTGGGGCCAGATTTAATTCTCCCTACAGATTTGTAGGGTAGGGCGTACGCCCGATAGATTTTTTAAAGTTCAGCCGCATCGACGCACATGCACCGAGAGCAAGGCGGTTTGTAAAATATACAAAACCATCCCTTAAGGTTGTCGATATTGCAATATGACGTAAACCGGTGGCACATTTAAATGAGAAATCAAGTACCTCATTTTTCATAACAATCTCACAGGGAAACGTGCAGCCCAATATGGCTGCCATTTGTTGTGGAGGTACCCACAACATTTGTCTACATATATGCCAAGTGGCACCCCATGGCACCCCCCTGTTCTGCTGCTACAGATTACTGAATTTTTTTGGCTAATTTTTTCCCGGAAAATATAAGTGAGAATTTTGGAAAAATACAAAAAATAAAGCTGCAGTAAAGTGCGCAGCCATTTTTTTTGTGTGCTGCCAACACCAGCGATGAATACACTCGTGTTGGTGCTCTTTCAAAAAATAAAAAGTCGTTGTGGCTTGCTCAAAGCCATCTTTTGAGCAACTGTTAAGTTGGGGGTATATTTTGACCCCCAGTCCACTACCCCCACACAAAACTGGCCCACAATATGCAGACATGTGCCACAAAGCCATGTCAACAATGATTTTGAACTATGCAATTATCAAAATTGTGATTGTAATTGAAAAACCATGATTTTCGACTTTCTGCACTTGACCTAGTTTTTTGTCTCACCCATTCAGATTAGATACATGGCTTATTTCTCATTGGTTCTCATAGGTTTTTTACAGATAATTAGTGCCCACATTGACTGGGCACAAGTATTTTGAAATTTGCATTGCGACATTGCAGGCGTTGGACACGCTGTCATGCAAGTACCCTCTTTACACAGGGCCATTTTTATCATTAGCCATAAAAAATACTTAAGTGCAGAACCGGGGCCCAGAAGCAGCCATATGTTGACCCTGACATTGAACAAGGCAATTCTGGCCCCCATGTGCTCCATGATTAGCTGGGGATAGTGGATTGTCCACCTTTTCAAACCTATGTTTTTCTCAAAAAAAAATTTTTACTTTGATCAACAATGCCATCATTGTGTGGAGCTTCTGGGGGTTCGGAGGGGGTTGAAAAGTTGCACATACTTTGAATCTACCAATGTTAAAAAGACTTTTTGGTCTCAAATGTCCAGAAAAATTTTTATTAAAAATTTAAATTTCATCAAGAACAAAAATTTGTATGGAATTCTCATTTATATTTTCCAGAAAAAATGTGGAAAAAATTTTTTTCTGCACCAAGGGTAGTCTGAGAGGGGTGCCCCCTAGGGTATATATAGTGAATATTTGGGGGCACCCTCACACAAGATGAAAGCCAAACAGCTTGCATGTGGGATTGATAAAATACAATTAAGTGATTTTCTCATTTATATTTTCCACCAGTTTATATCACTTCGATTTTAGTCTGGAAATCACTATTTCTTCATTTCTTGGCCGTCTGCCAATTCGCTTTTTATTTTATTTTGTCAGGCGGGTTACTCGCATAAGTCGCGCTTTTGTGCGCTTGTGCATGCATTTCTTTCTTGTCGCTGCCCTCATGGTTTCGGTTGCAGACAGTGAACACTAAAAAAGTGACCACCTGACTACACAAAAGCGCGACTTATGCGAGTAACCCGCCCGACAAAATAAAATAAAAAACGAATTGGCCGACGGCCAAGAAATGACGAAATCATGATTTCCGTGCCAAAATTGAAGTGATATACGTCAAATTGCAATATCGGCGACCTTAAGGGATGGTTTCATATATTTTACAAACCGCCTTGCTCTTGGTGCATGTGCGTTGATGCGGCTGAACTTTAAAAAATCTATCGGGCATACGCCCTACCCTACAAATCTGTAGGGAGAATAAAATCTGGCCCCTCGATGGAATTAGCATTCAAAAATAACCCGTGATTTATATCTTCAAAAATCACTATAAATATAAATAACCTGTGATTTATATATATTTATATTTTTTAAATTCTGAGTGATATGTTTATATTTTTTTTTTTATTAAAAAAACACTGAGAAAATCCTTCATACGAGATACGTTGTGGTTCAATGATTGCAATTTATGACTAAAACATGTAATCTGTGCAAGAGAATTTCATGAGTGATTTTCTCCAGAAAATCTTTCTGTTCATGGAGAGAATTTTTGACTTAAGATATTGTGCCTACACTTTCACCATGACTTTTTTGAAAACTGAAATGGCCAAAAATGATTTCCACTATTGAATGCTGTGTATGGCTGTATATGTATACTTTTCACAAATGGCATGAATTTTTGTCAGGTGGTGTTGGCAAGTCACTATTTTGCCATTGTGTTTACCTAATGTGAAACACAGCAAAAAATGGATTCATGGATGCACGGTGAAGAGTCATGAAGTGTCTTCATGCCAACACTTCCAGACAATTCACCAAGAATGCTGGAGCTTCCACACATCACAAAAATCTGTGTGAAGACACTTCACGCTTCTTAATATGGCACTCCCAGACAGATGTAAATATACATGGGAAGCATGTGGAAGTGCTAGCACTGTGAAGTGTCTTCCACATGTTTGGATGTGTGTGGTTTTCACCATCACTTAGTTTTCATTTTGTGTGTGAGAAAGATGTAAACTTGTTTAGTAATTTTTTATTCATGTCATCCTATGAATTTTATGCTCTATTTAATGGTTGGCCACACAGCATGTGAAAAAGATAAGAAAAATTTATACAATACATTTTTTAGTATTGATTGTGCAATTTTTTGTCAAAACTGTTGCACCTGATACACAAAACCTGGACAGCATGGCAATTAGCATTCAAAAAAATCACCGATTTTTTGGAAAATATATATAAATATATCACTCCAATATTGAAAAATATATAAATATATATAAATCACTCTAGGTCTCCAGAAAATATAATTAAATTACTGAAAAAATAACTCTTAAGCTCAAAAAAAATCTCAAAAAATCAGTTGCGCTTTATTTCAATTTCAAGAAATATTCTGGGCTTTATTTACCATATGCAAGCACAAAAAATGTACTCTAATATACCACAGTCCATATATTATCATTCCACAATCAGTATTCATTTATACAATATTTTACAAGTGAAAACATCAAGCAAATATCACAGAAAAGTTCAACCTCAATGAAAACTTCAAAAATATTTTGCACTGCAAATATTTAGTACTCAACCTATAGCGCCTGGTTGTGGCAATGGACATTTGACTAAATAGGCGCTCATGCTCAGCACTTTTTCAATGGTGATGTGCTGTGGAAACTCATTTTTGGGCATATGGCTACATTTTGACAACATTGTGATGACACTAGTGGCACTGGTGACACCATGGTGACAGTTTTCCCCATATTTGAAAACAGCTGACATTGGTGCACGTCACAAAGCATCATCAGTTTTCAAAAATGGTAAACTGAGCTTTCAATCACTGTAGATAAATTTTGATCACACCAAATTGGCATTTTTTGATTCAAAGTCATGTTTTATTTCAGAAAAGTATGTTATAAGATAGAGAGATGCTTTATACCTAAAACATAACCATAGAATTCATAGCAGGATGACATCAATAAAAAGTTACTAAAACAGTTTACATTTTTGACACATACAAAATGAAAACTAATTGATGGTGATGTCACCATTTGTCATCATTTAAGTTTGAGTTGTGATCAAACTAGTGATTTGCCAACACCACCCCACCAAAATTCATGCCATTTGTGAAAACTGAACATACCGGGTGGCACACGTCGGGTGCACAGTTTCAATCTGCTCCCAACATGTCAATTTTTAATGAGAAGTGCTGAAATTGGTATATCAGTAAATAAATGTACCCCATTTAGTATGTTAAGAGCACGCATTCATATCACTAAATTTTCACATACATCAAATCATATGAAAGAACATCACTCCACAATACGACAATACCCAAATGATTAAGCAGTTCACCCACAACATGCTAGGCAAAATTTCATTGAACTGCTGGACCATCAGATGCTTCAACTGCTCAATGTCCATCATTTTGGGCAACTGTGGACTGTAGACCTTCTCCTTCACATAACTCCAAAGGAAAATGTCCATTCAATGTGCTACACATTCTAACATAAAAATCTTGCTATATGAATGCGTGCTCTTAACATACTAAATGGGGTGCATTTATCTACTGCCATACCAAATTTGAACAGTTTTCATTTAAAATTGACTTGTTGAGAGCAGATTTAAACCGTGCGCCTGACGTGTGCCACCCTGTATATAAATAGCTTTGTAGTAGAAAACTTGATGGAAACATGTCACCATTTTTGGCCATTTCAGTTTTCAAAAAAGTCAGGGTGAAAACTAGTGTGTGAAGGCACAATATTTACCTGCTTCAAATACAATTTTAACCCAATAATGCTGTACATGAACAGAGAGATTTTCTGGAGAAAATCACTCACAAATTTCTCTTGCACAGATTACATGTTTTAGTCATAAAGCGCAATCATTGCACCACAATGTATCAAGTATGAGTGATTTTCTCAGTGATTTTTTTTCACATTTAGAAAATATATATAAATATATCACTCAGAATTTGGAAAAAATATAAATATATATAAATCACGGGTTATTTATATTTATTGTGATTTTCAATATAAATCATGGGTTATTTTTCGAATGCTAATGGCAATCACTGTTTGCTATGAATATGACCAACAGTAAATTTTATTGTAAAATTTTTGAAAGCCTGATATCAGCCTGACAAGGTTTACTTGATGTCTGGACTGTGAGAGAACATATTCTGGAGTGGATAAAGACTCCTGAACCCAAAGGCTGTGTGCCTGTTTTCAGTTTTGCTGTTTGAAAATAGAAAATGAAAAGCATATTAAATTGAATTGGATGAAATATTTTGGTTGCATTGACTAAAACTTGCTCAGCATACCTGGCACTGCTGCAAGTGCTGAGCACCTATTTAGCCAAACGTCCATTGCGACAACCAGGTGCCTAAGGTTGAGTGCAAATGTTTGCAGCACAAAAAAATTTTTTAGTTGTCATTGAGGTTGTAGGTTTTTTTCTGTTCTGATATTTGCTTGATGTTTTCACTTGTAAAATATTGTATTAATATTGTGGAATGGTGATAAATGACTGTGGGAGATAAAGTACATTTTTTGCTTGCAAATGGTAAACAAAGCCCAGAATATCACTTGAAAAAGAAATAAAGGCAAGTGATTTTTTTGTAATTTTTCAAGCTTAGAGTTATTTGTTCAGTAATTTATTTTATTTTCTGGAGACCTAGAGTGATTTATATACATTGATATTTTTCTAAATTTGGAGTGATATATTTATATATATTTTCCAAAAAATCGGTTATTTTTTTGAATATGTTTTGAATGCTAGATGGAATGCACAAAATCACAACATTACTACCAAGGTACAGTAAATGTCAAAACTTGCAGGTGTATGTGCGTTGCAACACAATTTGGACGAGAGTCCGTGGACCTGAACCCGCGACATAGTTGTTTCAGGCGTGCGTGGGGTGGGCGAGGGCGAGCACTCATAAACTTACCTGGCGGGGGAGTTTCCGGCGGTCAGGAGGGCCGGACTCCCGGGGCGAGGCTCGGCCACTGCACGCCGGCCGCGCTGACCCCCGAGGGCTCAACGAGTGGTTGGGTGCCTACCGCGGAATTTTTGCGTGCGGGGCTGCGCGTTCGCGCGCGCCCTGCCCCCGATTCTTCTGTTTGCCTATTGGTGTGTAGTTATATTGTAGGTGTAGCCCTGCCGAAATAAGTATTCACATGTTTGGTAAATATTAGTCTGGTGCAAAAGCTTTTGCCGTTTCCGCATCGTCTCACATTGGAGCAGCCTGGACGATCAGTGTGGTTTCAGCCGGAATAGAAGGTATATAAGCTGGAATTTATTCCATTGTAAAATTTTACTGTGAAAATGATTACATGAGAGTAAATACATTTCTGTCAATAATGTCCAAACCTCAACATGCACTGTCCACCGTTTCTGAAGTTTTCGATTTTCAATGAAATTGTTTCAATGAAAATGAAAATGGGGGTGATTGTTTTGGCCCCTGGCCAGTTTACATCCTGGACACTTTACATTCTTCCACAACGCGACAGTTTACATCCTATGGTACATTCTGTAGGAAATTGTGTGTCTGTTGTACTTGAACATTTAAAGTTCGATTTCAATTCATTTCCCACTTGCCGCACAAATCAAATTCCGATGCATGCCAATACCTTTGTGCCAATACCCATGCTGATTTTGTGGAGCCATGGATGCACTAAATTTTTCACGTCTGTTGCATGACCCTTGAATGCAAAGTGTGCAAAAAGTACAGGGTGATACATTCTTTTTACCTGTTGTTAACAGGTACTGTGGAATGTAAACTGTCCAAATACAGAGAATGTGAACTGACTAGGATGTGAACTGACGCTAGCTCATTGTTTCAGAGTGAGAATTTTGAGGGGGGTTAAACGAGGGGGGAGGGGTATTTCGCCAGAATTTTTTTGAAATTCCAGTACAAAATAGTCGTCTGTAACATATGCATCTGTATAAAAATCCAACAATAACCGCTATACTTAAAAATGTAACGCTGTTCTAACGTAACAATTCATTGTTTTAACATGTGTTTTGCATTGCCGAAATCACAAACCGCAGTTTTGTCATGTACGTTCTCAGTAATCTCAATTTGGTGGGGGGTATTTCGAGGGGGGCTAATAAATTCATACTGGCCATTTTGAGGGGGTATTTTGAGACGGGGGTATTTCGAGGAGGGGGGGCGTATTTCGAGGAAATACGGTATGTACCGTATTTCCTCGAAATACCCCCAGGCCCCAGATTTAATTGGGCAGGCTGATTTTTTGCCTACCTGCCCGGCGCCTGACACGCCCGTCACGCCTGCCAGGCAAAGATTCAAGCGCGCTCCTCGTGCCAGCCGCCTGACACGCCCGTCGCGCCTGCCTGAATTGCCAGAAAAATACAAAATGAGATTTAATTGTGAGGGCAATGCAGGCAAACATAAAAAGAACAAAAATATTGTGCCCTGCCTGCTCTGAGGTGCAGGTAGCATTCGAAAAAATCACCGATTTTTTGGAAAATATATATAAATATATCACTCCAATATTGGAAAAAATATAAATATATTTAAATGACTCTAGGTCTCCAGAAAATATAATTAAATTACTGAAAAAATAACTCTGAGCTCAAAAAAAAATCTCAAAAAATCACTTGCGCTTTTTTTTCAATTTCAAGAAATATTCTGGGCTTTATTTACCATTTGCAAGCACAAAAAATTTACTCTAATATACCACAGTCCATATATTATCATTCCACAATCAGTATTCATTTATACAATATTTTATAAGTGAAAACATCAAGCAAATATCACAGAAAAATTCAACCTTCAGTTCAACCTCAAAAACTTCAAAAATATTTTGCACTGCAAATATTTAGCACTCAACCTATATCGCCTGGTTGTGGCAATGGATGTTTGACTAAATAGGTGCTCATGCTCAGCACTTTTTCAATGGTGATGTGCTGTGAAAACTCATTTTTGGGCACATGGCTACATTTTGGCATCATTGTGATGACACTAGTGGCACTGGTGACACCATGGTGACAGTTTTCCCCATATTTGAAAACAGCTGACATTGGTGCAAGTCACAAAGCATTGTCAGTTTTCAAAAATGGTAAACTGAGCTTTCAATCACTGTAGATAAATTTTGATCACATTAAATTGGCATTTTTTGATTCAAAGTCATGTTTTATTTCAGAAATGTATGTTATAAGATAGAGAGATGCTTTATACCTAAAACATAACCATAGAATTCATAGCAGGATGACATAAATAAAAAGTTACTAAAACAGTTTACATTTTTGTCACATACAAATGAAAACTAATTGATGGTGATGTCACCATTTGTCATCATTTGAGTTTGAGTTGTGATCAAACTAGTGATTTGCCAACACCACCCCACCAAAATTCTTGTCATTTGTGAAAACTGAACATACCGGGTGGCACACGTCAGGCGCACAGTTTCAATCTGCTCCCAACACATCAATTTCTAATGAGAAGTGCTGAAATTTGGTATATCAGTAGATAAATGTACCCCATTTAGTATGTTAAGAGCACGCATTCATATCGCTAAATTTTCACATACATCAAACCATATGAAAGAACGTCACTCCACAGAACCACTGCCACAACAATACCCAAATGATTAAGCAGTTCACCCACAACATGCTAGGCAAAATTTCATTGAACTGCTGGACCATCAGATGCTTCAACTGCTCAATGTCCATCATTTTTGGCAACTGTGGACTGTAGACCTTCTCCTTCACATAACTCCAAAGGAAAATGTCCATTCAATGTGCTACATGCTCTAACATAAAAATCTTGCTATAAGTATGTGTGCTCTTAACATACTCAATGGGGTGCATTTATCTACTGCCATACCAGATTTGAACAGTTTTCATTTAAAATTGACTTGTTGAGAGCAGATTGAAACCGTGCGCCTGACGTGCGCCACCCTGTATATAAATAGCTTTGTGGTGGAAAACTTGATGGAAACATGTCACCATTTTTGGCCATTTCAGTTTTCAAAAAAGTCAGGGTGAAAACTAGTGTGTGTAGGCACTATATTTACCTGCTTCAAATACAATTTTAACCCAATGCTGTAGATGAACAGAGAGATTTTCTGGAGAAAATCACACACAAATTTCTTTTGCACAGATTACATGTTTGAGTCATGTATTGCACCACAATGTATCAAGTATGAGTGATTTTCTCAGTGATTTTTTTTCAAATTTAAAAAATATATATAAATGTATCACTCAGAATTTAGAAAAAATATAAATATATATAAATCACGGGTTATTTATATTTATTGTGATTTTTGAAAATATAAATCACAGGTTATTTTTCGAATGCTAGGTGCAGGGCAGACATTTATACAACTATTTTGCACTGAATAACGATATTTGATATTGAAAATTTGAAATTTGGCCTAGTGCCAAAAATTTAAGATATTTGGATACGGTTGTAGTTTCACAAAATAACGTCCTTTTATCAAACTGTTGACATACAATTCAGCTCAATGAGTTTTAAGCAGTGGAATAATCAGAGAATTGTTCTGGGTTGGGTCACATATTTGTGAACTTGCCCAGATTCAAGTTACCAGTTGTGTAATGTTCTTTTGAGCGATTTTCCCTGAATTATTTCCTCCATTAGCCAATTTTCACCTTCAAAATCGCTATTTTCATCTTCATAATCACTTTTTTGTCTATGTACATGGTTTTTAACTTATTTTTTTAGCTATTTTTAGCCTAGTTTATTTATATTTACAGCGATTCCGAAAATTTGGCCGGCTGCCATCTACATATCCGTATCTTCAATTTTTTCTTTTTTGTTTTCAGGAGCGAAATGGCGCCAGACACGCCCGTCGCGCCAGGCACCTGACAGCTGGCGCCCGGCACGCAATTGAATCTCGGTCTGCCTGGCAGTCGGGCGGCGGATGTCAGGTGCCTGGCGCGAGGGCAGGTCAGGAGGGATTCTACTCCCAAAAATAAATAAAAAAATTGGAGATACGTCTTTTGAAAACTTGGCAGCCGGCCAAAAATTTTGAAAACGCCATAACTAAATAAAAAATTGGTATATAACATGATAAAGAAGATAATAGCGGTTATGAACGTCACAGTTTTCAAAATGGAGCGAATTTGAGCGGTTCTGGGCAAAAAAGGGGCGGTCGGGCGGGCAAGGGCATGCCTGTCCAATTAAATCTCGAATTGCCAGACACGCCCGTCATGTCCTCCCTCTCAGGAATAATCTGCCCAATTAAATCTGGGGCCAGGGGGTTTATTTTTTCAGAATGAGAATTTTGAGGGTGGTATTTCGAGGGGGGTAATTCGAGGAAATACGGTATGTAGATGGCATACACACTGTTCTAACGTAACAATTCATTGTTTTTAACATGTGTTTTGCATTGCCCGAATCACAAACCGCAGTTTTGTCATGTACCTTCTATGTACACTCGATTTGGGGGGGAGGTATTTCGAGGGGGGGGGGCTAATAAATTCATAGTGGCCATTTTGAGGGGGTATTTCGAGGGGGGGGGGGGGGCTAATAAATTCATAGTGGCCATTTCGAGGGGGTATTCCGAGGAAATACAGTATTTCATAAAGTCAGAGATACTTCAGAGCCAGTAATACCGTATTTCCTCGAAATACCCCCCCCCTTGAAATACCCCCCCCCTCGTTTGACCCCCCCCCCTCTCGGGACCACTATGAAACAATCACCCCCCCCCTCGAAATACCCCCCCCCCCCAAATTGAGTGTAAAGGTAACGTACATGACAATAACTGTAGTTTGTGTTCTGTGTACTGCAGAACACACGTTAAAACAATGTCGGTGTCACGTTAGTACAGTGTACATACCATCTACATACTAATATTAGTCTACAGAACCTTATAAATGGCAGTTTTTGTTGCATTTTTCGACGTCTGCGTACGTTTCAGACGACAATTTCGTACTTGGTTTTCAAAAATTTTCTTGTGAAACAATCACCCCCCCCCCTCGAAATACCCCCCCCCTCGTTTAACCCCCCCCCTCTCGGGACCACTATGAAACAATCACCCCCCGGGGGGTATTTCGAGGAAATACGGTACACTACTGGGAAAAATGTCTTCATGCTTTTTTTAGTTTAGTCGAATACAGACCATCAAATATGGGTTGTTATGGGGTGAGTATTGATAGGAAAAGCGCCAGGACTTTGGCGCCAAGCGCCAAAAGCGCCCTAGCGCCCTGGCGCTTTATCGAACCCCAGCGCCAAGCGCCAATGGCGCCAGAGCAATATGGCGATAAGCGCCAAAAGCGCTATGGCGCTAGCCAAACTAGTTTTATTACCGTATTTCCTCGAATTACCCCCCGGGGGTTAATTTTTTCATAGTGAAAATTGTGAGAGGAAAACGTGAAAAATGCAACAATAACCACCATTTGTAAGTTTTTACAGCCTTATATAAGGATGTAGATGGTATTAATGATGTTCTCACGTGACACAGTAAGTGTTTTGAACGTCTGTTATGCATTTCCCGGACCACAAATTCATAGTGCCCATTTTGAGGGGGGGGGGGGGTATTTCGAGGGGGGGGGGTATTTCGAGGGGGGGGGGGGGTATTTCGAGGGGGGGGGTATTTCGATGAAATGCGGTAGTCGGGATTAGTGATGGAAAAGCGCCGTGGCGCTTGGCGCTATTTTGCTGTGGCGCCACACCCATAAAAAGCGCCATGGCGCATTTGGCGCTTATCGCTATTTTTGCCTGGCGCCAGGAACGAAAAGCTTGGCGCTGGCGCTTGGTGCTAGCGCTAAAGTAAAAAACGCCATGGCGCTGCTGGTGCTTGGCGCCATTTTGCTCTGGCGCCATTGGTGCATTAGGCTGGAGTTCGGAAAAGCGTCATGGCGCTTTTGGCACTTGACGCCAAAGTCCAGGCGGTTTTTCCATCACTACTTGGGATACTAAACTTTTAAAGTTATTGAAACAAATGTTTTTCAAAAATTCTGCAATTAGCTATAGCACACGCCCCGACACCCTTAGTTTACCGCGGTAGAAAAATAAGCAAAGTCAGGGCAGTTTTCCCGTGTAAAGGAAAAATGGTAAAAATATAGTTAATGCTGTCATCCGGCTGTGGAGGACAGAGTTGTTCAAAGTACTGAACTTTTTTAAAAGTAAATGTAAATGTTAAGTATTTTTCGTTTACTCACTCCGGAGTAGTGATGTGAAAAGCGCCAGAGTTTTGGCGCCAAGCGCCAAAAGCGCCATGGCGCTTTTCACATTGCGGCGCCAAGCGCCAATGGCGCCAAACGATTTTAGCGCCAAGCGCCAAAAGCGCCATGGCGCTTTTCCAGACTGTAGCGCCAAGCGCCAATGGCGCCAGAGGACAATGGCGCCAAGCGCCAATAGCGCCAGCGCCAAAAATTTCTCGTCCGATTTACAATTAGCCATGTACATCAGTGTTAAAATTTACATGGCACGTTGTATATGGATCCAACTGGACACTCAATACACAAAGCTGTTCCTCTACTTGATGAATGAAACTGCGTGAAAATTAGTGCAAAAAAATTACTCGCAAGTGCATTACTTGCAATGCAAGTGCCGTATATCCTCAAATTGGGACAAAATAACTCAAAAATCGCTTTGGGGATAGATGATAGCTGGATCGTTTGGGGCGGAGGGTTACCGTGGGGAAAAATACCTAGTTGTGATATGATAGATAGATTGTTTTAACATGTACATTCAGCATGCTATATAGATAGTTTTATTCTGAATGCAAAAAGTTTCAGTAGGTTACTCTGTTAAAGCAAGTGAAGTTGTGCTATTTATAATAAATTATGAAATTTGGATGGGTGAACCATAATTGTTAGGTGATGGAAAAATTGGATGGAA
Source organism: Sphaerolaimus hirsutus (assembly GCA_964036195.1). Lineage (NCBI taxonomy): Eukaryota > Metazoa > Nematoda > Chromadorea > Monhysterida > Sphaerolaimidae > Sphaerolaimus > Sphaerolaimus hirsutus. Next base: position 15,519,637 of record OZ038450.1, read on the forward strand.
CAAAAAAACAATCATCTCATATTTTGATGGCATATTTGATGCCACCTATCGAAATCGTACACAGATTGTATGGCGCTTTTTTGGCGCTTTTTAAAGTGTGAGCGCCAAGCGCCAATGGCGCCACGACATTATAGCGCCAAGCGCCAAAAGCGCCATGGCGCTTTTGGAGGTCTCGGCGCCAAGCGCCAATGGCGCCACTGCAAAAAGGCGCCAAGCGCCAAAAGCGCCATGGCGCTTTTTGGTTTGGCGCTAGCGCCAGGCGCCAGCGCCATGGCGCTTTTACATCACTACTCCGGAGTACAGAAAACGTTAAGTATTTTTAAAATACTTTTACCCTGCGTAAAACATGAGTAAAATACTTTTTTTTAAAGAGAAAACGTAAAAACGAGGGTTTTTTCTGGGGAAAAAGTAAAAACTGGTATTTTTTCTCACACAAAACGTAAAAGATAGTATTTTTCACACAAAAAGTCACTATTTTTCAAATTTTTACTCTGATATACAAAAAGATGTGCTTTTCTCTCCTGCTAAGTGTTTCTTAGGAAAATGTCATAAGTTTGTCATTATCTGTTTGGCAAAATGACATTTTCTGTCCCCCAAAAATACGTTTTCTGTACTCGCGTACTTTCAAAAAGTACGCGAGTAAGTGAGTACCAGTATTTTTTTCACGAGGAAATGTAAACGTATTTACACAGTACTCAAGTATCGGTAATTATCGAGTAAACGTAAATACGTTTTAACAACTATGGTGGAGGATTTACCTGGCATACAGGGTGCATGAGATCAATTTTTATTGTTATGAAATCCATTTCCAAGTACAGTAAATGCCAAAACTTGCAGGTGTATGTGCGCTGCAACACAATTTGGACGAGAGTCCGTGGACCTGAACCCGCGACATAGTTGTTTCAGGCGTGCGTGGGGTGGGCGAGGGCGAGCACTCATAAACTTACCTGGCGGGGGAGTTTCCGGCGGTCAGGAGGGCCGGACTCCCGGGGCGAGGCTCGGCCACTGCACGCCGGCCGCGCTGACCCCCGAGGGCTCAACGAGTGGTTGGGTGCCTACCGCGGAATTTTTGCGTGCGGGGCTGCGCGTTCGCGCGCGCCCTGAATCTTCTGTTTGCTTTTCCTTAAGTTCCACTTTCGTCACTCTATGTCACCCAATAAGCCATCTGATATCATCTAAAAGTGATAGCAAGGGTGTATGAATTGCCACAAGAAAACTTGACACAGACGGACACTTTGACACAGCTTTTTTTACACAAGAGACAACCTGACACGGGGATGACTGGACACATGTCCTGAAAGACACACATAAAATTAGGCACATATACTAACTCGTCACAAAAGGAATACCGCTTCTGTCCACACATGCATGTGCAGTGCCCAGCCCAAGTGCAAACAAATGCAGGCTGCCTCGCAAAGAGTAAGTCTGTTCTGTCATTCATTCTTTTTAACAGTTTTTCTGGTGCGTTCTATTTAAAACGTCACATTTCGACACTTTTGGAACGATTAGGAACAATTTACCAGGATATGGTGCACTTCATTGTCAAGTTTGCGGTAAGTAACGATGGCAAACCCCCTGAAAAAATTATGCTTGCCGTTATTAGCACTGTAAATCCTGTAGCTCCGTCGCGCCCGCCGCACAAAGTTACTCCACAGTGCAATGCGGCAACCTAGCACAAAGGTGTTACAGAGTTGCCGCACAGCTTTGTGAAGATGCCGCTGCTAAATAATGCAGTCTGCGGTATGGTCTTGATTGTGTGGTCACAGAAGTCTGCATCTAATGAGCACCACTGTGCGGCGGCATCTTCACACCATAGTTGTTAAAACGTATTTACGTTCACTCGATAAATACGGATACTCGAGTACTGCGTAAATACGTTTACGTTTCCTCCCGAAAAAATACTGGTACGAACTTACTCGCGTACTTTATGAAAGTACGTGAGTACCGAAAACGTATTTAAGGGGGACATAGAAAGTGACATTTTGACAGACCGAACATGACAAAAATAGGACATTTTTCTAAGAAATAGTGACCGGGAGAACAAAACACATATTTGATATATTCTAGAGTAAAAATTGTCAAAATGTCTGATGTTTACGTTTTCTGTGAGAAAAAATACTCACTTCAACATTTTAGATGAGAAAGATACTAATTTTTACGTTTTCTGTGAGAAAAAATACTCAGTTTTACGTTTTCTCTGAAAAAAAGTATTTTACTCACGTTTTACGCAGTGTAAAAGTATTTAAAAAATATTACGTTTTCTGTACTCAGGGTTGAGTAAAAATGCGCTGCAACACAATTTGGACAGGAGAATCTGTGGACCTGAACCCGCGACATAGTTGTTTCAGGCGTGCGTGGGGTGGGCGAGGGCGAGCACTCATAAACTTACCTGGCGGGGGAGTTTCCGGCGGTCAGGAGATTTACAAGGTATTTACATTTTTACAAGGTCGAATGTATTTACAATTTTCATCCCAGCTTTGCACAAGGTCGCGAATGCTCACCTGTTGCGTGAACCCGCGGCGGCGATGTTTCAAGTGCGGATGGGGCGCCTGGTTGCGGGCGCTCATAAACTAACCTGGCGGGGGAGGGGCGGCGGTCAGGAGGGCCGGACTCCCGGGGCGAGGCGCACCCCTTGCACGCCGGGTGCCGCTGACCCCCGAGGCCTCAGCGAGTGGCTGGGCGCCTACCGCAGAATTTTTGCGTGAGGGGCAACGCGTTCGCGCGTGCCCTGCCTTTCTTATCCGTGTCTGAATGCTGCCTGCCGGGGGTCTGTTAGTCTGTTTCCAGTCGTTACCTCACGCTTCAGTAGTTGGCCGAATCCTTGGTAGAGTCGCCATCAAGAACAGAATGGATGGCTGGCGCTGCGCACACACACCGCTGGACCCATAACTCTGATTTACCACTCTGATTTTTGGTAGCTACACTCTGCGGACTGCAAAGTATGCGTCAAAATTACCTACCTACCGTATTATATAGAAATATCCCCCTTGAATTAACCCCCCTCGAATTACCCCCACCAACCTCAAAATGGGCTGGGGAAATAATAACCCCCCATCGAAATACCCCCTCCGGAATGATGTTTACAAAACAGTTGCAAACTGTCTAGAGTTTCTACAGTTGAGCAAACCTCTTATTTCTAAATTGCTCTAGCGCCATGCCTTGCAGTGCACCCAGTCTGATTGTCTACCTCACAGAACCTGTGCAACTGAACACACTTTCAGGAGAAAACTGGAATCAAGTGAACCAAGGCATCTGGCAGCCATTTTGGCGAAGGAAAGGCAGCTATCCGACTTGTCTTCAATTCAATCAAATTTTTTCAAATGTGAATGAAAACACGTAAATTTAGTATTTACATAATAAAATCAGATCTGAACTAATTGAAGCAAACCATTTAGAAGTGTCTAAATTACAACTGCAACAAACAACTGGAAGTTGTATTCACAATGCTCCAAAACTGCTTGAAAGATTGAACGTTGGGAAATTTTTGCCGGTATTTTTGGGTATTTAGTGCGGGTTTGGGTATTGAGGTCGGGATATCGGGTTTGGATAGTAGAGTCGGGTTCGGGTATCGGGTTTCGGTTCAAAAAAGTGCGTGGGTATCGGGTTCGGGTCGGGTCGGGTTCCCAACCCTACCGGGCACATGTAGTCAACTCCCCACAGTACCCACCAATGGTATCCAAACATTGTGCACATTCAACGTTTTGAAATTTTGCCAATGTTTATCCTGCAGCATGTACAGTACCAACTATTCTGCATGCTAGTGTATTACTGCTAATTTGTATTGCAGTTAATATACACATAGACTAGCTTGTGTAGCCATCTACGTTTTTATGTCCAAATATATCCTGTTTGGACACATTTATTACCTGTTTCGGGTACGAAAATACCTACTATTTACTATGATCCTTACAAAAATTTCTGACGAAATAATACCCCCTTAAATAGTTTATTGTCAACATATGGAAAGCATGAGAGACGATAATGGAAAGCATGGAGAGGAGAGCCAAATTGGACATGCACCATGTCCACGGGCCGTGAATTGGGTCGGAAATTAAAAATACGATTGATTACAAAATCGCATTTTGTAGACTCGTCGACTTTTAGAATTACAGGCTGCAAGACATCTTTTATTGCCGACAATTGGACAGGAGAATCTGTGAACTTGAACCCGCGACATAGTTGTTTCAGTCGCGCGTGGGCCGCGCAGTGGCGAGCACTCATAAACTTACCTGGCGGGGGAGTTTCCGGCGGTCAGGAGGGCCGGACTCCCGGGGCGAGGCTCGGCCACTGCACGCCGGCCGCGCTGACCCCCGAGGGCTCAACGAGTGGTTGGGTGCCTACCGCGGAATTTTTGCGTGCGGGGCTGCGCGTTCGCGCGCGCCCTGATTCTTCTGTTTGCCTGTTGTTTGGTTGGAATGTTTGGCACCCATACTACCGTTACTTTACACCCAGCACTCCCGCTGGAAGCGTGCCAACGATTTTTTCACGCATGCGATTTTCATAAAAAGTTGAAAAAAGTCATCTAGGTATGTTATAATGTTACACGGTGACGTATCCACAACAATTATTCCTTCATCTTACATACAAAAATCGCAAGCTTTATCATCATTGGCACGCCTCCAACGTGAGACATAAGTTAGTGCTAGGGCAGAGTATCATGTCTGACGAATATACATATTGTTGCCCTGCCGTAATAAATATTTACATGTTTGGTATTTACATAGTATCATTGCAAGCAGCTAGGTAGAGATTACAGAAAATTTTAACAATATTTTAAAAGCTGCTTGATTGAACAAATTATTTGCTTGTTACAATTTAAAATTGTTTAAAACAATTTAAAAAAGTTTCAACGATTCAAAATTCTCCAAAATTGTATTAAAGTACAAGAGCCGTGTAGTACCATATCACCTCCAATATAAGATATACCTTATACTGATTTTGTCAGTGTTTTGACATAGGTACCTTTATTAGAGGGTACCTTATATTGTTAGTGGCCAGTCAACAATGATTTTAAAATGAGTTATCATCAAAAACGTGATTGTAAATGAAAAAAACTTCATTTTTCCACTCTCTGGGCATGACATCTTACCTTGTCCGGCCCATGGTACATTTTTCCGTTTTCCAGCCTTGTTTTCCGTTTTCCGGCCGCTGAATTTTTTTACCGTTTACGTTTTCCACCAAGTGCAATTTTTTTTCTGTTTCTGTTTTCCGGCAAGTGCAAAAATTTTTCTGTTTATGTTTTCCAGCAAGTGCAAAATTGTTCTGTTTCCAGAAAAAATATTTTTTGACACCCTAATCACAAGGAAACAATTAGGTACACCAAATTTTTATGACAGCTTGAGTGCAAAAGTGCGACTAGACAAATATAGAAAGCTCATGTGCCATGCAAAACTTTCAATTGTTTCCTTGTCATGCAGTTTGCTATGTTGATATTTTAGCCTATATTATTATATATTGGTCTGTTGCATAAGTTTTTGCCATTTCCGGATCGTTTTGCAATGGAGCATCCAGGATGATCAGTGTGGTTTCAGCCGGGTTATATGAGCTGAATTAATTTAAGTGTAAGATTTTACTATTAAATTGATTTTATAAAAGTGGATCCAGTCCTAATCCATCTCTCAATAATATCCTAAATTCAACATGCACGGCCCACAGTTTCCAGGGTTTTCGATTTTTCCGGTGAAATGTAAAATCAGTTGAAAAACTTAAGATTGGTGACATTTAAAATCATCTACCTTTAAGTAATCTATTTCGCGGTAAACTTTAATTCTTAAATTTTACGTGGAGTTGTAATTCCAGCTCATATACCTCGATGGAAACCTCACCCACCATTCAGGACGATCCTGAAACGGTAAAAACTTGCCACCAAGCCAATAGGATTTGTATACCTGTAAAAATTGACATGAAGATATAAAATATACATGAACACCTCAACCTTAGCTCCCACAGACAGATCCCGCTTCGGTTGCCAAACAATCGTCTCAAAAGAATTCGATGGATTGGAAGTTAGAGTGCCTTCTGGATTCAGATATGTGAGTTCTGATTTCCGAATTTTTATGATTATAGGTGGTTCTGATTACGTTATATTTATATATACCTATATAAAAATCGAAAGTATACAGTAGGTTTAATTCTGTTTATATGCATTTATTTACATTCATCTTTATGTGATTATCTCAAACACAAAATGAAATTACCGTATTTGCTCGAAATATACCCAGGGCAGTTAGTGATACAAAAGCGCCATGGCGATGGCGCCTGGCACTAGTGCGAAAGGAAAAAGCGCCATGGCGCTTGCCGCTATTTTGCGTGGCGCCATTGGCGCTTGGCGCTACTGTTCGGAAAAGCGTCATGGCGCTTGGCTCTATTTTAGCGCGGCGCCAGGAACAAAACGGCTGGCGCTAGCGCCGAAGCAAAGCGCGCCATGGCGCTTCTGGCGCTATTTTACTGTGGCGCCAAAGTTCTGACGCTTTTTCCATCACTACTCCAGGGGTTTCATTTTTCCTCACCTCACTCAGACCTGGGGGTATTTCGAGGGGGGCAATTCAAGGGGCGGGAGCTAATTCGAGGAAATACGGCATTCAAAAAAGCTATACATAAAAAGTACCAACAGAAAAACAACGTAAAAATTAGGCACTGGCAATGCCATTCACACACTACCTAGTATTTGTCGTTCGATTTCAAAAAACACTACCTAGTCATTTGCAGCCAGGGACGTAGCCAGGATTTTTGAGCGGGGGGGGGCGGATTGTATACGGAGCCCGGCGAACGGGGGGGGCGGTGCCCCCCCCCCTAAAATTTTACCCCTGTAGTAGGGGAATGGCGCCATGGCGCTGGCGCCATTCGTAGGCGCCATGCCATGGCGCCACTGGCGTTGGCATTGGCACGAAAACACCAGTATACGTTTGTTTTCTACAGGCATAAAGAGCGACATGGACAGGAATTGGGTCCATTTTCATTGGCTTTGAGGCCGCGGAGACCAGTCAGCCGAAAATAGATGTTGTGATGAAGGGAAAATGCGCGCTTGCGCGCAAAAATTTTTCAAACTGTCGACAACATCGTCTTCTGGAAGTGCCATTTCTGGCACATTTTTTGGTCCGGCCCGGGAAGGGGGGGGCCCCCCCGCCCCCCCCCCCTGGCTACGTCCTTGTTTGCAGCCAAATGTGTGCAGGGAGAGGGTAACGTAAATATAACTGACATGCAACCTAGGGTTGGCCTCGTCAAGCTATTTTTAGCGAATTTAAAAAATCTGATTTAAAAAAGCGCACACGCAATGAACGCCACCAGCAAATGTTTTTGCACTTATGCATTAAGTAAATTGCAAAAACAATTAGCGCAAGTGCGCAGTTTCATGCATTGATGTAACCGGATTTCTTGTTTTGACGGTTTTTGCAGCAAATATGGTGGTATAGATTCCTTTCTGTATATTTTTAGCGTGTATGGTAAGTTTTGAACCACCGAGAAGTATAAATACCTAGTTTTGCTATGTGTTTTCATATCAAACATTAATGCAAATGCAAATACATTCATATTCACTTCCAAAATTATTTAGTGTTCTCAGAAAGAACATGCCATTTTTGTCAACAAAATCGCAAATGGTCAATCGAATGTAAACACAACAAATACAACAAACTTGTTGATTTTAAAATTGAAAATGACCAAATTTCAAGGTTTTCCAAATGTGTACAGTAATTATTTTGCCACAGAAAACATAATAGTACAATTGATATCAATTTATATGGCTTTTAGGTGCATCTACCTATATCCACCAGAGGTGACATCGAAAAAATAGGATTTATCTTGACTCCAGCGATAAAACAATCGGGCAGCTTAAAAAATAGATTTTTCCAACCCCAGTGCCACCGAACTCTAAGGCACCAAATAAAGCAACTTGGAAACTGCAGAACACACAAAACATCATGCACACAAAAATCTCTATCAGCATCACACCTACTTTCACGACGGCAAGTGGGCGAACCGCTACGCTATGTGACAATCATTTTTACGCTAAAAAATGCTTCACTGAAAAAAAGCCAAAATCGCTAGATCGTCCAACGTAATTTGAAGAGAGATACTCAAAAACGCCAATTTGCCAGCAAGACACTTCCAAAGCATCGCAAAGTATTCAAAATTATCAACAAACAACACAACAGCATTAGCAAAAGTATTTAGGAATGAACGGGGTGACAAAGTGACTCAAAACGTGAGAATAAAACTCTCCGAACATTTGTGCAGAGATTGTAAAATCTGGATGATAAACTTACAGATAGGGTTCAAACGGGATCGACTTTGAGGATCGGGATTGCTTTTTTGATTGTTCGGGTTCGGGATCGGGATTTTGGACAAAGTTCTAGTATTCGAGGTTTTTCTCTAATTTATCACAAATAAGGTCTAAAAACTGAAGTGGTCCACAGAAGTGGCATATTGGGCTGTCGGGAAAAAATTTTCCGTTTCCGCACCGCCCTCAATTGGGTCGTCCTGGATCGTGAGGTTTCAGCCGGAGTATATAAGCTGTAATTACAGCTCGACGCAACCGCGAAATTGATTACACAACAGTGGATGATACCATATGTCTCCAACTTTATGTTTTTACATCGAAATTTCATTGAAAAATTGAAAACTCCGGAAAAGATGGATCGTGCATGTTGAGTTTTGGACATTTCTGAGAGATAAATTGTTACTGGATCAACTTTTAAGTAACCAAATTCACGGTAAAATATTACGATTGAAAAATTCCAGCTTATATACCCTGGCTTAAAGCCCACTGATTGTCCAGGATGCTCCAATGCAACAAGAAGGAAACGAAGGAAAACTTTCCCGACAGACCAATAAAAGGCACACCAGAGGTTACCGTTGACATTTTCCAGTGCAAAAATTTATTTGGCAAATTGGGGGAATTTTATCGGGATTGGAATCGGGTTTTGTCAATTTTCGAGACCGGAATCAGGATTGTTTTTTAGTCTAGGGATCGGATCCTGAACCGCAATATCCCGAAAATTAGCAGGATTCTGGATCCGTTTGAACACTGCTAATAAAATGCACATTTGGGAAGCGACATCTTCCCCAGTCATAAAAAGATTTATAGATGTAATTTTTTACGACGTACAACGCCACAACTATTTACACAAGCATGCAAAAATGTAACCATATAAAGTATTTTCAATGCTTCAGTCATCGACGGAAAATTCCATTTTTCTCCGCAGTCACCGTCACCTGAGGCGAGGTATTCTTAGCTTCTACATTGTTCTACATATTGGACCGCACATGTAGTCTCAATTTTTTAAATTAATATTTTTGATCGAGCATTCTAAAAATCACTTTTTTCCAACCCTATATTTGGCCAAAGCATTCAAAATATTCTTAGAAAACCCTCGAAGCACATCACGCAACGTGTAAAATGTCAACCGTGTCGACTCCGCCCACTCACTCGAATGTGGACGAATGGCTCCTAAAACCAAGCCGGTTCCATTGCTCTAACATTAAATTGATCCGATTCTCTTCATTGCACTGAACATCATTGTCCGAACGCTCAGTTTCTTCCTCGCGGTCATTGTGTACAGCCGGCGTCGCCTGAAATAGGTTATCAAGGTTTAGAGATTGGAACTGGGTGTACTCCGAACGTAAAATGTCATTAAAGTGTCAAGTCATGTAAAATGTCATGAATATTGTCAAACAACCAAGGACGTACGCAGGGGGGGGGGGGGGCGGGGGGGCGGCCGCCCCCCCGTTCCCGGGCCGGAATAAAAATTTGCCATTTGCCAAAAATTTGGCACTTTTCTAAAGCGATTTTGTAGGCACTTTCAAAAATTTTTGCGCGCAAGCGCGCAAATCCCCATCCCATTGTTAAATGTGTATTTTCAGGAGCTTGAAAAGCATCATAAAAGTGTCCAACATGGTCTTAGTCCTATATATATAGGTCTAAATCGGTACCTATAGAGTATACGTTGGCACCAGCGCCATGGCTCCATTCCTTTACAATAGGGCCAAATTCTAGGGGGGGGGGCGCCGCCCCCCCCCGTTCGCTGGGCTCCGTAAACAATCCGCCCCCCCCCCCCCGCTCAAAAATCCTGCGTACGTCCCTGAAAACAACCAGTAAAAATATGACATTTTGCATGACATTTGACACAATGCATGACATTTCGCCAGGGGTCTAGTTAGGGTTCAAACGTCATCCAGATCAGGAATCCCGAAGATTTTCGGGATTTTTCGGTCCCGATCCCGAAATCTAAAAAAGCCAATCCCGAACCAGAAAATTTTCAAATCCCAATCCCGCTCCCTTGACCCCGATCCCGATCCAAAATCATTAAGTGGAAATTATAAAAGTTGAAAAAAATGCTGTTTTTGCACAATCAAATGTAAATGCAAACCTCTAGCGTCCATTTTATGCCACTTTTCTGGCATCCAAGAATGTTTTTAGATCTTTCTGAACAACTCTGAACGCGATAATTTCAGCCAAAAGCTTGATCCCAAAACCCAAATCCCGATCCCGAAAAACTGCCAATCCTGATCACGATCCCGTGGCTCCAATTCCGATCCCGGAATCTCCAAAAACCAATCCCGATCCCGATCTCGAGGCTCCAATTCCGATCCCGAAATCTCCAAAAACCAATCCCGATCCCGATCCCGAAATCTCAGAAAGCCAATCCCGATCGCGATCCCGAAAAGTCAATCCCGTTTGAACCCTAGGTCTAGTACAGGGAATTGGAGGAAGTTACCCTGTAAAATGTCATTCAACGCGTCATGTTATAAGAAAAGTCACTAAGTTTTTCAAAAGTAAGATCAGTAAAAAATGAATATAGGTACGAGAATTTGACATCACGTTTGAATACACGATTTTTGACACTTTGCATTACATTTGACATTTTACAGGGTCTAGAAGTGGCACCAGGTGGCAGTTCCGCATCTTGTTAAGTGTAAAGTGAAAGTGTAAAATGTCATACAAATTGGTAGAATGTCTTGGAAAATGTCAAGACTTCAGAAGTAAATTTTTTTATTCTTTATTCTCATTTACAGGCTATTTCCCACCTTACTTTACACTGAACAGGGTTCGGACTGCCCCCTGCTGTTTACAATGTGGACATGGACTACTCATGTCTCTGTGTATGTATCTCAAGATGTGAGGCATCACAAGATGCAGGATTCATGGAAACAGGGTTCAATCGTCCGGCAGTCACCGCTGACACCATCCAAAAATTGCGTTTTTTACGTCGCACAATAATACCTAAATTTTCCGCGGTCACCTAATATTACATAACGATAAAAATTCCACTCAGCCTGAGACTCCGACGTGTCAGCGACGTTTCCATTGCCCGTATTCACGTAATCGAGCGGATTGAATGTGCGCTGCCCGGTGAAGGCACGGCCTTTCAGGGGCCACACGCAGATAGCGTCGTAGGTGGTCGTCAGGTTATGCTTGAGCACACGCTGTTCGTGGTTGAAAGTGAGATAACTTAGATAACGTATTTAGTCCAATAAATTCCCAAATAGTTGTTTTTAGGTGGACATTTTTGAGGGGGGGGGAGGCATTTCAAGTGGAATTATTCAAAGGGGGGGGGGTATTCGTGTAAATACAGTATGTAAAGATGTGTAGCGACAGACAGTAACTGAACCAAAAAACAACACTTAAAAGAATACTGGGCACTTTGCTAGGAAGGAGACTCCTAATTTATACTCGGCGGACCGCAAAGTATGCGCCCTAAGTTACTTATGTCTTAATCGATAACGCGCGAGCGGGATACTTATGTACGCAGTGTCACGTGCAAGCAACGAATGTGTTTTTCCTGAAACGTTTTTCTTTTTTTGTGGAACAATTAAAATTTTATTGACGATCATGTCGTGATGAATTGTTTCCTTCAGAAAAATCCATGGCGTGCGGTTCGCGGAGTATACCCGTAGAAAACAAATTGTCGGATACCTCCCCCCAAATCGTCTGGCTAACTATCTATCCCGGGGGCAAACTTTTCCCCAACTATCCCTTTAACCGCCCCCCTCCCAAATCGGCCAGCTATCTAGCTACCTGATAGCGATTTTTGAGAAATTATACCCCAATTTTTGCTTAAAATCAATAGTTTAAGTTCCTTATTGCCTATTTTCAGCTATATTTTCTGCACTATATGTGCATATATATGCACATCTGGAATACCCCTGGTAGCAACGATTTGGAAAACAATAATGCGATTAGGGTTTGAAAACATTCATAAAACAATAATTTTAGGTACCAAAAATTTGCCAGCTATTTTTTTAATTAATCGTAAGAGGTGATGCGATTATTTTGGAATCGGATCGGATCGAAAAAAATCGCTTGTCCACCCCAATTGCGATCAATCGTTTTTTTCCTCAATTTTATTGATCGAAATCCAAAAAAATTGTATGGAAAACGATCATTATAATGAGACATTCACATTTGCCGGGTGTGCCTTCCTTCCTAATAAAATCCGGTACCTGGAAACGATAACGAACCCTGCGAAAAGGGACCGCATTCACTTCCACATTGCACAAATCGTTCCGTTTCAGCAAGTCATAGCTCATGTCTTTGTTGAACACGAAGATATTGCTCATTTGGCCTTTGATAATGCCTTTAACCAAGGTGCAGCGTGGACCCTTGTATCTGAGTGTAAAATAAATTAGGTATTATGCTTTTTGGCTGGATGTTTTTCAATTAAACACGTATTGCGGGATGTCCAGTTGATAAATAAGTACAAAAAGTGTTTTGGAGACACCATTTACTGAGGTTTTTTGCAAAGTGAACAAACTGTGTTTGTTCAATCAATGAGAAAGTGAAAACTGAATGATATATAAAATGATATGTAATAATACGTTAACATCTGTCCAATGTCGTTTAAAAAGTAAAATGCCCAGAAAACAATAAATAAACGAAAACTTTACAGTTTCCATTTACATTTACAGATTTTAAATTTGACATGACACATTTACAAATCTTACAGGGCGCTTACTCAGCAGCCATTCTATCACTAGAGGATATACGGTAATCCAGGATTTTTGAGCGGGGGGGGGCTGCTTGTTTACGGAGGCCAAGGACGTAGCCGGGGGGGGGGCGGCCGCCTCCCCCCCTTCCCGGGTCGGACCAAAAAATATGCCAGAAATGGCTATTCCGTAAAGCGATTTTGTCGGCAGTCCGGATAAATTTTGCGCGCAAGCGCGCATTTCGGCGCAGCACCGTATTTTCCGTTCAGGCCAAAAAAATCACTCAAAATCTGTCCCCGTCGCTGTATATGTACCGTATTGGCTTGTTTTGAACCCCGGGGGTTGTATTTTTTCACAAGGTGCTTACAGTGGGACTCAATTCAAGCATGGTACTCAATTTGAGCATGGTATTGTATTATTTCATAAGATTCGTACATATTACGATTCTATTATAGATACCGATACACATACTTTAGTAGATAAATCGATTACAGCTGCAACAATTGTGATGTAAGTGCAACAGCTGCGACAATTAGTACAACAACTAGAAATTTTACAACAGAAGCGCTTGTGCCGCTCGCGTGCAGTAACGTTTTATACATGTTGCGTTTCCCACACCCACATCACGTTTGCTTCTATTTACTTAGGTGCAGGGGGCACTCAATTCAAGCATGGTACTGTATTCTTTCATAACGTGGTCACCCTGGCACTGTATTCGAGCATGGAACTCAATTCAAGCATGGTACTCAAAACAAGCCAATACGGTACATAAAATACATACATGTACAGCTGTATTTTGCGCCAATGCCAACGCCAAGGGAGGGTACTGATGAACATCTCCGCAATGAACATCCCCACCCACGTATGAATGATCATCCTACAGTGCGAGATGTTCATTACCTCTTGTGTATTGATGAACACCTTCAATGTACTGATGAACATCCCACTCCCCATGTGTATTCAATGCATGCGGTTAGATCTAAGCAGACAATGGGGATTATGTAGTGCAAATAGATAAGTGAGTGTAAGCCCTATTTTACTGTCAATCATAAAATGATTTGGCCTTTATGGTAATGAACAGTAATGTGTGCATTTGATATGACATAAATACGATTATTTGTAGTTCAAAAGGGCACTAATTTTCCATTCAGAATAAACAATTTGGTGTATAAGTGATGAAAATAAATATGTGTGCATTAGAAAGGTCATACAATGTATTTTTGTTTCTAAAATTACAATTTTATGTTGCTTAAAAAAGACAATTTTGAAGAAATCATATCATTTTTGTAAAAAATACTAAATAATCACTATAAAATGACATATACTATGTCTTCCAGTGTAAAGTCTCACTTTACTCACTTTCACATGTAAAAATTGGCAGCTTTTTCTTTTTCCAGGGGAAAAGTACTCACTTTTACATTTTTCTGGGAAAAAAGTAATTTACTCACAATTACACATGAGTACAAGTAAAAAAAGTATTTTACATTTTTTTAAAGTTGTGGTTAGTTAAAAATTTACTTACATTTACATATACTTTTGAAAAAGTTCATTAATTTGAACAACTCTGATGTGCCGTGTATTACAAAAAACGCCACGGATGGAGGATTAATTAAGCTTTGAACTTTGACCATTGCCGACATATTTGGGTTACAACAGACACACAAGTGACATGACATGTTCATCGGTATATTAGCTTTTGTATGATCATCAGGTGTTCAGAATTATTGACCAATGATCATACACTATGTATGAATGATCATCTCAATTGGATGTTCATCGGTAAAGATGTTCATTGCGGATATGTTCATCGAGAATCTAGCCAATAGCTCCATGGCGTGGCGCCTACGAATGGTGCTGGCGCCAAGGCGCCATTCTTTTACCACTGGTGTCAAATTGGGGGGGGGGGGCGCCGCCCCCCCGTTCGCCGGGCTCCGTATACAATCCGCCCCCCCCCCGCTCAACAATCCTGGCTACGTCCCTGACGGCTGGCTGGCTGGCGAACCCCAACCCCCCAGAAATTTTTTCAGCTATCTTTCCTTCCGTAGGAGCGATTTGCTATCTACCCAACCCCAGTAGGGTCGGAATTCAAATTACACCTGGCGAAAGCGTCCTATCAGCGATATCTAAAGTGTCAGATCACTAGAATGGGCATTCAAACTGACTTTATCACTCCTTTTCCCTGGTATCGCGGCAGCGACATAATTATCTCCAAAGGCAGCGGATTGTAGCCCACGCGATGGTGCTTACCTACTGCCTCGCCGATTTCCTGGGGGGGGGGGGGTTCAAAGGTTTTCAAAAAAAACTTTACCATCGAAACCGTTTTTTTGAACTTTTACAAAATATTTTAGAACTAGGCACTAAGTATTTTGCAACGTTTTGCGCGCAAGCGCGCAATTTCACATGCACATCACCATTGGTGGTGGTTTTCATTGCTTTTGACGCATTTTTAGCTTTGTAAAAGTATTTGTAGATGCCAAGCAATGGCGCCATGGCGTGGAGTCTACGAATGGCGCCATGGCGTGGAGCCTACGAATGGCGCCAAGGCGTGGAGCCTACGAATGGCGCCATGGCGTGGAGCCTACGAATGGCGCCATGGCGTGGAGCCTACGAATGGCGCCATGGCGTGGAGCCTACGAATGGCACCATGGCGTAGAGCCTACGAATGACGCATGCGCCAAGGCGCCATTTCTTTAACACAGAGGTTAAATTTTACAGGGGGGGCGCTGTATAAAATCCCCTGCTAAAAATCCATGGATATACCTGTATATGTTGACTCATAACCAAATCTAGGAGCTTCTGAAAAAAAACATTTTTTAAATAAAAACGGGTAGCTGAAAAAAAAACGTTTTTTTCCATCCCCAAGCGATAGTTAATTTTGAGCTGAAACATTTTTGAGGGTCATCATTCAAGATGTCACAAAATCAACTTAATTTGAAAAAATAAATAAATGGAAAACTAATTTTTAGCAAGTATTGCGGTGTTAAAAATACACATTAAATATCAAAATTTTCCATGTCAATATGTAGAAGACACATTGTTTTTAAAGACATGTAAAGGACAGAAAACCTCACCTTTTGCGCATACAATTTTCCGATGTGCCCTCGTTTTGCCACTGGAATGTCCACACTACGCTTTTTCACGGGTGACGGCTCGACTTCAAGGGGCTTCCATGTTCCAACTTCTGACTTGCGCCTCGGAGCGAGCAACGGCGGCAGCGTACCTGAATATTTTATAGTACTCATATGCTAAATGTTTTGAACGCTAACAAAAACACAGAGCAACAACAAAACGCAAACTTCAAAGCAAGACATTCCAGTGGGCAGTCCCGCACCCTGTAAAATGCAAGCTAAAATTTCAAATGCCCGGTAAAAATTTTAAATCCATGCCAAGTATTTTACATTTTAACGGCACCTGAAAATTGTCGCTTGTGGTTTTAGAGGGTGCGTGTGCGGGGTTGCTCCTTGAATTAACAAAAAAATAATTGGGATACAAATGAAATTGGCAAATGCTGCCCAACGGTCAGGGGTCTCCAAGAGTTTGGCCCTCGCGGGAGTGGATAGATAGCAAATCGCTCCTCCGGAGAGATAGATAGCTGAAAAAAATTTCTGGGGGGGGCTGGGGATGGCTGGGGGGGGGCTCGCGGGGGCAAATTATATAGGCTTTTTCAGTGCATAGAAGGCCGAAAGGGGAAAAAAATCGCTAAGAATCAGTTAAAAGTGGCCAAAAGTAGGTTTAAAATGGCTAAAAACAGGCATATAACCATGCATATAGCCGGAGAGCACGATTTTGAAGGTGAAAAACTATAAAAAGGTACAAAAATTAGTGATTTTGAGCGAAAATTGGGGCAAAATTTCTCAAAAACCACTGCAGATAGATAGCTTGATTTGGGCAGCCCCCACCCCCAGCCCCCCCCAGGAGACCCCTGCCATCGGTGCAATCCATGAGTGTGTTCCCTAAGTGCCATTTTTTATGTCAAAAGACATTCAACACGACAGAATAGACGCTCACCCGAATAAATTTTAATCATCGACAGCGATACCACTTCGTAATTGAGCAAGTGCCCCTCGACCGTAATCAAAATTGGCAGCTGCTTGGCTGCAATGTGGTATTTGGTGCCAATCGATCGGGGTCCGAGTCCCAGCGGCAGGTACAACTGAAAAATTTCAACTTCATTCTGTTGCAATTTCGAGACAAAAGACACCAAATACGGGTAAAATGGCAGGAAAGTAGGAAATTATAAATCAAGTTCAATATCACTGGAACACCACTCTGATTTACTTCGCATTTTCTGGAACATAATACAAGACATGTGACTGTGAAGTCGTTTTCCACTCATGAATAAAAGACATGATCGGGAATCGAACACGGAAGAGATCGCGATTTGCGCTGAACGGAAATGGTAAAGTTCATTTTATAGTTAAAAGAACACAACAGAAATTACGTAACAAAACCGCACGTTGGCACGGTGCCAAAAAATCACAAACCATCACTCCGGTGCTGGTGACCGCCACACAGGAAGAAAGCACCAACGCCGTGTCATACAGAACAACTTTATCGCTCGAATTTCCCAACATTTCGGGTGTCCAATTAAATTCTTCTTCGAAAAACGGTGACCCGTAGATTTCCCCGTCGCTATTTGGCAATCTGTCGCCGTCGCATCGACTTTTTATCTTTTTGCACTTTGCCGATCTCTTTGCCAAACGACGGCCCATAATTTCGGCGATAAAAATTCAATTTCGTTCTTGTATTTCGCTAATGAAGTGCTAAAAAGGCGGAGTCGTTGTTGGAAATTGTGATAAAAAAAGAAATATGAAATGTCGAAATCGGTGATAAGCGGGCTTCCTGGCGGGTTATCTGCCCCTTTCGTTTCTATCTATCTAATGTATTTGTGCCCCCGAATGGTTCATAGAAAACGTTCCTTGTGGTATTTTCTTTCATCGTGCGCTTGAATTTTGATTTGTTTTGTTTACCGTGTGATTGCATGAAAACGGAAATTTTTATAATGTTTTTGTTTATCTGAATGAAAGAAGTTTCATCTGTGTGTTTTTTTGTGAAAAACAAAAAGGCGCTTCGAAGTTTGTCATGAATTTTTGTGAATTTATACACAGTAAAATTGCAAAATTACTGTTTCAGCACTAAATTGTTTGGTATAACTTGCTAATTTTTATTTGTTATGCATGCCCTGAAGTTTTGAGCCATCGATATAAATAAGAGAGCCTGTAATGCATGATGCCAATTAAACTTTTCAAATAGTGGTAGTACGGATTAAGGTGTCAACAAAAAAAATTTACAGAAAACGGAAACGGTAAATTTGTTGCACTTGCCGGAAACGGAAACGGAAAAATATTTGCACTTGCCGGAAAACGTAACGGAAAACGGAAAAAATGTTGCACTTGCCAGAAAACGGAGCAGAAACGGAAAAAAATTGCACTTGCCGGAAAACGGAACGGAAAACGGAAAAAAAGTGCCTGCGGAAAGCGGAAACGGAAAACGGAAATTTGACACCCTAGTACTGATCAAAATTTTCCCCCGTAATATACGCAGTCTCAATTTATTGCCTGATCGGACAGTTTCCGAAAGCTCTGGGGTTAGATCAAATGAACACAATATTCTGTGTGTTATATGATGTGAATCACACCGTACACATAAAATACGTTATCACCTTACTACGGATACCTTGAACGGCGCATTTTTTTATTTTTTTCGTTGCACAGATAGTTCAATGTGCTATGTGAATGCTTATACACATCTTGATTTGGGAGCCAGCCAAATGTATATGCTTTTTTCTTACGTTTTACTGTTCAAAAAGTCCTGATTTATGCTCGTCAATGGGAATTGATCGGATGGTTTTTTTAAATTTTGTGCGATTTTCACTCCTGCTGGGCATATTTCTGATCCTTGGAATTTGCCACCGCACAGTGAAATTTTGAGGTATGCGTTCATTTTTTATGCGGTTGCGGAATACATGTCTTTGGATGAAAAAAGCCCACCAAAAAAAGTTTGAAGGAACTGTGTGTGGTGCGCCAGTTGTGGTGTGCCAGTATTTTTGTGGTGACTACCATTTGTGTGCAATTTTGTCGCCTAGTGATTTTTGACGTTTTCATTTCGCTAGAAAATTGTATGCCAGCGTCTTACAGTTCTTTCTCCTACCTAAAGACAACCTTTGTATCAATATAAGCTCACCAGGAATTTTGGCTGTTCGTTCACAAATTCTCCCATTTAAGAATACAAAACATCGAATTAAAAAGACAGTATAGAACTGCATCACATGGAAAAAATGTTACCAAACTTAAGTATGGCAGCGTGAGCTATGTCCAAGTGCTGCACATAACAAATACAAAAAGCTGAGAATGTATAAAACGGCATGTAAATTGTTCATTTTGATCAAAAATTTGGGTAAAATTTCTCAAAAATCGCTCCATTAAAAATATAGCTGACCGATTTTGGGGAGGGGGGATTCAGGAGATAGTAACCAACAAATTTGACTCCCCCCACCCCCTCCCCATTCGAGACGCCTGCAAAGCATAGTTGTTAAAACGTATTTACGTTTACTCGTTAAATACATATACTTGAGTGCTGCATAAATATGTTTATATTTCCTCCTGAAAAAAATACCGGTACTCACTTACTAGCGTATAAATGTACACGAGTACCGAAAAATTATTTTAAGGGGACATAGAAAGTGACATTTTGACAGACCGAAAGTGACAAACATTGGATATTTTCCTGAGAAATACTTATCAGGAGAAAAAAACATGTTTGATGTATTTCAGAGTAAAAATTGAAAAAAAATAATGACTGTTATGTTTTCTATGATGTATTCCAACGCTTGGCGCCAAAGTCCTGGCGCATTTTCCATCACTAGTCCTGTCTCCGTCACGAGTGCACATTCCATTGCATCCGTTGAGTCAAACCAGGCAAAGCTTTTTTTGCTTGGTCTAGCTTCATCGATTGTTTTAGGCGCTTTTTACACTGTGACGACTGTGACGACAAAAATGCAATCTTTCAGCCATTTTTGTTCGATCTATATGAAATATTTACATGTGTGAAGCCTCAATCGATCATGACTTGATTAGCCCCACTGCCTAAGACAAACACTAAATTACCGTATTTGCTTGAATAATCCCCCTGGGGGATTATTATTTCGTCAGACTTTTTTGAGGGGGGAACTATTCGATGGGGGGAATTATTCAAGGGGGGAATTATTATTTCGTCAAAGTTTTCAAGCATGTTTCTATCAACTCATTTCCCGAAACATGACTTATAAACACCATAACGTGCCATTTTTGTGAAAATTAGGTAGAACAAATTAATCAAATTTGATGAAATATGCTTTATTAACACAAGAACGTGCCATTTTTGTTAATATTGGACACAAACAATTGTTTAAATCTTTTAAGGGGGAATTATTCGAGGGGGGAATTATTATTTCCTCACTCATCTTACAGGGGGGATTATTCGAGGGGGGGAATTATTTAAGGGGGGGGTACTATTCAAGCAAATACGGTATATACATTGCATGTTACTGCACACTAGATCACACTTTTTTGTTGTCGGAGGCTGTTGCTGTATTTGTTAAAGGCGTTGTCGGCGGCCTGGTTAAAGGGGCTGGCGACAACAAATCAGCGACAACCTCTGACAACAAGAAAAAAGTGTGATCTAGTGTGCATGAACACACAATGCATGTTATTTTATGTTTGTCTTGGGCAGTGGGGCTGATCAAGTCATGATCAATTGGGGCTTCACACATGAAAAATATTTCATATGTATCGCACAAAATGGCTGAAAAATCACATTTTTGTCGTCACAGTCGTCACAGTGTAAACGCTGTCAAAAAAAAATTGTGCATTATTTTAATTGTTAATTATTCAAGTAAATACGGTAGTCTTCACTGCACATACTTTGAACAATTTCAATCTGTCAATTACGAAGTGCAGTGCTCTTGAATTCTACAGGCTGCAAGACATATTTTATTGCCCATAATTGGACAGGAGAATCCGTGGACCTGAACCCGCGACATAGGTGTTTCAGTCGCGCGTGGGCCGCGCAGTGGCGAGCACTCATAAACTTACCTGGCGGGGGAGTTTCCGGCGGTCAGGAGGGCCGGACTCCCGGGGCGAGGCTCGGCCACTGCACGCCGGCCGCGCTGACCCCCGAGGGCTCAACGAGTGGTTGGGTGCCTACCGCGGAATTTTTGCGTGCGGGGCTGCGCGTTCGCGCGCGCCCTGATTCATGTCCGAGCCGAGCAGAATGAAGTGATTGATGAGTGAAAATTGGATTCAGTGAATTTTCTGTAGTTCAAAACAATGAGCAGTGGGTGTGCTGGAACAAGTTGCTGCCTAGGCGTGGTAAATATTTATTGAAGCCATACACATGCAAAGTGTGACATTTACGTGAACGCACGCCTCGATCAGTTTATTAATGATCATAAATGATCGCGTGTTTCGCACTTTATTTTGTTTACACAATCGTCACATGCAACAATTCAACGCGAAGATATCGACCAACGCAATTAGTTCATTGTCACCGCTGCCTTTTCTTGGCTGTAATCACAAGCATCGATTTCGAATTGAGGTGCGATTTGATCGTGGTCACGTCGACGTCGGTTGGGAGTTTGTACGCTCTGTTCACCTCGCGTATCACCTTGACTGTGTGCGACGATGTGTGCGTGTTAAACAGAATGGGCAGATCGTATATGTTTGCAAGTTGCGTTCCATGGGCCATGACTAGTGATGTGAAAGCGCCAGAACTTTGGCGCCAAGCGCCATGGCGCTTTCCAACCCCTGGCGCTTTTACATCACTACCCATGACACTTCCCTGAATGTATCCTATTTACATACCCTAATACTATGTCAATGCTCTTGAAAGCTCAGCTTTCTGTTAAATCAAAGATAAAATTATAATTCAAACTTATTTGTAGATCTGTGATTTGAAATTTGTTTTAAACGACATTTTATTTACATGAATATGTCAAGCTGTCTGTGCTACAAAAATGCCCTGGCCCCAAAATGATAATGGAACAGAAGACCACTCAAAACGCTTAGGTACACATATTTTTACAGTTCTCGCGGTGGAAAAATACCAGGTAAATAAATATAGCTGGCGTCAAGTGCTGGCGCGGTATTGGCAGAGCTCAAATATGGGCAAATGCAAACGATTTAGATTTTTGGGATGAAAAGTGTTCGATTTTTGACGTGATCGCGAAATTGCGCCACTATTTTCGTCCCTCATTCAAATTTGACACCATTTTTCTGGCGCTTTTCCAGCGCAAAGTGACCACACTGCGAACTCACGTTCATCGGCGCGCGGTTCGTGTCTGCAGTGCACCACCAGCTGGTCGGAGCACACCTTCACCTGCGTGAGGACAATAAACGATAATGCGGCGCGCTTTAGAGTCATGTGGCATGTCCCGTCCCTGCCAAATAAAATGTCACAAAAATCTGTCAAATTACATGTTATTATAAGAGGGAAATTTTGCCTACATTGATAATTTTGCATATAGGTAATTTCAGAGGGTGTGAGACTGGCTTCTGGGCTCTGGCCACAGCTTTGATAGTGTGGGGTGGGGAGCTACGCGACTCGTCCAAAAGCTACATATGTACCATGAATCCTCGAATAACTCCCCACGATTCCCCCCTTGAAGTAACCCACTCCCTTGTATAAAACCCCTTCTATGATGTGTGCATAACATCTTTTGATTGCTACTAATTTTTTTGAAATAAACTATTTTCGCCCCCTTTTGCGGTTGATATTCACCACCATTAATTTCATTGTTTTATAAATCATACTTTGATTTACAAACGCTTGTTTATCAAACCATTCATACGTCCAATTATCACAAAATTTCCAATGAAAAATAACCCCACAAGGATTTACAGTACATATAATAATAGGTATTCCGTTCGGAACACGTTCGGCCGCACAACAAACTTGTGTCACGCAGTCTTTTGCGCAACAAAAGTTTATTGTACAGGTAGTGCTGGAATGGCGCCATAGTGCTGGCACCATTTGAGGCTTATGCGCCATTATATCACTAGCATTGTCTCCTGCAAAAAAGCGCGACAAAAATTTTGTCGTGCACAACTGGCACACATGTCACAACAACCTTTGGCGCCCTTAAACAGCGCCAGCGCCATGGCACCATTCCATCACTACCTGCACAACAAACTTTTGTTGCCCAAAAAACTGCGCCAACATAAATTTGTTGTGCGGCAGAATTTGTCGTGAGCCTCTCTATTCATCTACATCTTCATGTAGGTATTTCGCTGAGAAATATTTCAAGACGGAGTTGGCAGTCACGCACTCTGTAAAATATTATACAAATTTGTCAAATGCTATGTAAAATGTACAATACAATAGGTAATACCTAAGTTATTTTCTATTTCTCACTTTACATTCTACATTACTTTTGACCAGAGTTGTTAAAATACCGGTATTTTTGGAAAGTGTAAGTGTAAGTGTAAATACACTTTCCAAATTTTAAGTATGGATACCAAAAGTGTAAGGTATTTTAAAAATACCTAGGAAAGTGTAAAAAAAGTGTAAGTGTAAAAATTTTTTTTAGAAAGAGCTCTCACTGTTGAGCATTAGAAAACACCGCTGTTCTCACCTTTATAGCAATTTATTTATTATTTTCATGTATTATTTCACATTTTACAGCCTTTTAGGAAACATTTCAGACTGTAACAAATACTGTAGTGGTATGAAGTTCCCTAAAAATGGCACTTTTTCACTGTTGATATTTTACTGATTAAGCAATGCGATACACACTGTTTAAATGCAAGAATGGACATGCAGCAAATGTCAATGCAAAAGTTGACTTTGTGTCCAGTTGGTGAACTTCCATTGATCTTGTCCTTTTTCAAAAGTATGATGAAACTGTAGAATACCATGAGTACTGATCAAAGGTTGTAGATCAAATGCTAGTTTGCACATTTGCCATATTTTCTACATTCAATGCATTTTTTTGTACATGACCCTATTTTATGCTTTATCAAAAGCATAAAACAGGGCCATCTGAAAGAAAAAAATACACTTTCTGTACCCGGGTATTTTGCCCAGGAAAGTGTAAAAAAAGTGTATGGGTATTTTATGAAAGTGTAAGTGTAAGTGTAAATATAAATACCCATTTACCCGGGTATTTCGGGTAAGTGTAAATACACTTTCGCAACTCTGCTTTTGACAGAGTTAGGCACTGCCTGCCAGCAGCCTATATGTACTCTGTGGCCGTATTTTTCACCCCTGAACGCGTTTAAATGCGCATGAGCATTGACGAACCTCGATTTCCTTCGGCGTGAACGATTGCATCTCCAAACAAACTTCGAATTTGTCTTTAGTATTGACAATCTCTATAAAGCCGTCATCGCGCTTCAGGGGCCAATCCCAAAAATTGGCCGCCCAATCTTGAGTCATGTCAACTGTGGCGCAGTCGCCATTTTCGAACGAAAACGCGTGCGCCATTTTTCTGTCTGGAGTTTGCTGCAATTAGTCAGCTAGGTGTGACCTGATTAGCGGCCTTCCACCGTAAAATTACCAAGCTTTTTTCCGATATAAATACGTAGTATAGTTCCGATGTTTGAGTTTTGTTCCAGAGTTTCTGCGGTTGTAAAAAATTTTTGAAATGTTAAAATTTAAATGGTGTTAAACGAAAGCATATGGCGCCGCATCTGAAATGGGTGGTATACTCATACTGCTGAACATAAATATCTCACGTGACTAAATTTGCGCAAAATAATAGCCTAACATCACGTACGATATTCGCCAAAATGACCACAACAGAAGGCTCAGCTGGCATCTGGAAGCTAGGTAACTATTTATTCGACCATTTGCAACGTTGAGCGGCATTCTGCTGCTCTACAGGGCCATACATTACTTGTGGCGGTCATAAAGATGTGGTGCGGCTACCCTGTTGATTTAGCAAACAGTGGCAAACAAAAATTGAAAGACAGTTTTGGATTTTTGATTGCTTCAATGTTCGCATTTCTTATTGATGATTAAAGAGGGTAGAAATCTAAATAAAAAACTAATTTCAAAATTCAAAGGATTTGAACTTTGAAAAACATTGTTTTAGATAGCAGAGTTGTTCAAATTGCTTAACTTTTTTCTAAGGAGGTGTGTAAAATACTTTTTTACTTATCCCTGAGTACAGAAAATGTAAAATACTTTTCCCCGTACTCATGATTACATGTGAGTAAAATACTTTTCTTTTCAGGAAAATGCAAAAGCGAGTACATTTTCCCCCAGAAAATGTAAAAGCGAGTAGGTACTTTCCCCTTCCCTGTGAAAGTGAGTACTTTCCCCCTCCCAGAAAATGTAACCCAGCACTTGAGTATAGGTATGTATTTTTCGTGTAAATGTAAATCCGTTCTAACAACTGTGCTAAAGTTTAATTTTTTATACTTTACCTAGATCGAAGTTTGGCGTCAATATAATACATTATGATGGTGGAATAATTTTAGGGTATAGACAAGGCGCAAGTTCTGCGCCTGCCGCCGCTGTATAAAACATACTAAGTATGTAATGTGAGTATAAATAATACGCGCATCAGAAATCAACATATTTCCCGAGCTGGAACTACATAAAATACAATTGGGTTCCAACTCAGTTGTGGCGACATCATAAGGCGTTGGTCCTGCATTGTCATAGCTAGTGAGTTAATGAGCGCCAAGATTTTGGAGACACGCAAAAAGCACCAAGGCGCCACATAGTACACGGTGGAACGGGACCACAAAAAATCTCACAAAAATGGCGCGCCGAACTCCAAAATGGGCCTACACACACTAGTTGACGTTAAAATTCGTGTCAACTGAATTCAACTAAAATTTTAGTTACCGTATTTGCTTGAATAGTTCCCCTCCTTGAAAAATTCCCCCCTCGAATAATCCCCCCCCCCCCCCTGTAAGATGAGTGAAAAAATAATAATTCCCCCCTCGAATAACCCCCCTCCGTTAAAAATTTGATTAATTTGTTCTACCTAATTTTCACAAAAATGGCACGTTATGGTGTTTATAAGTCATGTTTCGGGAAATGAGTTGATGGCAACATGCTTGAAAATTTTGACGAAATAATAATTCTCCCCCTTGAAAAATTCCCCCCTCGAATAGTTCCCCCCTCAAAAATGTCTGACGAAATAATAATCCCCCAGGGGGATTATTCAAGCAAATACGGTAATTATGTGATTTAAACTCTTCTATGTGATAGAGCATTGGTGATTTTTGATCGTGACGCTTAATTTCCATTGTTTCTGTTAAGTGTGATGCTTTTAAAACATTTTTGTCTTAGTTGACATTCAGTTAACATTAAGTTGTGATGTCAACTAGTGGGTACTGGCCAAAATGGTGTTCTCACACCACTAGTTACGGAACAGGGGAACCATAGTATTCGGGACTATTCATCATCATGTGTACGGAAAGTGACGCAACTCGCCGCGCTGCACGCACACGTGTCATGTGTTCCTAACTGTAGCCGTGAACTTTCAAAATGAATTTTCGATGATGTTTCAAAGCAGAAAATGTGCGAAGTTTCGGAGGGCGAGTTCGTATGCAGGGCAACACATTTTGCATCATTAGGTACGTGACGCTGACGCGTTGCAGCGTTTGATTTCGCACTGGAATTGGGAAGCGATTCATCTCATTTCGAACGCCAAAAAATGTTTAAAAGCCGTTAGTGTCAGTGTCACTCAGTATGTGACTACCGTATTTCTTCTAATAGAAGAGCGCCGTTCTATTTTTTTTCGTTAACTTTTTTACCTGCCGTTCTATTGGAGGTGCCGCTCTTTTGGAGGCTGCCGTTCTATTTTTTCCACCAATCTTTTTCACACATTTTTCATTTGAACATACTTATTTGAATGAAACATGAACAACATTTGAGCATCAATTCAAGAAAACCAAATGTGAAAACAACCCTGAATCATAGTTATGAACACTGCGGTTGTTCTCACCACCCATCTTTCTGATATGTGGTTTTATGGCGCTCTTCCAATGTAATTTATACCTGCCGTAATATTGGAGGTGCCGTTGTATTGGAGGCTGCCTTTCTATTGGAGGCTGCTGTTCTATTGTTTTCGAGAGTGCAAAAATGTGCCAAAACCTGCCGTTCTATTGGAGGTGCCATTCTATTGGAAGTATGCCGTTCTATTAGAAGAAATACGGTATGTGAATTGCACGAGCCACAGTTGTCTTTTCATTATTTGGTGCTCGTCCCCATTTTCTACTTTATGTTCTTTAGCCGTACTTATTTATTTATGTATTGAGAAATACACAGTGCCTATCTCAAGTTTCATTCCCCTTAGCAAAGGCATAAAAATGTTAACAAAACAACAAAAGAAACACTGAAATTGTGGCGGAATTGAACAAAAATGTCGTTAGGAAGTGAGGTATCTCTATACAAAAGCAGTAGAAATATAAAAAATGATCATCTAAACATTCAATTGTGGCCACATTCTATGACCGTAAACACTAGAAATCATGGTGAAGTACACGAAGCCTTCCTGCATGTTCAAAACTTACATCCAAAACTGGTAGGTACGGTTTGAAAAAAACGAAAATGAAGTATAATATTCCGGATTCTTAACACATTCTGAATTCCGTTTTACTTCATTGTTCACAGCGGTAAGATTACCACATTTTCTTGAACTGGCCCCACCCTCGAATTGTGCCCCCCTCGAATTGCCCCCAAGTAAAAATAGATGTAGTGAAAAAAACACCCCCTCAAATGATGCCGCACTCTGAATTGAATTGTTGCATCCGACACATTTCCAAAACCATCTGATACACTTGACAAAGAATGAAGGTGCGCCCAGACGGGATCATCAAATTGAAATGAATATGAGCCGAATGAATGTGTAGGCAAAATATTTGACATTTTCATTGTTTGAAAAGTATGCCCCCTCGAATTACTGCGACCTCAATGGAATTGCATCTGTTTTCCGTAAAACGTTACATGATTATGAAAGACTGAACACGATGGGGCAATTAGCACGTTTTCACCACGGCTCCATATGTATAGCACGTTTTCACCACAGCGCCTGTAACAAATATCACCGCAAATAGTGTTTCCGTTAGGCAACCCAATCGTAATTAACACATTTTCAAGTTTCCAAACTTCTTAGAATGTCACTCGCTCAAAGGCAGCTCGTTTCTGGCTGAAAATGCGACCCAACCAATCGGCGATCGTTCTGGGCGCGCGGCCGCGTGCCGCCGAACTGCAGCCGAACGGCCAACGGCAAACGGTGACTGTTAGCGCGGTGCAATGATCATTTGTGAAGTTCGGAAGTGGCGCAAAACAATCATAATTGCGGACTTAGTGATGAAAGAGAGCATTTAATTTCGGCCCGGTGGTCGAACCTGAGATCGGTTTCATGCGCCAGCGCAACGGAACATTTCCGCCAGTAAATGGACCTACATATTGTTAACTGACGTTATATTTTCTCAACAGAAAAGTTATATTCTGTTAACTGACAAGTCATATTTTGTTCACTAACAATTTATATTTTGTAAACTAACAAGTTATATTTTGTTAACTGACAAGCAACGGTGAACTTAAATTTTTGTTGGTATTTAATAAAAATACAGGGATGGGCATTTTCAGTTACCGCTGGAAAAACGCGATAGCTTGAGCTACGGTTGAGCTATCGCAGTGAAATTTTAGCACAATAGAGTAGACTCCATAGGACACCTATTCTGAAGTTTGCAACCCAAACGGCCACATTTTGGGTGAGTTGTGGAACACACAGTTTTTAGTGTAATTTTGTGACTTGACCCCCGTTATCTCAGGACTGGGGGACTATTCAAGAAAAACAAAGAATTTGGTTGTAGCCCCGACCCCAAACCCCAACATACTCAAAGGGCATCCAAATCGGCCAATGTACGACAGAATGGGACAACACCAAAGACCGGCGACCCCCCCCCCCCTCAAATGCCACCCTCGATTTATCCTATGGGTGACGCCTAGTCACAAAATTACACTAAAAACGGTGTGTTCCACTACTCACCCAAAATGTGGCCGTTTGGGTTGCAAACTTCAGAATAGGTGTCCTATGGAGTCTACTCTTTTGTGTTAAAATTTCACTGTGATAGCTCAACCGTAGCTCAAGCTATCGCGTTTTTCCAGCGGTAACTGAAGATGCCCACCCCTGTACATTGAGAAGCGATCGGGTGGCACACTGCGGAATCAGCCCAAACATGATCATAAAGTCAACACAAAGTGTTCGAATTTGAACCACCGCAGATCCGCATCAAGTTAACCGAGTGGGCCCAAACCGACCAACTGGCCAATCCGATCGAAATCCGCGTGCACGTCGCCCCGCTCGGAGTCGAGAACAGCGCCGCGTACAGCCGAGCTACGCGCGTGCACATTGAACCAATCGTAACCGCAGCGGAAAATCATACAGCTGCGGTAACTCCGACTGAGACCGCCAGCGCGACCCGGTCGGATTCAGAGAACAACAGTGTCTCCGATGCGGTTTTATCGCAGGTGACAGTTACCTGCATCCACACGCTAATATCACTAGGGCACAAACGCGTGTTGGGTTGGGAACCCGATTCGACCCGACCAAAACGTGATACACGCACACTTAGTGGAAGCGATACCCGAGCCCGAAACCCGAAAAAAAAATTTGGAACCGATACCCGGACCCGAAAATTTTGAAATTCCCAACCCTAGTGAGGGTTCCTATCATAAACTTTTTCCGAGGACATTCTGAATACTGATGCCGAAACTATGTATACTTGACGGACCGCACGCTATGCATTTTTCTGAAGGAAACACTCCATCATGACGTCATCATTAATAAAATAAAACTGATTCATGCAAAAAAAAGTTTCAGGAAAAAAACCGTCGTCGCTTGTACGCGACTCCTCCTTTTTCCTTTCAGAATATTTTACTTTTTTGTTAAGGTGCATACAAAAGTATCCAACTCGCGCGTTATCGACTACGACATAAATCATTTTGGGTGCATACTTTGCGGTCCGCCGAGTATACCTATGTACAGTTCTGTACGGTGCACTCACTCACAGGCACTGGATAGCTTGTGCGAATCAATACTTGGAACAGCAGTTGAAAATACACACTCGAACTCGATGAGCAATATTTTGGCAGGGTGCCAAGGTGGCAGTTTACTGGAGCAGGCACTCACGCAGCCGTATTTCCTGCGTGATTGGTTACTGCGCTCGACCAATTCACCACTTCTCGGTTGGCATTTACCGTATTTCCTCGATATACCCCTCTCGAAATACTCCCCCCCCAAATATAGTGTATAGAGAAAGTAAATGACAAAAGCTGCGGTTTGTGATTCGGGAAAAGTAGAACACACATTAAAAACAATGACTGTTTTATGTTAGAACAGGGTTTATACTGTCAACGTACATATTTAAGTCTATAGAGTTTTATACATGGCGGTTTTTGTTGCATTTTCGACGTCTGTACGTCACAGACAACAATTTAGTACTGGGATTTCAAAAACTTTCTGGCGAAATAAACACCCCCCCCCCGTTTAACCTCCCCTCAAAAATCTCACTCTGAAAAAATAAATTCCCTGGGGGTATTTCGAGGAAATACGATAATTGACATCATGGCAGAATAGTCTTTACCGTCATATAGATTCCATCTACCTAGAAGGTGTTTTAAGTGCGCCACGCGGCATCACACTCGGCGCGGCATCATCGAAAAAACAACGATACTTTTGGAGAATACTAGACGATGCTGAAATCACGCCAAAAATATGTAAATATTACTAGTAGTGACTTTCTAAGTCCATCGGTGTCCGTCGCCCTCCGTCCAATTACGCAAAGTTGCCACGTCGCAACCAACGATGGAAAAAACACAGAAATTGAACACAGAAACTCATTGAGTTTCTGTGTTTTTGTTTTACACAGAAACACGGAAACTCATAAATTTTGAAAAACTCAAAACTCAAATGAGTTTTTTTTTGGAGAACACAGAAACACAGAAACACGGAAACACAGAAAAGTTTTTTGAGTTTTTGTGTGTTTTTTTCAGCGAAGCGGTTGAATGCACATTAATTCAGTTTAACTAAACAAGATAAGATAAGCATGTATAGTACCTATGTAAATATGTACATAATGTATTCATATTTTGTAATGGTACAAAAAAGAAATTCAAGATGGCATGCACATCTTATCGTCGATTTGACAACTTAAGCTTCGACATTTAAGTATACCTTATTACCTCGAATTAACCCCCCTCAAAATGGACTGGTGAAATAATAAGCCCCTCCTGAAAATACCCCCCCTTCGGGATGATGTACATCATGTATCCAATGTACATGATGTATTTATTACTGCTAATTTGCATCGCAGCTACACATAGACTGTACTAGGTTGTGTAGCAATCTACATGTTTATTTCAAATATATCCTTTTTGTACGCATTTATAACCTGTTTGGGTACATAAATGCCTACTATTTTCTATGATAATATGGTAGTTGCAGTTCAAATCAATTTTGTAGTCTTCCATACAGTGCACATCCATTGAAGAATTTTGGAGCACTGTGTAAATTGTCGTTTCTGGGCATTTTGTTGCTGGTGTTGTGATGTTGATGTCGTCATTGTGGACATTTTTCTGGACTTTTTTTGTCACTTGTATGAATACTCAAATGTTATATGGGGTTAAAACATGTGCAAAACCAATATTTTATAAGAAAACCACTGTTTCCAGATTGAAATGCTGTAAATCAAAATTTTTTGGGGAAAACTTGAATTTTTTGGAAAAACTCGAGTTTTTTTAGAAAAAAAACTCAAAAAACTCGAGTTTTTACAAAAAACACAGAAATAAAAACAGAGTTACTCAAGTTTTTTTTGAGAAAAAAACTCAAAACACAGGTATTCATTTTTGAAAAACTCAAAACACAGAAAGTGTTTTTTTTTGGAGAACTTACCCATCGTTGGTCGCAACCACATCGCAGAAGCGACTGCAAATCGATCCGATCGGACCGCCGCCAGTTGCAGTTGCAGCAACAGCAGCGGCAACGGCAGCGACACGACGGTGCTGCAGCGGCCGAGCGACGCGAACGCACTGCGCGCGTCGCTGACCAGGTGCCAGTTCCGCAAAATGAGAAGTGAGAAGTGAAATGGCAAGTGAATTGGCAAGTGAAATGGCAAAAGCGAAGAAAAATTACTTTTTATTTTTATTTTTTCACTTCGGCTTTGCCAATTCACTTGCCGTTTCACTTCGCCTTTGCCCTTTTACTTTGTCTGTGCCATTTCACTTCTCACTTCTCATTTTGCGGAACTGGCCCCAGCACGAACACCATGACCGAGAGCATGGACAGCGCGGACGCGCGCCGCTACGATGAGTACGCGGCTGCCGCCGCTGCAGTCGTGCCGTCGCTGCAGCGCGACCAGTCCGAACCTGATAGCAGCGGCGAGGGATTGGCCGACTTTGTGAACGCACTGAATGAATTGAAGGTGATTGAAAGTGAGCCCGTGTTACTGTGATTGTGCATGATACTGGGTATGCTTTGGTGGAAGGTATGACAAATGAAAAGTTTCATTTCAAAATGCCAACAAATTTTAAGTTTCCAAAGTGAGTTTTTAGTTGTTAAAACGTATTTACGTTTACTCGATAAATACGTATACTCACTTACTGCGTAAATACGTTTACGTTTCCCCCGGCAAAAATAACGGTACTCACATACTCGCGTACTTTTTGAAAGTTGATACCTCGTTGATGTATTTCAGAGTAAAAATTGAAAAAACACCAATTTTACGTTATTTTTGTGAGAAATACTCACTTTTACGTTTTCTGTGAGAAAAAACGCCAATTTTTACGTTTTCCCTGGAAAAATACTCATTTTTTACGTTTTCTCTGGAAAAAAGTATTTTACTCATTTTTTAAGCAGTGTAAAAGTAAAAATAAAATACTTTACGTTTTCTGTACGCATGTGTGAGTAAAAAAAATACTTTACGTTTACGTTTACTTTTAAAAAAGTTCAGTACATTGAACAACTCTGCTGCAATGCATAAAATTCAGCACTGTGTAATCCAAAACAAAACACCTAGCAAAATCCGTAGTAGAATAGCAGCAAGAGTTTTAGCTGCACAAGTTGAGCATAATCCGAATAAAGATGGGGCAAAATCCAAATGGAAGCACCTTCCCCGCAATGAAATAAACACAACAGGGGTTCTGTTTTCTGTTGCCTAAATTCACTTTCTTTTGATCTCTAACTTATCCCATGTGCCACTATCTGAAAGAGATGATCCGCGACCTGTACGCATTTGCGTGCATAGTTTTGTGTGCAGGTGGATAACAGGTAAACCTGGGGTTCAGTGGGAATCTATGCCAATTGTCAGCTTTTGAAGGGACTGACTGGAATAGTGAGTTTTTGGCAGAATTGCAATTTCCTTTCAGCCGTTGTCAAAATAGTACTTCATTAGTAATTTGATTAAGCTTTGGGGTTTGGCACAGAAAACAAGCCTGCACTATTTTTGTAGAGTAAAAACTGTAAAATTGGTAATACCTACACAATTTTTTACACTATATGTAGATAAATAGTAACATCATAATAATGACTGCACAATAATAGACAAAGTGACTGTTTGGATTATGCCCAACCATTTGGTTTTCCCCCAACCGATTATGCTTAATTTCTACTTGGATCATGCCCAACCTCTGTTTGCATTATGCTGCGGTGAGGGCACAAAAACTGTTTGGATTTGGCTCATTTTTGTTTAGATTATGCTATAAAAGTGTTTGGATTATGCCTGTTTGGATTATGTGCGCTTGGATTTTGGGTTTTCTCCATTTAAGGCAGACCCAACGGTGCACTCTTTTTGTGACAAAGCTTGCCCAAGATAAATACTTAGACATTTGTCTGCATTTCTTGCGTATTTTACAACATTTTCGGTTCATGTAATGGTGGTCAGTCAGTTTTGTCCAGCCGCAGCCAGATTTTTCATCATAAAATTGAAAGTGAAATAGCATCCTAATGGTGCAAGGTACCGTGATCTTTATTTTCAGACTTATGTCTATATCCATATTTGAAATATTTAAAATAATTAAATACCTAGGTATAAACCGAGTCAAAACACTTCACTTAATTAACTAATTTACCGCTTCACTTATGAACTAGGTATCCTTTTTGGATCTG
Source organism: Sphaerolaimus hirsutus (assembly GCA_964036195.1). Classification (NCBI taxonomy): domain Eukaryota; kingdom Metazoa; phylum Nematoda; class Chromadorea; order Monhysterida; family Sphaerolaimidae; genus Sphaerolaimus; species Sphaerolaimus hirsutus. Next base: position 15,553,667 of record OZ038450.1, read on the forward strand.
TGCACTTTTGAAATGCAATTCTGTACATATTTGTGTGTGAACTTTCGATGTAACAGTCCCGTTGCTCATGGTGGACATGTGAACTTTCCATTAAATATAGTGTTTTTTTTTAAATCAAAACCGTTAACATCTAAAATGCACTCTCGGGAATTTGGAACCATTTTTCACGCCAATTTTTTCGGAAATCACGCTAATTTTTTCTAAGATGTGTGTAAGTGTATGTGGTTGTCAAATACACGTTCAACTTGACTTGTCTGGATCTTGTTTATAAGCAATCTTGGAATAAATATCTTAAAATGGAAATGTTTTGTCGCTGCTCGACTCGAGGAGTTCTATTTATTAAGCAAAATAAAATGCTCTGCAATTAATTGGCCATATTCCAACAACATTTTTGGATACAAGCAACCCTACACTATTGCAGATTTTGTGAACGAGGCCATAAAATTCTACTTTTACAACATTAAAATTTTAGTGAAGAATACACGAAAAAAGGGAATATAAGTAAAATTTGCAAATTGACTACAGAAGTCGCTAACAATAATTTATTTCGAATAAACTATTGTATCCACAAAATCTATTTATCCCCACCGGGAAAAAATAAAAAAATCGAACAAAGCTGCTGGCGCTGTGCCAACTGGCTGCACAATGGACTCACAAGAATACGACGCTATAGTCAGCTATCTGCGTACGGGCGTTCTCAGTTCTAAATTCGGATTCACGACGAAACATGACCGCCGGCGCGTCATGCGACATGCGCAGCGTTGCATATTGAAGGGTGGCGAGCTTTATTTTCCAAAAGTTGGTCGATTTGTGCGGCGTTTTTTGCATCGTTGTGATTATTTTTTGGCATTGACCGACTGATGTTTTGACAAAATTTAGTATGACGCATGCTTTCGAAATGTGGCGAACCCACGCTAATAGCGCGATAGGAGACCTTTTATTCTTACCCCCAATGTCCCAAATTTGAAAAATATTTCAAACCCCAGGACAAAAACCGGATCCTGCCCATAATCCGAGCGGAGGACCGGGACTCCACGATCTGGGACGCGCACACGAACGGGCGCGCAGACGAGCCGCACAGGGACTACGGACGGACGCTGGAGCACCTGGTGCCAGTTCCGCAAAATGAGAAGTGAGAAGTGAAATGGCAAAGGCGAAGTAAAAGCGCAAAGGCGAAATGAAATGGCAAGTGATATGGAAAGTGAAATTGCGTAAGCAAAAAGAAATGACTTTTTTTTTTTACTTCGCTTTTGCCAATTCACTTCGCCTTTGCGCTTTTACTTGGCCTTTGCCATTTCACTTATCATTTCTCATTTTGCGGAAATGGCCCCTTGTGAGCACGGTGTATTGGCGCTGCATGCCCATCGACGTGCACAGGGTGGTCAAGCGGTGCGACACGTGCATGCGCACCGGCGCCGCTTGTGATGAGCCCAAGGACTTGGATGTGTGTTTGGGGTGGAGGTTGGGTTTGGGGTGAATGCGGAAATATGTCTCTGATTTATGAGTACTGATGTGGTTAGGGAAGCTTGTTTTGGTGAAATTCGTGGATATAAGATCGTATTGCCTTTCTAAATTTGGGCTCGCGTCTAGTGATAAAAAACATGTTTTTTTTCAACGACCCCGGTTTTCAAAAAACCACGTTTTTTGATAAAAACGTTTTTTATATGAATAAAACCGTTTTTTTCCTCCCAGAAATTGTTATAGATCAACATATAAAGGTATGTTAGACAACGGGCGTTTAAAAAACAACAACAACGTTTTTAATTGAAAAACCATTGAAAAAAACCTCAGCCATCCCTACCCTTGTCATATAAAATATGAGGATTTGGTTTTGGGGTTTCCCGAATCCCAGGATTATTCGGCCCATTTGATACGCTGCTAATTAAGTGTGTATTAAAAAATTGCTTAATTGATTACAATGTTATGGCCCTCTTTTTCTCAACTTTCGTGTTTTTTGCAGGCCGATTTGAGTGCCGAAGAGGATGTCGGAGAGGAACCTGCCGATTTGGATGAATCGCTTGAAGATTTTTCTGACGAAAATGCGTTCAACTCTGTGGAAGGGTCACAAAAACAGGTTGATTGGATTGATTCGGAACCATGGGATGGCGACATGTGCTTTTATCAGCGTACGCAATTTTTAAGAAACGTTCAAACGCAAATATATTCGCAAAAGTCGCCCTGAAGTCTGTTCAGAACAAAATTTGAACAAACTTTTTTCAAATCGACCTCTGTTGTAGTGTAGTGCCTAGGGTGTCAAAAAAAATTTTTACGGTAAACGGAAAGGGTAAAATTTGAAAGCTGCCGGAAAACGGAAAGGGTAAAAAAATTTATCGGCTGGAAAACGGAAAGGGTAAAAATTTTCATCTGCTGGAAAACGGAAAGGGTAAAAAATTTTATCGACCGGAAAACGGAAAAATGAAATGCTGGAAAACAGAAAACGGAAAGCGAAATTTGTACGGAAACAGAAGTTAACAAAATTTTGCTAGAATTAATATCAGTTAACTTAGAATTACCTTCAACGGAAAAATTAACATGAAACACTTGCATGCAGGTTTGCCTGTTTAGCTATGATTGTGGTAGCTGTATAGTTTTGAATTTTTAATTGTACCAGTGTACCTTTACTTGTACTGAGAATCTGAACTGAACCAGCAAAAATCATTACAGAAGTATCAAAGCAACAATAATACTCTGAATTTAGCAAAATGGATCTGTGATGTAACATAACAGTAAATAGTATAAGAGTACATTCAGCAGACTGCAATGTATGCAACCAAAATGTCAGGCCTGAGTTGGATACAAGTGATGTTTCATGGAGATGGTATCGTTTTGGAGCATTTTTCTTCTGAAAAATGCATGACATGCAGTCTGCAGAGTATATGAGACAATATAATGCCACAGTGCCACAAAATATCACTGCATCAAAATCAAATGGTGTGACAATAATCACTTTGAGGCAACAGTTGATGCAACATAATAAACTTCTCAGCTGTTTCAGCCTTCAAATTGCTACAAAGAAAGTGGGACTTAAAAATACCAGTGGAAAAAGATAAAATATGGAGCAGAAAAATAATGGGAAGATGTCAGAAAACTGAAAATCTAGCCAGAAGACGAAAAAATGGTCCGGAAAAATGGAAATGGATCTAGTCGGAAAACGGAAAAATGGTCCGGAAAAACGGAAAGGGTAAAAATGTTTAGCTTCCGGAAAACGGAAAATGTAAAAATTTTCAGCGGCTGGAAAATGGAAAACGGAAAGGGTAAAAATTTGCCTCCGGAAAACGGAAAGTTGACACCCTAGTAGTGTCTTCCTTGGTATGATCAGTAATTACTGTGGCACTACGATTTGTTGGTGGTTGAAAAATGGGCGGGCTATACTATAAATCTTGTTAAATATGTGTATTCTGTTTTGAAAATACCATTCTATATTGATGAGATTCATTTAATTTTAGATGGCTGACCAATCGATGGATAATACAGAGGATGCTAGCAACGCCCAGAACTCGGTATGGAGATGAATTTTTGGCATAATTTAAAATAAAATGGTCACTAAATTTGAAAATATCTGCAGACACCTGAATCGAGTCCAGGCGACCTATCCAAATTACAATATACAGATTTTGGGCCGGCTGATTTGAGCAAAAGGACAAGCAATGGCAATCCGATATTAACTTATCATAGCAGGTAAGCTGATTTGTCAAATGTATTTGGTTGCTTAATCTTTTTTCCTCTTAAATCTTAAACTTTTCTGCACAGAGTCCATCCCGGTGTAACGTTTACATACACACAATTCAAAAATCGACCGAACAGTAATTTCTTGTATTTTCGATGTTCCGGATGCCATTTGATGAATCAGTCTTTCCTTCCGAGGCTTGTATGTTTGGGTATTTTTGCACTTTCCTGTCGATTTAGAAAATGTATTTATTTCCATTCTACTCACAGCAGCAAACTGGAGAATACAGTGAAAAACCCGTTCTGGTTGGTTCAATTTTTTGTTTTTAATATTCGATTTTAAATTATTTCAAATTACGGAGAAAACAAGATCAACAAACGTCTACATAAATATGTCAACACACAATTACCCCTAACATAGCTTTTTTTAATCATTAGCATCCTTCACCACAGAAAAGTTATGTAGCCACTTTCAGGACTAAAATCAATCAACTATTTTATATTTAGATCATAACAACAACCTATTTTATCCCTCCCGCCCACCCCACACCGGGTCAGGCGTATTACACATGTAGACTCATTATACCCGCACAGGGACGTATCCAGGATGTTTGAGCGGGGGGGGGGCTGCTTGTTTACGGAGCCCGGCGAACGGGGGGGGGGCTCAGCCCCCCCCCCTAAATTTTTACCTATAGGGCGACGGAGTGGCGCCAGGGCGCTGGCGACATTCGTAGGCTGTATGCGTAGGCGTAGGCGTAGGTAGGGTTCAAACGGGATCCCGATCCTGGATCCCGTGAAATTCCGGGATTTTGCAGTCCCGATCCCGATCCCGAAAATTTTCAAATCCCGATCCCGAGAAACTCCCAAGTCCGGGATCCCGATCCCGGAAAAATTAGTGAAATTATAAAAAGTGAAAAAATGACGTTTTTGCATGCAAAAATGTGAACGAAAACCCCCCAGTGCCCATTTTATGCCACTTTTCTGGCATCCAACAGTGTTTTGAGACCTTTATGAACAACTGTGGATGCCAGAACATTGGCTAAAATCTCTATCCCAAGACCCCAATCCCGATCCCGAAAAATGCCAATCCCGGCCAATCCCGATCCCGATCCCGAAATCTCAAAAAACCAATCCCGATCCCGAAAAGTCAATCCCGTTTGAACCCTAGGCGTAGACGACACAAACGCTGTATATGTATGTAAATATACATACAAATACAGCGAAAAACACACCGTTGAGTGAATTGATAACGATTTGCGGCGACTGGTGACAATGTAGTAATACCTTCTGTGTCTTTTGGAACAATGCGCGCTTGCGCGCAAAAATTTTTGCATTGGACCTTGCAAAATGGTACCGAAAGTCGCATTTTAGTGTGATTTTCAGGCCCACCCCGGGAACGGGGGGGGGGTGATGCAGCCCCCCCCCCGATTCCCCTGGATACGTCCTTGTACCCGCAGGGGTAAGAAAGGAGAGCGGGTGACCCCACCCCAAACCGCCCAGCTATCTATCCCTGAGGCAAATTTATTTGTCAACTTTCTCCTGCACACCCCCCCCCCCGCGAATTGCCTAGCTACCTAGCTATCTGGAGCGCTTTTGAGCAATTTTACCCTAATTTTCACCCAAAATCGCTAATTTTCATACTTCTTATAGATTTTCACCTTGAAAATCATTGTGTGTTTTCTTGCCTATTTTCAGCATGCCGTGTATAACATGTGTTCCGTGTCAACATGGATGGGATGGGTTAACATGCGGAATAGAAATCTCCCCCTACCCTCCCAGGCGCGAGTGACCCGCCTCACCCGTCGTCTAGCATGCGACCCGGACTTACCGCTGCGGCCGCACGTGTGCCTGCTGACCACCGACGACGGGCGCGTGGTGCAGGCGGCCAGCGAGGAGGGCAAGCGCATGCGCCGCGCACTCAACAAGGAGGCCAAGGCCAGGCAGCTCACTTGGGGCAGTGATAGGGGCAGACACGAGGTCCTTGGGTGGGGTGGTTGAGGGGAGTTGGGAGTGGGTTACCGTATATCCTCGAATAAGACCCTGATGAGTTTTTGAGGGGGGTTATTCAAAGGGGTCCACACATTTACATTATGTATCTGTTGTCGCTGCCGTAGGCTAATATTCTTTTGTATTTTTTTGTTTCACACACTGCACTGCATTTACAGCCCAGGTGTAGCTGTATTTAGTCTGTCAGACTTCGTTGAGGGTTTTTTTATAAAGTCTTTACCCAAAGTCTTTTCCACCAGTCACACAGTAGGGTAGGGATGGCCGAAAAAGGTTTTTTTCAACGACAGGTATTTTAAAATAAAACCATTTTTTTTTGTTCTCTCAAAAGCTCCCAGATATGGTTATGAGTCAACATATACAGGTATATCAGACAGGTGACAGTACTTTGTGGTGTTATATTTAGCCATATAATGGCTGTGGAGCCATGGGATATCATTATAAGTGGTGATTTCTGTCAAAAATATCCATTTTATGTCGACTTATTACATATATCGGCTAATATTGATCGATGATTGACAGGGCCGTATCCAGGGGGGGCGGGGGGGGCTGCAGCCCCCCCCCCCCTCCCGGGGCGAGACCAGAAAGTGACCATAAAATGCGACTTTTTCAACGTCAGCGTAAAAAATTTTGCGCGCAAGCGCGCATTCTTCATCAGATATAAGGTATAATCATCAGATTTGCTCCATGTGGCCGCAAATCATCAAAAATGTTGTGCTTTTTGCTGTTTTGTATGTATATTTACATACATATACAGCGTTCCATGGCGCTGACGCCAACGCCAATGGCGCCATGGCGTGGCGCCTACTAATGGCGCCAGCGCCATGGCGCCATTCCGCCACTCTGTAGCTAAAATTTTAGGGGGGGGGGGCTGAGCCCCCCCCCCTCGCCGGGCTCCGTAAACAAGCAGCCCCCCCCCCCGCTCAAAAATCCTGGATACGTCCCTGATGATTGATCAATAGAACATTCGAAGTGATTTTTGAGTCACCTTGAAAAAAACCTTTGAAAAAACCTTGGCCATCCCTACAGTAGGGGGGTTATTTTTTCATCACTCGGCCAACACGGGAGTTATTCAAGGGGATATTCGATGATATACGGTATCCAAGGGAAAATTCGAGGATATACGGTTATTCAAGGGGGTATTAAAGGATATACGTTTATCCAGGGGGGGGGGTTATTCGAGGATATACGGTAGATATGTGCCATACTTTTCAACTATTATTATAAGTAGGTATTATCTTGCCTACGCAGGCTCCAACGAAAGTGGAGGTGGACACATTTTTAGACGAAGTCAGCCCGGCCTTGTTAGAGGTGAATTGTTTAGTGAAGTTTTTTATCTCTAACAAAGGCCGAATTTTAAACTACTTTTCAGCAAGCTGCATTGCCACGGACTAAAAGAATTCAAACACAAAGTGAGTAATTCATTTATCCTCGCTTATTTTGTGGTATATACTTATACGGTGAGCACGTTCTATTCGATGAGCTGCTTCAATGAATTGTGTTTACTTTTATATTGACTTTTTTACGGTTTATCGAATTTATTTTCCAATATAAGTTGACATGCTACGTTGACATTTTATCACTAAAATGCAAAAATTGATTAATCATTAAATTGCTACTCACTTTCACTTTATTATTTTTTTTGTGTGGACACATTTCAAATTAAATTTTCTCCATGGCGCACAATATATTTTGAACCGCGTGGCGCTGCAAACGTTCGTGTTCACCATATTGATCACCGTGTTCACCACATTTTGATGAGCTGCGTTTTTCACATTTGCAGGGGAACGGGCGCGTTTTCTGCAACAGTCGGGCCAGAGTTCGAAACGCCTCAAAGGCGCCAATTCGCCAGTCGTATCCAGATCTTATTTGGATTCGCTGCTGCCGGAGGCGGAGCGCAATAAACGATTCGAAATGAGATTCGCATTGATGGAGGAAAAGGTGCGCCACAGAAAAACTATGAATGAAATCCAGGAAACTAGAATGAGGCAGACTATGGATAAGGAATTGGAGTCAGTTTTATGTTGTTGTTTTTTTCATTTTAGTTCGTGTGTACATCGTTCTGAATGTCGAATATCGATATAGAAATCAGACAAGTGGCAATACTCTGTGATGTTATATATGACCACATAATGGCTGTGGAGCCATGGGATAGCATATAAGTGGTGATTTGTGTCACAAATGTCTATTTTTTGTCGACATGTTCATATATCGCCTTATAGTCGAATGTTCGTGACTTCAAGTGAAGTTTGGCATGGAATAGTGATCAAACAAGGTTAGTACTTGGTACCTTGTTATTACAAGGTTATTACTTACAAAAAGGAGGTTGTTACTTTGGGAGTGATGTTACAGACTGTGGAGGTACATGGAAGCGCATTACCTGAATATTATATACTACAGCAACATATGACGGTTTATTAACCCATGGTAGCACATGGAAATGGATGCTTTGATACTCAAAATGCCACAAAACCAATGAAAACAACCATCAATGTCAATTTGTGTGTGAAATGTAGGGTGTCAAAAAAAATTTCTTACGGAAAACGGAAACGGAAACGGAAAAAAATTTTCAGCGGCCGGAGAACGGAACGGAAAACGGAAAAAAATTTGCACTTGGCGGAAAACGGAAACGGAAACGGAAAAAAATTTCAGCAGACGGAAAACGGAAAAAGAGGCCGGAAAAACGGAAACGGAAAAATCAAATTTGCACGGAAATGGAAAAACTTGCTGAAATTTTGCCAGAAAACGGATAAAATTGGCTGAAATTTTGCTGAAGGTGGAAAAAATGTGCAGTAATTTTGGTGGAAACAGAAATTTTTTTTACATCATTGACAATCTGCATGAATTTTTACCAGTTTGACTGATCAGAAAACAGAAAGTTGAGCCAGAAAAATGTAAAATGAGGCGGAAAAATGGAAAATTGAGGCGGAAAATGGAAAAAAGGCAGAAAAACTGGAAATTGAGGCGGAAAACGGAAAAAAGGCGGAAAAACTGAAAATTTAGCCGGAAAACGGAAAATGAGCCGGAAAAACGGAAACGGAAAAAAATGTTCCCTGAAAACGGAACGGAAAACGGAAAAAAAAATTTCAGCAGCCGGAAAACGGAACGGAAAACGGGAAAAATTTGCCTGCGGGAAACGGAAAACGGAAATTTGACACCCTAGTGAAATGCGCGCTTGCGTGCAACTTTTTTTTGCAAAATACCTAGTGCTTAGTACTAAAAATTTCAGCCAATATAATAAAAAAACGTTTCGAACATCGTGTTAAAAAACCGTTTGAAAAAAACATCGGCTAACCCTAGCCATGGCGCTTGGAGCCATTTTGCTCCAGCACCATTGGGGTACCATTGAAAAAAGTGCCTTTGTGTTTGGCGCCAAAGTTCTGGCTTTTTTACATCACTACTTATAACCCGACCGCATTTATAACACACTTCAGAACCTAACGGCTTATTGATGTCACAGACACCAGGCGAAGTGTAATCAACTGGCATTAGTTCGCATGCAATTGGAAAACGACATGTTACAGATGCGGAAGTCTATTTTGGACATACAAGTTGCCAAGTTTGTTTGGTAATTCTGTCTACTGCACGCGCGCATTGTCATTGTCAGGGACGTATCCAGGATTTTTGAGCGGAGGGGCTGCGAACGGGGGTAACATTTTACCTTCATAGCGACGGAATGGCGTTTTGGCGCTAGCGCCATCCGAAGCGCTACGCCAATGCGGCGCTGGCGCTGGCACTGAGAACTGCTGTATATGTATGTAAATATAATTACAATCTTTTACATATAGTGCGACGGGAACAAAATTGAGTGCGTGTAACGGGAATGTCAGACTGCAGCGACTGATTTGCTGAAAATATTGTTGTGTAATGGAACGATGCTCAATTTTTTTTACAAACAACTCGAAAATTGATGTCGAAAGTTACCAGCATTTTTTCATGTCTGACCCGGGAACTGGGCTGGGGCTGCGACCTCCTGGATACGTCCTTGATCATTGTCATAACTAACAAGTCAACGCCACCCTCAAAAAACGAATTACGTCATAATTGTTCACAGAATCAGCACGGGTCAATTGCCGGTCAATGACCACTCTGGTACGAGTGTATCCAACGAGCCTGATACAACTGTATCCGATGATTCGATGCCACGGGCCGGGGATTCCGGGGATAATTGTGGACACGCGAATCTTGAGCGGACATCTGTCAATGAGGGTTCAAGTTCCGGTGTTCAGCTGCAGGACAGACCGCCGGCTGTTAATGTATTTCAGTTGTGATTTCTAAGGGTCTCATTATGTTTTTTTTGTAGACCCCTGTTGTTAAGACTCACTTTGTGTTTCGGCCAAACTGCCCCGTCAATTCCGACCACTATTTTTAGTTGCGGATTTGGAAACAGACGGCACTTTTGAACAGCTACGGCACAGACGCATTTACAAAAACAATATTTGGCATTTTTGTAGCTAGAAGAAAGGCTGAAAAATTTAATGTTAACCAAATTTCCAGTTCAAATTTTTAGCAAATGTTACAAAAATGTGTTCAACACAACTCGCTCTGAAAATTTCTACTTCTTAGTTTGTGCGCGCTGGATATTATGGAGACCATTAAGGTTTTAAAAAAATTGCTGAGAAAGGTTCACTATGCGGAGAATTTCCAAGAACCCAAAAATGATGTTTTTTGAATTTGATAGATTTTTCCTGTGTAAAATTGGAGGAAATGGCTTTCCGACCATGGCTATGGAAGAAAATTTTGTTGTTTTACGTAAACCAAATTCAGAATAAAAAAATGTCATTTAGATGATTGTTTTCCTACATGGTCCTCATACGAAGCGAGTCTTTCTTATTTGTGAATATTATTGTACTCCTTCGCTGTATATCATAAATATATGTACACACATAATACCGATTTATTTATATACCCGCTTTTACGCTTTATTTAAACGATCTCTGGTCCTATATAAATATATGCATGTACATGAACTGATCAGTCTTCAGATTTCCAGACACATGTTGAACACCTCCGGCCTACTCAAATATGGCCAGTACCTGTGTATAAATGGTGCCTATAAATATACGTCGCAGTTCATGTGCCTCAGATTTGTTTCCTACATCCCATAATGACCTTCAAGGTGCCCTCGACTCTATCTCCCCCGCCGGTGCTACCGTAACCCCTTGAATAATGCCGCGCGCGTCTCGGACGACCGCGAGCGCCTACCGGCCCAGCTACGACGAGTCCGTGGACGCTGACTACGTGGACGCCGACGAGGTCGAAGAGGATGAGGATGTCGGCGAGGGGGACCGCGTCGGCTACGCGCACACCAGCTACAACCAGACGAGCAGGCAGAATATAAAGAGTGTTATTGCGCAGAGGGTCAAGGATGTGTTGACCCACGCGATGCCTAAGGGTTGGTTTGGTTTGTTTCGTGGTTTGAATTAAATGGGGTGACTGGTGTGGGCCCGCATAAACGGTGTTTATGATGGGACGAATATATGTGGATTCGTATGGAATTTATTGCGCACCCTGTCAATAGTCACCCGATGAAGTTAGAAAAAACGCGGTGGGTTTTGGTGCTGTTCGGTAAGAACTGCATTAGTATATTCAGCTACAAATTCATGTGTGTGGTGGTGACTGGCAGGTTTTTCCCAATTCCCCTTGAATTTCCCTTGAATTATCAGTCGTAGTGATGTAAAAACTTTGATCAGCGCCGACACTTTGGCGCAAAGCGCCATGGCGCTTACCTTGGACATGGCCAAGCGCCAATAGCGCCACAGCAAAATGGCATCAAGCGCTATGACGCTTTTTGCTTTGGCGCTAGCGCCAGGCGACAGCTCCATGGCACTTTTACTCCACTAATCAGTCGGTACTTCACGCACACTTCACAACAATTCATTGTGGCAACAAGTGAGACACGAACCCGTTGTCGAAAGTCGCAGATAGACGTCTGTGGGCGTGGGCCGACCGGCCGCAGCGTGTCCGCGGTGAATTCGGTTTGGTTGGCGATCTTCTAGCCATTCGATCTCGTTTCGGCAAAAACATGATGGTGCATTATCCCAGCCGCAAGCACTTGGGTCATATTTATAGACTCAGTTTTCACGAGGCTAAGGGGAAGTCCATTTTCTATAGCTGCAGCAATTGCTACAGGATTGACAGGACCAAAAGGAATTTTATTACCGTCAGATCAGAGTGAGTGCTTTTCTTGTTGCCATGTTTACTATTCAATTCAAAATGGAATACTTTCGCTGTGTTAATAGTGTTACAAGCCGAAAAATTTCTCGCCCTGTAGCCATTTTTTTACAAGACGACAAAAAGTATCTCGACAGCAAAAAATTATGTGTTTCACCATGATTAGCTGTACTTTCTACAATACTCTGGCGTTTTGTCGCTTCACTCACTCGCATAAAACCGTCGCAGGGATGGCATGATAATATCAGATCCCGACCAGCCAGCGGATCCACACATTTGCACCGATTTCAGTCGATATCCAATGTACACCATGGGCGATGTTTATGCAGAGCAGATTTTAGTGTGAGTGCGTTATTTTATTCGTTTGCTAATCATCGCGGTGCAAAGTTTTAATCCATGTAATTTAGCTAAATCAAAAGACCTTAACCAATAACAAACATGGACTTATTTCTATTTCTAATTGAAATACGTGTTTGCCAGCGTTTACGTCTTTCACACTGGAACTTTTTCGGTAGCCTTGTGCGGATCGGCGAGTATCATAAATCTGACAAAACTACGGGAAACCATCAAAATCGGTCCCCTTTCATTGTTCACGCCTCCACATTATACTCGGCGGACCCCATCCTATGCATTTTTCTGAGGGAAACACTTCATCATGACGTCATCGTTAATAAAAAAAAAATTATTCCAACAAAAAAAGAAAAACCATTTCAGGAAAAAGCATTCATCGCTTATACGCAACTCCGCCATTTTCTTTTTGAAATATTTTTCTTTTTGCGAAATTGCTTACATCGAAAGTGCGAAAGTATCCTGCGTGCGCGTGATCGACTAAGGCATAAATAATTTTGGGCGCATACTTTGCGGTCAGTCGAGTATACCCACTTATCTACCCGCAGCGCTGCACTGGACGAGGTGCGGTCAAGCAACGTGCGCGGCGCCGCCATCCGCAAAGTGTACGAAACTGCGCGCGCCTCCATTGAGGACGTTGTTCCCGAGGAGTTCAGGGAACAGGCCAGACAGGCGTTTCCCGATTGGAAAACGAAAAGATCCACATTTAATAGGATCAGCCGCGAGGGGAGGATTAAGGATCAGGCTGGTGGGTGAATAGTAACTGTTGAGAACGGTTTTTGTCCGGGATTGATCGGGAAAACTAGCGTTCCAAAGATGTTTTTTTCCCCGAAATACAATTGAATATAATCTCAAAAAAATTCAAAAATAATATAAAATTAAATCTCTCTAAAAAACGCCGAGAGAAAATATAAATGAGACATTTTTTATATTTTCTTCTCATAAAATAAAATGAAATCTTCTTGGAAATACCAGGGAAAAAAAATAAATATAAGATTTTCTAGGTTTTCTTAGATTTTTAAAATCACAGATTTTTGTAACGCTAATCAAAACACAAACGCTTATCGCAGCGGAGTTAGAGGAAAGCTTGGAGGCGTCTGGCGGCGGCGGTTCTCGACCGGCGGAGGCGCCGTGCACCAGCGAAGCCTACGAGCCGCAGGCGTGCGCACAGCCGCAGAATGAACAACAACAACAACAACCACAACAGACACCAACGGAGTTGCCAGGCTCCCAGTCGGCAGTCGCGGTGCACATGAACGCGGCGCAGCAGGCGAACCTGTTCGCGCAGCAGAGCAGCGCCTTCGCCGCGCCCTTCCAAGTGCAGTGGCCCATGGTGCCCTTCCCGCACCCCGTGACGCAGGTCAGTTTTGGTGTTGCTCAACACGATGGCGGTTATTACGTTCAGTGGCGATCCATGGATGCCGTGGCAAGAATCATGTTGAAGAAAATTTATAGTTAAATTATTTGATGCTATCTCAGTGTTGAGGCACTCATTATAAACAATGTGCACTCATTATAAACGCATCTATCTAAATTTTTTACTAAATCTATATCCATCTAGATTACGTCTACAGTATACACGACACGACTGGAACTCCCAGCAAGTGAACTCTGCCTGCAAGTAGTAGTCGTTTGCATGCAGTTAGGACCGCTCTGCAAGTGCATCCGCGTTGAGAAAATATTTTCTCAAATCACCAATTTTTTCAATGCAAGCTGGGTGCATACTTGGATGGCGAGTGCACTTGCAGAGCGGTTCTAGCTACTTGCAGAGAGCTACTACTTGCATAGAGATATTTTACACGATCTAATTTATGTGCCACCGCAGCCATTCGTCCAACAGCATCAACAACATCAACAACAACAACAACAACCGAATGGCGGCGTGCTGGTGCCATCTGTCAACTCGTCAACTGCCACTCATTCGAGCGGCGCTGAGCACCAGCAGCAGTCGCAGCCGCTCAACGTGCAGCTGGTGACCAAGGGTGAAACCGGTGCGAGTGGGCCAGTTGGTACGGTGAACAAGAGTGTTGCCAAGGGCAAGAAAAGGCCGCTCGCGTTTGATGTTAAGCATTCGGCCAAAGGTGGTGAGTTTTCTTGGCTAATTCCGCATCTTTTGGAGTAAATACTAAGAATAGTTTTTGAAAAACAACAAATTTATTGGATTAAAAAAATCAAGGAGACGGAAATTCAGAATGCAACTTCACACAGTTTCTCATTCTCATATTTCTTGTAACTATTTGTTTGTAAAAATCGATTCCAGAATGGTGTTGTCGCTATTTGGCCCGATATGTGGGTGGACTAGTCAACGTTTTTTTGTGAATTTTTTAAAGTGTCAAAAATTATGTCAAACAGCAAGCAAACTTATAAAAATTTATGGAAAACTTCGAAATTGAACGGACGCACTCTCACGTGAAATTTCCGCGCCGAACTCAATTTTTCCAATTTTGGACTTGAATTGTAGGCCTCAATTGTATACACAGTGTTTCATTCATCATTCTGGTTCATTACCGTTTTCGTTTTCAGGTCAGGATCAAGTGCCCACATGCTCGGTACCAAATCATCTTATTGTGGATGGTGCAATGAAAAAGATATTGCAGCGAGAACTGCTCAAGTAAATATGCATTTGGATACTTTTTATAGGTAATTTTGTTTCATAAAAATATTCTTTTTTTATCACAGACACGAACAACGAGTATACGCAATAAAAGAACGCCTTGTGGAACAGGAAGTCGAGTGAGCTCTATTCGTTTTTTTGTTTATTTAATGGTTTCTTAATCAACGCCAGTTTCGTCCGTACACAGGTATTCAAAAGTAGCGCTCGATCAAGAATTACAACAGAAGCAGGAAATTGACCAAATGAACCTAGAGTAAGTGAATTTTTGCATTGTTTTTTTCCCCGGCTGTCTAGGTAGCTTCTATGAGTTCTATTCACACTAGTCATCATAAAGATAACATTGAACCAAATTGTTTCACAGAAATACCGTATTTCCTCGAATTACCCCCCCCCCCTCGAAATACCCCCAGGTGTTTTCGAGCTGGGAAAAAAATAAACCCCCCCTCGAAATACCCCCGTCTGGAAAAAGGTACATCATGTATATAAGGTACATGATGTATTTATTGATGTAAATTTGCATCGCAGCGACACATAGACTAGTGTATGTGTACCTATCTACATTGATATGTATGGAAATATCTTGTGAAGTCACCTTTATCACTGTTTTGGGTACGTCAAAGCCCATTCTTTACTACCACCCTTTACGAAAATTTCTGGCGAAATAATAAACCCCTCTCGAATAAGCCCCCCTCGAAATACCCCCCTCAAAATTTCACTCTGAAAAGATAAACCCCCCTGGGGGGTATTTCGAGAAAATACGGTAAATAGATCCATGGTTCCAAAAGTTTTTTATTTGTTTACCTATACTTCCAATGTAATAAATAATCCTTTTTTTATTTTAAAATTTATTTTTGTGCTTTTAACATATAAAAGCATTTAGACATTTAACTTCTATGGGATCAAAATTGGGCACTGGGTCGCGTGCTGTTCGTGATTGAATAACATGTTTTGCCCTTCTGTTAAATGTGTCCTTCTATTAATTAGAAAAAAACGGTAAAAATACAGTGAAAAAAATCGACACCGCAGACATTTGCGCGCGTGCAACGACTTGGCCCGCCAGCGGATGCAGCTGGAGAATGATTTATTGGAGGTGAAAAAGAAGAAAATGCTGTCCGAGATTGAAAGGTGCTTTTTGTTTTCTTTTAAAAAAAACACGTACTGTCTCATCGTTTTTTAAAACAATTTTTTAAACCATTGAACCACGTAGCATAAAATCGGGTCGGGCGCCGAAGTTGTATGTGAAGGGCGAAGCGAAGGGTGATCAAAGTGTGATGGAAAACGGTGCATCACCGTCGAACACTGACACTGCCGACGCTGAGATGTTATGATGTGGTCTCACCAGTGACGCGACATAATTAGTATTTAGATATAGTACTTATTACATTGCCAAACTTTTTTGTAATATAAAATGATCTATATATATAAATATATCTATTTCCTATTGCACATAATTTATACCATTTGTACATTTTGTATGATGCTGTGCTGAACTTCCATTCTGAAGCCTTGTTTCGTCCCATGACGATTGTTTTGTAAATACTAAAGTACTAAAGTACAATGTACGTTAATGCGGTTGGCACATTACACTCTGCGTGCATCAATGAATATATTCACATATATAAGAAGCTCACACTTCCTGATTTTGCTGAAAATGTTGTGTTCATCAGTCATTTGTGCAGTTGGTTAACCTCAAGCGCATTACTTAAAGCGTCCTACCTATTGTTACTTTTCAGTTTTCACTTACCACTTATGCAGTGTGGTTTTCTGTATCGTTCATAGTAGAACATGGGGAAATATGACACGGTGGTATTTTTCAATTAGGTACATATGTTGATTAACCTATTGTGCCTGCGCACACTAGTTTTCAACCAAAATTTCGAAAACTCATTTGATGAACACGTTTGAGTTTTCTAGAATGAGGTGTCCCTCAACTTCAGTTGCCGGATAGAAAAAATAAGAAGTCCAGAACAGTCAAATGCGCCCAATGCTGATTTATGAGTTTTCGAAATTTCGGTTGATAACTAGTGTGAGCAGGGCCAATCTAATCATACAGTTACGGGTTGTACAAAACAAACTTTATAACACATATTAGGTAAACTCATTCATTGATTAACCATTGACAATAACCCACCATTACCAACCAATTATCAGGCACAAATTCACCAGAGAAATTTGGAACTTTCAATGGCCGAATCGTTTGATGACATTGATGATCAGGAATACATTGATGATGATAGCACAAATTATTCTGAGCGGGCGACACGCTCAAGGAGGTACGCGACGAGGCGCAGCGCCACTAATATTGAGGATTGTGAATATGAACAAAGTGATGAATTAAGTGACAAGGAGCTTCTAAAAAGTGAGTGCCTGCTTTTTATTGCTTAGCTCTTGAAATACACTAAATTTTGGGAGAATATGTCAACCAAAATTTTGCATTAACCATAGTGAACCATATTGACAATAGTTGACGGCCGAAATTTTCAAAGCTAATAAATCACAAACACATTTTGAGTTTACTGGAATGAGCTGCTAAAACCATTCTACCACCAAAAGTAATGTCAAAAATAAGTCATTCGTTAAAAGTCCCCATTTCGACTTGCTTATTCTTGTATCCAATTTCGTGATGTTTAATTTAATTAAGTTGTAAAAAACGCCAGTGTGAGAAAAAAACACTTAAAATCTGATAAACTAAAATGTCTATAAAACAGATGTATCAGCTTTGGAAATTTCGATTGTCAACAAGTGTGCGAACTTCGATCCCATCTGATGTTTTTATGTTTTAAAAATTAAAAACTTAGGTAGTCGAAAACCCGGACGTATCGATTCCAGAACCCGCGACGGCGTACGTCGGCGATTTCGGCCCTATCGACGCTTGCCCCATGGGCATGAGTCAAAGGCAAAAGTTCAGCGTGTTGCACTGTCCCAGCCGCGTCGTGCCCGGACACATCTACAAGCTGATCTACAACAAGACTGACAAGAGGACCGCGGCTGGCAAGGTCTACTACAATTGTATCAATTGCTCCAGGGCGACTAAACACAAAGTCAGGCCGTTTGTGCTAGTCAAGTCGGTTTTGGGTGGTATTGTTTGTCTTTTGTTGCTGGAGAAGTTTCGCTGAATGCTAGTTATCGGTGGATTGCTATTGGCAGCGTATGGAGAATATGTTTTCTCCAAAATTCAATTAAAAATTGATCACATAAATTTTTATCACATCTCGCAGAGATGGGCGATTCGTGACTGATCCTGATAATCCGCGTACACCACATGTCTGCCTGGAAAACATGTTGGTTAAAAACTGTTTTATATTGTATTATATTCCCTCAAACAACCTCATTTAGTCAAACAAATCCAGACTGAAACACGGTGCGCCGCCATTCACGATGGGGAATGTCTACTCCGAACAGATTTTATTGTGAGTCTTCGTTGTGTCATTTTTCGTCAGATTGTTACTTATTGGTGCCGCGCACACTAGTTTACTGTCAGTATGGTAAACTCAATTTGGTAAACTCATAAATTAAATTTGAATGGCATTTGAGTTTACTGGAATATTGTGTTCGTCAGCTACAGTTGACAGGGTAAAAATAACTCATTCCAGTAAACAAAAATGCGTTAAAGGCTGATTTATGAGTTTTTTCCTAAATGTTTTTAATTTCATGGGAAAACTAAAAGATATTAACATATTATTTACTTCAGTGTTTCAATTTTGATATCTGAATCCGATATTGCTTCAAACACTTCGAATAGATTATTGATGCGGTAAGATGTTGCAACCATGGTTTGGACTCCAGTCTACGCATAATCTACTCGTTAGACACTAGAGTTACAAAAATAATGTGCCAATAATCCGTCAACAACCCATTTGCAGCGCCGTAATGCAAAAACTACGCACGGGCACCCTAACGGGGGTGTCAACCCGGCAAGTATACGAAACGGCCAAGGCGTCCATAGACACGGTGGTGCCCGAGCCGCACAGGGACCAGACCAAGTCCGTCTTCCCGCCGTATTCGAAAGTGCGCACTAGGATGCTGAGGGCAATGAATGCTAAAGCGAATCAAACGGATAACAGTTTGGAATTTGGAGGTGAAGGGGGTCTGAATGGTGGGTGTGATGCCAATGGCAATTTTTTCCGATTTTTCCAATTTTCCATTTTTCACACACACTAGTTTTCACCGTGACTTCTGTGAAAACTGAAATGGCGACATGGCGACATTCAGCCTACTCTTATTGTATGCTATATTTATGTGTTTTAGTTTTCGAATTTAAAGTTTCATTAATTTAAATTCGAATTAAAAGTTTCATTAATTTAAATTCGAATTAAAATTAAATAAAATCATTCAACCGTGTTGATAATTCTATATTTGAAAAAAATTCAGTTTTCCCACGAAGTCATTGTGAAAACTAGTGTGTGTAGGCTAGGGTTGGGGAACCGAACCGACCCGAACCGAACCGAACCGAGAACCGTGCATTATTTTGGAACCGAGAACCGAGAACCGGAACCGAGCTTGAGAACCGAACCGGAACCGAGAACCGGCACTTATACCCGGAACCGAAGTAAATACCTGAAAGAACCGAAATTTTCTAGGAATCTTAAAGTTTTTAAACAGCGTTTTTTCAACACCTACATCTAAGACTTTGAACAGCAGCTGAACATCTTGGTGCGTGTTCAGAATTGCAAAAATCATCTGTTTGCAAAATGATTGCGCGGGAGCGTGTAATTTCACATATACTCCAGCGACATTATACCTTACAATGAAATCTACCATATCCCACCTGAATAAAAGAACAAACATAAAAAAATTTCATCATATTTATCAAAGCAATTTATAATTTTTTAAATGTATTTTCGTTTTTTCAGATGGGGTATGGTAGATTTCATTGTAAGGTGTAATGTCGCTGCAGTATACACATTATCACATTCAAATAATAAGCTGTGTAATGCTCCTGTAGTATGAAATATCCAACCAATGTACTTACACATGTAAACTTGGGTACCTATATTGTTTTTCTATTATTCAGCCGATTATTACCCGATATCCGGTGATTTTATTACCCGGAACCGAAATTTTGATCATTTTAGAACCGAAAGAACCGAACCGGAACCGAGTTTAAGAACCGAACCGAGAACCGGAACCGAAAATTTTCAGGAACCGAGAACCGATACCCGAACCGAAATCTTTTGGAACCGAGAACCGGAACCGAAAATTTTACTTTCCCAAAATTCCCAACCCTAGGTTAGCTAGTGATGTGAAAAGCGCCAGAACTTTGGTGCCAAGCGCCAAAAGCGCCATGGCGCTTTTCCTACCCCCAGCGCCAAGCTCCAATGGGGCCAGAGCAAAATGGCGCCAAGCGCCGTGGCACTTTTTACTTTGGCGCTAGCGCCAATCATGTTGTTCCTGGCGCCGGTCAAAAATAGCGCCAAGCGCCAAAAGCGCCATGGCGCTTTTTGCTTTGGCGCTAGCGCCAGGCGCCAGCGCCATGTCGCTTTTACATCACTAGTGTAGGTACATTCGTGTAAGCCAGTTTTTTTTGTAACACTGGCATACTTTTCGCCCCGGTGCATCGGAAACGAAATAATGATTTTCGGCGATTGTCTGTGCGACACTTGGAGCCATCGATTAAGCAAGGCCGCCGTGATTTCTATTTGGCTCTTTTGTTTCGCTGGTAATCATTTCTGGCGTTTTAATCACATGCAAATGGTCGAAGTCACCTCAGGTTTACAAGGGCTTGCTTGCCCGGTTCGCGATCATTTTTTGCATTGTTTAACCCCGCATTTACTAGACTCTAGTTTAATATCAAGTAAGACAGATCACAGACATTAGTAACAACACTGCATCGGTGTTTCGCTTCAAACAACCTTTATATAGTTTTGCGTGTCAAAATCGAAGTTTTCAAATCAGCATTAGTGCTCTAAAATTTGCCCAGTCCACTCAGAGAATACCAAAGTAGTAGAGTTTCATTTTCGGAGCATCAGCTATACTTTCAGAAGTCCCCTACAATTTGAAAAACTTGTCTTTTTCATTTCGCAGGTGAGGATCGTGATTTAAATAGCGACACTTTTCACAGCGCGGACACATTCCAGCCGCAAGAAACTAGTGCCGATCACACGCACGAGTACTCGACACCCGATGATTCTAGAGGGGTGCGCCAAGAAGTGTTTCAGCAGCCTATTCCGACATTTGACACGGCGCACAATCAAAGCGGGAAAAGACGCAGAACTTCTCTGAATGCTGAAGGTTTGTTTCAAATTTATATTAGGATAATATCGTAAGAATTACTTATAAATGTGTAATATTGCCACCTAGCAGTGGCGTAGCTAGGGGGGGGGGGCGGGCGCCACCCCCCTTCGCGGGCCAGATTGAGTTGCTGACAGGGACGTAGCCAGGATTTTTGAGCGGGGGGGCGGATTGTATACGGAGCCCGGCGAACGGGGGGGGCGGCGCCCCCCCCCCTAAAATTTTACCCTTGTAGTAGGGGAATGGCGCCATGGCGCTGGCGCCATTCGTAGGCGCCACGCCATGGCGCTACTGGCGTTGGCATTGGCGCCAAAACAGCCGTATATGTCTGTATTTTACAGGCATATAGAACGACATGGACAGGAATTGAGTCCATTTTCACTGGCTTTGATGCCGCGGAGACCGGTCAGCCAAAAAAATATGTTGTGAAGGGAGAATGCGCGCTAGTGCGCAAAATTTTTTCAAACTGTCGACAAAATCGTCGTCTGAAAGTGCCATTTCTGGCACATTTTTTGGTCCGGCCCGGGAAGGGGGGGGGCGGCCGCCCCCCCCCCGCCCCCCCCCTGGCTACGTCCTTGGTTGCTGAGAATGGCACTTTTCTCTACCGATTTTGTAAACACGTCCGGCACCCAATTTTGACATTACTTGTGACACCCTATCTCCAGTTCTACGGCGCGCTAGAAGCTGAAACTTGGAGGAGGTATTGGTGCAACCCCCCTCTACATCACATGAATTTGGGGGGTCACGGCGACCACTCTCAGGGTGTGTCGCCCTAAGTGAATTTTTTTTTTGGCTTTTATGGTGTCCCACAGCAGGTTCGGCACCCTCTGATTTCTGAGCTGTGGGAGGGGTATAAGTCTAAAATTTTGGGGATGTGTATTCAATTACACTATTCAATAATGTGAGATAAATGTGAAAAATTTCTAAAAAATTCTATTATTCTCTAAAAAAACACCACCCCCGAATAGATGGATGACAAAAATCTCACTTTTTGGAACTTTTTTATTAGACACTTGAAGAGCTGGTTCACGATACTTTAAAGGGAATGGTTTGATGTTTAAAGTTATGTAAAGAACCATACCTCTCAAATTCATGCATTGCAAAATTTACTTGGGGGGATTTTCAAAGTGTACATTTTGTAAATTTTTGTTCCTGCAATGATGTCATTATGATGTCAGAAAATTCACCCTAAGTAAATTTTGTGATGCAGGCATTTTAGAGGTATGGATCTTTACATAACTTTAAACATCAAACCCTTCCCTTTAAAGTTTCGTAAACCAGCTCTTCAAGTGTCTAATAAAAAAGTTCCAAAAAGTGAATTTTTTGTCATCCATCTATTGGGGAGTGGTGTTTTTTTAGAGAATAAGCGAATTTTTGAGAAATTTTTCACATTAATCCCACATTATTGAATAGTGTATAGCAGGGGAGTGGTGTTGGTAACACAACCCCAAAATTTGAGATTTATACCCCTCCCACAGCTCAGAAATCAGCGGGTGCCGGACCTGTTGTGGGACACCAAAAAAGCCACACAAAAAAGTGCACTTAGGGAGACCCACCCTGAGAAGGGACGCCGCGACCCCCCAAATTCATGCGAAGTAGAGGGGGGTTGCGCCAATATCTGCCCCAAGTTTCAGCCTCTGGGGCACCCTAGAACTGGGGATATGATGTAAGAAGTAAAACCAAAAAATGGGTGCCGGTCGTGACTGGGAAGGTGTTTAGGTTGTTTACAATAATTTTGCGCGCAAGCGCGCATTTCGCAATCTCTCTTATTGTTATGTACGTCGCATGAGTATAAAATTCAAATTATTAAATGCGGTACAAATTTTCATACATTAACGTATAAAGGTGCCGCCCCCCCCCCCCCGTTAGCCGGGCTCCCTATACAATCCGCCCGCCCCGCTCAAAAATCCTGGCTACGCCACTGCCACCAAGTATTCATTTTTTATTTCTGTAAATGTTTCTCGCAGACAAGTTATCGTTTCGAATCACCGACCGTTTGCTCGAAGTTGTTATGGATGATAATTTGCGAAAAACACTGCAAAATGACATTTTGATGCACCAGCGTAGATTGCAGAAAGTGAACGAACATAAAGTGGAGCAACAAAAGAGGTTTGACATATAGATTTCTGTGGTTTTCTGCCTTGCCTTTTCACTTATGAATGTCTGTTTTTGCGTAGATATGATCGTATGCTTTATGAGCGCGAGCTAGCGCAAAGGAAACAAGTGGACAAATTAAACTACGAGTAAGTGACATTTAAGCATAAAACTGAAACTATAAAAATCTAAAAATTCACTTTCCCGAAGACACTTGCGCATGTGCAACGATTTAGCCCGACAGAGAATGCAGCTGGAAAATGTCCTAATCGAAATGAAAACTCGCAAGCTTCAGGCTGAACTCTCACAGTGAATTTCTTTCTTGCCTTCATGTTTTTCCGCAAAAAAATTAATGGAACTTTTCAGAGTGGATGATTCTGATGCAGCCGCAGCAAATTCTATTAGCAAACCGCGGGCAGGTGCAAAGCGAAAGTCCAGAAAGTCTGAATTGACAGGTCAAATTTCCTAAGGATGCATCTCACCGGTAAAATGTACGCTAGCATAATGTGTGTGTGGGGTGCTAAGTTGGTCAAAGTGCTGAACTTTTTCAATGTATACGTAGACGTAAAGTATTTATTTTTACTCGCTCCTGAGTACAAACAATGTAAAGTAATTTTTTTACTTTTACTTTTTACTCAAATGTAAGTAAACTATTTTTCCCCGGAAAACAAAAGTTGGTATTTCTGAGAAATTTTGCCTCAATTTTCACTCAAAATCGTCAATTTTCATATTTTTTGTCTATGTTCACCTTCAAATTCGCATATTTTCAGCTATTTCACTATATATGATCTTATATTATATACCTATTTTTGGCTATTTTTTTCTCTATTTTTTTGTTGACTTTTTACCCTTTTGTTCACTTCCATGGCTATCAGAAATACGTTTTCTGTACTCGAGTACTTTCAAGAAGTATACGTAAAGGCGAGTACAGGAACTTTTTTCAGAGTAAACGTAAACGTATTTACTGTGTACTCCAAATACGTATTCATCGACTATAGTGGGGTGGAGCTGCAGAAAACGATGTAAATACATATTTATATAATTTGTATTCACGCTTGGTATATATTTTTTGTTTTCTTTGGCCCGTCGTCTATAGTGCGTTTGTGTTTCGTTTTCCGTGAAAGTCTATTTTTTGCATACTATTTAAGGTTTGCGCAAGTAAATAGAAGATTCAGCACCACGTAGTGATCATTCCTAGTCGTTCTCACCCCTTCTACATAAAATGCGTGTTCGGCTAGGTCGGTTTTTCATTTTGCAGCTGTCGATATTTGAAAAAATAAATATCGGATTGTGTAAATCCGTTCATTGTTTATATGTATTTCGTTCACGGCGGAAATCACTGGTCGGCAAAAAATATGAGCCAATGTGGCACAAATACCACAATTTCCTGCATACGTGCTATTCTTGAGTTCACAATTTTGACTTTGCTCGTGCTTTGTCGTCGTCGTGCGACATTGGTAAGCAGGGGTTCAGTATGGGGGTTGGGGGTGAGCTTACCACCCAAACGCTCATGCTAGCTATCTCTCTATACCCGGGGCCGCTCAACAGACTATCTACCCCCCCAAAAAAATCTACCAGCCACATATCTATCCAAAGCGCTTTGTGCGAAATTTTGCCCTAATTTTCTTATAGATTATTTTCCCTAATAGATAATTTTCAACTATTTTTGCTTATATATGTGCTTATCTACGGAATTTTTGTTGTCAATTTTAACCTATTTTGAGCGAATTTTCCCCCTTTGTCCTTCTACACCTTGAAAAAGTCTATATATTGAACCCCACGACCCCCCACAACCCCCGAGGTTTTTAAGCTATTTTCCTCCCCTTTCTTTGTATATGAAGCCTCGGATGGGTCCAAAAAGACTAAACCCCTGTTGGTAAGGCTTGCAATGGTGCCAATGTTGCGGAAATTGCGCCTGAAAACCTGCCGCTTCTCAATCACTACAGTCAACCTTTACTGCAGAATCTCTCCAGGAAAAAACCAAAGACGCATCATGTACGCGGAGCCGTGTGACGAAATGGACGAATTCGAATGTGCACTGGACGATGAGCACACAGACGAAACGGGAGTAAAAAGGGGAGGCGGGGCGGTCCACTGTGACCTTGAAAACCCTATAAGCAGCGGCATTGGAAAGATTCTGGACGATGCGCGGACAAACTTCAAATTGGGCAAAAGGCGACCGCCTACGCGTTAGTGGGAAGCTTTGAAGTAACTGCTTTTGGCGCGAAAAGTGCATGTAAAAATTACGTGCGTCATCTGTTGCCGCATCGGGACCTCTGTTCCTTGCACACTTGCGATCGCATACAGATCTAGGGGCCAAGCTTTATTTAATACACTCGATGGCGTTGAAATAATCAGATTTTGGTCGTTCTTAAAAACAAAATTGTCACCGACTGCTTGACTTTTAAAAAACAAACAGAAACATTCAACATAAACAAAAACACTTATTTCATGTATATTTTATTGAAATTTTATATTGCCACTTAGAAATCCTGTAAATTCAAATTTCAGCCCCCACCGGCGATTTTGGCCCAATCGATGTGTGTCCGATTGGAATAACCACCAAATATCGATACAACATTCTGCATTACGCCAGCAAAACTGTGCCCGGGCACATTTACAAACTGAATTACGCCAAGACGTACGAGAACGGCAAGATTTTTTACACCTGTCTAAATTGTGCGAAAGCTAGCAAACAGAAAGTTCGGCCGATCGTTACGGTACAGTAAGTTTTTTTTTGTTTTCAGGTAGTCATGAAATGGTATTTGTACTGCTTCAATGAACTGATTGCTTTTTATACAGGAATGGTCGCTTTATAATGGATCCGGATTTTCCGCGAACTCCACACTATTGTACAGAAAAAATGTTAGCTGTTTTTGGCTGTCTTTACTCTTAGTGCCGAAAATGGATGCGCGACGACAAGTAATGTTACATTTTACCTTCGCAGCTTGAAGGAGGGTGCACCGATGTTCACAATCGGCCACCTATACTCAGAGCAAATCCTGGCGTTGGTTACATTTTATATTTTAAAGTGATTGCCCTCGTAAAAAAATTCCTTGACCCTTTTACTGTTGGTTTACACCACTAGTCGCGGTGTTTTTCTGAGCACTTTTATCGGTGAGAAATAGCGCCCAGGGGTTAAAGAAGTGGCAAAATTAAATGAAAAGTGAAGAGTGATGTAAAAAATAAGAGTTAAGTAAAAAGTGTTGCAAATGACAAAAATAAAATATTTAAAAAGTGGAAATGAACTCAGATCTAGAAAGCAGTTTTATCAAATCTGCTTGTCACTTGCCATTTGTCTCTCAACTTTTTACTTCACTTGCCATTCGTCCAATTACTTTGCTTTTACCATTTGCCATTTTACTTTGCCACTCGCGGAACCGGCACCAGAACCCACGAGTATAATCCGCTGTTACCTAACAACCCGTGCGTACCGCAGCGCCGCGATGCACCGCGTGAAGTCCGGCCAGCGCAACGGCGTCACCTACCAGCAGCTGTACGAAACGGCCAAGGCTACCATAGACACGGTGGTGCCCGAGCCGTACAGGGACCAGACCAGATTGGTCTTTCCTCCCTGGCCCAAGGCGGGCAAGAAACTGCGCGCCGCTGTACGATTCGCGCCCGGCTATAGCAAAAGCAAAGTTAGAGGCAGGCCGAAAGGGGGCCAGAAAATGGATGGTGTGTTTTGGGTGGTGGTTGTGCGGCACCGAGATTGTGTAAAAATAGATTTTTTTGTCATTTGGTGTTGCGGATTGCACGATTACACCATGTTAATGCGGTACACGCTTGATGGCTTTGAAAATGAAATGTATGATTTTGTAAATTTTGTATTTTCAGCTTGTTATTCTAAAATTAATAGTATATTTTTCTGAATATTTTTATATGCAGTTACGTCACTGTGCTCATCGTCTATAGACCTAAATGAGCAAATCTGTGTCCAAACACGTTCTACCATTTTACAGAGTCCGAAGAGATTCCACACACTGACAACAATGCGCCAGCAGATGAGGATGCATACCAGCCGCAGTGCAGCGCAGTTGGCACTATGCCAGCCCAGCAGTGCCATGCTTTTGCACCTACCTTTGGTGCTACTCCAATGGAGCCATGCGTGCAAAGTGGCGCTGATTCAAATAGTGTTAATAGTGTCAAGGAGAAGCGGGGCCGGCCCACCCATTTACTTGGTTGGTTTGCATGCTGTTGAATAGTGCTACAATAAGGTTTTAAGGGCAGGCTGATATATTGGTAGTGATGTTTCACACTGTAGAAGTATGTGGGAGCACATTGGCTCGATATTATATACTACACTAGCATATCACAGCTTATTATGACACCATAGCGTGAAAAAATTCAAGCTTTTACACTAAAAATGAAAAAAAGCAATGAAAACCAACACAAATGGTAATTTACATGTGAAATTGCTCGCATGCACGCAAAAAATGGTAAGTACGTAGTGCTTAGTATTAAATTTTTTGGCTGAGTTTAAAAAAAACGGTTTCGATGCTTGCGTTTTTTTATTTTAAAAAAACATTTGAAAAAAACCCCGGACATCCCACGCACCACATGTAAAATTCCCAAATAGAATATTTCAGATCCCCTCTCACTGGTCAACCACGCGCCGCATTTGCTCGACGCGTTCGTTGATGACAGCATGCGCAAAACGTTGCAACACGACATCCTGATGCATCACCGGCGAGTGCAGAAAATGAGTGAGCAGAGGCTCGCCGATGAAATACGGTGAATTTTTTCATCATTTCTTGCAAATCATTGTGAACCTGTCTTTATATTTATATTTATCTAACTTGAAGGTATGAACGCACGATCTATGAAAGAGAGCTGGCACAAAAGAAGCACACTGACAAATTGAACTTCGAGTGAGTATGCTCAGCATTTTCACTTTGCCTCTTCAGTGTGTTCGTAGTGTTGTTTAAAGTACTGAACTTTTTCAAAAGTAAACGTAAAATATTTGTATTTTACTCACAGATGACTACAGAAAACGTAAAGTATTTTTATTTCTTATTTTACACTGGCTGAAAGATGAGTAAAATACTGTTTTCCAGAGAAAACGTAATAATGAGTATTTTTTCCACGGAAAACGTAAAAATGGGTATTTTTCTCACAGAAAACGTAAAAGTGGGTATTTTTCTCACAAAAAGAACGTAAATATTGGTGTGTGTTTTTTCAATTTAGCTCTGAAATACATCAAAGATGTGTGCTTTTCTCTCCTGATAAGTATTTCTTAGGAAAATGTCCTATGTTTGTCACTTTCTGTCTGGCAAAATGACATTTTCGGTCCCCTTTAAATACGTTTTCTGTACTCGCATACTTTCAAAAAGTACGCGAGTATGTGAGTACCGGTATTTTTTTCGGGAGGAAACGTAAACGTATTTACGCAGTACGCGAGTATACGTATTTATCGAGTAAACGTAAATACGTTTTAACAACTACCGTATTTCCTCGAAATACCCCCCGGGGGTGATTGTTTCATTGTGGTCCCGAGAGGGTGGGGGGGGGGTATTTCGAGGGGGGTTATTATTTCACAAGAATTTTTGAAAACCATGTACGAAATTGTCGTCAGAAACGTACGCAGACGTCGAAAAATGCAACAAAAACCGCCATTTATAAGGTTCTGTAGACTAATATTAGTATGTAGATGGTATGTACACTGTTCTAACGTGACACCGACATTGTTTTAACGTGTGTTCTGCAGTACACAGAACACAAACTACAGTTATTGTCATGTACGTTCCCTTTACACTCAATTGGGGGGGGGTATTTCGAGGGGGGGTGATTGTTTCATAGTGGTCCCGAGAGGGGGGGGGGGTAGAACGAGGGGGTGGTATTTCGAGGAAATACGGTATGCATAAAATCAAGAGCATATTTTGCGCAGTCACCTTGACCAGTGCAACAAATTGGCCCGTAGACGAATGGAGATGGAAAATGAAATTCTTGAAGCTAAAGCTCGCAAACTTGATGCTGAGGTTAAACGGTACGTGGATTGTTATAAAAATAGATTTATCCGCTTGTTTTGTTTCGTTGCATGCAACAATTGTGCATTGCTTCCCCACACAGAATTGTTGGAGGTTTGCCAGTTCCTACAGAGAATGATGCTTCTGAGGAACCTGCGAAATTGCAGAAACAAGAGGTTGACTGTGATGATCTTCATTGATTATCAAGTGCTGATAACTCCACC
>OZ038450.1:15583187-15951600 GCA_964036195.1 Sphaerolaimus hirsutus
ATAACTCCACCGTTCGAAATTTATTAACATGAATGCACTAGTGGTTGTAAAAAACTGCAACTTTGTCCTAACAAGTAGAAAACTCTTTTATGATGCTAAGCATTAGCAAATATAAATGCAGTGTCTGTCTCTGTCGAACATTGCTCACGTGTATTTATATCAGAGCAGATTGCAGATAATTGCTAGTAGAAAGTTATGTTGTATATTTCTCTCATTTTTTTGGTTGTATTTTTCATATTTTTCTTCAAATGTACTCACTGAGGAACTTTCAAAAACGCTACTTACTTACAAACATGTACATTTGCATACATTTTGGAAAGTCTTTTGGAAAGTTCATTGGCATTTTCTAGTCCTACATGGGCATACTCTTTTGGTTCCTATTGTTAATATTTTACATGTTTATATTTGTGTATACATACATTTGTATTTACAGCTGCCCGAAAAGCCACTCTCAATCAGGGTCGTATCCAGGATTTTTGAGCGGGGGGGGGCTGCTTGTTTACGAGGGCCGGCGAACGGGGGGGCTCACCCCCCCTAATTTTTTTCACTATATAGGTACAAAAAGGCGTTTTGGCGCTAGCGCCATACATAGGCGCCACGCCATGGCGCTGTTGGCGTTGGCGCCAGCGCCGAGAACCGCTTCATATGTATGTAATTATGCATACATATACTGCAAAAAGTCGCAAAAATGTGTTGATTTCCAAGGATATTGGTTTTAAGGGACCGATCCGCTTAGAATACAATGCATGGGGAAGAAATTGCGTGCTTGCGCGCAAAATTTTTAAGAAACATCAAAAATTATATGGGAAAAGTCGCATTTTCCGCGACTTTTTTGGTCTCACCCCGGGAAGGGGGTGCGGGGGGGGGGCTGCAGCCCCCCCCCTTCCCGGAGTGAGACCAAAAAAGTCGCAGAGTAGCCCCCCCGCCCCCCCCCCCTGGATACGTCCTTGCTCTCAATGAAAAATAGAATTCCAGTCCTTATAAAAAAAAAACTCAAAGTACCCTGTGATTGGTGGATAGTTATTATCCAGTGTGGCACCGCACAATTATATACTTACATACATACATTGAGACTTCTATTGTATCCTTCCTTCCTTTATATGCCGTCGCCCCTTTTCTAAGATACTCGCAGCGTCGCTGACAAGATGTACGATGACAATAGCTATTGTGACGAAATTGAAGATGACGACTGCATATTGGAAGACCCGCAGGACAATGACAATGACCACGACAGCCAGTGGACTGATGGTCAGCACAGTGAATTTTTTGACGGTAGCAATTCGGCGCTCAGAGATGGTGTCGTCAAGATCCTGCTAGATGCAAATCTGGATCGTAAAGTGAAAAACCCCAGAGTGACCGGTCGGTTTACAGATTTTCTCGCGTGGTTTTCAGTGGTAGTTCGGAGGCTAAGCCTGGTGGTAGCAGAATTGACCGTACCATAATGTTTACCGCAAAATTGAAGATCTACTGTACAGTTTACCGCAAAATATAAAATTTACCGTGCCGTACCATTTACCGCAAAGTCTGCCACGCCCTAATTAAGCCACTTCTACGCGCTGTGGAGTGTTAGACACAAATTGCTAAGTCGCGGTTCTGCTTTTGCACGTTTCCTGATGCACATTTTGATGATTAATTTAATTTATCAATTAACGCATTAATTGATACCATGTATAATTTACGGTCTCGTCTAATCATCGCAGTAACGGGCGATTTCGGTCCGATCGACTCTCTGCCCCTGGGTCAGACGACCAAACAGAAATACAGCATTCTGCACTACGCCAGCCGCACCATGCCCGGCCACGTGTACAGGCTGGCGTTCGTGAAGCGCGCCACCACGGGCAAGCTGTTCTACACGTGCAACAATTGCCACACTTCCAGTCGGGCCAGAGTCCGGCCGTACATCTCTGTCTAGTGAGTCGGGCTTTTTCTTTGATTTTTCGCAGAATGGTAATTTTTGTATATATTCAATCTATTTTCGAATTTGAGACCCATGTATCGTACACATACAAATATTTATGTATTTATACAAATATGAATTGAACTTTCGCGAGCTGCGGTGCGTATGCCCAAAATATTCTTCAGCTCTCTTTGCATTTGGGCCATGCATCCACCTACCCCCCGCACCCTGTAAAATGACAGACACTTTTCAAATGTCATGCATGTTGTCAAATACCCAGTAACGTTTTCTTGTATAAATTTTACGGAACGTTTTACATGACATTGAATAATATTAGTCTTAAATTTGAAATTTTGTTCGTGATTGGCTGTTAGGAGCGAATATTTTAACCCCTCCAATGTATAAATACTGGCTAGTGATGTAAAAGACGCCAAGCGCAAAAAGCTCCGTGGCGCTTTTTTCGACCTCCAGCGCCAAGCGAGAAAAATAGTGTGAAGCGCTATGGCGCTTTGATTTGTTCCTGGCGCCACAAAATTTGGCATTTTGTTCCTGGCGCCACAAGAAATTGCGCCAATCGCGCCATGGCGCTTTTCTTGGGCAGTGCGCCAAGCGCCGTTGGTGCCACAGCAAAATAGCGCCAAAAGCACCATATCGATTTTTGCTTTGGCGTTTTGACAACACTAATCATGGCTACCCCTGATTCGTCAGAGCAACGACAAACTGTTTCACTGTCATATTTGTATGTATTTATTATTTAATTTTCTCCACTTTTTGTTCAGCAACGGACGGTTTGTGTCAGATCCGGATAACCCACGGATGCCACACTTCTGCACTGAGGACATGTAAGTGTTATCTTTTTGGTTTTTATACATTTTGCACGAAAGAAATTTTGTTGGCTATTTTTCGAGTTTCTTTTGAATAACATTCCATTCAAATGTATATTCATTAATTTATATCTACTGGGTTTCTAGTGATCAAAATCATTTTACAGTCAGCGGTGCGGCACGGCTCCATACACCATCGGGAACGTCTATGCAGATTCCATAGTTGCGTATGTTATTTGTTTGTCTAATTTGGATACAGGTGTCTCCAGGATTCTGACCCCCTATTGGAGACCCCTGCAATTTGGTATAAGGTGTATGTAGGTATACTACCAAGAACTGGAAAATCAGAGAAGTCACGAAAAGATCATATATTTTTTAATAAAAAGTGCATACTTTTTGAAAACGTAATCGTATCTGTGCACAATCTTGTTTGAGCAAAGCAAATTTGAGTTGGCATTTATCCGAACTGCTTTTATTATGCGCACTGCATTTTCATTGACATTGCAAGTTTTTTTGTCAAGCATAACCAGGGGTTTTGTAGATTTGGACCCCCGCGGGGGTTCATATAGATAGTAAATCGCTTCTCCCGAGGGATAGATAGCTGAAAAAATTTTTTGGTAGAGGGTAACTTCCCCCAACCCCCCCCCCCTACTAAACCCCTGAGCATAACCGTCAAAACTCCACCTCAGCGCCGCAGTGGAGCAAGTCCGCACGGGTGCGCTGAGCGGCGCGTCAACTCGTCAAGTGTACGAAACAGCGGTGGCGTCCGTGGACACGGTGGTGCCCGAGCAGTACAGGGAACAGACCAGGGCCGCTTTTCTGCCATATGAGAAGGTCAGAGGTCGCATGGCTAGGTTGCCCAAGTTTATCAAGGAAGCGCAGGCGCAGAGCAGCGCTGAGGCACATGGTAAGTGGGTGGATTTCATGTTCACTTGGATGATATCCCTGCGCGTTGCAAAGTACCCTTTCAAGTTTTTTGAGTTTCTGATCCCGGAAAAAAGTTTCAGGGTATCTGAAACTTTACTTGTCACTTCATCGAACGTTTCACTGTTTTAAATGGCAGTTTAGTGGGAGTTAACAGTTTACTAAACCGACACGCAAGTTACCAAAATACCAAAATAAAATGAAACTGAACATCCAGATCAACCGGCGGACACACATCCTTCGGACAATCATGCGACACTGACACATACCCAACATTCCAATACTGGGCAAGTGCCAGGACAGGTGGTCCACGGACCTTCAGCTGGCACTGAGCCAAATACAAGTCAAGAACCAGCGGGGCCGCTTACTGGGCCGGCGGGCGAACGCAGTTTCGGCACCAGAAAACGGCGCAAGGATGAACAAGCTGAAGGTGCGTGAATTTGGTCAAAATCGTCACTGGCAAAGTTATTATGACTATGCACGCGTTTTTCGATTCCGATAGTTCGTTTTCGTAGGATTATTATCATGTCAATTTTTTGTGTTTGTATCAAATCATTTCACGAAAAATACTTTCTAGACAAAATAACACGCCATTTTTGTTTAAATTGGACACACGAAATTTATCATATGCCTAAACTGGGGGAATTATTTCAGGTGAAGGAATTATTCGAGCGAATACGGTAAATTAAAAATGTATGAATTTATAAGTCAAAACCATCAATTTTATCGACTATGAATGTCTCGGAATCTCGACTTTATAACCGTACAAATTTAAAGGTACGGCGCACGCACAACACCCCGCGCCGTATAAGAAATCCACGAATGGAAGAGTTGATACGACACCGGCAAAATCTGTACACCCGACTTCTACGCGCGTATTGGAAATGGTGCTGGATCACGATATGAGAAAATCACTGCAGGATGATATTCTCACGCACCAGCGTAGACTGTTGAAAATGAAAGAACAGTATGTTTTTCTGACCATACTTCGATTTCATCGCTGTAACTTTTTCACACTCAAACTGAATTTTTCAACGCAGGTATGAGCAAACTGTTTACAGCAGAGAACTGTTGCAAAAGAGACAGATGGATCGAATGAACTTTGAGTTAGTCAAAACATTGTCGGCATTCGGTCTGACGTTATATAGAGTCCTGACTCCATAATATTGTTTCTACCGTATTATCGAATTAACCTACCCAATATACTCGAAACCCCTTTCGAAATACCCCCTTGCCCTTAGAAATTGTAAATGATTCAAACTACATGTTGTGGGGTGAGTTTAACCCCTTCCCCTTTTTTCTGCGAAAAATGAACGTCCTCGGAGATTTCGAGGGTATAGGAAATATTATTGTAACTACGGCATCACTAAGTAGCAAACTAAGTTGAAGATGTAATGCTGTAATATGGCTGTGAATTAAGCAATTTACAGTTTGAAATTTGTCACTTGACGGGCGTGGATAAGAGTGTGTCCAACAAGTATTTACCGTATTTCCTCGAATTCCCCCCCCGGTGGTTTATTTTTTCAGAGTGAAAATTTTGAGAGAAAAGCGTGAAAAAATGCAACAATAACCACTATTTATAAGTTTTTACAGCCTTATATAAGTATGTAGATGGTATAAACGATGTTCTAACGTAACATAGTAAGTGTTTTGAACGTCTGTCATGCATTTCCCGGACCACAAATTCATAGTTCCCATTTTGAGGGCGGGTGGGGGGGGGGGTATTTCGAGGAAATACGGTAGTAATTATTCTACTGTCACAGTACACACACCCATAAAACAGAAGAATTTGTGATTGGAGTCAGCTCTACAATTGATTGGAGGTAATGTGTGACACAAACAAACCATGCTCGAAATCTGCCATCTTTTTACTATTTTACATTTTTACAGTGTCTTCACAATTAATAGAAAAATAACCGCAGTCACATGAACATGTGCAACAAGTTGGCGCGGCGCCGCATGCAGTTGGAAAATCGCTTGGTAGAAGCCAATGTTCTCAAGGTGGAGGCTGAGACAAGAATGTTGGTTTTTGTTTTTACTTTTTGTTGTTGTTTTCGTTCAAGCAGTCACCATTTGTTACCAATTTCAAGGATGGAACAGGGCAAAGTGATAAATGAAGTTATTGAATGCAGCCAGAAAAGGGAAATCCACAGTGATGAAGAACCTTTGTCGTCCTAATTGTTTGGTGACATCGGGTGTTCCTTTATATCCTATTTACCGTATTTCCTCGAAATACCCCCCGGGGGGTGATTGTTTCATAGTGGTCCCGAGAGGGGGGGGGGGGTTAAACGAGGGGGGGTATTTCGAGGGGGGGGGTTATTATTTCACAAGAAAATTTTTGAAAACCAAGTACGAAATTGTCGTCTGAAACGTACGCAGACGTCGAAAAATGCAACAAAAACCGCCATTTATAAGGTTCTGTAGACTAATATTAGTATGTAGATGGTATGTACACTGTTCTAACGTGATTCCGACATTGTTTTAACGTGTGTTCTGCACTACGCAGAACACAAACTGCCGTATTTGTCATGTACGTTCTCTTTACACTCAATTTGGGGGGGGGGGTATTTCGAGGGGGGGGGGTGATTGTTTCATAGTGGTCTCGAGAGGGGGGGGGGGTCAAACGAGGGGGGGGGGTATTTCGAGGAAATACGGTATATGTAAGTATAACGTGTAAAATTTGTAAATTATTTCTTCTGTATATTCATGTGTGCAACTTTGGCGGCCTGCGCACTACTTGACAAGTTGCGTACTGCGTTCAGTTGTGTACTAGAAAATTTAGAATTTGGTGCTAGCGCCAAAACAAACATAGTGCCACAGATAAATGGCACCAAGCACAAAGAGCGCCATTGGCCGTTTTTGCTGTGGCGCCACCACCAAATTCTAATTTTAAGTACGCAACTGAACGCAGTACGCGACTTGTCAACTAGTGTGCTGGCCGCCAATATGTAAATATATTATGTCGTACATTGTGTGTTCGTGAAAATTTATCCATTCATTCCATTTGTGTGAATAAAAAAATATTTAATAAAAAGTCATAATCAAATCAAACGTTATTATCAAGGGTATTGCGTGTTCACTTTCACATGCTTTGCTTGATGCAATCTACCTAATTTAAATATTTGCTGTGATTTGAGTAAGGTTCTACATTCATTTGCAGGGTACACATTTGAGGCGTACAATTCTAAAAGTCTACAAGTCCAATATATGAAAATTTCGAGTTAGGCCCGGAAACGTCATCTGTGACTACTTCCGCAAATTTTTCATCATTTTCCATAAATTTTTTGACCTCACATGCCCATATGGCATAGTGCCAAATCTGACATTTTTGGGGAAAAATACAAAAAATTTGGGCAAGAAGTCGACAAGTCCGCTTAGTTTTGGGCTAAAAGTCGACAAGTCCATCCTCCGCGTCCTTTTTTTATGGGAAAAAACGCAAGAAATGTGATCAGTCCACTATGGGCACCGATTTCTAAAAGTCGACAAGTGCATAAATTTCCCATACGGGAGGCGCAGCGCAACGCGGGCGGGAACAAAAATGTTCTCGCGTGCAAGAAAGCGACAAGTCCATTTCCCTCCCAAAAACAGTTTTGCTCTGACCGAATGGAATTTTATGGACACCCCATTTTTCACATGACGTTGAGATTAGGGGCTGAAAATTTGACACTTTATTGTCAACATATGGAGCTTGATGGAAAGCATGAGAGAGCCAAATTGGACACGCACCACGGGCCTGCAATTGGGTTCATAACTTAAAATGCGATTTACTTAAAATCACATTTTGTGGACTTGTCGACTTTTACAATTAGACGCCTCATTTACATTACGTCTGCCGAACAAGTTGTTAGCTGTATCAAACCATAGCGACCAAATCATTGTAAAAGAATCACCGCAAATGAAAAAATAAACATAAGCATATGGTGCTCCACAGGAATCTCCAATCGGGGGCGGTAACACAGCTATCTATCTATCTATCCCTATTTTGAGCTATTTACACCTACTTTTAGCAATTTTACACCGTTTTATTCCTTCTACACCTTGAAAAAGCCTATATATTTGGCCCCGCAACCCCCCAAACACCCCTCCCAAACCCCATCCCAAATCTAGGAGACCCTCGGTGCTCCACACGCCCTAGACTCGTTCCCGTCGCAGATGTCGTCGCCCAACTCCGAGTCCGACGCCAACTCGGTCGCGCCCGACTACGGCCGCATGGACGAACTGCCGCACGGCTTGACGCACCGCCGCGGCGCGGCCATCTACACGCGCAGCAGGGCGCACCCGGGCCACTTGTACAAGTGGCTGCTGCACCAGTCCAAGCCGCCCTACAGGACTTGCCTGTGGACGTGCGTCCACTGCAGGAAGATTAGGGGGAAGGAAGAGTGCAATGTGCACTCAATGGCTAGTAGTACTAGGTGGGTGGGGGGAATTTAGTTTGGTGGTGTTTTTATTTGAAGGTGGTGTTTTTATGCAAGGTGGTGTTTTTATTTGAGTTGGTTGTGAAAACCTTTGATGCGGATTGTACGTATTTTATTGTCAGCTTTTGAGGCTGGGACAAGCTAGTAGCCGGGGTCGCTAATGTGGGTGTCTAAGCCCCCCCCCCCAAAAAAAAAAATCGGCCAGTTATCTATGTATCTATCTCGCAGGCAGCTCAGCTATCTATTTATGTATCTATCTCGGAGGCAGCTCAGCTATCCATCTGTCCCCAGGCAATACTTCGTCTATTGTCCCCTGAGCCCCACTCCTCTGTCTATTTTGTCGAGCGAATTTTGACCGATTTTTTCCCGTACTGTTCCCCAAAATCGCTAATTTAAATATGCTCCATTTGCTCAATTTCCATCTTAAAAGTTAAGATTAATTAAAATTAAAAGTCGTTTGAAAAAATTAGATTTTTCCAACTCTAGTCGAGTATCCCTCTACTCAGGGACGTATCCAGGATTTTGGAGCGGGGGGGGCTGCTTGTTTACGGGGGCCGGCGAACGGGGGGGGCTCAGCCCCCCCCCCTAAAATTTTTCCCCATATAGGGACGGAAAGGCGTTTTGGCGCTAGCGCCATACAAAGGCACCACGCCATGGCGCTATTGGCGTTGGCGCTAGCGCCAGGAACCGCTTTATATGTATGTAAATATGCATACATATACAGCGAAAGTCGCAGAAATGAGTTAATTTCCAAGAATATTGGTTTAGAGGGACCGATCCGCTGACAATGCAATGCATGGGGAAGAAATTGCGCGCTTGCGCGCAAAATTTTTATGAAACGTCGAAAAATATGCATGAAAAGTTGCATTTTCCGGTACTTTTTAGGTCTCACCCCGGGAAGGGGGGGGGCTGCAGCCCCCCCCGCCCCCCCCCCTGGATACGTCCTTGCCTCTACTTTTTTCAACATTTTTTTCCAGCGACGGCCGTTTCACCACCGATCCGGACAATCCCAAGAATCCGCACGTGTGCACCATGCCCGACTCCAGCGGCGTGTTCGACGCGTTCACCGAGGCGCACATGTACGCCGAGCTGATTGTGTTGTCAGTTGATTTTTCGCTTTTCTTTTGCGCAGCGTGCTGTTGTATTCTGGTGCCAATCCCGGTCCCTGTAAAATGTCAAAAGTCATGTATAATCAATGCTCGTCAAAATGGCAACCGAGTATCCATTTTGCAGGGCGTTTTACACGAGTTTTGACATTTTACATGACATTTGACATTTTACAGGACATTTTACACGATTTCCCCCGGTCGATTCCCATATCATGAGGTGACTAACCGATAATGAACGTAATTTTTAACAGTGTTTCCGTCAAGCGCAATTTCACATTTTCTTTCTGCAGAACGATCAAAGAACGAGTGCGTACAGAAAACTTGGGTCAAAGGCAAATCTACAATGAAGTTGTGTCTAATTTGCCGCAACTCGTGCCGGCGGAACACTGCCAAAAAGTGCGCGAAATGCTGCCCAAATACAGGAGCCTTTTGGGATCTCTGCAACGTGCGAAGTCAAAGCGGCGGGCCGATGGTTTGATAATTTTGTGCTCATGTTTTTTACTCTGATTTACCTCTGGTCTGTTGAAATTTTGAGTTGTGCATCTGAACGTTTTCTGGGCGCAGAAGCGTAACTAATATTTATCTTAAAAAATCAAATTTTTTTGATGAAAAACAAACGTACCAAAAAAGGTTGAAGGACTTCCTGGTCCTTTAAGCAATTTGCTTGTATGCTTAACATTATCTTCTTATATACTCCGCGGATTGCATGCTATGCATTTTTCTGAAGGAAACACTCCACCATGACGTCATGACATAAATAAAATATAATTTGTTCCAAAAAACGTTGCAGGAAAAAAAATTCGTCTCTTGTAAGCGACTCCGCCTTTTCCTTAAAAAATAAATATAATTTTGTTCTTTTTTTTCGGAAAGTGCGTGCATAAGTATCCTGCTCACGCGTTATCTACAAAGACATAGTAATTTTGGATGAATAAATACTTTGTGGTCCACCGAGTATACATTTTTCTGTTCGGCAGATTCGTATTTCCACATTTTAGTTCCACATTCCAAAACGCACAACTCAAAATTCCAATGTATAGTGCATCAATCACCATAAATCATCAACTCACAGCACTAATCGGGAATCAAACTGACGATGCGGTCGCACCACTGATGAACGACGACGATGAACCAAAACCAATGTACTCGCTCAGCCAGTTCCAGCAGCAGTTGAGCTTGGGCACTACATTCGCCGCCGACATGTTTCCGGAACTCGGTACGAATGAGCCATCGACGAGCGGCGCGCCTGCGACAAATGACTACGGCGCAGTTGAGGGCGATGCTTTGCAGTTGGAAAGTGAACCCAAACGGTCCAGGTTGGATACGGAGGAAAAAGTTAAGGCTGCTAAGAGGAAAGGTCAGTATGAGTTTGAGTACGAGTATAGTTTTTGTGTGGTTTGATAGGTATTTTTGGCGAAATATTTACTTTAAGCGATTTCTCCGCTTTTAGCCAAATACACGCCTGATCGATTTCCACTTATGAGGCTGGCTGGCACCTCGCCAATGGATGGTACTTTGAAGCGAGCCCTGCAAAATACGCTGGTCAAGTCGGTTCACCGATTTACTTCTTTTTATTTTTAATATCCAACAGTGACTTAATTTTTCACGCTTTTTTTAGACATGAGCTGCGGATGTTTTCTGCTGAAGAACAGTCCCAGACACGAGGTCAACTGTGAGTGACCGTTTCGTTGTTCAAAGTTGAAACGAATGTATTTTATCGCGAGTGCACAAACGAGCGCACAAATTTAATTACGCAGGCATGAGGATCGATTATTGACGGCGAAAGAGAAATCGGCTGAACGGATAGCAGAGTAAGTTTTGAAAAAGTTCCTTTCCGAGGCATATATATTAATGGCGCTACGCACACTGAAGCCGAAATATTCGGCATACGCACGTTTTCATATGCCGAATCCGAATTGAAAAATTGCCGTTCGGACGTTTTAAGTTCGGCATTTAAGGGGCCGCCATATTGAATTTTGAAAACGTGCGCACGATATTCGGACAAATTCGGACGAATTTGAGCGTTAATTTTTAGATGCTAAAGTATGTCGAAAGCAACATACTTTGGCATTTTCTACGATCAGGACGATAGCTGAATGTGTGTATTTACCGTATTGGCTTGTGTACCGTACCGTACTCGCAATTTCGACAAGTGTACATTTTTCGCAGTTCAGCATTCAACATTTCATCTGATTTTGCCGAATGGTTTCCGCATGTAAAAGTGTACGCATCTTTTGAATGCTGAAATACATGCTGAATTGACAAACAGCCTAATTTTCAAGAGTACGGACGATTTAAGTTCAGCAAGTTTTTTTCTATTCAGCATTTAATTCGGCATTTGTCAAAAACGTGTGTATGCCGAATATTTCGGCTTCAGTGTGCGTAGCACCATTAGGTATCTCATGCATACTCGGATGACATTACGCCGTACATTTTTCCGGGGGAAACACTCCATCCTGACGTCATACCCGAAACAGTCAGCGTACGCGCAAATCTTATTTTTTGTGGGCAGTCGGTTCATAAGTTTTCTGTTGGCCGTCTGCCAGCCGAAGACATAAATCATATCAGAGTATCATGTCTGCCGAGTATATATGCACATAAATATATGTGATATACGCACATCCTTACCTTATTTATGTTTGATAAAAAAATTCTCTGGTGTTTTTCAATATTTTTGTATTTATGTGTCAATATTTATTACGCAGGTACCAAGTTGTGATGCAACAACGTGAACTGGAGCAGCTTGAATCTATGAACAAGTTGAATATTGAGTAGGTTTTGTTTCGTATTTACAACTATATGAATATTAAGTTCTCAAATATAAGATGAAAGTATTAAAATTATGAAATTTGATAAGCCGTTGTTCGATCGGCTGTGACAAACCGTGGTGATTTTTGGGAAACTTTGGAGAGTCATTATATGGAGAAAAAGACATAAATACAGTAAGTTTACGGGGGGGGGGGGGGTGTAGAGGGTCGAACTGATGAAAAATTCTAACTTAAGTATTCTCTGATTGGACCCTTTGAATCTGCTTCACCGACTACTAATTGTCTATAACTCATCACACATCACAGACATGCGCGCGAGTGCAACAAGTTGGCCCGTGAGCGAATGCGTCTCGAAAACGAACTCATTCAGGCTAGAACTCGCAAGGTGATCGCCGAGGCGAAACAGTGTGTTTTATTTTGTTTGTTTAAAAAAGTAAACTTGTCACTTATTCGTCAAATTTCAAATTCAAACAAAACATTCTACGTGCAGAATTGAAACTGGCAAGGTGCCAGCAAAAAGTGATTGCGAACACGTGGGCAGTGGTGACGGATCCACCCCTAGTGACATTGCGGGTGATGTGGACGCTAATGCGGATTGATTTTGAAGATTTTGTTTTCATTTTTATTTTGTATAACCGGAACCCTTGACGCCCATTTGTTTATTATTATATTATGGCCTTTTATATATTTGTTTATATTGAGAAGCTTGGAAGTTTTATTTGTGATAATTCCACTTTGTTTCTGATGATGGAGGACCCCGATTCCTTAACCAGCCAGAGTTGTTAAAATTACTTAACTTTTTTCAAAGCATATGTGTATGTAAAATACTATTTACCCATACTCGTGTGAGTGAAATTTTTTCAGGATAATGTAGAAGTGGGTATTTTTTCTCTGGACACTGTAAAAGTAAGTATTTTTCTCCAGAAAATGTACAAGCGAGTGCTTTTCTTCATAGAATATGTAAAACTAAACATTTATCCAGCCGTTTTCAGAGTTTACACCTTTATATTCCATTGTTAAAAACTACTATTTATTTTTGGTAACTAGTTTTTCATTCGCATTTTTTAGGATACACTTAATTTGAATTAATATTTATGAATTTCCGACCGACCGATTTTCTCGTTTCCTCTGCGGAAAATGTTTTATAAAAAAAAAATTCTTTTGTTTTTCCTTTACAGTATATGCGCGTTGAAGATTTTCTTGATTTGAAATTCACATCGGCATATTGATGTCGTATGTATTTACACCCTTCTTTAGGCTTTGTTTCCCGACCTTATCGTGTGCAATCGTGTAGCGATGTAGAGAATACTGTAGTTTAGGTGGACCTTGTACCTCTGCGAGTACTGGTGACCTGCAAGTATTTAATTATGACTGCCCTGAAAGTATGCACCTCAGATAGCATTAAAATGAATAATTTTTAGAAAATATGAATAAATATAATCTCAGACAATCTCACTGAATGAAAATATAATCAAAATATTAATCTGAAATCTAAATTTAAATCTTATCTGAAAAAATTCCAGACAAAATATTAGAAATCATCAATGGGATCTTTCTAATATTTTATTCTCATAGTAGAAAAGCCTGGAGAGAGTGTAAATAAGTATAAAAATTGTTTTCTATATTTTCTGATATTTAACAAATAAATAAATATCCTCAATTTTTTCATGGCTTACCCGGCTATGCTTAAGATAAATTTAACATATATTTTTGTTTTGATAAATTTTCTGACATTATATTTAATGGTAGGTTTTGTGGTGCTTACTTGCGGGGCAAGCGCACGTGCATAGGGGCCGCTACTACTTGCAGAGAGAGTCATCAAGGTGATGCACCTCAGAAGCAACACAGCGTGAAAAGAAGCAAAACCCTTTGTTTTTCATCAATAATCACTCGGTACCCAAACGATGTCGGGCGCCAAGTTTTTAAGTCCCAATCATCCATTGGCACCAGCACTATTTGACCTATAAATATTGATGTAGGCTCCCTGACTAGGGTTGGCCGATGTTTTTTTTAAACGTTTTTTATTAAAAAAAACGTTTTTAAAAAAAAAAAACATGACGTATGAAATGTTTTTTTATTTTAAAAAACATCGACAGAAATTTTTAGTACTAAGCACTAGGTATTTTGCAAAATTTTTGCGCGCAAGCGCGCAATTTCACACACAAATTGACATTGGTGTTTGTTTTCATTGGTTTTGTGGCATTTTTAGTATCAAAGTATCCATTTATATATGCTACCATGGGTGAATAAGCCGTCATATGTTGCTGTAGTATATAATATTGAGGTAATGTGCTTCCATGTACCTCCACAGTGTGTAACTTCACTCCCAAAGTAACAACCTCGTTTTATAACCTTGTTTGATCACTATTCCGTGCCAAACTTGACCTAAAGTCACGAACATTCGACTATAAGGCGATATACGAACGATATGTCGACGAAAAATGGATATTTTTGACACAAATCACCACTTATAATGCTATCCCATGGCTCCACAGACATTATATGGTCATATATAACATCACAGAGTATTGCCACTGTCTGATATACCTATATATGTTGACACAAGGTTATATCTGGGAGCTTTTAAAAAAAAACGTTTTTTATTAAAAAAAAACGTTTTTAAATTAAAAAAAACGTCGAGTTAAAAAAAACGTTTTTTTTCCAACCCTATCCCTGACCACGTAAACCCGCTGGCCATGTCCACCCGACTGCCATGTAATCTACCCGCTGGCCATGTAGACCCCGTGGACATGTAGCTAACTGCATGTAGCAGTTAGAAGTATTTAGTTGACAAATGAAATAACATCGGGAACCGAAAATGATGTTTTGAACATATTTGAGTTTACTGGGATGAGGAGTCTGTCAACTACAGTTGGTAAAATGCCTGGAAAAATATAAGGTGTCCAAAACGCATTAATCAGTTGAACATATTTCAGTTGTCAACTAGTGTTCAAGCAAAGATCAGGAACGGATTGGTAAACGGTTGAAGTATCGATAAAGGAGGCTATGTGTGCCGCGGCTACATGTCCGCCGGATCTACATGGCCAGTGGGTTTACATAGCCGCCGGCACAGGGTCTAAATATAAAACTCTCACCATGCAGATGGCTTCTCCCAGCGGCGAATGGGGCTTCGGGCGGATAGACGACCTGCCGCACGGCATGACGGAGCGCCGCGGCGCCATGATCTACTCCCGCAGTCGCGACTTTCCCGAACACATCTACAAGTGGCAGGTTTTGTTCGGCCCCAATATGACCACCACTCGCAAAATGAGGTGGCGCTGCATACACTGCCAGAGGATGAGGGGAAGGGAGGATAAGAGGACTTCGTCCGTTGGGAGTGATCCGTGAGTTCTGGCTGTGGGGTCATTTAAGATTTTGGTGGGTGGTGGAAAGTGTGTGACCCTGTCAAGTGTCAAATTTCGGTCGACAATGTAACTGTCGTTATATCAGTAAGTTTCATGGGATAGTACAGGTTGAAATTTCCTGTAAACCACATATCGTAAGCATAATCTATTTTGCCTGTCGCTTGACACATTATTTGTGACATGTTTCCCACTTTACAGAATGCCACTTGATGGTAGGATTCGCAATTTAGTTTTATTTGTACAACTGTTTTACAAACGATTTTCTTAAAAACATTTCTCTAAAG
The DNA here is from genome assembly GCA_964036195.1 of Sphaerolaimus hirsutus. Classification (NCBI taxonomy): domain Eukaryota; kingdom Metazoa; phylum Nematoda; class Chromadorea; order Monhysterida; family Sphaerolaimidae; genus Sphaerolaimus; species Sphaerolaimus hirsutus. Next base: position 15,598,771 of record OZ038450.1, read on the forward strand.
ATTCTTTTTTGCAGCGAGGGCAATTTTACGAGTGACCCGGATAATCCGCATACGCCCCACGACTGCACGTATGGTGAATTCGAGCCCTTCACAGATGCACACATGTACACTGAGCTCGTCGTACTGTTCGTTTTGATATTTTTTTTTACGTTTTTACTAAGTTTAGTGACGACGCCCTGAAAGTCACTTCATGGTAGGATTTGCAATTTTTGGATTTTCATTACCCCCTGAATTCGTGTGAACTCGCCTAACAATTTTAAATTGTGTATTAGGCGATGTGCTTATTCAGAGATATGGGCTTGCTCGAAAACAGTTTGTTATTTCGCCAGTTAAAAATATATACATTTACCCTTCCAAAACGCAGCACAATGAAAGAGCGAGTGAGAGTGGAGAATGTCAACTGCAGCTACGTTTACAGACATGTCAAAGCGAACATCGCCAAGTATGTACCTGCTGAACTGTGCGAAAGCGTTCTGACAATGCTGCCACCCTATGAAAACATACAACAGTCGTTACGGAGAATCAAGAAGACTTGTGTTGCTTCAGGTTTGTGCGACCTTCGCTCAAACAGGGCACTTTTTGTGTGGATGTGTTTTTTTCGAAGGGGGTCGACCAAGAAAATGCGGAAAAGGGTGTTTCGGGTATTTACATAAACATTTCGCTGTCTAATGGTATATGTAGATCCGCTGATCTTCAAATGTGAAATTCTGGCACAAAAATATCATCAATGTCAATCCATCATAAATACCTCCTCAACAGGAGAAGTTCAAAGTTGGATCGAGCCGGAAACAGCAGACACTGCTTCAAATTCGGAAGCCACCCAAATGGCGGACACAATGCTAAATGACGTGCAGAAAAGTCTGCCCACGGAGACAAGTTCCAGTACTGAAGACGGCACTCCTATGATCTCTGCTGTCCCCATCATGGCAACGAGTACAACTGCCGACAGCGAAACGAGTGTGGTTGCACAAGGTGCTGTAGCCAAGCGGCCGAAATTGACTGGGGCGTTGACCGCGTCAGACTCTGACCGCTGGAACTCACACCATATTGCGCCCGCTACGAATAGTTGGCATTTTTTTCGTTGTTCGGTGTGACAGTTCGCCATTTACCGTGATCCTCGAATAAGACCCCAGGGGAGCTATTATTTCGTCAGAAGTTTTTGACGTGGACTTGGACTAAATTCATTGTATGAATGCATTCTTTCAACTCATGTAATCCAGCTTTTTAACGGTTCAAGAACAACAAAAATGTGTGTACACAATGTGTGCACGTAAGTATCTGCTGTCGCGCCATAGGCTAGAATTCTTTTGTATTTTCATCGATCCCTTTTCTCAATTTTGCAGAATCTTTTTCAGCTAGGGGGGGGGGGTATTTTTTCCTCGCCTCACTAACCAGGGAAGTTATTTTTTCTTCGCCTCACTAACAGGAGGGAGTTATTCAAGGGGGGTTTTCGAGCGGGGTTTATTCGGGTATATACGTTATTTAAATATATGTAGTTGATACGATCAACCGCATCGTTCGCAGGCATGCGCACGGCGGTGAGTTCATTCGGTGCCAAATCGTCTTTGCTCTCGCTCGACAGGTCATACGTTGATGTGGCTGTTAGGCGCTCGCTGCAGAAAGGTCTTGTCAGGTGTGCTCGCGCTTCACTTTAAAATATGGGAGGGGTAACTATGTATAAATTGATACGAGCACACGAAATTGTATCGACGACAGCATTGAAATATTGGAATGGATGAGTTTGAAAAATAGAATGAAATAAAATCTCTTAAAAGGCAAAAATTATTAAATCACTGTGAGAAACGTGGAAAAAATACAAATAAATCCTATTTTTTCTGATATTTTAAAATAATCTCCAATAGATTTTTCAATGGTATTCGACAACCATAGTAGTACATACTTCAATGTTTTACAGGCACGAAATCAACTTGTACACCACGCAAGAGGATATCCAGGCCCGCACCGCACTGTCAGTTATCTCTAAATGCATCATTGGTCCCACACACACTACCTAGTTGACATTCAAATTCTAATTAACTAAATATTGGTTAATTATGTGATTTTAACGATCCTGTGTAATAGAGCCTAGTTAATTTAATGTCGAGACACTTTATTTTCGTTGTTTCTGTGAAGTGTCATGGTTGAAACGAAATTACCGTGTTATTCAGTTGACACGAATTTGCGATGTCAAGTAGTGTGTGTGGACCCATTTCGGGGTAAATGAATTACATGAATGTGATTATACTCACACTTTTTTTTCCACTCAGGCACCAAGACCGATTGATGACCGCCAAAGAACGGTTGGTATGGTTTTACACCAGTTTTACTGGTGAAGTTACACATTTTCCACGCCAAGATATAACTTTTGTTGTTTTCAAATAAATTGTAGGAATATTTGAACGGTAACCACACAGGCACCTCGAGATGACCCAGACGAAGGAACTGGAGCATGCTGATGCGATGAACAAAATTAAACAGGAGTGAGGCAGAATTTAATGTCAATTTTTTAAGGTGTTTGAAAACAACAGTGGCAAATTGTCTTTGTGATGCGCAGACATGCACGCGAGTCCAACAAAATTGATCGTGAACGCAAGCGACTTGAAAATGAGCTAATCAAGGCGAAAACCAAACGAGTTTTGGCGGAAACAAAACAGTTAGCCTTGCCTGTGCTTATATTTTTTTGCAATCATCACGTTTTTTCACCCTTTATGCCGTTGTTTTCGTGCAGGATTGAAAACGGCGCACTCCTAAAAGTTGAGGCGAAACGAGTCGCGGATGATCATATTTCAACATCTAGTGATGCGGCTGCAGACGATTGACAAACTTGCTGTAAAATTCATCCTGATGATTTCATTTGATAACTGATACAAATGGTGTAAATGTAAATATTTGTAATAATATGAACTACCTACCACGATCCGATCGGAAATACACATGTGTGTGAACGCAACTTATGTACATATGCCAACCATAATGGCACATCCGTGTCATGTATTTACTGCATTGGCTGATCTCTAATGGCCACGTAATGGCCTATATTCCGTGGGATATTTCCTGTCGTTTTTTACTGCTGCTACCAGACTGTCAGGGGTCTCGAATGGGGGGGGCCAAACCGCCCAGCTACCGCCCGCCCTTTTCTTCCTTCTACACCCTGAAAAAGCCTATAAATCGAACCACCACAAACCCCCCCCCCCCCCCCAAACCCCCCAACCCCCCCCCCCCAAAAAAAATAAAAAATTCTTTTCCCGCTCTCTATCCAACCACTCGGTGGGTCAAAATTCAAGATACCCCTGCATGTTGTGGATGATGATGTTGTTTAATGATGTTTGATGTTTGATGACATGATGAAAACATTATGTTTTTAATGATTTTTTCGCACTCGCGGAGCCAAAAACTTTCGATGGCAGACGGCATTGCCAATTTTTTTCGGTGTTCCATGCTATGACCCAGCAGTTGTGGCAACAAACACCATTGGGTAAATGCGGTCAGGGCAATTGTGTGCGCGCAGTGGGCAGCAAACACCCCTGGACAACGGCGGCACACGCACTGCGCCAGTGCATGAACGGCTGCTCCACTCGCGCCTGACTGGCGCTATTTCGTGGTAGGCTCCCTAGACATGTAAACCTGCTCGCCACATAGACGCAGTCAACTGTGTCTTGGGCATAACATTTCGAGTGGGCAGGGCAGTAAAAAGTGATTACTTTTCACTTGTCAATTGTTCAAGTGAACAAAAGTAAAATAATTGTTAAAAAGTGAAGTGTAATCACTTTTCACTTTTTAAACTGACAAAACTAAAATAAATTTCAAGTGAAAAGTAACCACTTTTTACTGCCCTGCGCACTAGAAATGCATGACTCTGATACGCGTGGGCTGCAAACACCCTCTACATGTCAACCGGGTAGAAATACATGTTGACAGGGTTTAAATGTTGAGCAGGGTTACATGTCCACAGGCACAGAATCACTAATTCCACCATGTGGTGGCTGCTTTCATCATGCGGGCTACCGCGCAGTGCATTTATAGTGTTTGATTGCTTTTTGTACTGTTGCAAGCCCTCCTGTTGATGGGATTTAAATATTTTTGCTGCCCACTGCGCATGCGCAGTTGTCCACTACACACAATTGTCCATCGAGCGCAGTTGCCCAGGGGCGTTTATTGTCTAGGTCAGGGCCGTATCCAGGGGGGGGGCTGAGCCCCCCCCCCTCGCCGGCCTCCGTAAACAAGCAGCCCCCCCCGCTCAAAAATCCTGGATACGTCCCTGGTCTAGGTGTTATTTGCACATATGCAACAATATTTAGGTACATTCTGGTTTTTCATGTCTCACTTACTCCAAGAATGTGAAGTCTTACCGCACAGTAAATACAAGTACGTACATATCGAGCTGCTTCGGCAGAATGTTGCAACCCGAGGACGAGTGGGGCTTCGGGCGGGTGGACGACCTGCCGCACGGACTCACTGAGCGCCGCGGCGCCATGATCTACTCCCGCAGTCGGAACTTTCCCGAACACATTTACAAGTGGCAACTACAGTTCAGCCCCCGGGCGACCATCTGCGGCACCATCAGATGGAAGTGCGCCCATTGTACCAAAATCAGGGGAGATAACAGGACCTCTTCAGTTGCCAGTAATTCGTGAGTTTGGGTTGGTGGTGTTTAGGGTTCAAACGGGATTGACTTTTCGGGATCGGGATTTGTTTTTTGAGGTTTCGGGATCGGGATCGGGATTGACCTTTCGGGATCGGGATTGGCTTTTTGAGATTTCAGGATCGGGATCGGGATTGACCTTTTGGGATCGGGATCGGGATTGGCAAACGGAAATTTTTGCAAACTGCATACAAAAAGGTCCTTTAAAGGTGACATTTCTGGCACCTTTTGTGTCTGTGAAATTTTCCGGGATCGGGATTGGGGCATTTTTTTCGGGATCGGGGTTGGGATTTTCAAAGTCTCGGGATCGGGCTTGGCTTTTTCAAATTTGGAAATCGGGATCGGGATTGAAGTTTCGGGATCGGGATCGGGACCACAAAATCCCGAAATTTCTCGGGATCCGGGATCGGGATCCCGATTGAACCCTAGCGGTGTTTTTGTGTTCGCATCGCCCGCAGGCCCCAAATTTAGTCTTCACTTAAGGCTCATCTGGACAGTCGGGAGTTTTTAACCGTTGGAAAAAATGGCGCTACGCACACTGAAGCCGAAATATTCGGCATACGCACGTTTTTGACAAATGCCGAATTAAATGCTGAATAGAAAAAAACTTGCTGAACTTAAATCGTCCGTACTCTTGAAAATTAGGCTGTTTGTCAATTCAGCATGTATTTCAGCATTCAAAAGATGCGTACACTTTTACATGCGGAAACCATTCGGCAAAATCAGATGAAATGCTGAACTGCGAAAAATGTACACTTGTCGAAATTGCGAGTACGGTACGGTACGCAAGCCAATACAGTAAATACACACATTCAGCTATCGTCCTGATCATAGAAAATGCCGAAGTATGTTGCTTTCGACATACTTTAGCGTCTAAAAATTAACGCTCAAATTTGTCCGAATTCATCTGAATATCGTGCGCACGTTTTCAAAATTCAATATGGCGGCCCCTTAAATGCCGAACTTAAAACGTCCGAACGGCAATTTTTCAATTCGGATTCGGCAGATGAAAACGTGCGTATGCCGAATATTTCGGCTTCAGTGTGCGTAGCGCCAATGTATGCAGCGAAGCCGTTTTTAAACGGCAGCACAAATTTACAGTACTACGTATTTTGCGATTTTTTGTGTGCATGCAAGTATTATCTTTGTCTCCTTTGCAGCGATGGGTACTTTGTGACGGACCCGGATAGTCCGACGACGCCGCACGACTGCACGCGGTCCGACTCGTTCGGCGACTTCCAGCCCTTCACAGATGCGCACATGTTCTCGGAGCTAGTCGTGCTGTCGGTGTTCATGTTTTTTTTAATTGATGATTTGAATCACTTTCTTCACTTGGAATGACTGTCCATTATTTCCGCTTATGATTGGAGATAATAAAAATATTTTAAGCTTTGATCACATTTTTTCGACAACCGATACACTTTCTAAGTGGACCCGCCGGGGGTACTCTTATCCTCTCACCCAAAAATGTGGAAAGACTTGGCAAGAGTTCAAGAAAAGTGAAAGCAGTATTGTACAATAGATGTTACTCCGGGACCTACAGTGTTCTAAGAAACTTGTCGCTAACAAATACGCAACAGAAACTTCTATACTATTCCCCTCACAGTTCGATGAAAGAACGACTGCGCATGGAGAATGTGGGCTCCAGCGACATGTACAAAAAAGTGGTTGCGAACATCGGTGAGGTCGTGCCAGCCGAACTGTGCGACCGCGTTTTGGCAATACTGCCAAAGTACGAGAACATTCAGCAGTCGTTACGGAGAATCAAGAAAATTAGAATTAAAGGTCAAGGTGCGGTCATTCAAGTGTAAATTGTAAATCACGTGCATTATCACAATGCTGGGGATCCCTGCCGATGCACCTTTGAAAAGCATGAAAATTCTGCCTTTCATTTTACAATGACTGCAATCGGAATGTTTCGAGAAAACCCCCTAGAATAACCCCCCCCCCCTTCGAAACACCTCCCTTCTGGAATGGTGTACATTAGCGTGTCAAAAAAAATTTTTACGGAAAGCGGAAACGGAAAAAAAATTTCAGCGGCCGGAAAACGTAACGGAAAACGGAAAAAAATTTGCACTTGACGGAAAACGGAAACGGAAAAATATCTTCAGTGGCCTGAAAACGGAAAAAGGGGACGGAAAAACAGAAACGGAAAAATGAAATATGCATGGGAAACAGATTAATTTGCTGAAATTTTGCCAGAAAATGGATAAAATTTGCTGGAAAACTTTAGCTGATAAAAATTTAGTTAAGATAAAAATTTAGCTGGAAAACGGAAAATGAGCCGGAAAAACGGAAACGGAAAGAAAAGTGACCGGAAAACGGAATGGAAAACGGAGGAAAAAAATTCAGCAGCCGGAAAACGGAACGGAAAACAGAAAAAATTTGCCTGCGGAAAACGGAAACGGTAAACGGAAATTTGACACCCTAGTGTACATCATGTATTCTATTTGTGTAGAAATGTACGTGGATATGTACACGTATTTATATCCTGTTTAGTCGCATTTATTACCAGTTTTGGGTATCTAAAACTGTATTGTTCACTATCGGGTGGCCCACGTCAGGCGCACGGTTTCAATTGGCTCCCAACACGTCAATTTTGAATGAAAACTGCTCAAATTTTGTATGTCGGTAGATAAATGTACCCCATTTGTTGTGTTAAGTGCACGGTTCCACATAACAAAAATTCATGTCGGAACGTGAAACACAGTTTTGTACGTGTTTGAACTGTCGAACGAGCTTCAATTGTCTACCAAATCACCAATTCTTCATAAAAATAGCCCAAATTTGGCGTGGCAGTAGATAAATATTCCCTATTTAGTATGTTAAGCGCACACATTCATATCACCAGATTTGTCACATTTATCACATCATATGCAAAAAACGTGACTCCACATGACCACCTAAATTGGGACTGTTTTCAACATGTGAATCTGAAACTGTGCTTCACGTTCGACACAAAATCTTGTGATATAAAACCGTGCACTTAACATAACAAATGGGGTACATTTATCTACCCTCATACCAAATTTGAGCCATTTCCATCCAAAATTGACATGTTGGGAGCCAATTGAAACCGTGCGGCTGACGTGGGCCACCCTGTACATTTCACGAAAATTATGCGAAATAGTAACCCCCTAGAATAAGTCCCCCTCGAAAAACCCCGCCCGCAAATTGGCACTCTGAAAAAATAAACCCCCTGGGGTATTTCGAGGAAATACAGTATTCCTACTTCCCTGTCACAGGTGACGCTCAAGCTTGGACAGACGAATGTTCTTCGGCCGCCGGCGACACAAACGCTGCAGCGGCACAAAATACTGACGCCACAGTCGACGACACGGAACCAACCCACCCCACTGAGTCAACTTCCACTGCACACGACGGCACTTTCACTGGTCAGGCGGCGCCCGTGGCTGGCACCAGTGCGGCCGCCGGCAGCGAAACGAGTGTGGCCGGTGAAGATGTCCGGCAAATGTCCGGCAACGGCAATGCCGCAAAACGGCAGAAAATTTCTGATGGATCGAATGGGGTAACTCCCGACCGCTGGGCGCCCAACTACCGCGCGCCGCCAGTTCAAGGTGTGTTCGAATTTGTGATGATTATCGCGAAGTTATGATTTGTAGTGTGTAAACTTTGTGTGGCAACCCACGTGCAGGCTTAAAATCATCGGCCAATGGTATGAGTAAGCCGGGTTGGCAATCCTCTGCGCTGACGCTCGACAAGACATACATGGATGTGGCGCTGAAACGGGCGCTGCAGAAAAGTCTTGTCAGGTGTGTGTTTCCCGTAATCTTTGTCCTTTAAAATTTGGCCATTTGAATTGCCATTCAAACGCTCTGCACTCTTGCAGACAGTTTGAATTCAGTCTGCCTTCAGTCATTCAGTCTGCAGCAACTCTTGCATTTTCTTTTCAAATATTAAACCTCAATTATTGTGAAAGCACTATAAAGGCCGTTCACAACACAGTAGAGTCTCATACAAAATTGTTGCGTCTAAACTGTTATACTGTGCGCATCACATGCCTTCCACGCAATTTTGCCATGTAGCAATGAAAACTTGAATATTTACTTGTCAATACTAAAATATTAGATTAGTGAATGCGATGTGAGGAAAGATGCGTATTCATATTTAGTTCATTATTCGGGTAGATATCTAAATAATTTTTCAAAAATGAATACGCAGACATGAGATGAAAGTCTTCACCAAGCAAGAAGAAGTCCAGGAACGTACCGCATTGTATGTTCTGCTTTTTGTTTATTGTGCCTACGCACATTACATAGTTTGCACCGTGACTGTGGTGAAAACATAAATGGCGACATGGCGACAACCAGTGTATAATTATTGTATGCTCTCTGTATGCATTTGAAATTGTATCAAATTTCAGTTCTTACCAGGGGTTTAGTAGGGGGGGGGGGTTGGGGGTGTTACTAGGGTGTCAAATTTCCGTTTTCCGTTTTCCGTTTCCGTTTTCCGCAGGCAAATTTTTTCCGTTTTCCGTTCCGGCTGCTGAAATTTTTTTTCCGTTTTCCGTTCCGTTTTCCGGCAACTTTTTTTCCCGTTTCCGTTTTTCCGGCTCATTTTCCGTTTTCCGGCTAAATTTTCAGTTTTTCCGCCTTTTTTTCCGTTTTCCGCCTCAATTTCCAGTTTTTCCACTTTTTTTCCATTTTCCACCTCAATTTTCCATTTTTCAGCCTCATTTTACCTTTTTCTGGCTCAACTTTCTGTTTTCTGATCAGCCAAACTGGTTAAAAGTCATGCAGATTGTCAATGATGTGAAAAAATTTCTGTTTCCAGCAAAATTACTACAAATTTTTTCCACTTCCAGCAAAATTTCAGCAAATTTTACCTGTTTTCCAGCAAAATTTCAGCATGTTTTTCCATTTCTGTGCAAATTTGATTTTTCCGTTTCCGTTTTTCCGGCCTCTTTTTCCGTTTTCCGGCCGCTGAAATTTTTTTTCCGTTTCCGTTTCCGTTTTCCGCCACATGCAAATTTTTTTCCGTTTTCCGTTCCGTTTTCCGGCCGCTGAAAAAATTTTTCCGTTTCCGTTTCCGTTTTCCGTAAAAAAAAATTTTTGACACCCTAGGTGTTACCCCCCCAAATCCGCCAGCTATCTATCTATCCCAGAGGCCGCTCAGCTATCTATCTATCCTGGAGGCAAAATTTTGCGCTACTATCACCTAAAGCCCCCCCCCCCCAAATCGGCCAGCTATCTATCTATCTACCTGGAGCGATTTTTGAGAAATTTTGCCCAAATTTTCCCTCAAAATCGCTAATTTTTGTATGTTTTTATAGTTCTTCACCTTCACAATCGCTATTGCACTGCCTATTTTCAGCTATTTGTGTACTATCTAGAGTTGGAAAAAAATTGATTTTTTTAACGACCCCGATTTAAAAAAAATCGATTTTTTTAAATAAATCGCTGGGGTCAAAATTAATCCCATTTATCTCGAAAATCGCCTCTGAGGGTGATAAAAGACATGTAAATTGATAGGCAGTGCACAGTTATTCTTTCTGTGATAATATAAGTACTGTAGAGCTGTGGAAAAGCTCAGTGTCAGTTATTTTGAAGTTCAAAAGTAAAAAAATTGTTTTATTTGGTGCATGCATAAAATTTCATCGACCATTTGCTATTTTGTTTGCAGAAATTGCATGTTTTTGCTGAGAACACAATAAAAATCATAGTTGAAGTGAACATGGATGCATTTTGATTCATGTTTGATATGAAAACACATAGCAAAACAATGTATACTACCCGCCAATGATTCACAGCCTACCTTACATGTTTAAAAGCAACAGAAATGGGTGCTACACCACCAAGTTGCTTGTAAAAGCCATGAAAAAAGCAACTGGTGGATTGCTTGCATGAAACTGCGCGCATGCGCGCAAATTTTTTTGGATTTTACCTAGTGCATGAGTATAAAATTTTTTCCCCTGCGATTTTTTATTAAAAAAATCGGTGCAGGGGCTGCGATTTTTTTATAAAACAATCGTAATTTTAAAAAAATCGCTTACCAACCCTAGTACTATCTATGCTTATATGCTAATTTTTCACCTACTTTTAGCGATTTTTTTCTCTTTTTTCCTTCTGTACCTTGGAAATGCCTATATATTGACCGCCCCCAACTCCCGCCCAAATTTTTTTATCAGCTATCTATCCCTCCGGAGGAGCGATTAACTAACCCCTGCGGGTCTAAATCTACAAATCCCCTGGTTCTCACCAAAGTCACGGTGCAAACTAGTGCAAACCATTGATAGTATCATTAACCACCAATGAATCCAATGTTTATTTCCACATTTGCCCCACTCAGACACCAGGACCGTTTAATGACAGCCAAAGAAAGGTGTGTTTTCTATTTTTGCATCTTACGTGCAATTGTATCTAGTCGATCAAAAAAATATAACACAACTTTTTTCAATACAGACACCTGGAGATGACCCAGGAAAAGGAACTTGAGCAACTTGAATCCATGAACAAAGTCCGACTCGAGTAAGGCTACATACTCTTTTCTCGGTATACAATATTACCTCGAATTACCCCCATGGGGGTTTATTATTTCGTCAGCAAATTTTGAGGGGGGGTTAATTCGAGGGGGGTTTATTACGTCGTCAGAAATTTTTTGCGAAATTGGTAGAAAATGCGTTCAACATGCCCAAAACCGGTAATGAATGTAACTAAATAGGATATACCGTATTTCCTCGAAATACCCCCAGGGGGTTTATTTTTTCAGAGTGAGAATTTTGAGGGAAAAACGTGGAAAATGCAACAATAACCACCATTTATAAGTTTTTACAGCCTTATATAAGGATGTAGATGGTATAAACGATGTTCTAACGTAACACAGTAAGTGTTTTGAACGTCTGTTTTGCATTTCCCGGACCACAAATTCATAGTGCCCATTTTGAGGGGGGGGTATTTCGAGGAAATACGGTATATTTGGGCATTTTAACATATACCGCAACTTACACAAGGTACATGTCTAGCTGCGATGCAAACCGGCAGCAAAAAATACATCATGTACATTGCATACATGATGTACATCATTTCAGACGGGGGCGGGGGTTTCAAGGCGGTTTATTTTTCCTCAGCTCGAAAAGGCCTGGGGGTATTTCGAGGGGGGTTAATTCAGAGGGGTGGGATAATTCGAGGTAATACAGTAGTCGAAAAATTCTTACGCAGTTTTTTACGCAGACACGTGCGCGAGTGCAACAAAATAAAGCGCGAACGGATGCGCCTGGAAAATGACTTTCTCAAGGCGAAAACAGAACGGCTATTGGCTGAAACGAGACAGTGAGCCGTGCCTTTGTATTTCCATGTAATTCTGATGCTATTTTCACATCATTTCCTATTTACTTGCATTAGGATTCAAAGTGGCGGGCGCATCAAACTGGAAGTGGAGCGAAGTGGGGATGATCACATGTCGACGTCCAGCGATGCCGCTGTGGACACGGATGGTGCAGCTAATTGATCGATTTGAGTGCTGCTCACTTTGATTCAACAGCTTTTGTCCGGCATTGCCACTACCTGTGTTTTACAGATGTACATAACAATATATCCGTTTTAATTCGCGATTCTTCGCAATTGATGTGTATAAATGGTAAAGTCATCAATAATCGTGTCTAAATAAAAATTTACATGCTATGATCATTAATCAAAACTATCGTGGTCAATTTGTAAAATTGTCAACGTGTTGCATTACAGATATGCAAGCGTCACTTACTTTGTTCCTTTCCGTTTTCCGGCCAATAAATTTTTTTTTACCATTTCCGTTTTGTGGTAGATGAAAAATTTTACCCTTTCCGTTTTCTATTTTCCGGCTGATAAATTTTTTTACCCTTTCCGTTCTCCGGCTGCTGAAATTTTTTTTACCATTTTCGTTTTCTGTTTTTCGTCAAAAATCTTTTTGACACCCTAGTTGTGAGCAACAAACACCACTGGGTGACTGCGTTCAGGGCAATTGTGAGCGCGCCGTGGGCAGCAAACAACCCTGTACAACGCGGCATGAGTAGCTGCCCCACTGACTGGTACTAATTTGACGCAGGCTCCCTACTGCAAACCTGGTCGACATAACTTATTTGTGCGTAAAAGGCATGCCCCAAGTGTAATCACTTTTCACTTTTTAAGTGACAACTGTAAAATAAATTTCAAAGCGAAAAGTAAACATTTTTCACTGCCCTGCGCACTGGACATGTATGACTGGATACATGTCGAGCAGGTCTACATGTCAAACGGTGGAAGTATATGTTGAGCGGGTTACATGTCCACAGGCATTGGGTCACTTATTCCGCTATGTGGTCGCTGCTTTCATCACACAGGCCACCGCGCAGTGCATTTATTGTGTTTGATTGCTTTTTGTGCCGTTCGATCCCACTGTCTTGATGGAATTGATATATTTTTGCTGCCCACTTCGCGCGCATTTATTCACTGCACACAAATGTCCAACGAGCGCAGTTGCCCAGGGGTGTTTGTTGTCTAGGTGTTATTTGCATATATGCAACAATATTTATTTAAATTCTGTTTTTCATGTCTCACTTACTCCAAGAACGTGAAATCCTACCACACAGTACAAGTAAATAAGTTTACGTACGTATCGAGCTGCTCCGGCCAAATGTTGCAACCCGAGGACGAGTGGGGCTTCGGGCGGGTGGACGACCTGCCGCACGGACTCACAGAGCGCCGCGGCGCCATGATCTACTCCCGCAGTCGGAACTTTCCCCAGCACATCTACAAGTGGCAACTACAGTTCAGCGCGGCGACCAGTTGCGGCACCATCAGGTGGAAGTGCGCCCATTGTACCAAGATTAGGGGAGATAAGAGGACTTCTTCAGTTGCCACTAATGCGTGAGTTTGGCTTTAATTCGTGAGGGCTGGCGGCTGGGTGGTGTTTTTTGTGTGTGGATCGCCCCTAGACCCCAAATTTTATCTGCACGTGAACGCCTCATTTGTGGAAGCCTTTCACTGTTAAACTTTATCTGCTTTGTTCTCTAGCCGCTAGTGTAAATACAAGTAAATAATATCTACCTATGTATAAATATCTTTCACTTGCATTTTACAAATCTGGATCCAATGATGGCAGCATTCTTTGCAGCGATGGGTACTTTGTGACGGACCCGGATAGTCCGACGACGCCGCACGACTGCACGCGGTCCGACTCGTTCGGCGACTTCCAGCCCTTCACGGATGCGCACATGTACTCGGAGCTAGTCGTGCTGTCGGTGCCTAATTACTTTTTTTCGTTTGATTACCTTGAGTAACTTTTCGGAATGGAATCGCTGTTCCCTATCACCCCTTGGATTGGATTAGGTCTCTTGAACAACTCCCTGCACAGCCAAATAACGAAAAAGTAACGATGTTGAAGTAGGGTACTACTTTGATGAAAATGATGGTGAAAATATTTTAAGCTGCAAACATTGATCAAAGGAAATCTATAGTGTTCTAAGAAACATTGATCCCCTCACAGCTCGATAAAAGAACGACTGCGTGTTGAGAATGTGGGCTCCAGCGACATGTACAAGAAAGTGGTTGCGAACGTCGGTGAGGTCGTGCCAGCCGAACTGTGCGACCGCGTTTTGGCAATACTGCCAAAGTACGAGAACATTCAGCAGTCGTTACGGAGAATCAAGAAAATTAGAATTAAAGGTCAAGGTGCGGTCATTCAAGTGTAAATTGTAAATCACGTGCATTATCACAATGCTGTGGATCCCTGTCGATGCACCTTTGAAAAGCATGAAAATTCTGCCTTCCATTTTACAATAACTGCGATCGGAATGTTTCGGAGAAAAAAAAACCCTTGAATTAACCCCCCCCCCCTTCGATATACCTCCCTTCTGGAATGATGTACATCATGTATGCAATTTGTGTAGAAATGTAAATACGTGGATATGTACACGTATTTATATCCTGTCTGGTCGCATTTATTACCAGTTTGGGTATCTAAAAGTGTATTGTTCACTACACTTCACGAAAATTTCTGTCGAAATAGTAACCCCCTCGGAAAAAAAACCCGCCCGCAAAATTTGCACTCTGAAGAAATAACCCCCTAGGGGTATTTCGAGGAAATGCGGTATTCCTATTTCCCTGTCACAGGTGACGCTCAAGCTTGGACAGACGAATGTTCTTCGGCCGCCGGCGACACAAACGCTGCAGCGGCACAAAATACTGACGCCACAGTCGACGACACGGAACCAACCAACCCCACTGAATCAACTTCCACTGCGCACGACGGCACTTTCACTGGTCAAGCGGCGCCCGTGGCTGGCACCAGTGCGGCCGCCGGCAGCGAAACGAGTGTGGCCGGTGAAGATGTCCGGCAAATGTCCGGCAACGGCAATGCCGCAAAACGGCAGAAAATTTCTGTTGGATCGAATGGGGTAACTCCCGACCGCTGGGCGCCCAACTACCGCGCGCCGCCGGTTCAAGGTGTGTTCGAATTTGTGATAAGTTATGATTTGTAGTGTGCTAATTGTGTGTGGCCAACCCGCGTGCAGGCTTAAAGTCATCGGGCAATGGTATGAGTAAGCCGGGTTGGCAATCCTCTGCGCTGACGCTCGACAAGACATACATGGATGTGGCGCTGAAACGGGCGCTGCAGAAAAGTCTTGTCAGGTGTGTGTTTACTGTATTGTTTGTGCTTGAAAATTTGACTGGTGGCGTTGCGTTTATAATAGCATACTAACACCAAAAGCATACTAACATAAAATGTAATTTAACAAACGTGATTTGCTAACTTGGAGGCAACATATTGATTTCTTGGCCATTCAATCTGCACCCTTGCATTTTCTTTTTGAAATTAGATCCTCAATTATTGTGAAAACCCAATGGAAGCTGTTCTCAACAGAGTCTCATTCAAAATTGTTGTGTCTAATTTTGTGGAACTGTGTGCATCACATGTTTTGCACGGAATTGTGCTATATATCAATGAAAAATTATTTAAATACTAAATTACCCATAGCTGTAAAGTTAGGTGGGGGGCGCGACAAAACTTTTTATAAAAAATTGAGATGGTGCGGACCGAGGTAAACAGGAGTTTATGGTATATATCTCAATTATTTATATCAAAAATGAATACACAGGCATGAGATGAAAGTCTTCACCAAGCAAGAAGAAGTCCAGGAACGTACCGCATTGTATGTTCTGCTTTTTTATTGTAATCATTGATTTAACATCAATGAATGAAATGTTTATTGCCACATTTGCCCCACCCAGACACCAGGACCGGCTAATGACGGCAAGGGCCCATTCCGCAAAAAAGCCCATTCCGCAAAAAAGCCCATCCCGCAAATTATGTGACCCATCCCGCAAGTTGCATCACCTGTTTGCGGAATGGGCACATTTGCGGGATGGGTCACATAATTTGCGGGATGGGCTTTTTTGCGGAATGGGCTTTTTTGCGGAATGCTACACTGTCCTAATGACAGCCAAAGAAAGGTGTGTCTCAAATACGTATTTTTGCATCTTACATGCAAGTGTATCTAGTCGATCAATAAATATAACACAACTTTGTTCAATACAGACACCTTGAGATGACCCAGGAAAAGGAACTTGAGCAACTTGAATCCATGAACAAAGTCCGGCTCGAGTAAGGCTACCATTTTTTTCGGTATATAAATGTAGTTGAGAAATTGGGCCCAACTTTTTTTACGCAGACACGTGCGCGAGTGCAACAAAATAAAGCGCGACCGGATGCGCCTAGAAAATGACTTTCTCAAGGCGAAAACAGAACGGCTATTGGCTGAAACGAGGCAGTGAGCCGTGCCTTTGTATTTCCATGTAATTCTGATGCAATTTTCACATCATTTCCTATTTACTTCCGTTAGGATTCAAAGTGGCGGACGCATTAAACTGGAAGTGGAGCGAAGTGGGGATGATCACATGTCGACGTCCAGTGACGCCGCTGTGGACACGGATGGTGCAGCTAATTGATCGATTTGAGTGCTGCTCACTTAAATGCAACAGCTTTATTTGTCATGCATTGCCACTACCTGTGTTTTGTAGTTGTACATAACAATGTAGGTTGGTATCCATTTAAAGTCTCGATTCTTCGCAATTGACGTGTATAAATGTAAAGTTATCAATAATCGGGTTTAAATATAAATTTAGCTGCTTATTATCATTTATCAAAAATATCGTGGTCAATTTGAAAAATTGTCACGTGTTGCATTACAAATGTGCAAGGTCACTTACTTAATGTTGATGTTTATGTCTTGTTAGTAGTGATGGAAAAGCGCCAGAAAAAATGGCGCCAGGCGCCAATGGCACCATGGCGCCATTCAGAAAGTGGGCGCCAAGCGCCAAGGGCGCCACAGAAAAAGGGCGCCAGGCGCCAAGGGCGCCATGGCGCCATTCGGAAAGCGGGCGCCAGGCGCCAAGGGCGCCACGGAAAGAGGGCGCCAAGAGCCAAGGGCGCCATGGCGCCATTTGAAAAATAGGGCGCCAGGCGCCAAGGGCGCCAGGATAAATAAGTGCATACAACACCCTGCGTGTGCTAAAAGTGTTTCTACAGCACCTTAGTACATGCAATCACTACTTAATTTGCGTTCTCCAGGGTGTAATGAACAAAGACAACACTAGTAACAAAAAAATTCGAGTAAAATTCACATGACAATTCAAACACAATGGATATTGTCATTTGACAACAATCCATTCACTTCAAATTGACTTTTCCGATCAATGTTTCCTCGAAATGGACAAAAAACGGAATTGCAACGAATTGAAGCCGTTGATTTGTGATTTTGCAAGTTCAACGTTCCATCATTTTCGTCTGATGAACCGTTGCACAAAAGATTTATACCCACTCACACCACTTCGTCCATATTTCTGGCGAATTCAGATCATCCATGAATGCGTTTTTCATATTTTTTTCCATTTTTACAGCACTCACATTGAAACCCTGCTGGCGCCTTTTTGGCGCCCTTTAAAAGCAAGGCGCCAGGCGCCAAGGGCGCCACGGAAAAATGGCGCCAAGCGCCAAGGGCGCCATGGCGCCTTTCAGAATGTGAGCGCCAGGCGCCAAGGGCGCCACAGAAAAAGGGCGCCAAGCGCCAATGGCGCCATGGCGCGGCGCCGTTTGGCGCCCTCAAATGGCGCCAGCGCCATGGCGCCATTCCATCACTACTTGTTAGATCCAATTGTCAGATATATTTTTAAAGCGTAGCGCATGGTGGTGGGTGTCGAAGGGGCAGGCCTGATACGCACACGCGCCTGATACGCACATATGCCTGTTTTTTTCACTTGACACTTTTTCAAGTGATTTTCAGATATGAGTAAAGTGAAAAAAAGTTGCGCAGTGAGATTAGTGAACTTTTTTCACTTCACTCATATCTGAAAATCACTTGAAAATGTGTCAAGTGAAAAAAACAGTGAAAAATAGCTATTTTTCACTGTTTTTTTTACTTGACAGATTTGCAATGATTTTCAGATATGAGTGAAGTGAAAAAAGTTCACTAATGTCATTGCGCAACTTTTTTTCACTTTACTCATATCTGAAAATCACTTGAAAAAGTGTCAAGTGAAAAAAACAGGCATATGTGCGTATCAGGCGCGTGTGAGATCAGTGCACGCCCGGTGTCGAATAGACTACCTATCCGCATTGGCCCCACACGCACAAGTTGACAACGACACCAAATGTCAACTGGTTCATACCCAATTCAAAGCCTACACAACGCGTATATAGGGTTTTCTGAGATCATGATAAATCAAGAAGTCCCTCCCTCTAATAACTCCTTGTTCGAAATTAATCATAAAAAATAATCCATTGCAAACTTAGTCGTGTATATAAATATATTATATACCTATGTTAATTTCTCCATCTTTCAGTAATCATAAGCTATCGGCCCTTGTCCCCAATCCAGAAATCTGTAAAAAAATGTCCGACTCGTCCTACCGGGAAGAGAGCGGCACCGAGGAGCACAGCGAGCCCGACGACCGGCGAGAAGTGGCCAAACAGCCGCAGCCGCAGCTGAATGAACAGCAGGAGTTCGGTCGCATCGATGACCTGCCGCAGGGCGTCACCAGGAGGGGTGGCCTGTTCATTTACTCGCGCAGGTAAGGAGTGGTGACGATAGACTCGGGTGGCTGAGCTTTTTTCGGAATTGAAAATTGATAAAAAGTTATTGTGAGAAGTCAAGAAGTTACAATTTACTTAAAACTACTGTATTTTCTCGAAATACCGCCCGGGGGTGATTGTTTCAGAGTGAGAATTTTGAGGGGGGCTCATTATTTTGCCAGAATTTTTTTGAAATTCCAGTACTAAATTGTAGTCTGTAACGTACGCAGACGTAAATAGAAAAATGCAACAATAACCGCTATATATAAGAGTCTATGGACTTATACAAGTATGTAGATGGAATAAATACTGTTCTAACGTAACAATTCATTGTTTTAACGTGTGTTTTGCATTGCCCGAATCACAAACCGCAGGTTTTGTCCTTAACGTTCTCTTTACACAATTTGGGGGGTGTTTCGAGGGGTGGCTAATAATATGTATTTGGCTCATTGGCTATTTGGCCAATAAAATTAGCTAATTTTGAAGGGTGGGGGGTATTTCGAGACTGGGGTATTTCGAGGAAATACGGTCAGTCTTAATGTCAATGTGAATGCCATTCGCATGTATTTATGTCAAAGCACACTGATCAGTTACTGATGACGCGCGCAGCGTGGACCGGCCGGGCCACGTGTACCGCTGGACACCGCACAATCTCAGAGACGACGGCGGCCAGTTTTGCTGCCAAAATTGCCGCAAAATCAGAAAGACTGCCAGTGGCGGCAAGGATCATACGGTCACACTGGTGTCTGTACGGTGCGTTGTATTTTGGTGCAGTGTCGATATAGAGCTGGTGCAAGTTCCGCAAATCGAGAAGTGAGAAGTAAAATGGCAAAGGCGAAGTGAAATTTCGTAAAAGTAATTTCTCTTCGCTTTTGCCGTTTTACTCCTCAATTCACTTCGCTTTTGCCATTTCACTTCGCATTTGCCATTTTACTTCTCAATTTGCGGAACTGGCCCCTGGTGCTTCACTGTGATCATCAGAGTTTTATGTCACTGGTATCACAGAAACGGTCGCTTCACGACCGACCCGGACCGGCCAAAGAACCCGCACGTGTGCACCATCGCCGGGCAGGACGGCACCTTCGAGATGTTCACCGTGGCGCACATGTACACCGAGCAGCTCATCGAGTCCGTTACGTTTTGATGGGGCTTTTGTGACGCCGTTTTTGATTATTGTGAGATGGAATGACGCCGCGGGGGAGGGCGCCGCCCCATTTTTTCCAGCGTTTACCGTCACTAGTACTGTGTTGTCGATATATAGGTTGTTATTCCGAAGTCTCAATCACACAATGCAGGAAAATCAAAGAGGAAGTCAATCGACAAACTGATCAAGGCACCACGCCGCGCCAGGTGCGTAATTTTGTTCGTTCGGAAGTTATCAATGTCAGCACCACATTAAGGGTCAGCAGCTGTGGAATCAACACCCCTGGACATGTGAATTCTGTGCTGAATTATATATTTTTTCATGGATTTTACAAGAGGAACACAGTATTTGTTACTTTCTACTGACATTTCGAAAAATTTGGGAAACTCATAAATAAGCCTTAAACGCATTTGAGTTTAACATCAACTAGTGCGTTTGTCAACTACTGTTTATGTAATTCGATAAAAACTCATTCTGGTTAACTTAAGTGTATTCGAGGGTGATTTATGAGGTTTCCAAAAAAAATCGAAATTTTCGTATAATACTACCTAGTGTGTGTTGGCACAACTTCACTCTAAAAACGTGGGAAAAATACAGTATTTTCTATATTTTCGTTTTCCTGAAAATACAAATCACCCGAGGTTTTTGGAAAGCTGATGTGACCAGCTAAATCATATCTCAGGTGTACGACCGGGTGCTGGCCTCCATGGACACATTCGTTCCCGCCGAGCAGGTGGAGCAGGTGCGTGCGCTGATGCCTGACTTCAAGCATTTGCGCAGTACCCTCATGCGCACCAGACAGAAGCGAAAAGCTAAAGGCTGGTTGTTGTTGGTTTGTGGTGGATACTAGGATGTAAAAAAAATTTTTTACGGAAACGGAAATTTTTTGCTCTTGTCAGAAAACGGAAACGAAACATTTTTTTGCACTTGGTGGAAAACGGAAACGGAAAAATTTTGAACTTGCTGGAAAACGAAAAAGGAAATTTGCACGAAAACGAAAAAAAATTGCTGAAATTTTGATGGGATATGGAAAAAGTTTACATTATTGAAAACATGCATGCATGTTTAACAGGTTGGCTGAAATTGAAAATTGAGCCAGAAAATTGCGGAAAACGGAAAACGGAAAGTTGACCATTTATCTCTCATGATCAATGATACAATACTTCATCAGCAGTTATATTTGCTCGGTCGTTTTATTATTAGTATATCGCATAGCACAAGGTGGATCGGTTATAAACAGAAATGCGCATGTGCTGCTGCGCATTTGGCTGCAACATTGCGAGCGCTGCGCGGCGGCAGCAGCTGGCGCCAGCTTGTCTTGACGAGCTTCGCGCGGCTGTGTGTGCGCATGTGCCGCTGATGGGCAAATCGGCCATGTTTTAATGTCCGCGATTAGCGTTTTCTCGATTTTCCACGCATTTTACTCTAAATTTGAAACTTTGTCTGAAACTTGCAACTTAACATGATCACCGCAGACCTTTTGGAATCGGCTCTGGTCGACGAACACGACGATGACCTGTCGTCCTCGCTCGTGTGCGACGTGTACGCGCCGCAGTGTTCCCAACTGCTGCCGCCGAGCACCGTTCTGCATCCACTGCCCACTGCCGCCGCGGAGAACTCAGTGCCGCCGGAAGAACAGCTGCACTACGACGCGCGGCACGTGCAGCAGCATGCTGTGAAGGTGGATGGCGGACAAGAGCCTGGGCCGCAAGCCCAAGGTACGGTGGAGCAAAGTTGTTAAAGTACTTTTTCCAAAGTAGTCGTAAAGGTAAAGTATTTTATTTTTACTCACCACTGAGTACGGAAAACGGAAAGAATTTTTTTCATATTTTTACACTGCGTATATGGTGAATAAACTAGGGTTCAAACGGGACCAGTTTTTCGGACCGGGACCGGGACCGGGACCAGAAATTTTCTAATGTCGGGACCGGGACCGGGACCGGGACTTGGGGGTCGGGACCGGGACTGGCTTTTTTCAATTGTCGGGACCGGGACCGGGACCGGGACTGGGGGGTCGGGACCGGGACTGGGATTTGCCGAACCATGTACCGACACCGCGGTATTGTTTGAACCTTATTGGTATGTAATATCCAGCCAATGTTGTTCCACACACCTCCACTGTGTGAAGGACCACTCTCAATGTATTAGCCTTTTCTTATAACATTATTCAAGCAGTATTCCATTGCCATCTTCACTTGAAGTTGTGAATATATGATGAAACGCAATGTACGCAGGATTTTTGTGGGAGGGAGGGGGGCGGCGCCAGTTGTAGGTGCCAACGCCATGCCAGTATTGGCGCTGCCGTTGACGCCAACGTCTACAATATAGGTATCTTTATATACCTATATTTCGTACTAGAATCATGTTGGGGACCTTTCTAACGCTGTCACATTATGGAAAAATACATAGAAATCATTGGCTGGGTATTTGCGCGCTTGCGCGCAAAAATTTTTTAGATTTTACTACAAAATCGCTTTAGAAAAGTGCCATTTCTGGCAAATTTTTTTTGAAAAGTACGTTTTTTCCATCCCTTGTCGGGACCGCTATAAAATTCCGGGACCGGGACCGGGACCGGGACTGGGTGGTCGGGACCGGGACCGGGACTGGCTTTTTTTATTGTCGGGACCGGGACCGGGACCGGGACCGGGACTGGGGTGTCGGGACCGGGACCGGGACCGCCCCAGTCCCGACTTTTTGCCGAACCATGTACCGGGACCGCGGTCCCGTTTGAACCCTAGAATAAACGTACTAGTATACATACTAGTATTTTTACTCAGGGAAAACGTAAAAGCGAGTATTTTTTTCACTTTGTACTCGTGACAAAAGTGAGTAGAAGAAAATTGAGAAGCAATAGAAGCAAAAGTGGAAGTCGTCGCTTTCCGTTCCCGTCGCAACTTCGATCGTTACCGCTGCTATTTTCACAGCTACCGGTATTTCAATTCGTCAGAATCGTTTTTGCTTGTTATCCACCCCATTAATTTTTCGAAATTACTTTTCCTGTACTCGCGTACTTTCAAAAAGTACGGTATTTTTCAGGACGAAACGTATTTACGCAGTACACTAGTATACGCGAGTATTTTTCGCGTAAACGTAAATACGTTTTAACAACTATACAGTGGCGCTAAATTTCTACAAAAAAAAAACGTTTCAAAGGCTATATTTACTTGCGTTTCGATATCGCCTATCCGTTTATCATGCAGCTACACAATCAGAACCGGTTCCAATCGGTGTGCCGATGAAACGCTGGCGATATTCAGGCTCCAGCAACAGGGACAAGGAGACCAGGGATGCTAGGATACGAGAGGCTAGGAATAAAGGTTTGATCAATTTTTGGTCCTGAAATTTTATTTAGTCTCGATGACCACTATTTGCAGTGAAAATTGCGAGCGTGCGAAGTGCATTGAAAATCAACAATGCTGCGGGGTGTTATGTTGATGGTGTCTTGAGGGACGCGCTGCAACAGGCTACGCTCAAGTGAGTTTTTAACTGTTATACAAGGCTGTTGAGTTGGATAGTCATTATTACGGGTGTAACAGCGCAAATACATATATTTATGATGTTCACAATCTAAATTTTGGAAAATATATATACTTACCGTATTTCCTCGAAATACCCCCCCCCTTGAAATACCCCCCCCCTCGTTTGACCCCCCCCCTCTCGAGACCACTATGAAACAATCACCCCCCCCCTCGAAATACCCCCCCCCCAAATTGAGTGTAAAGGGAACGTACATGACAATAACTGTAGTTAGTGTTCAGTGTACTGCAGAACACACGTTAAACAATGTCGGTGTCACGTTAGAACAGTGTACATACCATCTACATACTAATATTAGTCTACAGAACCTTAAAAAATGGCGGTTTTTGTTGCATTTTTCGACGTCTGCGTACGTTTCAGACGACAATTTCGTACTTGGTTTTCAAAAATTTTCTTGTGAAACAATAACCCCCCCCCCTCGAAATACCCCCCCCCTCGTTTAACCCCCCCCCTCTCGGGACCACTATGAAACAATCACCCCCCGGGGGGTATTTCGAGGAAATACGGTATCTACACCAACGTATCGAGTTTTTGTATTTTTATATTGGACATCTAGCATTTTTTTTGGGCGGCGGGTTGTGACGTTTTATATAAGTTGACGCAAGCTTTTTAGTTGACAAAATACCGTAGTTCGACTTCAGATGTAAAGTAAATATTGTTATGCCTACGAAAATGCTTGTAATTTGTGATTCATTAATTTGGTTGTTTATATCGAAACGTATCCTTCCAAACTTATTTTATCAACTCGATGGCTTTTTCAACAGGCATCAAATGCGCATATTCGCCATGAAGGAGCGAGCCGCCGAACGGGCAGCCCAATATGAGGAAAAGATTTATTTGAAAGAATTGAAACAGAAGGATGTGGTTGATAATATCAATGCCGAGTTGGTACTTTCTAATGTTTTAAATACTACATTTGTTTCTGGATCTTGCAGTCGGTTACATCTATTTTTCGGTCAACCTAAGCTGCGTAGGGCGCGTATTTAAAATCACAGAATCTTTGAAAGACAATCATTGTGTTGTTAAAAAATTATTCATTTCTAAAATTCTTACCCCTGCGGGTATAATGCGTCTATAAAGCTGAGATTACAGCTCAGCGTAAAATGATGACGTTAAGTCGTAAAATTAATTCAAATTAGTGTGGGTGATGCTACAGGAGACCAGTAGCGTCATCCACACTCATTTAAATTAATTTTACGACTTCAGTTTACCTCATCATTTTACGCTGAGCTGTAATCTCAGCTTAATGGGTCTACATGCGTAATAGGCTTGACCCCATTCTATGCGTAGTCATCTACGCGAGTGCAACAAGTTGGCGCGGCAGCGGATGCGCTTGGAAAACGAACTAATCGAGGCGAAAGTGCGCAAAACCAGGGCCGTTGCGACACAGTGCGTGATTTTTCGCGCCTCGTCGAATTTTCACTTTCAATTATTACTTAAATTGCTCAGAATTGAACGTGGGAAAGCAGTGGTGAAAGTTGAATGCGGCCAGGAAAGTTTGAAAGCAAATCCGAACGAATCATCACCTAGTCACAGTGAACTTGCCACCGATGAACAAGATTTTGTTATTGATAGTTGTAAATGATGAACAGTTTGTGGTCACTGTTATGTAACCAATTTACCGTATTACCTCGAATTATCCCCCCTTGAATAAACCCCCCTCGAATTACCCCCCCCCCCCTCAAAATGGGCCTGGGAAATAATTACTGTTTGGACACACTAATCACCTGTTTTGGGTACGCAAATGCCTACTATTTACTACAATTCTTGCGAACATTTCTGACGAAATAATAATCAAAAACCTCGAATAACCCCCCCCCCCTCAAATTTTGCTGGCGAAATAATATAAACCCATATTTCGAGGTAATACAGTATGCAGCATGTAGATGTGTTATTTGTAAATACTGTCAGTGTCGGGTTTGATTCTGTTGCTACATTTTAACAGCTGTTTACATTTTAAGAAATCTTTTGGTTTGTTTCAGCTCTGTATTTATTTTGATTCACCGACGTCAGAAAAATTCGGTATAACCGAACGAAAATGAAGTATTTATTAAATTGCAGAACTTTTTTGTGTCGGATGACCTCTGATAGCATACATTCACATGCAAGCAATGGCTTCATATTTATCTAGAGGATGACTTTCCAATTTACTTAAATGTTGAATTCCGTGAATACCATAGCCATGGAAGAAGATCAATACAATGCTATTGTTGCTTATAAAATATCTGGCACCCTTCCAAAATTTGATGCGGCCTCCTTTAGTGGCTTCCAGAAGCGAAACTTCGTCCGAACTGCTGACAAATTTCGATTGTTCGACCAGCAGTTGTTCATGGGCGGGAGGCGGGTTCGTTTTCAATAAGCTTTTAGTCGATTATTTTCGATAGTTCTGTACGATGTCTTGTTGTCAGTAAACCGGATTTGGTAGTTTTGGTATTTATGTTTTGACGTTTATGTTGCTGTTTATACCGCATTTTCTGTGCGTGCGTTTTCAGTTCATTTTCTGAAGAATGCTAAGCGAATTTTCTCCTTTGATTTGTAATTTAAAATAGGTAGTATTCCGGGTGGTGGTGAATTAAAAGAAATTACATAAAACGCATGCCATACTTGTTGCATCATACATGAAGCCGCATTTGTCTTATCACTATAATGGAGATGGCGCCTGTTCCAGTTTCCGAATCTAATTTCGTCGCAGGTGGTGCTGGAGGCGGAGCTGCACGCGCACATGGTGAACATCCACCAGGACGGCCACCCGGGCATCAACGCGACCGAGTCGATGCTCAGAGAACGATTTTATGTCCCGAATCTGCGAAAAGTCGTGTCGAATTATGTGTCACAGTGTGTCCACTGTCACAAGATGAGAGAGACTAGTAGCTGCAGGTGATTTGATTTGATTCCTATTTTGCACTGTTATTTTGCATTCGTGTCTTGTAAATAGATCGCCCTATTGGCATTGAAAAACTCTCTGCGGGATTTATATTAAAAAAATCTCAGAAAATATAAGATTTTCTGGGATTTATATTTTTTCCACGATTTATGGGGAGATTTAATTATATATTCTCTTTTTGAGAGATTTTCTGAGATTTTAAAAAATATCAGAAAATGTCTCAAATTCTGATATTTATATTTATTTATATTTTTCCAGGTTTTTTTGAGAGAGATTTAATTACATATGTTTTATTCTTGAGAGATTTTCTGAGATTATATAAAATTATATTTTCCATAAATTGATGATTTTTTCAATGCTACACTCGACCCCCCCCTAGGGTTCAAACGATATCACTTTTCGATATCGATATTCGATATTCGATATTTTTTCAAAATTTTCGATATCGATATCCGATATTTGATATTTTTTCAAAATTTTCGATATCGATATTCGATATTCGATAGTTTTTCAAAATTTTCGATATCGATATTCGATACGATATGGACCCTCGATATCGATATTCGATATTCGATACTAAAAAATGGTCGATATTCGATATCGATATTTCGATATTCGATATTTAGCTTTTGGTATAGCAAGGCATATTTCAAGCAGCATGTTGTATTTTCATATGGTTGCAAACATGGTTGATTATCTCTTTACTGAAAAGTACAATTGATTTTAACAAGGTTTACAATGGTCAGAATGAAAAAATCGAAGAAAAAACATGACGAATCAAATTGTATCAGACAAACAAAAATTGGTAGATATAACAATTCATACTTATAACCCAATTGTTAAAGGGCATGTTGCAAAAAAGCAGCATATCAGCATTTTCTGGCTTCAAATATGAGGTAGGTAGTTCAGTAGGTATGTGGCCAAACCAAATACAAGAAATGTGGAGTAAGCACTCCAACAAAGATAACATTAAATACTTTACTTTTACTCATCAACTTAGATACTATAAGCAAATCAAATTAATCACAAATATCTCAAAACAAAAATAATAACTTTATTAAGGACATTATACAGGTTTGATATATCGAAAATATGGTCGATATTCGATATCGATATTCAATATTTTTTCAAAATTTTCGATATCGATATTCGATATTTTTTCAAAATTTTCGATATCGATATTCGATATTCGATATTAAAAAATGGTCGATATCCGATATTCGATATTCGATACGATATATCGTTTGAACCCTACCCCCCCCCCCCAACAGAAGCGCCCTTCTCTCCAACTCTGCGCGTTTCACCCGTCGCGCCGCGGCGCCGCAGCACCAATTCCACGTGCCGCCCGACTGCGGCGACGGCTGCCTGCGCGACGCAGACGCGGCCGAGCTGCGCGGCATTTACGCTTACTTTCGCCAGCTGCCCGGCCGACACGCCAGATACAAGTACCTGCGAGGGTTGGTCGACGCGCGTCCGGTTTCTGGTCGCCCCGGCAGGAGGAGTAGAGGCAGGGGGATCGGTGGTGATAGAGCGCAGCGTGTACTCAAGTATGCGTATACTTACAGGATCCCGCTGACGACTGCGGTTGGTGATTTACGCAATGGTCGATTTTTATTAAAATTTCGCAATGGGATGTTTCCTTCTAAAATGTTTAGAAGTTTGGTATGTTAACCATTTTACACGTGGTACTCCGATTCCGAACACCATCATTTGGCCCTGTTTTCTGAATAGGTCATTTGTATTCTGGCAGATGTAGCAGAGTAATAAAAAGTAAATGGAAAGTTCTTGCTCGTTAAGCATTGTGTCACAGAATGCGATAAATCCGAGCCAATCAAATGCCCCCACCAACAATCTCTCATTCATTTCCAAACTGCCCCCTGAGCAGCGTGTGGTGTGCCGGGCCGCGTTCGTGGGTGTGTTCGGCTTGCGCAGCGACAAACTAGAGCAGAAACTGCGCAATGCGGCCGTCGTCAACGTCCTGCCGCCCGACGCAGAAGCTCCGCCCCTAAACGAGTGTCGCGGCAGTTTGGTGCGTTTATGACGAATTTTTTATTCTGCGAGTATGGGCCCATACACGCTAGTTGACATCGGTACCAAATGTCAACTGGTGCCGATCCGAATTCAAAGCTTGCTCACGACCACGAGCCGACGAATGACGTTCAAACTCAAGCTTTGAATTGGGAATGGAACCAGTTGACATTTGGTGTCGATGTCAACTAGCGTGTGTGGGGCCAATAAGCAGTTCGAGCAGTTACACGAGTATGTATGCACAGTTCCACATACACATGTCCTAACAGTAACATGATTGTTGATAATTTTTTGGGCATTTTTTGATTATTGAAAGTCTCCATTTTGGTAGTAAAAAGTATTTATCATAATATTGAGTACGGTTTTTCTTATTGGCGAAAATAGATGTATAGGGGAAACGCTTAAAGAATTGCGAGGTACTTACTACAAGATTAAAGTAGTAAATACAACTTAAGTCCCTGCCATGGCCGACTTCAGTGAGCTAGTAGAGGGACAAAGGTTCCCAACCAGAAAAAAATGAGTGATTAAAAACCGTTGTTTAGCTGTCAATTAGTTTCATAATTTGTCATAAGCAGAACACACATACATGGACAAAACCGTACACAGGTGCCCGGCACGTCTGATCAGCACGTGGAAATGGCCACTGATCACTATCAAACAAATGATGTCGCCCAGATTAAGCTATGTTCCTGTTCGTTATATTTCAAAAACATTTTCAAACACAAAAATACTCTACCGTATTACCTCGAGATACCCCCAGGGGCCAGATTTAATTCTCCCTACAGATTTGTAGGGTAGGGCGTACGCCCGACAGGTTTTTTAAAGTTTAGCCGCATCGACGCACATGCACCGAGAGCAAGGCGGTTCGTAAAATATACGAAACCATTCCTTAAGGTCGCCGATATTGCAATCTGACGTATATCACTGCGATTTTGGCACGGAAATCATGATTTCGTCATTTCTTGGCCGTCTGCCAATTCGTTTTTTATTTTATTTTGTCGGGCGGGTTACTCGCATAAGTCACACTTTTGTGTAGTCAGGTGGTCACTTTTTTAGTGTTCACTGCCTACCAGAGTTGCGAAAGCGTATTTACGCTTACCCGAAATACCCGGGTAAATGGGTATTTATACTTACGCTTACGCTTTC
The DNA here is from genome assembly GCA_964036195.1 of Sphaerolaimus hirsutus. Lineage (NCBI taxonomy): Eukaryota > Metazoa > Nematoda > Chromadorea > Monhysterida > Sphaerolaimidae > Sphaerolaimus > Sphaerolaimus hirsutus. The sequence goes on from OZ038450.1 coordinate 15,628,195, forward strand.
ATTAAATACCCGTACGCTTTATTACGCTTTCCCAGCCGAAATACCCGGGTACCGAAAGCGTAAAAAATATTTCACATAGCCAATTTTATTACTTTAGAAAAAGCATAAAACTACAAAACAGAAAGTTAAGTAGAACGTGTAGCAATAAAAAGTAACTGCGTGTGTGTAGAAACGCTCTAAAATAGCGTCACATCACATGTACAAATCCTGTGAAAATGTGAACACAATGTACCTACTGGCTAAATAGGTATTCGAGTGTCTAGAAATTTTGTGGCTACTGAATTCGGAAATTTGTTGCCATAGTTGATTCCGACGACGATGTTGTCACTATTGATAGCACTAAGTCTCAGTTAGAATATAACGCAGACTAGAGTGCCGCTGCCTATGAAATGCCATAACATCCTAGAGCAGACTACCAAGTGGGTGTCCTACTAGACCCCGGTTTTGAACAATGTTTATTTGTTACGTTGATCGTGATTGTTGATTGTGTTGATAACAAATGTGAAAATGAATGGAAACAACGTATGAACTTATCTAAAAGTGAATGCAAGGGTGTTTTCTGATCCTCAACAGCAAGATCACTTTCTAAGAAAAAATTTACGCTTACACTTTATTTTACGCTTTCCTAGGTATTTTAAAAATACCTTACGCTTTTAGTATCCATACTCAAAATTTGGAAAGTGTATTTACGCTTACGCTTACGCTTTCCAAAAATACCGGTATTTTAACAACTCTGCTGCCTACAACCAAAACCATGAGGGCCGCGACAAGAACGAAATGCATACACGAGCGTACAAAAGCGCGACTTTTGCGAGTAACCCGCCCGACAAAATAAAATAAAAAACGAATTGGCAGACGGCCAAGAAATGACGAAATCGTGATTTCCGGTCCAAAATCGAAGCGATATACGTCATATTGCAATATCGGCGACCTTAAGGGATAGTTTCGTGTATTTTACGAACCGCCTTGCTCTCGGTGCATGTGCGTCGAAGCGGCTGAACTTTAAAAAATCTATCGGGCGTACGCCCTACCCTACAAACCTGTAGGGGGAATTAAATCTGGCCCCTGGGGGTTTAATTTTTCGCCAGCAAAATTTGAGGGGGGATAATTCGACGGTGGTCTATTATTTCGCCAGAAATTTTTGGAAATTCCCCATACTCAGACGTATAAAAATCAAACAATTACATAGATGTATTTACATGTGTTTATAGTCATATATGACTGTATATAAACCCTTCCCTAACGTCACTCAATCATCGGTTTTTACGTGTGTTCTGCATTGTACAGATCACAAAGTGTGGTATTTGTCCGGTACGTTCTCTTTACATTCAATATTAGGGGGGGGTATTTCGAGGGTGGGGGGTATTATTTTCTCAGGCAAATTTCAGGGGGGGGGTATTTTAGGGGGGTCAATTCGAGGTAATACGGTATATCTGAGCAAAAACATTTTTTATCAAATGCAGCGACTCGGCGTAGCATTGATGCAAAGGCACTTTCGAAAAAATTATTGTGTAAACAATCGATTCGTTTACGGAGACAGAAATACAGAAATTGGCTAAAATTGGATCTGGAGTTTGTTTTTACTGTATTGTTTGTAGCATGAAATTGCAATTTTTTAAATCTCCCCACAAGAGTTGAAAGTTATTCATGGAAGCATTGCGTATGGCATTGGCCTCGCAGATTCATTCGACGGAAGCACGAGGAAAAATTGGAACAGCAACGGCTTCTCAACCAAATCAACCTTGAGTTCGTTGCCACATTCAATTAATTTTCATGGAAAGTTCATCATAATGAAGCCAATTAAATTGGGCAGACATTTGCGTGAATGCAACACATTGGCCCGTCAACGGTTGCAATTGCAGAATGAATTGATGGAAATCGATCGGCAGAAAGCTATTCTGCAGCTTTATAGGTGAATGTAATATTTATTAGATTAACTAAATACCATTCTTATTCTGTCAACGCGCATCCATTCACAGAGACAAGAAAGCCCTTGGTGTCACAATCTCTGATCTCGACACAGTGATACCATATACCACCGAATCAACTGGCGCTGCACAGACTGCGTCTGGGTCATCATCATTGTCAGTTGCTGACAACATGCACAGCAATACCACACTGTTGAATCATGTGGACCATCATCACATTTCACCTGTGTCAAATGCCAGTGGCAGTGCGCCAGATGTTCAGTTTACTATGCTTGGTCCACTTCCTGGGGTGCACAGTCATTATATCACTTGAAATTATGCATTTTGGCTATTTTTAGTGTCCGCCAGTCGAGATCGGTCGAGTAGATCGTTGTGATTTGTGTGATATTTTTATTCGCTCCTATTAATGATCCTTATACAAACATTCATTTCAAAGATTATTTATTATTTAAAAAAATATTTATTGTGCGGCAGCAATTTGTGAAGGCGAGATTACAGCTCAGCGTGATTTTGACGTAAAATGACGACGTAAATTTGCGTCGTAAAATTAATTACATGAGTGTGGATGATGCTACAGTTCTCCATTTTTGTATGGATAATATATGTATCAATACCTTTGTCGTGTCCAGTGCTGGGTGTTATCAGCCACAGCTAGAGCGAATTGAAAAATACAATTTATTTTCATTTTACGTCATCATTTTACGCTAGGGAACTAATTTTACATTTTATGTCAACAATCAACCAATTGCATGCAACCATCATCATCCACACTCATGTAATTAATTTTACGTCGTCATTTTACGTCAAAATCACGCTGAGCTGTAATCTCGACTTGATAAGCGATCGATGGGTCAACACTTTCAATTCCATCGACCAAATGGTTTACTTCTCCATTTCCACCTCACCCTTCAAAGCGTCCAAAAAGACCCGACACTGCCAGTAAAAATAGTTTAAATAGGCAGCCGCCATGCCCGAAATGGCCTCGCCCGGCGCCAGCGTCGACAGCACCAGCGGCGGGGCGGAAATGCGCTATCGCAAAGGGGAAAACTACGGGCCCGTCTACTGGGGCCGGACCGATTTGCAGGGCAAGCCGTCCTTCCTGTCGCTGACGGGCGACGGGCTGGCGCGCGCCTGGACCAGTAAACACAGGTACAAGGCCTCGGTTTATGTGTCCTGCGTGGCCTGCACCAAGCTGGGCCTCCGCCCGCCCGCCAATGCTGTCATTCGGTTGGTTTCTGTGCGTACTTTTGGATGGTATTTATCCGTGGGCTGATCATATAGCCTTGGGGGTGCTCTGTTGAGTTGGGCTTTCAGATTATAATTTTATGTAGGACACTGCATGATGGTTTTCAAGTTAGAAATGACATTTTGCCAGATATCTGAAATCTTCTGTTTTTCAACTGAAAGTTTGCGACATTCGCCCCCGTTTCGAAATCACCGGATCGGCGCCCGTTTGTCTCTAAGTCGACCTGGCGCAGCTTCGACCGCTTCATCACTGACCCGGACGAGCCGCGGCGGCCGCACGGCTGCATGCCCGTGGCCGTGGCGGGCGAGCCGCACCCGATCGACACGTCCGACATGAGCCCGGCGCTGCTGCAGCACGCCGCCGACGACGCGCCGCAGCCGCACGCGGCCAAAAGGCGCGCCAAGCAGTTCAAGGTGACCGGCCGGCCCACCATGGTCCAGCAGGAGTCGTATGAGCCCGGCATCGAGGCCAAGGTCGAGATGCCGGTATGGTTTTTCTTGGACTGATGCCAATTCGGCATCTTGTGAAGCTATAAGTGACGACTATGTACTTATATCCCTGCTATAACCCATCTGAATAATGAACCAAAAATTATATTTACAGCTTTTGATCATAATATTTCGCTTTTATACTCGGCGGGCCGCAAGCTATGCATTTTTCTGAAGGAAACACTCCATCATGACGTCATCATTACTAAAACAAAAATAATTCCAGCAAAAAAAAGAAAAAAACATTTTGGGAAAAAAACATTCCTCCTTTGTACGCGACACAGCCTTTTTCTTTTTTAAATATTTTTCTTTTTGTGAAAGTGCATACATAAGTATCCAGACATAAATAATTTTGGGCGCATACTTTGCGGTCCGCCGAGTATACTATAGAATAATTAATTATGAAATTTATCACAAGATTTTATCTATAAAATTTTTGTAGGATTGATTCTGCGCAATTTTATGCGCTCAACTCGGTATATATGTCTGTGTGTATTCATATGTAAGGCAAGTGTATGCAAGTCAGCTCTCTCCCGCAGGACGACTACGATGGGATGGACACGAGCCGCGACAACACATCGAGCGGCTTCGACGCGGAGCACTACCCCGGCGTGCACTACGCCATCGACGCCGAGATCAGCGGCAGCGACGCGCCCATCGGTCAGACGGCAGACCAAGTGCGCAAGCAGATTGCCAACGAGGATCTCAGGTGCGTCCGTATTATATTCCACGGTGTACGGTAGATTGGCAATGGCGCAGGGTTGGATGGCTTTGCAGGCACCGGCGCCGCATGCACGATATCAAGGAGGCGCACGCGCAGCAGGCCGCGCTCGCAGATGCTCAGTATGTGTGCTTGTATCATTTTAGTTGTATGTAGATGTACCCAGTTGTATTTATGAAGGCACCTTATAGCTAAAAAAAAACTCTAAAATCGTTTTGTCTTTAAGTAATATGAGTTGAGTTGAGCGAATTTTTGTAAAAGACCCTGTAAAATGTCTTGTGTCATGTTAAACACCATATTAAGTGTCAAATGCATGTAAAAGACAATGTAAAGTATCAAGTGTATCCAAATCATATGTCAAATAGTAAGATACAGAAACATATTATTCTGATACGATAAAAAAATATTTGGTTACACATGACACTTTACAGGGTCTTTTACATGACATTTGAAACTTGACAGGGTCGTTTACACGACACATGACATTTTACAGGGTCTTTTACATGACATTTGACACTTTACAGGGTCGTTTACATGACACATGACATTTTACAGGGTCTTTTACATGACACATGACATTTTACAGGGTTTTTTACATGACATTTGACACTTTACACGGTCTTTTACATGACACATGTCATTTTACAGAGTCTTTTACACTTTACAGCGCGTTTTACAGGGTCTGGGAGTGCCCCAGGCCCTTTTCAGTCGACCACCATTCACAATCACCGTTCGCCCATTTCGCAGACATCGCGAATCGTGCCGCACGCTCAAAGAGGAGCGCATGCGACTGCGCAACGCCATACTGGAGCTGCGCCGCCAGCGCATGCAGTTCGAGCTGAAACGTTCCCAACGCGTTCACAAACATTCCAAGGCTAAGTGAGGGGGTCGTTTGACTGATGTGGGTGAATGTGGATTTGTTTTTTTGTTTTTTTTGTTTTGTCATCGTCTGTGGTTCTTTTTGCGTGATAGTCACATGGTAGGGTACTTAGTTTTTTATTTACCGTATTTCCTCGAAATACGCCCAGGGGGTTTATTTTTTCAGAGTGAGAATTTTGAGGGGGGTTAAACGAGGGAGAGGGTATTTCGAGGGGGGTATTATTTCGCCAGAAATTTGTCGAACTTCGTGTAGACCTGTTGTTGGTAACGTGCGCAGACGTAGAAAAATGCAATAATAAGCACCAGGTAAATATAAGGATCTACAGATTTATATAAGTATGTAATTGGTATAAACCGTGTAATGTTCTAACGTAACAAAGTCATTTTTTTCACAGTGTTCTGCATCGCCCAGATCACAAACTGTAGCTTTTGTCATTTACGTTCTCTTTACGCCTAATTTGGGGGGTATTTCGAGGGGGATTTATAAATTCATAGTGTCCATTTTGACGGTGGTATTTCGAGGATATACGGTAGTTATTATACATTGTAAATAAATATGTATCCTGTTTTGCGCATGCCACGTGTGATAAATAGTTTTGTCAACTTGCGGTTTTGTACGTTGAAGTAGTCAAGTATTAAAGCTTGCCATGAAGAGCACTTGTTTGGTATGTGTATTAATATTGGAACATATGTTTCTATACGTTAATTTTTCGAATAAATAAATAAATGTAATTATGATAATGTTTTCTCCTGACGTGTTTGACTTGTGAAAATATTCAAGTAGGTAGCGCATAAATAAATAAATACATACGGATGAAAATATTACACATAAATTACGTGGTTGTTTTTTTGGTGCCGATTTTTTCGCAGTTTTCCCATTAGTTAACTTTTTCAAAGATCTGTCAATATTCTTGCAATCTTCAATTTATGATATCTATGGGTTTTATGTTACTTATTTGAGGATTTGCGGTATTATGATGAAAAACTGTATAATTTTTGGTTTATTATTCAGATGGGTTGGGTATGGCAGGTTTCCATACTAAATGTGATGTGATTTAAGTGTGATGTCCACCGAGTATATTTACCTACCTACTTTTTTACAGAAAGACAGATAATTAACCGTCCTCATGTGTATAGAACTTGATGACGAACTGTTTGTTTCGCTTTATAACCAATCGTCCAGACATCACATAGGGGATTAGGGATAATCTCATGAAGGTATTGCAGTTAACACGGCATTGCAACAAAAACTGGTTTTCGAACCAGTGCAATGCAAATCAATACATAACGTGACCGCAAGAGTGTTAAGATCATTCGTTTTCTTCTGCAATCCCGTTTCTTCATGGCGCGTCGTTCTTCGGATAAGCGACGACGCAGCAGTTCCAAGTCGAGCGACTCCAGTCGTTCGAGAAGTTCTTCGTCAAGTTCGTCGAGCTCTTCCAGCTCGTCGAACTCTTCAGAGTCGGACAAGGCTTCCAAGGTGTCAAAAGTGGCCACTCATCAGGCGTTGGTTTTGTCACAAAACCAACCCCCTGTTGATGCCGCACCTTCTGAGGATGTCAATTTGTTAGAGAAAGATAAGAAGTGAGATTATCCCTTCTTCTCGTTTTGTGATGTCTGTTCGACTTCACTCAACATCCATCTTCAAAATTTTCACTTTTTAGTGACGACGATGTCGATCGCGACCACGATCACGACGTCGACCCCGATCTCGACCTTGTTGCCAACCATGGCGACGCTGGCGTCGATGATGCTGCCGCTCCCAGGGCCGTTCCCGCTACCCCACAGGAGGCGCGGGCCCTTGCCAAATTCAAGTCAGGCGGTATTATTACCGATTTGGTGCTTGGTTGGGAGCGTGACTTTTCTGGCGGTTCCATGATGTCGAAACAACTCAAAGAGAATTTTCGCACAAAGTATCCTGCGTTGCGCAGTACTTTGCTCGAGTTAGAGTCTTTTCTGCCTTTTCGTGCATTAAATTCTCTTTGATTTGTGGGTTAAACTTGGGTTTATTGAAAATTCCAGTTCGGTGCCGAGACGCGACGAGGAATTTGCCGATGGCGGCAAATTCCAAACTCCACGCAACAAGATTTCAGTTGACGCGGCCTATTTGAAATCCCTCGAGGAGACCCTTTTCGAAGTGGACAAGAACCTCGTCGAGATGTCGCGCATTCCGTACCTTCTCGGTGACGTGATTTGCGCTCAACAACAAGTTGCCCCTGACAAACTTCCGGATGGCCAGCATGCGCAAACACTTAACGACGTGTTTGAGGGCATGGCTTGGGGTGCCGCGAAACTTTCTGAGGTGATTCTTTTCAAATTGAAATTTGCCTTTGCAATTTGTCTGATCATTGAAAATTTTTGATTTTTCAATTTAGACTCGTTTGGGCATCACCGCGGCGCGGCGGCAGCTGTGTATCTTGCCCCACGCTGGCCGCATCACCAAGCGCAAACACAAAGCCATCATTCGCGATTTGTCGTCAATTGGTGTTCGCCTGCGTTCCAAAAAGGAAACAGGTTAATTTTTTGGTATTTGTCTTATAGACGTTGTCTATTCTATGACTTAAATATCATCAGAAATTTATGTGAGTTGAAAATTTTCAGACTCGAAATTTCCCGACCGTAATGTGGCCCCTCCGTTGCTGTTTGGCCACAAACTTCTCAAGGATATGAGACAAAAGCTAAAGTATCGCAAGAAGAAGGACAAAGTCCTCGGCGATATCTTTGAAGGTGAGAATTTCAATTTTCTCACTTTTTATTGTCTTTCTGTTTGGAAATTGTGTTCTATTCCGGATTGTTTGAATTTTTATTCATTCATTTATTTCGTTGCCCGCTTTCAGATGACGATTCGACTGTCGCGCGCAAGAAGTCTAAATTTTCTTCGAACAAGTCGACTCACTCCTTGCCGAACAACGCCTTCTCGATCAATGGCAGGAGGCAGGCGTTCAAGTCGGGATATTCGGACTTCAGACAATTCAAGTTTGTTTGGGGAGAACGTCTTTTCCATTTGTATCGATACTTATCGATATAAAATTCCTTTTGTTCTGATTTTCAGACGTTCCTCTGAAAATTGTCAAAATGTGTGTCAAGTCTCTGTGTCGGAAAATTTGGACTGTTCTTCAATTAGAAGTCTACCTTCTAGTTCCGCCTACGATTTAGAGGGTTTTTTGGATATTGTGCCACCTTCTTCTCAAGTTTCGGGTCGCACAAGATTTTTTCTCGATAATTGGTCGAGAGTTACTTCTGATCCTTGGGTACTCTCCACCATTCAGGGTATTGATCTGGGTTTTTTCAGCCAACCGGTTCAAGATAAACCTAGATTACCTTTGCATTTTTCTGAAGATGTTTGCAAAATTATTGATGAGAAAATTGTCGAGCTTTTGGAGAAAGGAGCTGTTATTGAGATTCCTCATACAGACTCTTGTTTTGTGTCAAGGTTGTTTGTCGTTTTTCAAAAAAGCAGCAAAATCAGACCAATTATTGACCTCTCTCCAGTCAATGTTTTCATTCACGCTCCGCATTTCAAAATGGAGACTTTAGCCTTTTTAAAAGATATTTTACGCCCGAATGATTTCATGGCTAAAATTGATCTGTCGGACGCTTATTTTACACTTCCTGTAAAACAGGCTCATAAAAAGTATCTTCAATTTTTCTGGAATGCGATTTTGTATCAATTTGAATGCATGCCATTTGGCCTTTCGACTGCTCCTTTCATTTTTACGAAAGTGCTTGCTCCAGTTATTGCGATGTTCCGTTCTAGGAACATTCGATGCTTGATTTATTTAGATGACATCGGAATTTTTGATCAAGATTCAGATGTTTTGTCAAAAAAAGTTGAATTTGTCATTTACTCCTTGACTCATTTGGGTTTTCTTGTAAACAGAGCCAAATGTCAGCTTACCCCTTCTCATGCAATGGAATATTTGGGTATGCAAGTCAATTCAGTTGAAATGAAATTTTCCATTCCAGTTGCCAAATGTGATGCCATTAGAGAACGTGCATCTCAACTTTTAGTCGCTGATACAATTTCTTTGAAAAGTTTGGCATCTTTTCTCGGCCAGATTAATTTCATTACAGCTTGTGTTCAGCCTGGTGCTGCCTTTTGCTCCAGTTTGCTTTAATTGATGGTTTGCACCTTGCTGGGTCTTACACCCAGCAGATTGCCTTACCATTTGAAGCCAGACAGGAATTGAAAATCTGGCTTGACGAACTTGCCTTTTGGGATGGTAGAGACATAGTTCCACCCCCCCCCCCTGACATCATCATTGAAACTGATGCTAGCAAGAGGGGTTGGGGTGTTGTTTGTGAGGGCTCTACTTTCTCTGGGTTTTGGAGTTCAGATGAAATTAAGCTTCATATCAATGTTTTGGAGCTTAAAGCGGTAGATTTTGCACTACGCTTGCTTTGGAAAAAACTTCAGAACAAAACTGTTCTGGTTAAAAGCGACAATAGCACTACGGTGGCTTATTTGAAGCATCGCGGTGGCACTCACTCTCGTGAGATGGCCAGGCTTGTGTCAAAAATGATGCGTTTTTGTCTTGACAACAACATGTTGATTTATGCTCAATTTGTTCCGGGAAAACTCAACATTTTGGCTGATGGCGCTTCTAGACAAGCTTTTGAGCCATCGGACTGGAAGCTCGATTCTTATATTTTCGATTTACTGGCTTATATTTTTGGTTTGCCAGAAATTGATTTGTTTGCTGCTTTTCACAACAAACAGATTGACAAATTTTGCTCTTGGGTTCAACACCCAGATGCTTTTGCTGTTGATGCCTTTTCTTTTTCCTGGCATCATTTTACCCTGCTTTATGCCTTTCCGCCGATCTGTCTAATCGCCAGATTGCTTCAGAAAGTTAGGTGTGACGAAGCGACTGTTTTGCTCATCGCACCTATGTGGAATAGGAAATGTTGGTTTCCTGACTTGTTGGAGCTTGCTATCGCTCCTCCTGTCATTTTACCTTACACTAGGAATTGGCTTAAGGGTAGACCTTTGATTTCGAGGCCTGATGGTTCGAAACTTTGTTCTTTGATTTTACCATTCACTTTTTTCTAAAGTTAATTTGTGTTTTTAGGGTTGCCACACCCCAGAACCCGCCACACTCTGAAACTGACGGCGTGGCTAATTTCAGGGCAACTTGCCTTACGCAAGGCCTTTCTTCATCAGCTGCCACTTTGGCTTGCGAATCCCTCGCAGCCTCTACGAGGCAGCAGTATAGTTCTGTCTGGGCAAGCTGGGTGGATTGGTGTAGAAGGCAAAACGTGCATTCCATTCGCCCGCTTTCTAACCAGGTTGCTAACTTTTTAGCCTTTCTTTTTGAACAAGGAAAAGCTTACTCTACCATTACTGCGGCTAGATCAGCCTTATCTACCTTACTTAGTCCAGTTTTGGGTAACCAGATTTCTGACAATGTTTTAATCAAGAGAGTTCTCGCTGGTATTTATAAAAAGGTTCCACCTCAACCCAGATATTCTCATATTTGGGATCCAGCTGATGTTGTCAATTTTATCAATTCTAACTGGAATGACAACGACAAATTGACTTTATTACAATTGGCACAGAAATCTGTAGCTCTTTTGGCACTAGTTAAACCTTCTAGAGCAGCCGAACTGGCCTTTATTGATTCTAATTCTATTAGCTTTTCTAACAAGAAAATGAGCTTTTCCTTGTTGAAAGTTACTAAAACTCAGAAAGCGGGTCCGCTTTCTACCTTACACATAGATGCTTTTACTCAAAATCAGTCTATTTGTCCAGTTTTTACTATTTCTAATTACTTAGCTAGAACGGCTAATATTCGAAATAACACCAGAAATTTGTTTTTAAGTTCTAAAAAACACTTTGCTGCAGTCAAAGTTGACTCGGTTAGAAGATGGCTACTTTCAGTTCTAAAATTAGCCGGCATTTCCGATTTTACTGCTCATAGCTTTAGAGCTGCATCGGCTTCTAAAGCCTTGGCTGGTGGAATTCCGTTACAACAGATTTTACAAGCTGGGTTTTGGACTTCGAATTCAAATGCTTTTATTAGACATTACAATAGATCCGATTCGATTGTTCCAATGTCTTTGTCTTCCACGATTTTAAATAGGTCAGGCTTATAAGTCTCCCCTATGTGATGTCTGGACGATTGGTTATAAATGTTATTTATATGAATAAATGTAATTTATGAAAGATAAATTAATTTATGGACAATCGTCCAGACATCACAGTTCCCACCCACCCTACCCAATTTCAATTTTCCTTCCAATTTTTCAGTCGTGGAGGGCAATCGAATCGTGGTGGCAGGGGTGGATTTTCCGGCGCTGGCGCTTCTTCGTCAAATGCCGCTCGCGCCCCAGATCGCAATTCCAAGGATGCTCAGCCGCGCGGTGGAAAGAGATTCAAGAAATGATCGGTTTTTAATTTTGATCTGTTTTTGGATTTTGGTGGCTCGCACCATAAATTTTGGCTGAGGATTGTGTCCCCTTTTTTCCCGAAAAAAGGGGGGGGGAATTTCCCTTGTTTACTAGCTCATCCAGTTGATGTTTATTCCTGGGACACAGTCCTCACCTGTTGGTTATTTGGTGGATTCGTTTTGAGATTTTGATTGCTCGATGTTAAATGTGTTGTTTTTTCGAAATTTCACTTGAGATTTTCTTATTTCTCCGGCCGGAGATAAGTGTGCGTTATTTCATGTTGTGCGAATCTTGTGGTTTTAAAGTTTGTGAGAAATGAAAGAAACGGTTTGCAGAAGAATTGGGAATGATCTTAACACTCTTGCGGTCACGTTATGTATTGATTTGCATTGCACTGGTTCAAAAACCAGTTTTTGTTGCAATGCCGTGTTAACTGCAATACCTTCATGAGATTATCCCTAATCCGATTGTCCATAAATTAATTTATCTTTCATAAATTACATTTATTCATATAAATAACATTTGCTGTGTATGTTTTGCAAAACTACATAATCAATAAACTCGCTATCATGTGGTACCTAGTTGATGTTTATTTGGCTGTATAGTAAATGTATACACGCATTTCGGCATCTGAATATGTTGTAAATATTGTGTTGTTTCCTGTATTGTGAGAAAGCGGATTGTTTTTGCTGTAGCGTTTGTGATAGCCCACCGCGCCAATTCCGTTTTTTTTCTGCTTCAAATATTTTTACAATATCAATGATGGTGTGCCTCAGCGCATTCAAACTCTCAGCCCATCCAATCTCTCAGCGCATCCATGCATCATATTGTGCGGCGGCATAATCATAAATATTTGTGGGAGGGGGGCGCAATATCTTTGATTATGCTGCCGCACCATAAACTGCATGGATTCGCTGAGAGTGTTCGCCCTATCAATTCGCATGCTCGCAGCACGTCTACCCCCTCACATGTAAATGTTTCATGTAGTTTACACCAGCGCCGTGCATGGACATGGCGATGGCGGGCACGTCGACCAGCTCGGCGCGCGCCGACGAGCTGTCGCTGCTGCGCGCCATGTTCGACGCCGATCTGCGCTTTGATGGATCTGGCCGCACTTCGCCTCGGCTGCCCGCGCACGGGACGCTGGATTGTAGTGATTACGATGATGTGAACTTCACGTTGGCTCTGGTGCGTTGGTTGGATTGATTTCTGGGAATTTTTTCGGCGGTTGGCGACTGCGCGTGGAAGCTGCTCTTTCTCCGCGATCGCTATGATGAATGGCAGTTCTTATCTCGTTTTGCAGTCCTGTCTCAAAAGTCATTGCGCCGGTGCGACCGCATTTGTTTCGGCGACAGTCCCGGGCCCCGTAAAGTGCCAAACATTTTGTTACTCAACTTTTGCGGGACATTCGACAAATTGGTATGACATCTTGCATGACATTTGACACTTTACAATTTACCGGGTGCGGGACTGCCACAAGGACTATTGGTCACTTTCAAGCCGGGCTTTCCAGAGTCTCCCCACATTTTTCACATCCAGTACTCCCATTTTCCCAGACAGTGGAAGGTGCGAAACTAGCCGCCTGCTTCCACCTACCCGCCGGCTACCCGGGCGCCCTTCGCCCGTCCCTATTCGTCCGATCGGAGGGCCACGCTGCGCCCTGCGACATGGCCGCACTGAACGCGGTTGGTGCGGTGCTCACCGGTCTCCGATTGGCCCTAGTTGTCGCAGTGAGCGGCTGCAGGTCGCTCGCGAGTGGATCGACGCTCAGCCGCTCGCCGAGCCGCTCGTCTACGGCGCCGTGCAGCAGATCGAGGAGTATGTTCGAGTTCATGCTGGGGTTGGTCACTTTTTGGGTAGGTCGCGGGTAATATCGCGGGTCAGTTCCGCAAGTGAATCACAGGTGACAAGGGGCGGTAATAAAAGTTACCGTATTACCTCGAATAATCCCCCCCCCCTTGAATTAACCCCCCCTAAAATTTGGCTGAGGAAATAATACCCCCCCCCCTCAAAATCCCATCCCCTAAAATTGAATGTGAAGAGAACGTACATGACATATACCACAGTTTGTGATCTGTACAATGCAGAACACACTTTAAAACCGATGATTGAGTGACGTTATGCGGGTTTATGCGTATATACAGTTATATATGTCTATAAACACATATACATCAATGTAATTGTTTGATTTTCTACGTCAGAGCAGGGATCTCCTAGGGGGGGGCTGCCCCCCCCCCAAATCGGCCAGCTATCTATCTATCCCGGAGGCCGCTCAGCTATCTATCTATCCCGAGGCAAAATTTGCGGCTACTACCCCCAAAGGTATAATATATGGTTATATACCTATTTTGAGCCATTTTAAAGCTACTTTTGGCTACTTTTAACTGATTATTAGCGATTTTTTCCCTTTTCTGCCTTCTTAACCTTGAAAAAGCCTATATATTGTGCCCCCGCCAGCCCCCCAAGCCCCCCCAAGCCCCCCCAGAAAAATTTTCAGCTATCTATCCCTCCGGAGGAGCGATATGCTATCTATCCAGCCCCCGCGAGGGCCAAAATCTTGGAGACCCCTGCGTCTGAGTATGGGGAATTTCCAAAATTTCTGGCGAAAAAATAGTCCCCCCCTTGAAACCCCCCCCTCGAAATCCCCCCTAAAATTTTGCTGGCGAAATAATAAACCCCCTGGGGGTATTTCGAGGTAATACGGTTTTTGTGATAAGTCATGTGACCAGTGAACTTTTTTGTGAATGTAAATACGTGTCACTTAGAAGTTTACTTGTCACTTGACTTACCACTTGACTTGACGTAGGCTCCCTAGACATGTAAATCCGCTCGACATGTATCGGAGACGTACATGTCCAGCGGGCAGGGCAGTAAAAAGTGATTGATTTTCACTAGTCACTTTTTAAATGAATAAACGTAAAATCAATGTCAAAAACGTGAACACTAATCACTTTTTACTTTTTAATTGTCATTCTTTAAAGTGACAAAAATATCAAAAAGTGAAAAGTAATCACTTTTTACTGCCTCGCCGCTGGACAAGTACGACCCCGATACACGTCGAATGGGTAGAAATACATGTCTACCGTGTCTACATGTCAAACGGGGTTACAAGCACAGGGTGTCCACAGGCACAGGGTCTTTGACTTACCACTCTTATTCTCATTTGGCACTTAAAACTTTTCTCGCCACTTATCCACTTATAGCATTTGCACCTGGCCTCTACTCTCTATTTACCGTAAGTGATGTGGCACCAAAGTTCCCATAACACACAGCAGGGCAGTGTCGATGCCCACACTCGTTCCTTTCGCCATGCCGTTGCTCCGGATGATGGGCCAATAAAGTTACAGCGTGCGTGGATTTGGAGCCACCACATTTACAGCGTGACGAAACGAAAGAATATCATGCACGCCGCCAGAGATCTTAAGTTGACTGGATTTATGATGGCTGGAAAACCCGGTTTGTTGAAACAAATGAGAAATCGTTCCTTTGTTCCCTATTTTAATATAGGTTGAAATTTTCAGGCATCATTTGCATCGAAGGCAGCTCCGGCGCCGTCTCTGACTTTTGGAACACTATCCGCCGATGGAACTGGCAGAAATTGGAACAGAGAAAAATAGAGGAATGCGCCGAAAAATCAGGTACAAATTCAGGTTTCATTGCGGGACCGTAACTGCCATGGTGCAATTTTTGTTGAATGCATTACATGACTTGTTTGATTTACCATTTGCAGATGAATTTCGAAAATTCACTGGCTTTGAAGAGTTCGTGTCTGATAGTGCAAAGTGCAAGCGTCAAGATATGGGTGAATTCAGAACATTTCTTACTAAGCATTCGTGTTTATATGCGTTCGCATTTTTGTTCAACATTGATTGTCCCCAGGAGTAACACATTCCCTGGTTGTTTAACTTGAGTACCGTAATATGGTTGTTATTGATATTATGAACATTTCGCTCAATGTGTGATAGGTGAACATGAAAACGACATCGATCAGTTTTTGTTGAAGGTAAATATCTCGGCAGTGTGATCTGAAATGGTTTTACCATCCATTCCTGTCGGTAACTTTCGGCAGCCATACAAATAATTATGTCTTTTATTCACCGTTAGTAGCTGTCAAATGCATCGGGTTCAAAATCCACCGCAAAAATATTTTCATGATTTAATACACATCAGAACTCATCCTTCCTATGTGTCCTTTACAATGCATTTTTCATGCCACATTTCACTCAGGAAAACATTGCATCAAATCATGAGTTCCCGGCGCGATCGGGCCGTGCTCAATGCAATTTTCCTGCCAGTCGGCGGCGTTGACGAAGAGATTGTCGAGGAGTCTGAAACTAATTCTCATGGTTTGTGATGGAAAATGCTGTGAAAGATTTGCTCACACACACCTGAAAGATTTGTCGTGACCCGGTGATGATGGGCTCAAATTTCATGGATGGCTTCACTGGTTTAAGCTTGAATATTTCTGACACCTTTTCCCACCATTGGTGCTCTGTACGCTTAATAATGCAAAACATTCACTTGTAATTTGAAAGTTTAGCGCTCCAGATAGATAACTAGGTATTTTGGTTTGAATTATTTATAGCTGTGTAGAGAGTGGCGTAATTAAAATGCCAGTGTTAGATAAAAGTAAAATTATTTGGAGCTTAACTTTTTTGGGATTTTGTTCTGACCTTGAAAGCTGTTTCAAATTATGCTGGCTGAATATCACTCAGGTATAGGCGCTTAAAGGTACGCGAGGCACCATCTAATCAACTTCATTATATTTTTTTATAACTTTGTAATGCCCAGCCACGGCATTTCTACAGTGAGATAGATGAGGTATAAAAGTTCCCACCCCTAGTTGAACACAAGTATTTTGGCAAATTACGCAAGTTGTAAAAAATATTAAAATATCCCTATTTTATAATTGTAGAAAAGTCCACTTCCACAATCCATTTACACGAGTCAATTACAACCATCCTCCACAAACCAGGCGGCAGCGACGACTCAGCCGACAACTTGGCAGCGAAGTCAGCGGAACTAGAAGCGGTGCGCGCCGCCGAGTCCGGCGACACTGAAACTGCGCTGCGGCTGCTGGACGCGGCCGTGCAGCGGTGGCCCCGGCGCGCCTCGTGCTACAACAACAGGGCGCAGGCGCGGCGACTGGCGCACATGCACCAGGAGGCCAGTCCCAGACCCTGTAAAATGTCATGCAAAGTGTCAAAAGTCATGTAAAATGGCAATGGTACGTTTGCCATTTTACCGGGCACTTTACATTACTTTTGCCACTGTGCATGACATTTGACATTTTACTGGGTCTGGGACTGCCCCCAGGGAGCCATGAGTGACTTGGACACGGCTATACAGCTGACCAAAGGCCAGGGCCCTGTCGCGAGGAAGGCTTTTGTACAGCGAGCCATGCTGCATCAGCTCGATGAGAATGAACAGGCGGCAATGGTGCATTTGTTCAGTTGCTACTGATTAGTCGTCTGTGTGGATACAGAATTACAGCGACAAACAAGTCCGACACAAAGATCATCGCAATAATCATGCATAAATATACCATAAGTCCTCCCCGAAACCCCCCGAATAACTCCCCCCTGTTTGCTGACTGATGAAAAATACCCCCCCCCCCTCGAAAACCTCCCCCTCTTTGATGGCTGGGAAAGACGCCCATGCTTAAAAAAACGTTTTATGCACGTGTTCTTTCAAAGTAATTACTGTTCTTACTAATTACTATCTTTTACATCTTTAATGTATTCTTTTGCATTATTACTGTTCACTAGCATTGATTTAAACGCATGAATTTTAGAATTGGTATTCTGACATACAGGTTTATGGAACTTTTACAACCCCATTCGTACAACACATTATGAATTTTGCTTCATACTCCGACGAAAAAATAACCCATCCCCTCGAAAAACTCCCACTCGAACCCCACCCCAGTCACAAAAGTCTAAAAATTAACTCCCCTGGGGCTTTATTCGAGGGTATACGGTAGTTTGAAAAATAAATCTATCCCCTTTCCACTTTCATTCTAATCAGCAACCTACACCCAACACTAGGACGACTACAAGCGGGCGGCGGCGCTGGGCTGCCTGTTCTCGCAGCAGCAGCTCGCCGTGCACAACCCCTACGCGAAGATGTGCAACGCGATGCTGGCCCAGGTGATGCAGCGGGTGCAGCGAGGCGAGCCCGACCACGCGCAGGATGGTGCTGGTTGAAGTCTGGTTTGGGCATTTGGATCGCGGAATTGCGAATGAAGATTTTTTCACTTATCTGGATTTTTTATACTGGGTACTCACTGAAGTTTATGATCTTGCTTGGTGACTTAGCCTGACTTATCCATTCCTCGTTGTAAACAATTTTACAAAGGTATTTGCTTTTTATTCACTTATGAAGATTTATACACAATAATTGACCTATTTATGAATAAAAATTATTAGTCTGACATATATTTTGAATGTAGCCTTCCTTATTCCATTTTATTTTGTTTTATTTTCAGCTGTTGAAATCTAACCTAATATTCTTGTAGCATGAATATTAACATTTTTATAAAGAATTAATTATGTTACGAACGGGATTTCCTGCGCCCGACAGCAGCGTCCTCAAAAAGGTTTTCCGAGGTTCAAAAACCAAGACCAAAATAGATTGCTAGACAGTATTTACCTAGCTAGTTGATGCATGCTGTTTGCGAAATTAAACTTTTGGCCATTCGAAACAACTCCGCCTTTCTGGTAGCACAATGCGAGCAGTATATTGACTTCACAGCCTGTATTGACCGCTTTTTGCTGCAATGATTTGAAGCTTTTTCTGGATCTGTACATGACTTCGTAGTCCTTGTCACAACAACTTTGCTACCGCTGCATCACGATTTATTTTTGTACCAATTTGGATGCATTTCATTCACTCGAATATTATTCCTGTTTTTTTTGCTTTGTTTGCCAAAACATCGTGTGGCGGTAGCAGAAATGTATTTACCTACTATGAATCAACTTTGCTTCGATGACAAAATACCGTACTTCCTCGAATTGCCCCCCGGGTGGTTTATTTCTTCAGAGTGGAAATTTTGAGGGGGGTATTTCGAGGAAATACGGTAATTCAGAGCGTGTCAGCAAATAATTCGCTGTTATTAAGGTTGTGTTTCGCTTTGGCTGTATTAGATTGTATAACCAACTGGGAACTGATACTTTGTGCCCAGCTAATACCTAGCTGGTAGTTGGCTCACAATGACGTCGCAAGCCCCTTTTTCTTTCGAGATTTTTGTATGTTGATAGCATGTCCCACAGTTCACAAACTGTATGGACTATACCATTTTTTTATTCCTTGCTGACAACGCGAAATGTTACGTCAATAAATACATACATATTTACATACTTGTGTACTTATGTCTCGATAAGTTTTCTATCAAGTTCAAGAATACTCTTCAAATTATCAAACGATCCGTTAATAATTCCGCATCTCATCCACTGAAAACGTAAAAATGAGTCAAATTACAGTCATGTACCTAAGTGTGTTGACGCCAAAACATGCCACTACAAAACATGTCAGAAAATATCACCCCTCAGCCATGGCGGACTGCATGCCCGGGCAGGCGGGCGCGACGGCGGCAGCCACGAAGGCCGCCCACGAGCCACTCTCGCCCAGGTCTGCCTGTGGTGCCAGTGCTTTGATGGCCGCCTGCACCCGGTCCACCAGCGGGGCCACCTCGGCTGTGCAGTACTCGTCCGTGCTGGGAGGGGGGGGGTATTTTGAAGTTTGGCTTGGATGGCGGTTTGAGAGGGGTGTTCTAGTTGAGCAAGACTTGACTACCGTATTACCTCGAATTATCCCCCCCTTGAATTAACCCCCCCCCCCCTCGAATTAACCCCCCCCCCCCCTCAAAATGGGCTGGGGAAATAATAACCCCCCCCCTCGAAATACCCCCCCCCCTTCGGAATGATGTACGTCATGTACAAAATAAATACGTCATGTACGCAATGTACATGATGTATATTACTGTTAACTTGCATTGCAGCTACACAGAGTAGTTTGTGTAGCTATCTACGTTTGTATGTCCAAATATATCCTGTTTGGACACATTTTTTACCTATTTTGGGTACGCAAATGCCTACTAGGTATTTACTACGATCCTTACGAAAATTTCTGACGGAATAATAAAACCCCCCGTCGAATAAACCCCCCCCCCCCTCGAATAAACCCCCCCTCAAATTTTGCTGGCGAAATAATAAACCCCCATGGGGGTATCTCGAGGTAAAACGGTAGTTGAGCAAGTTGACTAACGGTGGCGGGGCTGATGTGACGAAATGTGTTCAAATTTTAGAATTTTTTTCTAGAATCAGTTTCAAAAAATTTGGTCGTAACATTTTAGTTTCTATCTTTTTCTATGCAATAGCTTTCGAGTTTCTTGTATATTTTTGATATACCGTATTACCTCGAAATACCCGGGGTTTATTATTATAAATTTGAGGGGGGGGGGTTATTCGAGGGGGGTCTATTATTTCGCCAGAAAGTATCGGAAATTCCCCATACGCAGACGTAGAAAAATCTAACAATCACATAAATTTATATGTGTTTATAGGCATATATTACTGTATATACACAAAAACCCTTCCCTAACGTCACTTAATCATCAGTTTTAACGTGTGTTCTGCATTGTACAGATCACAAACTGCGGTATTTGTCATGTACGTTCACGTTACACTCAATTTGAGGGGGGGGGGGGGTTATTATTTCCTCAGCCGAAATTTAGGGGGGGTATTTCGATTGGGGGGTTAATTCAAGGGGGGATTATTCGAGGTAATACGGTACAAAACTATTTTGTAATGCTTTTGATGTAAATAATTGATATTTTTACATCCTTGTCACAGACTGTTTTCACTTTTTGTTTTTGTCAGCACAATCTGTTTTGTGTTGGAATAAACCAAAACAGCCAGAAATTGCTCATTTCTGCTTATCATCGTTAGTCTTCACATCGCTGCACCTATAATGGTAGAGCAGTGCCAATGCATCCGATCCTAGTAAGGACCAAGTTTGTTCAAACCCTACCGATTATCTCTCACAATTGGCACGCCGCCAAAAACTACTCACTTCTCTGTCCATGATTCCTCCAATTTGGCAGCTGCCTCGGCCTGTGAAATGCGCATCATGCCGATAACTCTGTCGGTGATGCAGCCGCACGCTGGCCCGTTGTCAGCCAGCTGTCGTGAATGAAAATTAAGCTCGTCACTTCAGAGGTCGGAAGTCGTTAGCTATAACTACAGTGACTTTAACACCTTGTACCCGTGGTTCACTCTGGTAGTGCGCCAACAATGTTTAAAGAATGCCAATTTGGTAAAAAATGACAAAATTCGTTGCGGTTATAGCGTTTTACGTTAACGTACACAACAATGATTTTTTCATGATTTTACAAAAATAGTATGCTTTTATTATCATTAGCATACTTCCCACTAAGACAATACCCACTACGCGTTCGCACTCGGAGTGTCATGCCGCTGGGGCGTATTTACGTTATTAAGTACATTAAGTATGTAAAAATACATTAAGTATGTGCCGAACCTGGCCTGGAAGGTGTTTGGTTACTAGATATTTTACATGTGTACACGTGTACGCTGTGTCAAAATTGGGGCCTTTGCAACTTTCTACAAGACTTATCAGGATCTGTTGTTGTGCCTCATTTCTATTGCCTGCTGCTACAAACTCACATCATTCTTGACATCATCTGGCAGCACGGGTTCACCATTGGGTCCTAGGGTTTGGCACCAGGCGCTAGCCAACAGCAACGTAAATGCGAAGATCGTTTTCATGGTTTTTACCTAGCTTTACTTTAGTTGTGTGGACAAAATGAACTGATTTTCTGTTTGATTGTGTTTGGCTTTATGAATGGGTAGAACTGTATTCATAATAACGTGAACCTGGTTAGGGATGGCCAGCGCTTATCTCAAGCGCTTTTTTTAAAAACGCTGCTTTAAAAAAGCGCAAAGGGTCCCACGCTTTTTTTAAAAAAGCGCTGGCAAGATTTTTGGTACCTATGCACTAGGTATTGGGCAATTTTTTCGCGCGTAAGCGCGCAATTTCACATGCAAATTGCCATTGGTAGTTTTTTCAGTGGTTTTGTGGCATTTTTAGTGTCATTGCTTCTATTCCTGCATGGTATCATGTAAAAATAAGTTGTGATATGTCAGTCTAGTATATAATATCCAACCAATGTGCTTCCACACATTTTTCTACAGTGTGAAACATCACTGTCATGTATAAGCCTTCTCTTATAGCCGTATTTAAGAACTTTTCCATGCCTAACTTCAGTAGAAGTCACAAAACATTTAAAAACGGTGATATACATAATGATTCAACATAAAATTGGATTTTTGTTGGCAGAAATCAGGACTTCTAATGCTATCTTATGATTACACAGCCATTCTATGGCTATAAATCCTCACAAGTACTACTACTTGTCTGATATACCTGTATGACTCAGAACCATATTTGGGAGCTTTTTAGGTAACTTCTAGACATTTTTTGGAAAAAAAACAAAAAAACACGGGTTTTTTTAAAAAGCGGGGCCGTTGAAAAAAGCGCTTTTTCCATCCCTAAACTTGGTTCTACAATATTTCCTTGTTTATGTTGCTGAGTAAATATAAACAGAGCAGCAGTTTCGGATAAACAAGCTAATAGCAAAGAAACCTGAACCTTTTCTGTTGTGTACATTTTGTATTATTGTGTGCGGTGAACTGCACAGTGCACAGTCAATGATGGGGGCTTCAAAAACCGTTGCCAAACCTAGCTGTAGGAAACAATGCACATTTGAATCATTCCTATACCTAGGTAAAAATGGGTAATTTGAGTCATTGTATTTTATCAGAGAATGTTCGTTTGAAAGTGTATTTGAGTTCAAAACTGTCTGATACCACTGTCACCGTGTATTACTGTGTAATATTCAAATTGTAATAATTATTATACTTTATTATTCACAAAATTTTTTTTCACCAGCATGTCGCGTAGTTGACGACGGAGAATTTTGCCACTGGCCAATCGTGGTATTTGCTCGACAAAGTGCACGCCACCGGCCAGCTGCTTGTATGGTGCCAGTCGTGCTGAAAACGCATCAAGTCTTTATGCAGCTTTGCTCCCACACACACTAGTTGCTAGTTGACTTGCTAGTTGACATCAACATTTGTGTCAAATGAATTCGACTAAATTTTCATTGTTTCTGTTAAGTGTGACGTTTTAAAAAAATTGTGTTATTTAGTTGACATACAATACAGTTGACATTTATTTGTGAAGTCAACAAGTGTGTGTGGGCTAGTGATGTAAAAGCGCCATGGCGCTGGCGCCTGGCGCTAGCGCCAAAGCAAAAAGCGCCATGGCGCTTTTGGCGCTTGGCGCCTTTTTGCTGTGGCGCCATTGGCGCTTGGCGCTGTGCTACGGAAAAGCGCCATGGCGCTTTTGGCGCTTGGCGCTATTTTGCTGTTGCGCCATTGGCGCTTGGCGCTCGCATGCCAAAAGCGCCATGGCGCTTTTGGCGCTTGGCGCCAAAAGTCTGGCGCTTTTTTCATCACTAGTGTGGGCCCTAAATAGCAAGCTTACCTGTACAACCTTACTACATGATTCAATGTTATTAAAATTCAAGATCGGACTGAATCTTTTGCATGGAATGTTGCAGTATTTTGACGGATAAAATAATGTGAAAAATTGTGCAGTGAATTCATGGTCAACGTAGTGGGATGAAAACATCAAATTTTCGGTTCTTTTATTCAGTTTACGGTCGATTTCAATGTAAAGTGTGCGCTCAGCTTACTATTAACTTTAAGGCCATTGCCGTTGCAGCATGTCAGCCCCTTATAGTGCCTAGAGAAAGGGAACACACCTTTTACAAAATCTTGAATATCCTTAGCGCTGACACTGTCTCTGTAATCCGCTTTGAGCACCACAAAAGCTACAGGTGCCTCTCCCAAAATGTGGTGCTGTGCGCGAGTTACAGCTGCTTCCTGAATCGCTTCGTGTGTCAACAGCAGATCCAGGGCCGTATCCAGGGGGGGGGCGGGGGGGGCTGCAGCCCCCCCCCCTCCCGGGGCGAGACCAAAAAGTGACCGGAAAATGCGACTTTTTCAACGTCAGCATTAAAAAATTTTGCGCGCAAGCGCGCATTCTTCACCAGACATAAGGTATTATCATCGGATTTGCTCTATGTGGCCACAAATCATTATAAATACACTCAATGTTGTATTTTTTGCTGTTTTGTATGTATATTTACATACATATACAGCATTCCATGGCGCTGACGCCACCGCCAATGGTGCCATGGCGTGGCGCCTACAAATGGCGCCAGCGCCATGGCGCCATTCCGCCACTATGTAGGAAAAATTTTAGGGGGGGGGGCTGAGCCCCCCCCCCTCGCCGGCCTCCGTAAACAAGCAGCCCCCCCCGCTCAAAAATCCTGGATACGTCCCTGAGCAGATCTTCAAGTTCTGATGGAGCCACTTGAAAGCCCTTGACTTTGATCAATTCTTTCAGACGGTCGATCACGTAGAGGTGCCCATCGTTGTCGATGTAGCCAATGTCGCCTGAATTTGAGCGTAGATGGGCTAAAACAACATGGAATCCCCGTTGTCTAAAGTATGTGATTGCATGTTCAAAAAATCATTTTTTTGTGTTCAAAAACTGGCTCAAATCGACATACGGAATTTTGACATCACTAAACCAACCACAAAAATAGAATCTGCAGGTTTTTCCGATGATTTTAAGTGTTGAATGATCGAAATCAGCCCAGAAATGGTTTAGTTATTAAGCTTCAAAGACACTCATCCAGATTGCTAATTTTTTGTATACCGTTTTTGCTTGAATAATCCCCCAGGGGGATTATTATTTCGTCAGACTTTTTTGAGGGGGGGGTTATTCTTTGCTTGAATAATCCCCCTGGGGGATTATTATTTCGTCAGACTTTTTTGAGGGGGGATTATTCAAGGGGGGAATTATTATTTCTGCAAAATTTTCAAGCATGTTTCCATCAATTCATTTTGCGAAATATGCTTTATTAACAAGGTAATATGACATTTTTGTTCAAATTGCACGCAACACATTTATCAAATGAATAAACTTCATATTCAACAGAATCAGCGTCAGCGCACATTCATTCTGTACAATGTGTACACAAACCATACACATGTATTTACCTATGTTCTGTTTTTAGTTGTGGGGGGATTATTCAAGGGGGGAAATATAATTTCCTCACGTGTCTAACAGGGGGGGGATTATTCAAGGGGGTGGGTATTCAACTATTCAAGCAAATACGGTATTTATCAACCATCTTTTTATAACCCCCCCTTACTCAGGCCTGGGGGATCATTTGAGCAAACGAGAATTTTTTGTAGTAGCCCCAGCATCAAACACCAACATACTCAAACGGCATCAAAATTGGGCACGGGACAAGAAACTGGGAAGCAAAAAAACGTGCAATGGACCCCCAGCCTACTGTTTCTCTTATGTTGTGATTACAGCTCGGGCGTAAAATTGACCTGGCGTAAAATTGATTTTGGGCATAAAATTAATTACAGGCGAATGGATAAAGATATGGTGTTGTAATTTCAGTCAAAGAAAGCGCACATGCAGATGTTGCTTGTGTCCAAAGCTCATCAGTTTATTTCAATTGTAAAGTCGGCGGACATTTCACCCTACAAAATCGGAGAGTTAGAATTTGCTCGTGAATAGAGCGAACAACGAAACTTGTGTCCCACGCGGACGCTAGAAATTGAAAAAGAAAATCATATTAAAAGAAAAATGGACGTTTCGCTGCGTCCGTGCGTGCCGCGCCCTAGTTATCTACATTTTAAACGTTGCTCGTAACGAATTTGACCGTTCAAACTACCGTTTCACCGTTCAAACTACCGTTTTTGTTTTTATTTTATTTTTCATTTGTTGGCTCCATTCCAACATAAGAGAACTTGGCAGCCGGCCAAAATTTCGAAATCCGCTATTAATATGAATAAAATAGGCTCACAATAGCTATATAACCATGTATATAAACAAAAATAGCAATTATGAAGGTGGAAATTGACAAAGCGAAGCAAATTTTAACGATTTTTAGCTAACTTTCAGTTTTCACTCTCATTTGTATAAAACGCAACCGGTAACTGGGATAAGGGCCAAGTTTTCATACATGACCCAATCTATTCCAATCGATAAAATATTGCGTCACAATACCTAATGCCGTCATGCACTCTCCACTGGAGAGATTGACGCAAATGTTTGTAGGGCGATACGTCTGCCGACTTTACTAGAAGTTATGAATTTTGGCGCACTTTTTGTTAATTTTACGCCCTAATTTTACGCAACTTACAGCGCATAATTGAAACAATTGTGCTAAAATTCATAACTCCCTGTACGATTGAAATAAACTCATGAGCTTTGGACACAAGGAACGTCTGCATCTAAGCTTTCTTTGACTGAAAAAACAATGTCGTATCTTTATCCATTCATCTGTAATTAATTTTACACCCAAAATCAATTTTACGCCCAGTCAATTTTACGCCCGAGCTGTAATCGCAGCATTAGTGTGAAAAGTCTCAACTATTCTTCACGGGTAGTGTCTTTATGTAGCATGGACGATCTCGTATTGATACACTCAGCGGTGGCCTACTCCCGTACACTGCACCACCAACTCAAACACATTTTGTCGGTGAATTACCGTATTTCTTATAATAGAAGGGCCCCGTTCTATTTTTTCGTCGACTTTTTACCCGCCTTTCTTTTGGAGGTGCCGTTCTATAGGAGGCTGCCGTTCTATTTTTTCGTGGTTAAAAAGTGCCAAACATGCTGTTCTATTATAGGTGCCGTTCTATTGCAGGTATGCCATTCTATTAGAAGAAATACGGCAAATAAATAAATATCCCACAAAGTCATGTCTTTACTAATTTCTTTTTTACCTGTGTGCAGCCAGCCTTGGCGCAGTGTTTTTGTTGTTTCATCGGGTCTATTCAAGTATCCTGCAAACATGCTGGGCAGCTGAATGCACAGCTCCCCCTTCATGCCCGGCTCTGTCAGTTCTGCACCTGTTTCTATGTTCACTATCTGCATGCAGTTGTGCAGTTTTTTTGGCGTTGTATAATAACAGGAGAAAGCAAAAATTCTAATATTTCTAGGTGTGAGCTTTTATTTATAATTCATTTTCAATTTTTTTTAGTTTACCGTCAGATTCATCTTTAAAATGCATGTTCAATTTACTGCAAAAATGGGGTTGAATTAAATTCATAAATCATAAGTTTGAATACAAATTCCATAGTTGAAGCAATAGCATCATTACTATTTTACCTACTGAGCATCAGCCGCAAAAAAATGTATATTTGTTAACAGACTTCATAAATACATTTTAATACATGCGAGAGTGATGTGATGTGACATTTTACTCACCCATCATAGCGGTGGGTTTTTCGGCGAGTTATTTTTTTACTCACTCGGCTAACAGGGGAAAGTTTTTGAGGGGGACTTATTCAAGGATTTACAGAATGGTTCCTATATCGGTAAATAAATGAAAACCTTTGTTTTGCAGTTTGCTATCGATGGTCCCACAGAGCCAGCCTTATCCATATTTAATCCATTTTTTGGTTGTCTGTGGCTCACAACACATTCTGTCATGCCAAAACCTAGAAGGTATCAAATAAAGCTTGGGCATTTGAAAGGAAAATTTTCAGTAAAAGAATTGTGAATACGTATACTTGGTCGACCGCAAAGTATGCGTCCAAAGTAACTTATGTCTTAGCCGAAAACGCGCAAGCAGGATACTTATGCATGCACTTTCACAAAGAAAAAAAAATTTCAAAAAAGAGAAAAGCGGGTTGCATGCAAGTAACAAATGGGGAGTTCCATTCTAAAAGTTCACAAGCGCCTAATCCAGACAAATCGAGTTAAGCGTGGATTTGACCTCCACGTATAGTTTTTCACATTTTAGAAAAAAAATCAGCGTTATAGTCCATTTCGTTCCCGAGATACAGTGGTACCGTTTTTCAGAAAAATCACAATTTTCACATCGAAAGTGCACATATCCATCTCAGATCCCCTATGAAAAACAGGACTTTCATTTCGTAAGTGCACATATCCATCTCGGACCACCGGAGTTTATTTCATAAGTGCACATATCCAAAAAATAGTTTCATTTCCAAAAGTGCACGCGTGCTTCGGCGCGGCCGCGAAGAGCTGGCCGGAATTCCCATACAAAAAAAAGTTTCATTTCCAAAAATGCATACGTGAATTTCCAAATCTATTTTGCACTATAAATCAAATATGCGTGCATATATTGATCTGAAAATTTAGGTAGAGGTACTTTTAGACACGGGCTTTGCAGTAATGTGATTCATTTTATCCTACGATGAACCGTTAAGAAGTTATTTAACATTTAATTTCAAATGTTCAGATTTGTTCCCAATTTTGGGTGACTTACAAAATCTCACATAACTCCCTAAATATTTCCTGGCCAACAAAATTTGTGATTACAAAAATTGTAGAGAAATGTCGGATCTATCTGAAAAGTGTGGGGCAAGCGTCGTCCCCCAAACATAGCGCTGTCGGGCCAGCGTCAAACTTTAAAATGCGATTTTGAAAAATCGACAAAATTAGATATATGCATTTTTAGAATGAAACTCCCCAAATGTTCCTTTCGTGAAACGTTTTTTCTTCCTTTTTCGTTGATAAAAAAAAAAATTTTATTGATGATGTCATGATGAGTTGTTTCCTTCAGAAAAATGCATCGCATGCGGCCCACATAATTTTTCGTACCTTGTTCAATAAATTTGACATTTGGGTGTCTTTTTGAGAATTCCTCCAGTAGCTCTTTGCCAATTGGTGCAGCAGCAATAAAAACATGCTGTAAGCTGGACGTATCATACTGTTCAAGCATTTTATCCTTGGCTAAAAATAAAATCAATGGTGGCGCAGTGAATAATGTTTTTGGCTGTAATGAACATATATTTACTTTTTATTCACACATTGCTTGCAAAAATCTAAAGGCTAAAAAATGTTAACCTGAAACTGCTGCACCAAGCCCAGAAATGTATCCGGCCTATACTTGTGCAATCCAATAATATTGACACCAGCTTGTATTAATGAATATGCCACCAAAAATGCAAACATGTGAAACATTGGAAGTGGGAGCACTGTACAATCTCCAGATTTTGCATGGTAATATCTGTCTGGCCTTCAAAAGGAATTTCGCTTTTAGATTATGCCTTAAATTTCACTTAGGTATGTGAAGAAACGCACACCATAAATGCAGCTTCTCCAGCACACATCATTTTGTGTGTCACCAAAACCCCTTTTGGCATCCCGGTTGTGCCACTTGAATATGGGAGGTAACAGATATCATGCTCCAAGTCAACCGACATTTTTGGCAATTTGTCAAAAACGTGGTAACCGAAGGAGAGTAAGTTTTCAAACGACATCCAGTTGACGCCACTCGTTTTTGGTAGCTGACGTATTGATTCATCATCCATGTTGATCATGAACGCTCCCTGAGAAACACATATTAGCTAAAACATAAAGTGATTACTTTACACGGGCTAATCCCGCATCCGGTGAAGTGGTATTTTAACAATTTATTTCCCAAATTTCCTGGAAATTCGAAAATTGCTGGTTATTTTTTTCATATCAGAAGCATTGTCTTGAATTGTTTGT
The DNA here is from genome assembly GCA_964036195.1 of Sphaerolaimus hirsutus. Taxonomy (NCBI): domain Eukaryota; kingdom Metazoa; phylum Nematoda; class Chromadorea; order Monhysterida; family Sphaerolaimidae; genus Sphaerolaimus; species Sphaerolaimus hirsutus. The sequence continues at coordinate 15,657,490 of OZ038450.1, forward strand.
CACATGCTCATGAAAAATGCTCTGCAAGATTGCAACCGAGTTTGACATTTCACAGTGCTTTTTACAGGGTCTGGAAGTCCCCCAGAGTGATAAGTGATCATATTATTACATCAATAGGCGACTTGAAATCAAATTAAACTTTCAAACCTTTATGCTCTTAGCCACTGCCTTATCCTGAGCGAATATCTGATCAAATTCATTCCAGTTTTCCTGGCACGCAAATACAAAACTTGCATTTGCATCACCCAAGTGATATCTCAGTTCACCTGTTGAAAAGGTGATTGATTGATTGATTTACAATAGATTATTGGTGGCTCAGCGAATTAAAAAAGTCTTTCAAACGCCCTCTCAAACACTGTATCATGAATTTGAAATATTTTGACTGTGGTGTGTGAAATGGCTGGTGTAGCTTCAAAACCGACGCTTTTTATACGCCGGGTTCAGTCCGGAACAAATGGCTCCAACGGCAGGTGCACCGTAACCAGCAACTAGCAGTTCAAAAGAGTTGGGGAGCGCCATTGTTATGACGTCACCTGAAAAGCTGAGGACAAGTTTGTTACGATCTTTTTGGGGTGTCAAAGTTTTGGCCCTACACACTGGGTGTCAACAATTGATATTGATGTCAACTCAGATTTTGTCGACGGGTCGCATTATGGAAATTTTCAGTGCGCATGCGGCGGCAATGTCGAACACGAATTAATTTTGCTATGTGCATTTGAACATAATTCCGCGACGCATAAACTAAAATCTCAATCGAAACTGTTCGGCCCAGTTGACACCCGATTTCATTGCCAACTAGTGTGTGCAGAGCCGTTTCCCCATTGTGGTATGCCACCTTTGAATGCTCCAAATCTGTGTAATCCAACGGCGAATGCCTTAATACTCTGTTCCAATTGGCCATATGTGAATTGTCGCCATTTAATTGTATCAAACTGAATTTGTTCGTTTTGGGGTGGTGGCATCAAATTTATTTGGAGAAAAAAACCCGAATTAAAATTATGAGAGGGAACGAACGAATGCAGGCATGTTTGGCCGTAGTGCACACGCCTCAAAAATAGCATCGTGTATTGTGGTATATTTTGGTTGAAAATCTGGATATGGCGATGACCAGGGCATGATGAAAGTTGCCACAAGAAGTCAGTCTAAAATTTTATGTTTGCGGTGAAAGTGAAATTTAGCGTGAAAATAAGTGAAAAATATAAGAAGTTATGTACGGCACATATGCTAATGAAATGGCGTCAGTCATAACTGATAACAAAAGAGCGGCAAAATTGTTTGAACTGGAGATTGGGTGTTTGTTTTTCGTCCCGATCCTTCCGCGAATTTTCTTCTTATCACCATGCCGCTTGAAAGACATTACCCCGACAATCAGCACGACTGTGAATTTACTGTGGGAAAATCTAAAAAAAGAAAAAGTGGGCGAAGGGCTGGTTAATTTTTTTTCACCGCGCGGCTTCTCTTTTTACACCGCGGTACGATTTTTATCTGTAATAATGGACTCGGAATCTGGTTCGACTTCTCCCAGCCGCCAGCGTTCTACCTCAGATGCCAAATCAAAGGTGGTGCGTGTAGATTTATTCGTGAGATTCGACCCCCCCCTTAGCGGAAAAACATTTTGTGACATAAATGTGGGGCGTGGCTATTTCATGCTCGTACGCTTTTTCTGTTTATTACTGCTGGGCGTTTTGCCAAAAGCGACTATTTTGCACGTTTTATCTAAAAGACAAAACGCGCAACCACTGTCGCAATCATGTGACCAAAAAATTGGACACATGACCATATCTTAATACTTATAGGGGCCCATCCTATGCACCGGGGGCCACTGGTCGGGAACACCCCCTACACAAAAATACAATCCCAATATAGGAGGTAGAACCCTATATTGAGTCTAGGTGCAGACCCAAGTGGGTCTGACTTGAGCTCTGGCTGTCTAGGGAGCTGGTTTTATACTGGGTGGGTGACAGAGGTTAGAGCAGTTACACTAACACAGTGGGCGGAGCCTGCAGGCACCAGCTGGCTCTGTTTGGACATGTTTGCTGTTGTCTGGAATTGGCTCTAGCTGGCTCTGTACCTCGCGGGTTTGGCAACATAGTTTTTGCCCAACTGTATCAAGGTAACTACCATAGTGGTGATATTATTTATCACCACTGTGGTAGTTACCTTGATACAGTTGGGTAAAAACAACCTGGTAGCTGTCAAACACAGTCAAATGTGTAATGTAAAGTAAAGAGTAAAGTGTCAAATGTAAAGTCAAATGTGAAATGTTAAGTAAAGAGTAAAGTGTCAAATGTAGAGTCAAATGTGAAATGTAAAGTCAAGTGTCAAATGTGAAATGTTAAGTAAAGAGTAAAGTGTCAAATGTAAAGTCAAATGTGAAATGTAAAGTAAAGTGTCAAATGGAAGGTCAAATGCAAAGTCAAAAGTGAAATGTAAAGTAAAGAGTAAAGTGTCAAATGTAAAGTCAAATGTGAAATGTAAAGAAAAGTGTCAAATGTAGAGTCAAATGCAAAGTCAAATGTCAAATGTAAAGAAAAGTGTCAAATGTAAAATCAAATGCAAAGTCAAATGTAAAGTAAAGTGTCAAATGTAAAGTGTCAATTGTGTATCCAAATCTTATTTTTTTTTGTATCCAAATCTTATGTTTTTGTATCCAAATCTTATTTCGAAAAGTAAGATTTGGATATAAAAACATAAGATTTGGATACGAAAAAAAGATTTGGATACACAATTGACATTTTACTTTACATTTGACACTTCACTTTACATTTGACTTTACCACTACCTATTTTTAGCCATTTTTAAAATGGTTCATTGCCCTAAGCTTAAAATGGTTAGTAGGGCTAAGCTTAAAATGGTTAGTAGGGCTAAGCTTAAAATGGTTAGTAGGGCTAAGCTTAAAATGGTTAGTAGGGCTAAGCTTAAAATGGTTAGTAGGCCTAAGCTTAAAATGGTTAGTAGGCCTAAGCTTAAAATGGTTAGTAGGGCTAAGCTTAAAATGGTTGGTAGGCCTAAGCTTAAAATGGTTAGTAGGCCTAAGCTTAAAATGGTTAGTAGGCCTAAGCTTAAAATGGTTAGTAGGCCTAAGCTTAAAATGGTTAGTATGCCTAAGCTTAAAATGGTTAGTTGGGCTAATTTTTTACCTAAGCCTAAGCCTAAGCTTAAGCCCAAAGTAGTGAATTTTCCTAGAAAACAGTTGGTAGAATTCTTTTAAGTTTTTTACCATTTCAATATACGACGTTACAGTGCATTGGCATCGTGCCACCTTAAGCACGCATTGGCAACGTGCCAAAAAGAGTCTATTTTCCAACGCACGAGCATGAATAAGCCGTGGGGCGTTTTATACTTATTGTCAGTACTTTTCTATTGCATACGGCGCGTGGCTTGGGTCTACGACAACATTATGTGGCTTAAGCTGATAACCGTTGTAACGGGGCCAATGGCGTGCATGCAATAACACGTACCCTGCCTGTGTTATGCAAACATTCTGCATAATGCGTGTCAAGTTTGACGTGGCTAATATGAAGTGTAATCTGTGCAGATGTAAAAACTCAGAGTCCATATCTAGAGTTGATAAAACCAACTACCACTACATAGGTACCTAAATATAGGCGCTACGCACACTGAAGCCGAAATATTCGGCATACACACGTTTTTGACAAATGCCGAATTAAATGCTGAATAGAAAAAAACTTGCTGAACTCAAATCGTCCGTACTCTTGAAAATTAGGCGGTTTGTCAATTCAGCATGTATTTCAGCATTCAAAAGATGCGTACACTTTTTCATGCGGAAACCATTCGGCAAAATCAAATGAAATGTTGAATGCTGATAACGCTCAAATTCGTCCGAATTCGTCCGAATATCGTGCGCACGTTTTCAAAATTCAATATGGCAGCCCCTAAAATGCCGAATTTAAAACGTCCGAACGGCAATTTTTCAATTCGGATTCGGCAGATGAAAACGTGCGTATGCCGAATATTTCGGCTTCAGTGTGCGTAGCGCCATATTCTAAGATAAAAATATTGAGATTTCTCAATTTCTTATTATTTCACATGTCGATTTTTCATGTTTTTTCTTAAAAATATATCATCTCGGTCATCGAGTTTTAACAGTTATCGAGGTTCAGCAAGTGAATATAACGGTTCGATTTCACGCGCATACACAGAATATTGCATAGCACAGGCAAAAGCCATATTATTATGAACACGCCATTGACCCCCAAAAAATGCAACATGGTGAAAAGCCTATAACTGGCCGTCTGTTGCACACCCAGTGACCCACGCCATGCCGTATGCAATAGAAAAGTACTGACAATAACTATAGGGAACCAAATGTGGTTTAGCCTTTGTAAACACGTGCGAAATGCGTTTGGGGGGCGCCTTTCAGTACAGTTGATAACTTTCAGCATTTTTCAGGTTAAACGAAAGTCCGATTCCCAAGATGTGGACACCTTCGGCGATCCAAAGAAGCCCAATTGGAGGTTATTGAACATTTGTCGTAGTTTAACAGATTTCGGCTGATTGGCGCACCGCACACTCAAAATTGGCAAGGGCGGTTTCGAACGCGAGGTCGGAATTCGATAGACTCGTGAAATTCAAAATCGTTATAACCGACGCAAATTTTAGTAGTTTTTCAGTCTTGTCGCAAATAAAATCGTCCGAACTGACCTTAGAATTCCGCCCGGGCGTAAATAAACAAATTATCGAACCGCTCTTGCCAGTTTTGAGTGTGCATGTGCCTATCGTTTAAAAAAAGTGATTTTCATACGACGTCGAAAATTTATTATGTCGAGTGAAGGGTATTTACAAATTTATCTGTCAAAATTTGAGAAATTTACCATTAAAAAATTGTTCCCGTATAATTGTTCATGTTCCCCGAACATTTGGATAATTAGCCGACGAACTTCTAGGGGGACTGGTTGTTTTGATGGCTGCCGCCCCGACCCACCGAATGTGCAGACGTTAATGGAGCTGGACTTGCGCAAAAAATATCGAAATCAGTCAATAACAATAGGGTTGACGATCGACTTATTTTAAGCAGTTTGATCAAATTTGACGGAAACGCTGGCGTGCACAGTGATCTGTGAACCCTTGGAGAATTACAAACTTCCACTTATGCGTTTGAGTATAAAACTTTTTCCAAAATGATTTTGCCGGTGTTCTCGGCAATTCCCACCGACAAACTTGTAAACGATTTGAGATTGTTTTGATGGAAGGTAAATCAGTTTGGAATTTTTTTTAAATAGGGTACTCAAAAAATGGACTTAAGTAAATCCAATCCAATCTGATTATGAGTACTGAATTAAAATCCCCACTAGGTAACGGAAGCATCACCATTTTTACACGTTCCATTTGCGAGCAAAACGACCCAAACTCTTCCTATCACAACACGTGCAGCGAGACACTGTTGGGCGAGAGCACTTCAATGGTGGCTGCCGTCGCTTCTACGGACCAGTCCGCCGGCGCGGACGACGTGAGCTGCGCGGCGCGCGACTGGGTGTGCCAGTTCCGGGCGCTCGGCGCCGCCGACCAACTCGACGCGCTCACGCTGCTCGTCGAATCGTGCTGTCTGGCGCACTTGAGACACCTGCACGCGGCCACCGACCCGTACTTGCAGATTGATTTCATCTCTTGTTTGCCTAGAGAGGTGCGTGGTTGAGGATTATTGCGGCGGTGTTTTAAGAAGGGACTTTAGAACGCATGTAGTGTGGTCTTTTTTTATTCTGCGTGAACTTTTTGGGGATCTTTTTTGGCTGGTGGGCCCTCTGTACATACAGGGGTGGGCATTTTCAGCTGCCGCTGGAAAAACGCAATAGCTTGAGCTACAGTTGAGCTATCACAATGAAATTTTAACACAATAGAGTAGACTCCATAGGACACCTATTCTGAAGCTCGCAACCCAAACGGCCACATTTTGGGTGAGTTGTGGAACACACAGTTTTTAAGTGTAATTTTGTGACTTGTCGTCACCCATAGGATGAATGAAGGGTGGCATTTTAGGGATGTGGGTCACCGGTCTTTGGTGTCTTCCCATTCTGTCGTACATTGGGCGATTTTGATGTCCTTTGAGTGTGTTGGGGTTTGGGGTCGGGGCCAGGGGTCTCCTAGGGGGGGGGGCTGGGGGGGGGCTGCCCCCCCCAAATCGGCCAGCTATCTATCTATCCCGGAGGCCGCTCAGCTATCTATCTATCCCGAGGCAAAATTTTTGGCTACTACCCCAAAAGACCCCCCCCCCAAATCGCTCAGCTATCCATCTATCTGGAGTGGTTTTTGAGAAATTTTGCCCCAATTTTCGCTCAAAATTACTAATGTTCGCACCTTTTTATAGTTTTTCACCTTCAAAATCGTGCTTTCCGGCTATATACATGGTTATATACCTATTTTTAGCCATTTTATACCTACTTTTGGCTACTTTTAACTGATTATTAGCGATTTTTTCCCCTTTCTGCCTTCTTAACCTTGAAAAAGCCTATATATTGTGCCCCCGCCAGCCCCTCCAAGCCCCGCCCCCCCCAGCCCCCCCCAGAAAATTTTTCCAGCTATCTATCCCTCCGGAGGAGCGATTTGCTATCTATCCAGCCCCCGCGAGGGCCAAAATCCTGGAGACCCCTGGTCGGGGCTACGACCAAATTCGTTTGTTTTCTCGAATAGTCCCCCAGTCCCAAGATAGGGGATCAAATCACAAAATTACACTGAAAACTGTGTGTTCCACAACTCACCCAAAATGTGGCCGTTTGGGTTGCAAACTTCAGAATAGGTGTCCTATGGAGCAAGGACGTATCCAGGGGGGGGGGCGGGGGGGGCTGCAGCCCCCCCCTTCCCGGGGTGAGACCTAAAAAGTCCCGGAAAATGCGACTTTTTGTATATAATTTTTGATGTTTCTTAAAATTTTGCGCGCAAGCGCGCAATTTCTCCCCCATGCATTGTATTTTCAACGGATCGGTCCCAATAAACCAATATCCTTGGAAATGAACACATTTTTGCGACTTTTCGCTGTATATGTATGCATAATTACATACATATAAAGCGGTTCCCGACGCTGGCGCCAACGCCAATAGCGCCATGGCGTGGCGCCTTTGTATGGCGCTAGCGCCAAAACGCCTTTTGGTCCCTATATAGGGAAAAAATTTAGGGGGGGGGGGCTGAGCCCCCCCCCCCCCGTTCGCCGGCCCCCGTAAACAAGCAGCCCCCCCCCGCTCAAAAATCCTGGATACGTCCCTGCTATGGAGTCTACTCTATTGTGTAAAAATTTCATTGTGATAACTAAACTATAGCTCAAGCTATCGCGTTTTTCCAGCGGCAGCTGAAAATGCTCACCTCTGTATTTATGAAAAAAATCATTTTTAATTTTTTTGTCGGAAACCCGATTTAAAAACCCCCCTCTAAAATCGCTTTAAAGCTTGAGTATTATCCAGCTATAATTACGGGCTTTACGTTCACCACACCCAAATAGTAAATACTATACAGCAAATAATGCAGCTAGCTTGCATGACAGGGCGCTCGCGCGTCAAACTATTGCAGCATCATAACCAGCCATGTGTCAATCAACTTCCCAGACAGCCACCTACATCCTATCCCTGCTGCCGGCCGCCGACTTGCTGCGCTGCGCGGCCGTGTCTCGCCGCTGGCGCACTCTGGCCGAGGACAACTTGATCTGGTTCGACGTGTGCACCGAGCGGGGCTTGCTGCGCTACGACGCGGTGCCAAGCCACAGTTTGGACGGGGCGTGCGTGCTGCCGTCGCCGCCGCCCCAACCGCCCGCCTCCTGCGCCGTGGCGGCGAAAAGTCGGTCGTTTTTCTGTTTTGTAACCATGGCGCGTTTTCAAATGCCATATTTTCAACGCAGGCAATTGCTTAAATCAATCTTCATCTCAATTCAAGGTTCAATCTCAATTCGATTGCACGGTTTCCAGCGTTCATTTATGCAGCGTTTTTAGCCATCGTTTTACCCAATCTCTTCTAATACGAGCATTTATCATTCAGCCCGTCTGAGCAACTCGGCCCGATGGAAGGCGCTGTACCTTCGCTCGCGGCGCATAGAGCGCAAATGGCGCCAGTGCCCCCAGTTGGACGCCGACAGCTCCCTGGGCCCGACTACAGCCGTGTTGAAAGGACACGATGAGCATGTGATCACCTGTTTGCAGGTAGCGCTGCTTTTTTGATTGTGTTTAGAAATTTGGAACTGTGCCATAAATGATTTCCGAAATGCAGGTGAAAGGTAACACGGCCGTCAGTGGATCGGACGATAGCACCCTCAGGGTTTGGGATATAGATACGTCAGAGGTAAGCTGGCAACAAATCAAGCGGGTTTTTTTGTGAGAGGTACTATGTGAATTTTAACACATCCAGTGTCGAGTTTGATACCATGTTTAAGATGTTCAATCTACTGACCGGTATAGTCAAGTAGAATTTGTAAATGCCGGATCATCTGTTGGCAGGACGTTTCACGATCCACTAGTCACTATCCAAAGCAATCGCATTTAATCGTCCTGCAGACTCGTCACGTGCTGACTGGTCACATGGGCGGAGTGTGGTCGTCGATGTTCTCGCCCGACGGCAGCACGGTCGTGTCCGGCTCCACCGACCGCACCGTGCGCGTGTGGAACACCCAGACGGGCGTCTGCGTGCACACGCTCGTTGGGCACAGCTCCACTGTTAGATGCATGGCGCTCAGTGGCATATTGTCGGTCTGGGTCGGGTGCATTTTGGCATTTATTGGCTTGGTGCCAAAGTTTTTGCCGTTTCAGGATCGTCTCCCATTTGATCGTGCTGGATCGTGTGGTTTCAGTGGGGTATATACGTTACAGCTCCATGTAAAATTGAAGAATAAAAGTCTAGCGCGAAATTGATTACATTAAAGTAGATGATTACAGGGACGTAGCCAGGATTTTTGAGCGGGGGGGTGGGGCGGATTGTATACGGAGCCTGGCGAACGGGGGGGGGGGGCGGCGCCCCCCCCTAAAATTTTACCCCTGTAGTAGGGGAATGGCGCCATGGCGCTGGCGCCGTTCGTAGGTGCCATGCCATGGCGCCACTGGCGTTGGCATTGGCGCGAAAACACCAGTATACGTCTGTTTTTTACAGGCATAAAGGGCGACATGTACAGGAATTGGGTCCATTTTCATTAGTTTTGAGGCCGCGGAGACCAGTCAGCCGAAAATATATGTTGTGAAGGGAAAATGCGCTCTTGCGCGCAAATTTTTTTCAAACTGTCGACAAAATCGTCTTCTGGAAGTGCCATTTCTGGCACATTTTTTGGTCCGGCCCGGGAAGGGGGGGGGGGCGGCCGCCCCCCCCCGCCCCCCTGGATACGTCCTTGGATGATTATAAAGGTCACCAACTTTATGTTTCCAACTGACATTACATTGGAATTTCACTGAAAAATCGAAAACTTTGGAAATGGTAGCCGTGCATGTAGAGTTTTGGACATTTTTGAGCGATGGATTATGACTGGATCCACTTTTACGTGATCAATTTCACAGTAAAATTTTACACTTTAATTAATGCCAGCTTAAATAACCCGGCTGAAACCCCACTGATCATCCTAGACGCTGCAATGCGAAACGATCCGGAAACGGCAAAAACTTATGCACCAGCAGGGGTTTAGTAGGGGGGGGGGGGGTTACCCCCTCAAATCCGTCAACTATCTATCTATCCCGGAGGCAAATTTTTTGGCTATCTATCCCCCAAATCGTCCGATTTTTAAGAAATTTTGGTCAAATTTTCGCTCAAAATCGCTAATTTTTGTACCTTTTTACAGTTTTTCAACTTCAAAATTCTAATTCACGTTCCTTATTGCCTATTTTTAGCGATTTTTTGTACTATATGTACTTATAGACCTATTTCTAGCTGTTTTTCACCTACTTTTACTTTCCCCCTTATTACCGTCTATACCTTGGAAAAGCCTATATATTGAACCCCCGCCAACCCCCCCCCCAAATTTTTTCCAGCCATCTATTCCTCCGGAGGAGCTATTTACTATCTATAGTAACCCCCGCCGGGCTCCAAATCTACTAAACCCCTGTGCACCAGACGAATATTTATATGCTTTTCTAGGACCTCGATGAGTTTATCAACGTAGAACTTAAATAGGTTAACTTTAACTTTAAATTCCGACATGTTATCATGCATTTTGATTCATTTTCAATCTTTTCGTCGTTCATCTAATCCAAGTTCGTAGTTTCAGTAAATGATTTCCCACAATTTGTACAGACTCGCAACCGGCTCGCGGGACACCACTGTGCGTTTGTGGAACATTGAAACTGGAGAGTGTGTACACGTGCTGGGCGGCGATTTAGGCAACGGGCATATTGCTGCCGTGCGGTCAGTTATTGTGATCATAGATGTTCTCATTGAAGGAATGTCCTAAACTACACGATCGGAGAGCATAAACCCCCGTTCACCTCAGTATTTTTACAACATTTTTAGAAACAATATGCTATTTCGCTAAAAATTTAGCTAGGTATATAAAATAAAATAAAAAATATTAAATCAAGATTGGCATTTCAAAAACTCAATCAAGTGCAAGGTTCAATCAAAAAAGTTGCAAAGATCTACACGACAGTGTCTCAAGTATTTATCACAGCACGCCATCATTCGAGTCCTTTCCAGCACATGTGAGATACATTCTGTTTGAACGCCCACTCAAATGCTCACATTTTCTGCAGTTGCGTCGCTTTCGACGGCCGTCGCATCGTGTCCGGCTCTTACGACTACATGGTCAAGGTTTGGGATCCGGAAAGTGGTCGCTGTCGGCACACGCTCACTGGACATCAGAATCGGGTGTACACACTCGTTCTGGATTCCCAGAGGGACCTGGCCGCCTCGGGCAGCTTGGATACCACGATCAAAGTGAGCGTAATTACTGAGAGACAGATTTCTGGCGTATTTTCAAATTCCTAATTCCATTCCATTTGCATATAATTGAGCATGCATATCATGTTTGCCAGTTGATAGAATTGCAACGCTTTACGCAGTAACCTCTGAACAATAGTGCGGAAGTGGCTCTTTATCGTTTATCAATTCACAAGTCCTCCGTGATGAAGTCCAAATTTCTGTTCCATTCCATCAAATTCGCACCGATTTTCATTTTCGATCTCCGTTTCTACGTAAACAACCCGACCGTGTCATGTCAACTTGCAGGTGTGGAACGTGGAGCAGGGCACTCTGGTGCACACGCTGGTCGGCCATCAGTCGCTCACGTCGGGCATGGCCCTGCACGGCTCCATGCTCGTGTCCGGCAACGCCGACGCCACTGTGCGCGTGTGGGATTTGGTGTCGGGTGTTTGCAGACATGAGCTCGCTGGCCCGCACAGGTTCTGCCAGGGGGATATACATTTTTTATGTAAATTTTAGAATTTTAGGATATTTTTAGAATATGTTTTTAGAACTTTACTTGGTTTTTGGTCATTTTATGAACATTTAGATGAATAATTGAAATTGATTGTTCGTTTAATGTTCGCTTTTTGAATGGGAAAGCACAACAATGCATGTAATAGTAGTGTTCACTTCACTGTTCTTTAGCTTCACTTCACTATGGACAGTGTTTCATTGACAGTGTAAATCGTCCACACTTCTGCGCACGCATGCGTAAATCTCAGCATTTACCCATTTTCCCACTGTCCCCCCATACCCCCCCCCCCAAGTAGCAACGTGGCCCACACTCAGACACCAGTCTGCAGTGACCTCGCTGGCGGTGTTGCCGAGCGGCCTGGTGGTGACCTCGTCCGACGACGGCACGGCCAAGCTGTGGGACGGGCGGACGGGCGCCTTCGTGCGCACCGTGCTGCGGCTCGAGTCCGCGGGCGCGGGCGGCTGCATTTGGCGTCTGCGCGCCACCGCCACCAGGCTCGTGTGCGCCGCCGGCTCGCGCAACGGCACCGAGGACAACAAGTTGATCGTGATCGATTTCAATGCGCCTTATCCTTAGCTGGGGTTTTTGGTTGCCGGGTGGGTACTGGGTGGTTTGTAGCCGTGGGTAGGATATTTGTGGTTTATGGTTCACAATTGGTGGTGGGTTTTGAGAGATTCATTCCGTAAGTGCTCGAGCATCAACTACAAAAAAAATCTAGTTAAGCGTGGCTTTGACATCCAAATGAATATATGGTATGGATGTATCCGTTCTAATCCGTCGAAGTTATTTAACATAATCAAATTTTGTGATTAAGGCGGTTTTCAAAATCTGATGTAACTATTGATATATTTGATGGGCGCCAAGAGATGCGGTTACAAAAATGCAGAAAACTTTCCACTATATCGGAAACGTACGGGGCGAAACTTTGAAATGCGATTTTGATAGATAAAAATTTGTGAACATATTTAGGCACTTTTGGAATGAAACTTATCAATTAGCATTTATTCGGATTTGGAAAGGATGGTTTTATGACAGGTGTGCATTTGTAGTATTTAAGTAAGGCTTGGACGATACGACTTTTCTATTTATTTGTGTAGATATTTGATATTTTTAAAAGTGTTGTTATTTTGGTGTTTTATTCGGTATTCGATATGTAAAAATTGTTCGATAGTCAATGCTCAATTTTTCGTACGTTTCAAACCTTATCGTTGAGTGGACACACTTTTATTGGTACAATAACCACCAGTCTTTCAGGTGTTTTTAAAAAGATTTTTGGACTTGTCGGTTGACTTGTTTGTTTTGACTGTTTGTCTTCATGCATAATCTTGGCTGAGTTTTTTTGATAAGCATTTTCCATTTACACGTATTGATACCACTCACTCCTTAATGTTTATGATTTTCACGCTATTTAATACTAATAAATACTTTTCATCTACATAATATTGATTAGCATCTATCATTTGTAATGTATTGGTTGTTCTATTCCGGAGTAAATTGTGTAGTGAATTTGTATATTTTTTATCACGTTTTTTATATGAATAAATAAATTAATAAATTTAATTTAAGTGAAGTTTTTTACTATTTACACTTTCGCGACAGACCGTGACACCAAAGAAATGCATTAGAAAGAACATTCATACGAATTTAAGCGTGATCTTATTTTACCTGTTTCATAAGTTATATTCGGAACAAAAAGAAACTTAAATGTTTCAGTTGATCTTGCGCTACAAATTTCTCTGCAACAAAGATACTGAAAGGTTTTCTCAAGTTAATTGGCATTGTATCGACAGTTGATTATTCACTTTGTAAAGAATGGACGCCTCACCCCTGTGCCTGTGGAGCCTGACGCTCCACAGGTGTGAGGCGTCAGAATAAAGTATTGTCATGGAAAGACTCTACCGTATTTTCTCGAAATACGCCCCCTCAAAATGAGCACTGAATTTATAAACCCCCCTCGAAATACCCCCCCCCCCTCAATTCGGTGTATAGAGAACGTAGATGACAAAAGCTGCGTTCTGTGATCTGGCAAACGCAAAACACACATTAAAACAATGACCATGTTATGTTAGAACAGGGTTTATACCGTCGACGTACTCAAATAAATGATGGAACATCACAATTTGTTGAGTACTTATATAAGTCTATAGTCTTATCAATGACGGTTTTTGTTGCATTTTTCGACGTCTTTGTACGTTACAAACAGCAATTTAGTACTGGGATGGGATTTCTAAGAATTTTCTGGCGGAATAATAACCCCCATCGAAATACCCCCCCCCTCAAAATTTCCACTCTAAATTAACCCCCGGGGGTAATTCGAGGAAATACGGTATGTCAAATAATAAGTATCATAGGTACACTATTCCGGCGCTTCCATTACTATCCTTTGTCGCCTCTGGCGCGAGTACTTTTTATAAAATAACAATTAGCGCTTGAATGCAAAAATGATATTTGGGGTCTATTAGGGCTCCAGGGACGTGCGCAGCGTTAGCTGGTCACTGGTATACATACATGTCTGAATTGGTCCCCTCCCTGAACTGTGGCCTGTGGCCAGTCCCCCCCGCACCCTGTAAAGTGTTTGGTCAAGTTTGGTAAAATGTCAATTAAGCTTTTAAAATGTCAATTAAAAAAAATTTTATTACTGAACTCGACACTCTGCGTGGTGATGTAAATGTGATGTAAATGATAGCACAGTATTATAGGATGCAAAGCATGTGCTGCCGGCTAGTGATGGAAAAAGCTCCAGGACTTTGGCGCCAAGCGCCATGGCGCTTTTTCGAACCCAGCGCCAATGGCGCCAGAGCAAGATGGCGTCAAGCGCCATGGCGCTTTTTGCTTTGGCGCTAGCGCCAAGCGCCAGCGCCGGGCATTTTGTTCCTGGCGCCAAACAAAAATAGCGCCAAGCGCCAAAAGCGCCATGGCGCTTCTCAGCACCCCAGCGCCAAGCGCCAATGGCGCCACAGCGAATTAGCGCCAAGCGCCATGGCGGTTTTTCCTTTGGCGCTAGCGCCATTGCGCTTTTCCATCACTACTGCTGGCAATCGTACGCATTGCCTGGCGCTTGACTACAAAGCAAATAACATTTTAGGAGGGCGGTAGTTGGGCTGTCTTAAGATGTGGCTGCCCAAAAAATGTGTCTCACGTCTTCACTCAGTTGCGAACTGTCAATTTTTAATTGGGTGACTCAATAGTAAAAACAAGCTAAGTGTACTATGTAGATGTAAATACATGGGCTGAGCTGAGGTCTTGTCTTAGTTAAATTAATTCACAAGTGGCATTTAGAAAAAAGTAGTCGCTCGCTCCTACCTCCACATTTACCCAAAGTTAGTGAGGCTGAATGAAAAATACAGGTGCAAGATTTTCGTTACGGTGGCATAGACTCAAAATATTATATAACCCAGCTTCTTTCTGAAAAACTTTGCTTGAAAAATCGATACTCCGATAATTTGTATTGGTATTTATTTGAATACCTAATTTAGTTTTTGCCGTTTCCAAATCGCCCACCATTGGATCGCTCCGACTAGTGATGTGAAATGCGCCAGCGCCAGGCATGTTCCTGGCGCCGGGTAAAAATAGCGCCAGACGCCAAAATCGCCCTGGCGCTTTTCTGACCTCCGGCGCCAAGCGCCAATGGCGCCAGAGCAAAATGACGCCAAAAGCGCCATGGCGCTTTTACATCACTACTCCGGACATCCTAAGTGAGGTTTCGGTTGGGGTATAAGCTGGAATTGCAGCTCCACGTAAAATTCAAGCATAAACTTTTACATAAAAGTGGACCAAGTATGAAAAAATAATACTAATATACATCTCTTTATCGTGTCGAAAACTCAAAATGCAAGGTCCACCGTTTCCGAATACATATACCTATGGATTTTTCAATGAAATTTCGACGTAAAATCAGTTGGAAACCTGTAAACCTGCAGTGGTAGCCTTTATAATATACCGTATACCGAAATTCCCCCAGGGGGTTTATTTTTCAGAGTGAGAATGTTGAGGGGCGGGGTTGAACGAGGGGGTATTTCATAGAATTACGGTAATCAACTTCGAGATAAAAATTCCATCCTAGAATTTTAATTCAAGCTGAAATTCCAATGAACCACTGCAAAGAACATAAGATCAAAAGCGATGCTGCAATGGGCCCACACGCTAGTTGACATCAAAATTAGTGTCAACTAGTGATGGAATGGCGCCAGCGCCATGGCGCCATTGGCGCTTGGCGCCCTTTCCTGTGGCGCCATTATTTCAAATGGCGCCATGGCGCCCTTGGCGCTTGGCGCGATTTTCGCTGGCGCCATCTTGGCGCCCGGCGCCATTGTTTTTGATGGCGCCATCTTGGCGCCCGGCGCCATTGTTTTTGATGGCGCCGGAAATGGTGCCAAGATGCCGGAATGAACCCTCATATTTGACCAAATTCAACTGCCTTTTCTACTGAATGATGCAATTGAGGTGATATTTAACACATTAACCTTTGTAATTTTTGCCAGCATTGCATGTTTGGGTTAACGTTGTTGGTTTTATGCCATATACCATAAACTGCAAATATTCATAAATATATAACAATTGAAAAAATGTTTATCTAAAAAAAAATTTTTCACAGCCCTTACATACAACGATGGGTAAGTTCTCCAAAAAAAAACACTTTCTGTGTTTTGAGTTTTTCAAAAATGAATACCTGGGTTTTGAGTTTTTTTCTTGAAAAAAACTTGAGTAACTCTGTTTTTATTTCTGTGTTTTTTTGTAAAAACTCGAGTTTTTTGAGTTTTTTCTAGAGTTTTTTCCAAAAAATTTGAGTTTCCCCCCAAAAAATTTTGATTTACAGCATTTCGATCTGGAAACAGTGGTTTTCTTATAAAATATTGGTTTTGACCATGTTTTAACCACACATAACATTTGCGTATTCAAGTGTCAAAAAAGTCCTTAAAAATGTCCACAATGAGGACATCAACATCACAACACCAGCAAAAAAATGCCCAGAAATGACAATTTACGCAGTACCCCAAAATTCTTCAATGGATGTGCACTGTATGGAAGACTACGGAATTGATTTGAACTACAACCATCATATTACCTCGAAATACCCCCATGAGCGTTATTATTTCGTCAGAAAGTTTTGTTATGATCATAGAAAATAGTAGGCATTTATGTATCCAAAACAAGTTATAAATGCATACAAACAGGATATATTTGAAATAAACATGTAGTCAGCTACACAACCTAGTACAGTCTATGTGTAGCTGCGATGCAAATTAGCAGTGATAAATACATCATGTACATTGGATACGTGATGTACATCATCCCGGAGGGGGGTATTTCAAGGGTGGTAGGGCTTCTTATTTCACCAGTCCATTTTGAGGGGAGTTAATTCAAAGGGGGGTTTATTCAAGGTAATAAGGTATACTTAAATGTCGAAACTTAAATTGTCAAATCCACCATGAGATGTACATGCCATCTTTAATTTCTTTTTTGTACCATTATAAAATATGAATACATTATGTACATATTTACATATTTACTATAGATGCTTATCTTAACTTGTTTAGTTTAACTGAATTAATGTGCATTCGACCACTTCGCTGAAAAAACACAAAAACTCAAAAAACTTTTCTGTGTTTCCGTGTTTCTGTGTTTCTGTGTTCTCCAAAAAAAAACTCATTTGAGTTTTGAGTTTTTCAAAATTTATGAGTTTCCGTGTTTCTGTGTAAAACAAAAACACAGAAACTCAATGAGTTTCTGTGTTCAATTTCTGTGTTTTTCCCATCGTTGCTTACATAACTGATTACCTATTTACAATGCACCGCATTTCCATGAAATACCCTCAGCGGTGGGTTTTTTTTATTTCTCAGATTATTTCTAACCTGGGGGTATTTTCAGGGGGGTTCATCCAAGGAAACACGGTAGTAGCATTTGGAAGGGGCTGAATGGTCTACATACTTAGTTACTGTATTTGCTTGAATAATTCTACTCGGAAATTTTTGTCTGACATTGTTTAGGGCGGACTATATACATAAGGGGAGGAATAATTCAAGCAAATGCAGTATCTCTATAGACCTTACGCGATGGAAAGATGATACATTTTCTCGCAATATTTACCGCCAGGGTTTTGTTTCAAAGTGCAGGTTTTGAGGGGTGATTAATCGAGGGAGGGGGTATTTCGAGGGGGAATTATTTATACAGTATTTTTCATAGTGCACATTTTGAGGAGGGAAGTTCGAGGAAATACGGTAATGCAATTTCATCAAAGTTCTGGTGGAATGATAAACCCACTCGAATAAGCCCCTTAGATTAATCCCCTCAAAATTTGCTGATGAAATAATAAAACCTGGGGGTATTTCCACAAAGTATGGTCTACAATGTTCAAGATAAGATGGGATTTGTGGCTTGTGTCACCATCAGGAAAATAGTACAGCATTTTGCTCTTGTATAAATGCTTCTATGATGATATACAGGCTAAAATAGTGAATACCGTATATCCTTGAATAAGACCCCCCCCCCTTGAATAATACCCCCCCCTTGAATAACGCCCCCCTGTTGGCCAGGTGAGGAAAAAATAACGCGCCCCCTTGAATAACTCCCCCCTCTTGAATAAGCCCCCCTCTGGGTAAAACGATCGATGAGCAACACACGAAAATGAAAACGAGACAAACAGAAAAATAAAGCTATGTCTGGGCTGATTCATCGAATGCAATCGAATGGGGTTTGGTGTGTGAAACGAGAAATACAAAAGAATGTTAGCCTATGATATTTTTAGGTTTAGATGATTGAACACGAATTTTAGGATGGATACGTTGTTTTGTTTGTGTTGAACTGATCATTTTCTGCATTAGATGTGTTGACGGAATGCATACAAACAATTAATAAAGTGAAAGTTTTCCTGGAAGTTCTGAGGAAAAAATAACTCCCCCCCCTTGAATAGTACCCCCCCTTGAATAACTCCCCCCTCCAAAACCTCTGACGAAATAATAACGCCCCTGGGGTCTTATTCAAGGATATACGGTATTTTGTTGGCGCCATTTTGGCGCCTGGCGCCATTGTTTCTGGCGCCCGGCGCCATCTTTCCTGGCGCTTTTACATCACTAGTGCCAACTAAAGTTTGGCTAATTAAATAGGTACCTATCTGTACTACGTGATAGAGCACACTTAATTTTCATTGTTTATGGTAAGCATGATGCTTTGAAAAATTCTTTGTGTTATTTAGTTGACATTCAGTTGACACAAATTTACCGTGTCAACTAGCGTGTGAGCCCAATGCGACATCGCACAAATGCACAGTGACACTTCGGTCGCGTTTAGAGCACTACGCCAGCGTAATGGGGTTGTGTTGTCAGGTTACTTTTTGGTACTAAGTCTGGTATTTTTACCTTGAACCTGTATTGGTTTTGTCCCAATACGTGATTGAGCCTTCGTGATGGAGTTGTGAACGGCCAAAATGAGAACTGAAATTCTGGACGTCGTATATCTATACGATTTTATCAGACCCGTTTCGGCTTCGGATGATAAATCCAAAAAAGGAGGCATCTCATTGAGCCGATCAGTAAATCATCCCCGTTTACCTTTTGTACATTGAATTTCCGCCTATTTGTCCACCTTTCTGGTCAAATAATCTCGCGTATTCGTATAAAATTTCGATTTTCAAAGTTTTCGAAAATAAGAAAAAAAATCGCCGAAAAAAGACGATCACTCTTGAATTTTTTTGGTAGAGCGTGCGAAAAGCGTAACCAATTGTTCCGAGCGCAGAAACGGGGTACGCGCGTTTCGGCTCGACCATCAGCCTTACGCGATTTTATCGATCAGCGTCGATTCTATTGCGCGCGGCGATTTTATTCGATCGATTTGAGCGTCCCTAACTGCTAGTTGATTATATAATCGTGTACATACAATATTAAGTAGATAGAGATCTATTTCCCCTATTTTGCAACTCGCTTTTTTGTTCATAGTTATAATTTTGTCCCTACATTTGAACTGTTGCGACATTTCTTCCGGGCGTCGACTCTGTTTCACCGGTCCGTTTTCGTTCGGTCTGCTCAATTTCACGTATCGTCGTTTGCGAGTCATCACTTTTTCTTTTCACGTTTTCAGGGCCCGAGAATGTCCTCGTCACCTCTGGAAGTCAGTTCGAGCGAAGAAACTAGCGCGCAGCCGAGCGCCGAGCCCATATTGACGTATACGAAAGTGAGTTGCGGGCACAGTGCCAAGTTTTGATTGTCGTTGTTGCTGCGGCTGTCGTGAAGAAAGTTGGGGGGAATTTGGACCAGTGGCGGCCTTGATTCGGTAAAACTGTTAGGTGGCTCCTCGAAAAATAAAGATAAGTAAGATTCTAGGCATATAACGGGTAGGGTTCAAACGGGATTGACTTTTCGGGATCGGGATCGGGATTCACTTTTTGAGATTTCGGGATCGGGATTGGGGTTTCGGGATCGGGATTGGTATTTTGAGATTTCGGGATCGGGATCGGGATTGGCCGGGATTGGGGTCACGGGATCGGGATCGGGATTGGGATTGGCATTTTTTCGGGATCGGGATTGGGGTCTAGGGATAGAGATTTTCGTCACTGTTCTGGCATTCACAGTTGTTCATAAAGGTCTCAAAACACTGTTGGATGCCAGAAAAGTGACACAAAATCGACGCTGGGGGTTTGCGTTCACATTTGTGCACGCAAAAATGTCATTTTTTCACTTTTTATAATTTTCACTATTTTTTCCGGGATCGGGATCCCGGACTTGGGAGATTCTCGGGATCGGGATCGGGATTTGAAAGTTTTCGGGATCGGGATCGGGATTGGTATTTTTGGATTTCGGGATCGGGATCGGGATTGGGGTTTCGGGATCGGGATCGGGACTGCTAAATCCCGGAATTTCACGGGATCCGGGATCGGGATCGGGATCCCGTTTGAACCCTAATAAAGGGCTATTCTGGGCTTATAGCGCGGTTTAAGAGGGGTTAGCGACAGATTTGTGGGTTTTCTAGTTTATTCGTCATGATCTCGATCCTGAGGCAGCGAAATGCCCGTCTTTATTCCGGGAAGCCAGTCTCGTTTCAACTATTCTGCTGTTCGCAGGATCGAATGTTGGAGCTGAGCGGGTCGGCCCTCAGCGAGCACCCGCCGGACATTCTCAATCCCCAGTTTGTGGAGGCCGACACTCGGTGAGATTTTCCGAGTTTTTGCGACTTTGTGTCAGGTTATAAGTTCACACTACGCACAGATTGTGGTCTCCCGAATTATGGATTATGTCGTCGTGGAAAGACGACGATATTCGAAGGAGTCGACATTACAGAGGTAAATATTTCACGCTGCATGCTAGATTCAAGTTGTAGCGTAGTTTGAAACAATACGCGTAAAAATCGTTAACGTAAAGTAACGTAAAGTAAAGTAGTAACGTATAGGAATCAGGGACGTAGCCAGGATTTTTGAGCGGGGGGGGGCGGATTGTATACGGAGCCCGGCGAACGGGGGGGGCGGCGCCCCCCCCCCCCCTAAAATTTCACCCCCGTAGTAGGGAAATGGCGCCATGGTGCTGGCGCCATTCGTAGGCGTCACGCCATGGCGCCACTGGCGTTGGCACTGGCGCCAAAACAGCAGTATATGTCTGTTTTTACAGGTATATAGAGAGACATGGACACGAATTGAGTCCATTTTCACTAGCTTTGAGGCCGCGGAGACCGGTCAGCCGAAAATAGATGTTTTGAAGAGAAAATGCGCGCTTGCGCGCAAAAAAATTTCAAACTGTCGACAAAATCGTCTTCTGAGAGTGCCATTTCTGGCACATTTTTTGATCCGGCCCGGGAAGGGGGGGGGCGGCCGCCCCCCCCGCCCCCCCCCCCTGGCTACGTCCTTGATAGGAATCGGTCAATAAAACCGAAAAAGGAACAAAAGCGCAAACAATATCTTTAGTACGTCTGGAATGACACGGTATTGTGCCGCGTTCCCACATTCGAGCGTTTCACAGATCGGAATCTTTCAGGCGGACACTCGACAAGTGCGTCCCTGTCGGTGCCGGCGCCCAACGCCCGCCTCGGCACGGGCATCGTGCTCAGTCCGCAGCGCAGCAGCTTCGCCCGCGGCAGCGCCACCGCCACCGCGGCCAATGGGCACTGTGCCAAGCCGCAGCAGGAGAAACAGCGTACTGTGCCCCATGCGGCTGGCAAGACCCCGGAGAGTTTGGACGGTACGTTGTGGATGTTTGGTTAAGGTTGTTTTCATGCTCATAATTGGAAATATGAGTTGTTGATGGAAAGCCAAAGGGGATTCGTGTGTGCTTTTTCGTTAAAAAAAAGATTTTCCAAAAACCGCAGAAATATTTCTTGCCTCGCCCGTTTTCCAAACAAAAATTTACCCGCCGTCAAATCTTTTAAAACGTTCCGCAAAAAAACGCAAATAAAAATCCCCTAAAATTGGATAACGTTCATGAATCAAGGACGTACGCAGGGGGGGGGGCGGGGGGGGGCGGCCGCCCCCCCCGTTCCCGGTCCGGACAGAAAAATTTGCCAGAAATGGCACTTTTCTGAGGCGAACTTGTAGGCACTTAAAAAATTTTTTTGCGCGCAAGCGCGCAAATCCCTACCCCATTATTTAATATGTCTTTTCAGGCGTCAAATTGCACAAGAAAAGTGTCCAACAGTGCCAAAAGCGGACCTAGTACCATATATAGGTACAAATAGATACCTATATGGTAGACGTTGGCGCCAACGCCAACGCCAATACTGCCGTGGCGCTGGCGCCTACAAATGGCGCCAGCGCCATGGCTCTATTCCTTTACTATAGGGCAAAATTTTAGGGGGGGGGGCGCCGCCCCCCCCCCCGTTCGCCGGGCTCCGTATACAATCCGCCCCCCCCGCTCAAAAATCCTGCGTACGTCCCTGTCATGAATAATTGACTAATTAACTAAACCGTCCACTCAGCTGTTTTTCAAACACAGCGGGCAAACCTCGCATCAAAATGTCACTAACGAGCCGTTTACTAATTACCAGACTCTGTCGGGACGCCGGCGTCTGTGGGCAGCGGCGGCGACAGGCAATCGGGTCCCATGTGGCGTGGCGGCGGCAGCGGCGGGGGCAAGGCGCCGCATGCCATGGACGGCGACAGGTTGGGGTGGGCTCGCGGCCGGGCGGTGGACGGGTTCAGGCCGCAGGGCAACACCTGGCGCCAGCCCTATGGACAGAGGTCCTTTGAGCAGAGTGAGGATGATAGGCAGCAGGGCAGGTATCAGCACAGGAGGGGCGCGCATGTGAGTTTGGTCGTGGATGACAATTAAAATTAGATGCGAAATCTGACTTTGTTTAAATATTTGTCATATAAAATTAACAATGTCATATAAAATTAACAAGAAGCCATCGACTGGTTTTGGAGTCATGTAATCTGGGTAGCATAGTGGTTAGTGAACTAGATGGAAGTTCCAGTGGGTGGATGGTTGGAATCCCACCACAGAACATTGAAGTTTTTTCAATCCACGGTCATTTATTTATCACTTTTTCCACTGGTCGGTCAATGATGATTAGTCGTTCATCCTTGCTCTGAGAGTGGCTCGAGCGATCAAGCCGCTCCATGCGGGAGACAAGTGGCTTGTGCGTTGGTTTGGGCAGGTGCCCGCTGCCGGCGCAAACTGAGACCGACGTGCAAATGGTGCAGTCATTTCTTGTTTCGGATTGAATATGTGTCGTCGACTTTAGAATATTTTCTGATATGTGAGATATCAGTAGATATATTGACGCTTTGCATATTGGCGATTTTGCTTCGACATTCGAACGTTTACTGATGCGGAATTACAAATGCTGAAACAAGAAATCCATCGGAAACGTGTTGTTTGATAAAGTAAGTGGACAAAAATATGCGATGGGCCGGTTTTTTCCTAAAATTTCACAATTTTCGAGAATATCAATTCCGCGTCCCGGGACTAAAAAAGTTATTATGCGAAATGCTGAATTCCAGTATGTGAAGCGTCATTGTCGATTTGAGGAAGGTGTGGAAAATAGATGCTTTGGATCAAAAACAATGATTAACCGACCCCGCTGACTGCTTGTATCCAAAAGCCAACAGAAATGTCAAATCCACCCAGAACCGGCGGGGCGGCGGCGGCGGGCGTCTGTGGTCCGGCGACATGTGCGAGCCGACGCCCGAATGGGCCGACGAGGGCCCGGTGGACCCGCTGGAGGACATGGAGCTGCACGGCTTCGACGACGACACGCGCGGCAACGACGGCAGCGGCCGCGAGCCTACCGGCGGCGCGGCGGACACCGGCCGCGCTGCGAGGAATGAGGTGGTGAATGAAGCGATCGACTCGGCATTTGATCTGATCAATTTCAGCCCGGTTTTGGTTTGTCCCGATCTGTCTACTGCTTTGTGCATAGCGGTTTGCTGTGTGTATTTTGCCCAATTTTCTCGTAGAATGGCGAAGGTGCCGGTATGGCCGGTGGGAACCAGACCAGCCGCTTTTCGAAATTCTTCACGCAGAACGATGGTTGGTAAAGTTGCTCATTACTTTTCAGCTTAACGCCACCATATACAACCCAGGGCCGTATCCAGGGGGGGGGGGGGGGGCGGGGGGGGGCTGCAGCCCCCCCCCCCTCCTGGGGTGAGACCAGAAAGTGACCGGAAAATGCGACTTTTTCAACGTCAGTGTAAAAAATTTTGCGCGCTTGCGCGCATTTTAACAGACATGAGATATTTTCATCAGATTTGCTCCCTGCGGCCGCAAATCATTATAAATATACTCAAGGTGTGCATATTACATGAATATTTACATACATATACAGCGTTCCACAGCGCCGGCGCCAACGCCAGTGGCGCCATGGCGTGGAAGCTACTAATGGCGCCAGCGCCATGGCGCCATTCCGCCATACTGTAGGCAAAATTTTAGGGGGGGCTGAGCCCCCCCCTGTTCGCCGGCCTCCGTAAACAAGCAGCCCCCCCCCCCGCTCAAAAATCCTGGATACGTCCCTGATACAACCCGATAAATTTCAGACACCGGGATATGGGGCGATGCCACTGACGGATCGGCTTTACGATCAGGTATGTTAGCGCCTATTTTAATGATTTTAATTGCCCGCTTTGGGGGCAAGCCTTCCCCCATTGGAGACTCCCGGAATCCCGCTTGCCTCCGTTTTGTCTTTCTGCTTTATTAACGAATTACTTGTGTCACACAGCAGCGGTGAATGGCGGCTGGGACGAATTGTTTGGAGCACTGCCACCAACGACCAGTTCCCGTGAGCTTCTTGCAAATATATTAGGCAAAGCGGTGTATCACTCGGATAGGCACTCGTATCTTTAATTTTTTTGATACGAGCACACGAAAAATGATTTGGGGTTTCGTTGACTAATTTGCAATTATAGCAATTTTTCTTCTGGGGCCAGTTCCGCAAAATGAGAAGTGAGAAGTGAAATGGCAAAGGCGAAGTAAAAGCGCGAAGGCGGAGTGAAATGGCAAGTGAATTGGCAAAAGCGAGGTAATAAAAAGAAAAAGTATTTTCGCTTCGCTTTCGCCCTTTCACTTGCCATTTCACTTCGCCTATGCGTTTTGATCTCGCCTTTGCCATTTCTCTTCTCACTTCTCATTTTGGGGAACTGGCACCTGGAGTCTTGAATTTGGAAACATATCTGCGTAAAACGATGGCCGGGCGCTTACCCGAATCAATCAGCTTGATGCACATTCGTGCCCTACCTCGCAGCGGCTGCCATGACGCACGCTGCCGCCGCGGCGGCTACAAGCTCAAGCAAGGGAAGCGCGTCGGGCATGCGCAAGGTGAGCAGCGGCAGCGCCAACACGCTCCTGTCCAAGATCATGACCTACAGCAATCCTCCCTTCCTGGATGGGTCCCCGCTGCTGGTTTGTTTGAGGAGTCTTTTTTCATTTTTTTATGTGTGTTAACGTTTTTGCGAAGCGGATGTGGCAATGGGATCGGAACCGTGCGCCGTTATATGAATTTGATATTTTTTACTACTCACGTTTTGTTGTTTTTGTTTGCTTATGGATGGAGCGAATCATGGGCGTAAACAGGATGCATGTGCAGGGCTGAGCACATCATAAGTACATCAGGGGAATCTATTTCGCCCCTGCGTAATATTGAATACAATATATCAATCCAACCGCTTGAAATTTTAGGGTGGGTGTTGTGGTTCAACATATAGGCAGGAAAGGGAGAAAATTGCTAAAAACAATACCTACAGATGAAGAAGGCATGAACTAGTGACTTCGAATCGCGAAGATGCGCGAAAGGGCATGAAAATTGATGAAAATGAAAATTAAGTGAAAAATAGCGACAATTTTTTTATTAAAAACCGCTGCATTTTTAGGCCATTGGATAGTAGGCGAAATTTCTGCCTGGTGATTGATAGATAATAGGAGCTTTACCGCCCCCCGTACTAGACCCCCGAAATGAACCAGCAGTAGGGTTGGCCGATGTTTTTTTAAACGTTTAAAAAAAACGTTTTAAAACAAAACAAAACATGACGTCCGAAATGTTTTTAAAAAAAAACATCGGCCGAAATTTTTAGTACTAAGCACTAGGTATTTTGCAAAATTTTTGCGCGCAAGCGCGCAATTTCACACTCAAATTGACATTGATGGTGGTTTTCATTGGTTTTGTGGCATTTTTAGTATCAAAGTATCCATTTCTATGTGATACCATGGGTTAATAAGCCGTCATATGTTGCTGTACTATATAATAATGAGGTAATGTGCTTCCATGTACCTCCACAGTGTGTAACTTCACTCCCAGAGTAACATCCTGCTTTAACAACCTTGTTTGATCACTATTCTGTGCCAAACTTTACCTGAATTCACGAACATTCAACTATAAGCCGATATACGAACGATATGTGGACGAAAAATGGATATTTTTGACACAAATCACCACTTATAATGCTATCCCATGGTACCACAGCCATTATATGGTCATATATAACATCACAGAGTATTGCCACTGTCATGTTGACACAAGGTCATATCTGGGAGCTTTTAAAAAAAACGTTTTTTTTATTTAAAAAAACGTTGTTTTTTTTTAAAAAACATCGAGTTAAAAAAAACGTTTTTTTTCCAACCCTAACCAGCAGTGATAAAATTTCTTAAAACTTTTGATGTCTCGCACCGCAAGATGGGTGTGATCTAGAACTCCGTGGATATTTCCTTGGACGAATAAATGTCGTTTTATGTATTTATGTTGTTTTTCCCTATTCCTTCTGATCTGTCTCAACTTTTCATGGCCTTTGTTCAGAAATTCTTCCGAGTGTCAAGCGGGCGCATTTATTCGAGTAAATGCTCATGTCGCGTCCGGCGGCGAATTCCTCCCATTGCCACGTCTGCTTCTGGGCAATTTAATCCATCAAAATATAGAGCCGCGTTTGCACGGATCTTTTGTGATGATTCGGCACCACTAAATAGTTTAAAAAGTTGAGTAAAAGGTTCCATATTCAAAGTGGTCAACTATATAGTCTACCTACGCGAATATGCATATCAAATTGCATAATCGTGCTTGTAGCTCAAACGTTAAAGATGTTTGAGAAAATTTTGCTGTTGTCGCCGGTTTTCGGGAGACTGTCTGACAACAGCAAAATTTTCAAACGTCTATAACTCTTCAGCTACAAGCACGATTCTGCAATTTAACATGCATATTCACCTAGGTAGACTATATAGTTGACCACTTTTTCTTATGAATATGGAACTTTTTTACTCAACTTTTTAAACTTTTTAGTGGTGTCGAGTCGTCACAAAAACTCAGCGTAAACGCGGCCAAAAATTCGGTTCCATCCCACTCTGCAGCCGCAGCAGAAGCCCGCCGTGCCCGCGTCTGCTATGAGCGTGGAGGCGCTCGAGCGGCAGATGCAGTCCGAAGCGGCGACGCGCGGCGGCGGCAGTCGCGTCGCCGTTACGGTACGTGCACATTGTGGCAGACTAGGCAATGGGAGGAAGTTTCCTTGGGATTTTCTTTGTGTTTTTTTCCACGTGCAAATTTGTGTTTGAGATCTTTCGCTGTCCAACCTTGTCGTTTTAGTGTCTGCATATATGGAAGTAAATTTGATGGTGGCCGTACTGCATTCTGGAATTTTTCGAAATCGGGATGCGTCACGTTTTTGCGCAAACTGCATAGTGTGTCAAGATCACATGTGATCTGATCGGGCATCTTGCCAACGGATTCCATTGCCACATGCCCACGCTATTTTTTATGGACTATACACAAAATGGCCCACAATGTCTGCCTCACACAGAGCGCAGCCGGCGCGGCCCAGAGCGCCACGTTGCAGTCTGCCGACATGCAGCACAGACTGCTGCTGCAGAGTTTGATGGGCGGCATGGCGGCGGCCGGCGGCGACCACCAGCACGCAATGCGCGCCGCCAATCAGCACTCGCAGTTTGGAGATTCCGTTCCTGGTGCCAAGGTTCTCCAGGATAGTAAAGGCAATCCTTTACAGGTGAGCTCTCCAATCTATCTGTCCCAGGCACCACTCGGCTGTCCATGTATTTATAATCAGGCAATTTTTTTGGCTATTTTGAACAAGGGTGTCGACTTTCCTTCTTCCGGAGGCAAAATTTGCTCAGAAGTGAAACCGCAAAAATTAGGTTAAAAATAGATTAAATATGGTGCAACTTTATAGGTTTATAGCCATGTGTATAGCTCAAAATAGCGATTTTAAAGGTGAAAATTGGCAAAATGGCGAAAATGAGTGATTTGGATTGAAATTGGGGAGTCGTTCAAAATTTGCTTCACATAAACAGATAGCTGAGCGATTGGGGGGGGGCTCAGGCGATAGTAGCCAAAAAATAGCCAAATTTTCCAAACCAAACCGTACTTAACTGAAGATGTTCCCTCGGGATAATCAGATAGCTAGCCGATTTGGGGGTTTCCCCGATCAGGGGTCTAGTAGGGGGTTGGGGGGGGGGGGTTAGCCCCCCTAATCCGCCATCTATTTATCTATCCCGGAGGCCCGCTAAACCCTAAACCCTCCCCCAAATCAGCCAGCTATCTATCTATTCCGGAGGCCCGCTAAACCGTAACCCCCCCAAAATCGGCCAGCTATCTAAATCTATCTATCTGGAGTGACTTTTAAGAAATTTTGCCCCACTTTTCGCTCAAAATCGCCAATTTTCTTGGCATTTTGTACTTTTTCATCTTCAAAATTCCAATTCCTGTTTCCGTATTGCCTATTTTTCCCGCGGGGGTCCAAATATACAGAACCCCTGTCCCCAATCTTCCGTTAACCATGGGTTGGGCAGTAATTGTTTCATTTTTGATGTTCTCATTTGACATCCCATACAAATGGCGGTTTTTATCAATTTTTGTAGGACCCACACAATCAATCTCAACTGTTGGCGCAACTGCAGCAGCTGCAACAACATCAGCACAGAGTGGCGTCGCAGCAGCAAGAGCCGCCCGCGCCCGCCATAAGGGATTTGCACCACATTTTCCCAGGTTTGTGTCGAAGTGGAACGATAGCTGCACGGATTAGAAAGGGGAGGGGGTGGCGTGCGAAAATTTGGTAAAAGTCGCTAAAAGCTGAAATATATTATTTATACTGAAAATAGACGATTTTGCGTAAACGTACTGATAAAATCCTTCAAAATGTTATCCACATAGTAGACATAGGCTGATTTGGTACTAAGGTTGGAGCGTTTCATCCGAAAAATGATTGTTAGCATTGAAAAAATCTTCTGGGAGATTTATATTTAAAAAATTTCAGAAAATATAAGATTTTCTGAGGTTGATATTTTTTCACGATTTTCTTGAGAGATTCAATTATATTTTCTTTTTGAGGGTTTTTCTAAGATTTTTAAAAATATCAGAAAATCTCTCAAATTCTGATACCGTATTTCCTCTAATTACCCCCCTCGAAATACCCCCCTCGAAATACCCCCTCAAAATGGGCACTATGAATTAATAACCCCACCCCCCTAATGATGTTTCAGTGAAATGTGACGTACATACGTATTTAGATAGCTGCAACGTTCGGGTGTTTAGAGAGCGTTTAAAAAGCCTTTCGATTTGTACAAACAGTTTTGAACTCTGGTCATTTTTCCGGAAACGCTCATCGTAGGTGCTGTGAGCAACCTTCACCCCATAATTTTTTTCTGGATCTTTGCCAGTTGCCTCCAAAATGTATGGAGTGAGGATACAACAAGTCACCTGACGGGTATTTTGTTTGTGTCTAGTTCGATTTTTGTTAAATTTGGTCTGGACATTCGGTCTGGAATATATTGTTCACCCCATGTCGCCAACCATATTCCATCATTATGCACTCACTCGCAGTGGCGCTGGAGAACACGCGCACCGTGTCGCCGGCGCTCATCGAGCAGCTGGCCACGCGCGCCAACGTGGACGAGCGCCAGGCGCGGCTGGCCGTGCACGCGTGCTCTGTCATTCAGTCGGTGTCGCCGAGCGAGGCCGCCCAGGTGCTGGCCGCCCGGCCGCAGTTGGTGCCGCACTGGGCCGCCGGCGCCATGTTGTGCGGCACCAAGGGCTTGACCGAGGTGCGTTGTCGCGTTTTGATGGTGGCGGTCGTTGATGGTTCGTACCCCCGATTTTTTCGGCAGAAACTCTCAGCGCAAGAAAACTCCCTGCGCAAGTAAGCTCTCAGCGCAAGTAGTGTACCTTTTTTTAGCTTTTCGTCGTTAAAACCACTATCGTGATTTTACAGACTTCAAAATCATTGTCGTTTATGTGAATTATTGCCAATTTTCAACTATTTTTGGCTGTACATGCGCTTAAAGATACCTATTTTTAGTCATTGTCACATATTTAAGATATATTTCTCTGGTGGGGTCCAAATGCACTAAATCCCCTGACTAGGAGTAGATTACTTGCTCTGAGAGCTTACTTGCGCTGAGACACCCTGATTCCCCCGCCTGATATGTTCCTCCAATCGCCGCCTCTTTCAGAACGGCAATGGGCCGTCTGCGCCGCCGGCGAGCAATGCTCTGAGCGCGGACGCGCAGCAGCGTCTGCGTCTGGCCGCCGCCTTGCAGCAGCTGCAGCAGAACCAGCAGCGAGCGGCCGCCGCGGCGGCTATGGTCGCGCAGGTGCACCGCGGCGGCCCGCCGCCGCCGCCGCCACTCGGTGAGGTGGTTTTCCTGGAGCAGGTTTTGTTTGCCATCAGTGACAGTATTACGACAACCAATCTTAGAAGAGATGTTCAAGAATTGTAGGCTTACTAGCAGGATTCTCTCCGACCTTCGGTCGGGTTTTGTGGTTCTCTACAATTAATACCATTGGAGAAAATATGATACTTTAGTTAAGTTTGCCCACATGCTAGGCATGTGTTTTGAAATGCAGTATGTAATGTACCAACAATAACAAGACCAATACCAAAGATGCAATGTTTTGGAATGGATTTTTGTAAACTTGGTTGGTAAAATGTAAAACTGTTAACTGTAAAATGGTTGGGCATGAAACTCGGTAGTAAAATGTGGACAGTTTGCAATTTGGTATGATGGTTTGCAGTGTGCATTCTGTGTGGTATAGGTTTTGTGATATGATAGTGTGGTTTTTGCAAGGTGTCAAACTTTGTTGTAATCTTCAATTGGTTACATTTGTGCTTTGCTGTTCTTTTTGTGTTTGTAAATCCTTGTGGTATTAATTGTAGAGAACCACAAAACCCAACTGAAGGTTGGAGAGAATCCTGCTATAGGTACCCACTACTCAGAGGCTTGCAAAAACTGACACCCCAATGGGGACCCCCCTCCAAATGGCACCCCCCGGGGAACACCCCAAAAGTGGCACCCCCTGGGAACTGCCCAAAAATGAGACCCCCTAGGGTCCCACAAATATGGCACCCCCTGAGGACCACCGAAAAATGGAACCCCTTAGGGACCCCCCAAAAATGGCACCCCCTTGGGACCCCCCAAAATAGCACCCCCTGGGGACCCCCCAAACATGGCACCCCCTAGGAACCCCCACAAAAATGGCACCCCCTGGGGACCCACCCAAAGTTGGCTCCCCCTGGGGACTCTCCAAAAATGGCACCCCCTGGGGACCACCCCAAAATGGCACCCCCTGAGGACCCCCCTGCAAAAAAAAATATAGCACCCCCCTGAGGACCACCAAAAAATGGCACCCCTGGGGACCACCCAAAAAATGGCACCCTATGTGGACCCCCTTGAAATGGCACCCCCATATGTACCTCCAGAAAATGGCACCCCCTGGAGACCCCCCAAAAGTGGCACCCCCTGGGAACCGCCCAAAAATGAGACCCCCTAGGGCCCCACAAATATGGCACCCCCTGAGGACCACCGAAAAATGGCACCCCTTAGGGACCCCCCAAAAATGGCACCCCCTTGGGACCCCCCAAAATAGCACCCCCTGGGGACCCCCCAAACATGGCACCCCCTAGGAACCCCCACAAAAATGGCACCCCCTGGGGACCCACCCAAAGTTGGCTCCCCCTGGGGACTCTCCAAAAATGGCACCCCCTGGGGACCACCCCAAAATGGCACCCCCTGAGGACCCCCCTGCAAAAAAAAATATAGCACCCCCCTGAGGACCACCAAAAAATGGCACCCCTGGGGACCACCCAAAAAATGGCACCCTATGTGGACCCCCTTGAAATGGCACCCCCATATGTACCTCCAGAAAATGGCACCCCCTGGAGACCCCCCAAAAATGGCACCCCATGGGGACCCCCTCTAAATCCTGTAAACACAGCCCCTAGTTTGGAAACTCCTGTAAACTCAGCCCCTAATTTGGAAACTCCTATAAACTCAGCCCCTAACTTGCAAACTCTCGTAAACTCAGCCCCTAACTTGCAAACTCCCATAAACTCAGCCACTTATTTGTAAGCTCCCATAAACTCAGCCTCTAATTTGAAAACTCCCATAAACTCAGCCCCCAATTTTGGAAACTCCTGTAAACTCAACCCATAATTTGGAAACTGCTGTAAACTCAGCCCTAATTTGGATACTCCAATAAACTCAGCCCCTAATTTAGAAACTCCCATAAACTCAGCCCCTAATTTGGAAACTCCCTTAAAATCAGCCCCTAATTTGGAAACTCCCGTAAACTCATTTTCAGGTTTATGGTAATGTAGTGTGAAAATGGTATGAATATTTCAAAAAATCACTATCATCAATCCACAAATGCATCAATTCACAATTTTCAATTTTTTAGCCCCAAGGGTTAGACTTAAAAGGTTATGGTAATGTAGAGTAGAAATGGAGTGCACATCTCAAATCACTGCAATAAAAAACCCACAAACGCATCATTTCACAAATTGAAAGTTTTTGTGCCCAGGGGTTCATTATCAGGGTTTTAGTAATGTGGTGTCAAAATGGAGTGCATATTTGAAATCGCTACAATCAGAAACCCACAAACACATCATTTTATGATTTGAAAATTTTTGGCCCTGGGGGTTCATTTTCAGGGTTATGGTAATGTAGTGTCAAAATGAAGTGCATATTTGAAATCGCTACAATCAGAAACCCACAAACACATCATTTTATGATTTGAAAATTTTTGGCCCTGGGGGTTCATTTTCAGGGTTATGGTAATGTAGTGTCAAAATGAAGTGCATATTTCAAATCAAGGCAATCAAAAAGCCACAAATGCATCATTTCACAATTTCTAATTTATTAGCCCCATGGGTTCAATTTAAGGCTTACAGTAATGTAGAGTTGAAATTGAGTCATTTCAAATCAGTGCAATAAGAAACCTGCAAAATGCATCATTTTACAAATAGAAATTTTTGGGTCTAGGGGTTCAATTTCAGAGTTTTAGTAATGTAGTGTCAAAATGGAG
The DNA here is from genome assembly GCA_964036195.1 of Sphaerolaimus hirsutus. Taxonomy (NCBI): domain Eukaryota; kingdom Metazoa; phylum Nematoda; class Chromadorea; order Monhysterida; family Sphaerolaimidae; genus Sphaerolaimus; species Sphaerolaimus hirsutus. The sequence goes on from OZ038450.1 coordinate 15,690,548, forward strand.
TGCATATTTGAAATTGCTACAATCAGAAACCCACAAATGCATCATTTTATGATTTGAAAGTTTTTGGCTTAGGGGGTTCATTTTTATGGTTATGGTAATGTAGTGTCAAAATGAAGTGCATATTTCAAATGAGTGCAATCAGAAACCTGAAAATGAATGATTTCACAAATTGAAAGTTTTTGGCTCCAGAGGTTCATTTTCAGGGTTATGGTTATGTAGTTTTCAGGGTTATGTAGTGTCAAAATGGATTGCATATTTCAAATCAGTGCAATTAGAAACCCACATCGAATCATTTCACAATTTCTAATTTTTTAAGCCCTGGGCATATTTGAAATAGCTACACTCTGAAACCCACAAATCCATCATTTTATGGTTTGAAAGTTTTTGGCCCAGGGGGTTCATTTTTAGGGTTATGGTAATGTAGTGTCAAAATGAAGTGCATATTTCAAATGAGTGCTATCAGAAACCCGAAAATGCATCATTTCTCAAATTGAAAGTATTTGGCCCCATGGGTTCATTTTTAGGGTTATGGTAATGTAGTGTCAAAATGGAGTGCATATATCAAATTGGTGCAATCATAGACCCAAATTTGAAATCAGTGCAATCAGAAACCCAAAAATGAATGATTTCACAAATTGAAAGTTTTTGGCTCCAGAGGTTCATTTTCAGGGTTATGGTTATGTAGTTTTCAGGGTTATGTAGTGTCAAAACGGAGTGCATATTTCAAATCAGTGCAATTAGAAACCCACATTGAATCATTTCACAATTTCTAATTTTTTATGCCCTGGGCATATTTGAAATCACTACACTCAGAAACTCACAAATCCATCATTTTATGATTTGAAAGTTTTTGGCCCAGGGGGTTCATTTTAGGGTTATGGTAATGTAGTGTCAAAATGAAGTGCATATTTCAGATGAGTGCAATCAGAAACCCGAAAATGCATCATTTCTCAAATTGAAAGTATTTAACCCCATGGGTCCATTTTGAGGGTTATGGTAATGTAGTGTCAAAATGGAGTGCATATATCAAATCAGTGCAATCAGAAACCCAAATTTGAAATCAGTGCAATCAGAAACCCAAAAATGCATCATTTCACAAATTGAAATTTTTTGTCCCCAGTGGTTCATTTTCAGGGTTATGGTAATGTAGTGTCAAAATGAAGTGCATATTTCAAATGAGTGCAATCAGAAACCTGAAAATGCATCATTTCTCAAATTGAAAGTATTTGGCCCCATGGGTTCATTTTTCGGGTTATGGTAATGTAGTGTCAATGGAGTGCATATATCAAATCAGTGCAATCAGAAACCTAAATTTGAAATCAGTGCAACCAGAAACCCAAAAATGCATCATTTCACAAATTGAAAGTTTTTGGCCCCAGTGGTTCATTTTCAGGGTTATGGTAATGTAGTGTCAAAATGGAGTGCATTATATATCAAATCAGTGCAATTAGAAACCCACAATGCATCATTTCACAATTTGAAAATTTTGGCCCCATTTTGGGTTCAATTTCAGGGTTATCGTAATGTACTGTCAGAATGGAGTGCATATTTCAAATCATTGTAATCAGTAACCCACAAATGCATTATATCACAATTTATATTTTTTAGCCCCGGGGGCCTCACTTAAGGATTATGGTAATGTTATTGTTAACTCCCATAAACTCAGCCCCTAATTTGGCAAACACCCATCAACTCAACTCCCATAAACTCAGCCTCTAATTTTTAAACTTGTGTCAACAGCCCCTTATCTTTAAACTTCTGTCAACTCAACCCTAATTTATCAACACCCATCAACTCAACCCTGAATTGTAAACTCAGCCCCTAAAAACTCAAGTCAACCCCCTATACATGTGCAATTGCATTCTTGGGAAGCAACTTTGCCATCTACTAACCCTGTTTGTCAAGATTGTGGATCGTGTTTGTAAAGGGCATTTGTACTAATAAATAGTGACTGCATTGTGTGCAAAAACACACACGAATCGGGCACAATGAGGCCTGTGATTGTGCCTCCTATCTTTTGCATTGAAGCATCCTTAGCCTGCAGTTCTCTCGAAATTGTATAGGTGGAGATAATGGCCCTACACACGCTAGTTGACATTGACACCAAATGTCAACTGGTTCCGTTCCCAATACAGAGGTCGCGTTTGAATGTCGTTCGTCCACTCGCCAGCAAGCTTTGAATCGGGATCGGCACCAGTTGACATTGGTGTCGATGTCAACTAGCGTGTGTGGGCCCATCCAAGTATGTTTCATTTTTGAGAGATTTTTGTGATTATATTTCATCAAAATCAAATATTTTTAATGCTAGTGGAGATAAAGAAACTAATGCATTTATTTTTAACCTCTGGCCAACTGGAAGGCGAGCGGTTCGCTGTTTGATTCGACAAACGAACAACTGCCGCTATTGTCGCCGGCCAATGATGAAGCATCGCGCAGGGACGGAGAATTCCTGCACTCATGGATGGGAAAAGTAAAAAAATTAGCCAAAATCACAATTAAATTCAAGACTTCACTAAAGAAGTTACTGCAGAAACCAACCCAATGCTGATAAGACGAGACACAATGGGGCTAAGTATGGGTTGCGCTGAAATGTCCATTAACTGGGCAGTCATAGATCTGAAAAGGACAAGTTATATACGGTCACAGGAAATCTATTGAATCCACATAACTTTCATTTTTTGGTTCAAACGGGATCGGTTTAGGGGATCGGGATTGTTTTTTGAATATTCGGGATGGGCGTTCAGAATTTACGGGATCGGGATTTTGGCCCAATAGTTGAGGATTAGGAGTTTCTCCTAATCTTCCACACCCGTGTAAAAAAGCACTTGAATGCCAGAGATGTGGCATCAAATGCACACTGGAAATTTCCATTCACATTTCTCAACACAAGTCATTTCTTCACTTTTTGTTTAGGTTTTTATCCTTTACTTGCTTTTTATCCATTTGCCAATTTTTTCAGTATCAGGATTGCGATCTTCAAATTTCGGGGTCGGGATTGGAGCCCCGGAATCGGGATGATCAAATCCCGAAAATTATCGGGATTCGGGATCCCGTATAAACCCAAAGTTCACTCAACCGAACCTGGTCTTCATAACCCTGGGGCCGCCTGAATCGCCCAGCGCGCTCGCATCTGGAGTGCTGGTGACAAAATCAGCCTGCGTCAATTTGCCTCGGCTCGGTCCAGTTGTCCTGGGGGCACTCCCAGACACTGTTAAAAGCCCTGTAAAATGTCAAATGACAAGTAAGTGTCAAAGTAAAGTGTCAATGTAAAAGTCCCTGGAAAACGTTCATTCGCCATTTTCCAAACCATTTTCTCACAACTTTTGACACTTTACCTGCCATTAAACATTTTCCAGGCCATTTTCCAGTGTCCAGGACTGTCACCTGGCCCTCTTGCCCACACTCGTTCCAGAAACGAGTGCCGAACTACTGGACACCTGAGAGGAGAGCTGCGCCCCCGAGGGTGTGTTCACGCTGCTCGAGGGCACCAGGGAGGAGTTCGTGCACGTGGGCGTGGCGTAGGTGGGCGTGGTCAGCGAGGTGAACGAGCTCGTGTAGGACGAGCACGGGTTGGCGCCGTCGGCTGGGGGGCGGGGGTTGAGTGATGGGGCGCTGTTGTTGGTGTATACGTCTGGTATACGTCTGTTGTTGGTGTATACGTGTATGGTCTCGCAATTCATGTAATAAGTGTGAAAAATCATGCAAAATGCCAAATTTTATTGCCAAAGTGTCTCTGACATGTTTCATAATTTTACACTTTGCATGACATTTTACATTTTACGGGATGCGGGACATGCACAAGGTTTACTAGAAATATTTAAGTATCCAGTTATATAGTTCAGTGAGCAAAAGCTGCCATTTTTCATCAATGTTACAGGAAACAATTTTACAAAAAAGATAAAAATATCACGCAAAACTCACGCGACAGAAACGTGACCCGTCTGTAGACGGCGGACTCCAAGCCCAGACCCCCGACCGCGTTGGAACGCAGTATGGACGCGGGGGTGTACGCGTTGGCGGCGTTCTGGTAGCAGCGGCCGCCAGCGGGCGTGTGCGGCGACAGCAGCGACGCCATGTGATGCTGCTCGAAGTTGCGCGCGGCGGAAAGCATCTCCTGCGGTTCACTTGTAGATAAGCATGAACAGAAATCGTGCAACGAAAGGACTTTCAAGGGAGATACCGTATTTGCTCAAAATACCCCCAGGGGGTTTATTTTTTCGCCAGTAAATTTTGAGGGGGTTATCACGAAGTTTTTCGAGGGTATTATTTCGTGAAGTATCATAGTAAAGAATGGGTTTTTAGATAGATAACCAAAACTGGTGATAAATGCGACAAAATAGGATATATTTGGACATATATACGTATATATCTAGGTATATATCTAAACAAACTAGTCTATGTGCAGCAGCAATGCAAATTGGTAGCAATTAATGCATGATGTATGTAGGGGGTCAATAGAAGAGGGAGGTTATTCGAGGAAATACGGTAGTTTGCGAAATACGGTAGTATACCGAACCGGGTGGTACCAACAAATTTACGGGACCTTGTGGTGCCGGTAAATGACACTCTCTGCCCTGCACACAAAACCCAGTCCACTTTAAAGTTGACTGCTTGAAAACCTCCAAAGTAAATATTCCAATCGTAAAATCCTACATCCGAATTTTTGAACAACCATAACCAACCGAATTTGTGGCTGCTTTAACGAAGTAAATCGAATGTAGTCCCGTGGAACTATTGAAAGACAACGCCAGGGGTACCTTGCTATCGGAAAAAACGTATTTCAGGTTTTTATCGCAGGCGTACGTGATCTGTTCGGTACCCAACGAATCCATTGTTTTAGTCCGAATTATGATGGGCATCATTTCATTCAATGGATGCGTCAATGAATAATGCAACGGGGTGGGAATTTCCCAAGTATTGGCACTGTGCACTGCGCAACTGCCCAACTGCAGAAGTAAACCTTTGGGCGTCGACTAAATTCCATCCAGCTTCACCTGCGCGTGGAAACCAAACTGGACCAGTGCCAGAAATTGATTGTATGGCTCTAAAAACACTAGTTTTCAACCGAAAATGTGAAGAATTATAAATCGGTTTTGAACATATTTTAGTTTACTGAAATAAGATGTCCGTCAACTCCAGTTGATGGGCATTTCAAAAAACTGATTCTGGTACACTCAAATGGGTTCAAAGCTGATTTATGAATTTTGAAATTTTACGTTGAAAACAAGTGTGTGGCAGGGGTTTAGTAGGGGGGGGTAACCCCCCCTCCCAAATCCGCCAGCTATCTATCTATCCCGGAGGCCCGCTCAGCTATCTATCTATCCCGGAGGCAAAATTTTGGGCTACTATCACCTAAACCCCCACCCCACATCGCCCAGCTATCTATCTGAAAGGATTTTAAATTATTTTTACCCCAATTTTCGCTCAAAATCGCTAATTTTCGTACATTTTTATAGTGTTTCACCTTCAAAATTCTAATTCATGTTCCGTATTGCCTATTTTCGGCTATTTTTTGTACTATATGTACTTATATACCTATTTTTAGCTGTTTTTCACCTACTTTTAGCGATTTTTTTTCCTTTTCTTCCTTCTATACCTCGGAAAAGCATATATATTGAACCCCCGCGAACCCACCCACCACAAAGAAGTTTTTTTCTTAGCTATCTATCCCTCCAGAGGAGCGATTTACCATCTATTTGAACTCTCGCGGGGTCCAAATCTACAAAATCCCTGGTGTGTGGGTTGTGGACACTATGGGTATGGGTAAATGACTACTGGTAATTAATGTAAAAAAATTCATCTACGTTAATTTACCGGTAAAAACGTGGCAATGGCGAAAATGCACTGCCAAAAAGCCACGCCCAACTGAACACAACCCCACACTCACACTATTGGGCATGGGCGACACGAACTGCTCGCCGGTGCGCCTGTCCACCGACACCAAGCTGCGCTGGGTGACCAAGCACAACGTGTCCACCGGTCGACCGTCGCTGCCCAATGTCATCCCACTGGACACGGCGATCATGGGCAGATCGCACATGAATCGATGCCACACCGCCTTGAATTGGGTTGAGATTGGGTTCGGGTCCCAGATGGACACTGAGAAATGTCAGATTTTTTCCATGAATGGCCTCTAAATTGCATCTGGTATAAACAACTCGCACTTGACTGAAATTGCATCCGACGATGTTCAGATTTAAGAAAACGTTAAAAATTGCCAGCTACTGTATACGTGCCATCGAAATTTTTCACTTATCAATTGACAGAATATTCGTGGCTTTTGAGGGAAAAGTTTGCCGAGAAACGTGATCGCCCACAGACGGCGAGCATTCATGCCGAAAAAATGTGCCATGATCAAACGACATAGCAAAACGACAAAAGACACCCCCGACAAAAGACAAAAGACACACAAATAGCAACGACATCACAAAAAGATCGCCTCAAAAATTATCATCAATCACAAACCACAACAATTCACCGACCGTGATAAACGGGTGCCCATCGGGACTCGTAAAGTGGGCGGGGTCAACAGAGCGAGACCTGCGAAGACAGGCGCCGCCCTCGGACAGGTGCACCTCTTCGTAGGTGCCCTGCTCGTCCACGTGCAGCATCATGTTGCCGGGCTGCGAGTTTTCAAGTCATTTTTTGTCTCTGCGAAGTGTATTTAGTTGACAGAGTATATTAAACTCAAATACGCTCCAAGCTCATCTACACACGCTAGTTGAAATCCCATAGTTGTGTCAACTCAATGTCAACTAAACAACACAAAAAAGTTAAAAGCACCACTGCTTACGGAAGCAATGGCGCACCGCACACTGCAAAGTGTAACGATCGGGTCCAGACGTTTTAATTTCCGCCCGGGCAGAATTATTAAGTCAGTTCGGACAATTTTATTTATGACACATCTAAAAAACTACTGAAATTTGGGTCGGTTTGGACGATTTTTAATTCCACACTTTTCAATTCCGCCTTTGAATTCCACCATGCAAAAATCATCCAAACTTCCCGTTACACTTTGCAGTGTGCGGTGCGCCAATGAAAATTAAGTGCCCTACCAGACAGGAAAGTTGAAATCACATAATTCACATTCGCAAACAAACCATCTGAGCACCGTCGAGCGACACGTCGCCCATCCAGTCGGCGATCTCGTCGCAGCGGCGCGAGTCGCACAGGCGGCACGCGTCCCGTTCCGGCCACTCGGCCGCCCGGCCGCAAGTGATCATTTTGGGGACGTTCTATCTGGATTTGATTTATCGAAAGTCCATTAGGTAATCAGAGTGGAATTGAAGAAGGTTAATGCGCCGTGATAATGTGGCTGGAACACTAGCTGACAAGGACTTAACGAGGGGGGTATTTCAAATACGGTATTTGCGTAAACTCAAATGTCTTAAAAACAAATTTTTTCAGTTCTGGAAATTTTGGTTGTCAACCGGTTGTTACGGATAATGATTGTTATGATGTGGTCACGTGATCAAATAATTCGAATTCATTCGAAAAAGAGTAGCCACTAATGGTAAACAGGGGAGATTGGGCCAGGGTAAAAACGAGACGGATTTTTTGAGACCGAGACCAGGAAGCCTGGGGGCACTTTCAGACCGTGTAAAATGTCAAATGTCACGCAAACGTCAAAACGTATGTAAAATGCACTTTAAAATAGCAAACCGTTTGCCATTTTACAGGGTCTGAGTGTGGACTCGTTTAGACCCTGGATGTGACCCACGGATAACTGCGAATGGACCTTAAATAGCTAGTTTAAATATTGATATGGCTGCAATTTTAGTTTCATCAGTTCATTCCGTAACCGAGCAAATCAGTAATAAATTCAGGCAAGAATTAGCTAACAACAACCACGTGAATGTTTGAAAAACTGTAAATATCTTGTTTTGCTTAATAACCATTTCTCAAAAACCAAAAATGTCAGTAAGGTAATTTTCAAAAAGCCGCCAGCACCGCGTCTCGGCCAAAGTGAATTTAACTATTGATATATGTAAATAAAAGTGAAGACCATAAACAAAAAACAGTATAATGAGACCATATCAATTGAAAATTCAATGTATTTAATTATGTGAAAACGCTTAGGTACATAAATATATGTATACAGTATATCCACAAACATAGAAACTATTCTTTTCTAACAACATAATCATCTCAAACATAAATTGAGGCGTCCAATTCCAAAAGTCGACAAGTCCAAAATATAAAAATTTCTGGGGCTACTCCCGCACATTTGTCATTATTTGCATTATTTTTTTAACCTCACATGTAAAAATGCACTATATACGATATTGCCAAATTTGACATTTTTTGGGGAAAAATGCAAAAAATTGGGCAAGTAGACAAGTCTATCCTTTTTTGTTTGAAAAAGTCGACAAGTGTATGTCCATCCCCGAAACAGTTTTGCTCTGTATGGAATTTTATGGACACCACATTTTTCACATATACGTTGAGAGCAGGGGCTTAAAATTTCACACTTTATTGTCAACACATGGAACTTAATGGAACATGGACAAACTGGACACGCAAATACGATTTACTCAAAATCACACTTTGTAGACTTTAGACCCTTAGAATTAGACGCCTCAATTACATCCTTGATTATATTGGTGATGTATGTACAAGTATGGAAGGCAAGCGTGAAACAACGATATTTATGATATTTATGTTCATAAATACAGGAATTTTGCATGGCTAGAATGAAGAGCGGTCGCTTAGAGCTGAGTGAAAGCTGAACAATATAGAGGTCTGGGAGAGTTAGCAAAATTAATCTTTCCATACATAAATACATAATCGTTTAGGCGCTCAAATTTGCTCAACGTGAGTTTAGCAAATTACTGACAGCAGAAAAATGCTATTTTTGGGGTGAGTAGCAGGACTTTTTTTCATCGTTTGCCGATGCTGAAGCCCGGTATTCATGACTTATGCAATCTGATAAAACTATCAATGATGAAAACCAGGGCCGTATCCAGGGGGCGGGGGGCTGCGGCCCCCCCTTCCCGGGGTGAGACCTGAAAAACACGGGAAAATGCAAATTTCGGTACGGGTGTCTGAGTGGGGAGAAGTTTTTACTTTATAGATAACAACACAGGCACATAGATATACAGGCACAATCATGGTTTGGATTGGACGATATATCACATCGAATATCGACAATACTTTTATTTCGAATATCGATATCGAAAATTTAAAAAAATCAATTATTGAATATTCATGACTTTTAAGACCACTTTTTCCTATTGAATATTTATATCGAGGGTTCATATCAACATCGAATAGAGTTTCAGGATAAATATCGATATCGAATAGTAATGTCGTCAAACCTGCCGTTGGTTGTCTAGTCACCTATTCAGCATCGAGGTGAACACGTCACATTGTTTTCCAAAAAACACACAGTGTTTTCCAACCATAACATCACTTTTCAAGAAAAAATATTTTTGTAAAAATTTTTTTGTACAATGCAATGCCATCACGCCACCGACAAAAATCTATCGCCACGTATTCTCCTTGCCAGGTCCATGTCCTTGGGCATGATGGTGACGCGCTTGGCGTGGATGGCCAGAAGATTGCAATCTTCCATGAGGCCCACTACGTACGCTTCTGATGCCTCCTGTACAAGGATGGGGGTTAATCTTGAGATTACGGTCTTTGCCGGTACGCACACTAGTTGACAGCCGAAAAGTCAAAGATGATAAATCGGTGATAAACACATTTGAGTTGACGAGTATTAGGATTCCGTCAACTACTTTCAACGGAGATGAAAAATGATCAATAATGGTAAGCTCAAATATGTTTAGGACAGATTTATTAGTTTGGAAATTTACTTTTCAACTAGTGTGCGAGGGGCTTTTACCCGACGAAATGTAGGGGTTATGTAGTGCCGATTTCGAGAAATTAATATAGCTGTCCCGAATCCCGATCTCACACCCACTCAAACCGACAGACAAAAATGAGCGGTCTCAAACCCGATCCTGGAAGACAGGATTTTTCTGGTCCAATTTTTTGTGTGTGTTTTTTGTTACTTACAATTTGTTCAAAAACGCAACCAAAGATATCGTTGTTTTTTTAAACGACAGCTGTTTTTACTTTAAGTTTTTGTGCCCAGGCAGGAAATTCATCACGCAAATTTACATTTCAGGGGTTTGTTTTCAATGACTTTGTTGTATTTTTAATAACAAAACTTCCATTCCAGCATGCTAACTAGGGATGACAAAAAACGTTTTTTAACCACCAGTTTTCAAAAATACATCGTTTTAAAAATAATAATTTATGATAAATGTATGATTTTTTAAAACGACCCCCAACCCCGATCATAACAAACCAAAATGTCGTGTAATTTGTGTAACAAACAACCATCAGAACTAGGGTTGGAAAAAAAACGTTTTTTTTAACTCGATGGTTTTTTTTAAAAGCTCCCAGATATGACCTTGTGTCAACATATATAGGTATATCAGACAGTGGCAATACTCTGTGATGTTATATATGACCATATAATGTCTGTGGAGCCATGGGATCGCATTATAAGTGGTGATTTGTGTCAAAAATATCCATTTTTCGTCGACATATCGTTCGTATGTCGCCTTATAGTCGAATGTTCGTGACTTCAGGTAAAGTTTGGCACGGAATAGTGATGAAACAAGGTTATAAAAGGAGGTTGTTACTTTGGGAGTGAAGTTACACACTGTGGAGGTACATGGAAGCACATTACCTTAATATTATATAAATACAGCAACATATGACAGCTTATTAACCCATGGTAGCACATAGAAATGGATACTTTGATACTAAAAATGCCACAAAACCAATGAAAACAACCACCAATGTCAATTTGTGTGTGAAATTGTGCGCTTGCGCGCAAAAATTTTGCAAAATACCTAGTGCTTAGTACTAAAAATTTCGGTCGATGTTTTTAAAAAAAAAAACATTTCGGACGTCATGTTTTTTTTAAAAAAACATTTAAAAAAAAACATCGGCCAACCCTAATCATAACAAACCAACCATGACGCCGAATCAAAACCAAGTTCAAAATGTTAACGTCAACTGCTAATGTCAACATAGTCCCCTACCTACACTTTAAAAAAAGAAACAGATAGTCGACTAACATGGAGCGCATGCAGAGCGCTCGCTTGAAAACGTAAACTGTTCGTGCGCGATATCCTGCACGCGATTTCTCGGACCAGACGATAAAAAGGCACTTTCGGCAGGCACAGATTTGTTATTTTCTGCAGTCGCCTTATCTCCTGCAGTGCTCGCTGGCCTGGGAATAATGGAGAAATGGATAGAAAGAATGGCACTCAGAATATTTTGAGTACTTCTTACACATAACTCCAGATTCTCGTCACTCAGCAAAAACCCCCAAATGATTGAGGCTCCAGTTTGAAAGAATAAAAAGTCAAACATACGAAAGCAAAGAGAGTAGCACCCAAGCCCCATCAAACGTCAAAAAACAACAAGAACTGATCAATCGAAACAAACCAGGCCTAAAGCGGCGCTTCTTTGGTGTCGCTTTTTCCTTAACCTGATCTCTGGGCGCCACCGGCTGCCGGCTAGCCACTCGTTTTGTTCGAAGTTTTCCGGTAACTGGCGTAGTTTTGCCGCGCTGCGCCGCCGGCGTCTCCCGCTGCGAGCCGCTCGACGGCGTGTGGCTCAGCCGCGAAGAGCTGTTGCTGTGGGCGCCGAAACTGAAAGGAAACGCTTTATTGGCACTTGTCCAAAACGATTTCACAGCGTGAAAAGTCGACGCACACTTGTGAGTCGCCGGAAACGCGTCTGAGGCGCTTTTGCGGCACGCCGCCGCCCGGAGCGACGACGCTTTTCCGCGCTCGATTCGCTGTATTTTTTGTTCGCACCATCGTTGCGGCTGAGAGGTCACTCCCTCGCTCTGCTTTCGCGCACAAGGAAATAACGATTTGGATACGAGATTGTTTTCATTGTATGGAGCAAATTATAGCCGAAATGACGATGAAATCGACATTAGACGTTGAATTGCAGAATTTACGCGAATTGTAATTCATTTTTAGGGATGGACCGTTGGTGTGCGCTAAAACACCATCAATTTATAAATTTGACTTTCAACTTACTGTATCCAAATGAAATGTTACACTATTGGCTGTTTGCCAGCAACATTTCGCTTAACGGCGTCGTTCAAAACTTCGGAAGTTACGGCGTCATGCAAAAGTTAAATAAAATTAAAATTAAGTTAAATAAATCAATAAAGTTAAAATTAAATATGCCGCCACGCTAACGCGACGCGATGCACGCACCTGAGAGCACTCCGAAACCCTGTAACATGTCAAATGCCATGCAAGTGTCAAAAGTCATGTAAATGTTCTGTAAAATGTCAAATGTCAGGCAAAGTGTCAAAAAGTCATGTAAATGTTCTGTAAACTGTCAAATGTTATACAAAGTGACGAAAAGTCATCTAAATGTTGTGTAAAATGTCAAATGTCATGCAAACTGTCAAAAGTCATGTAAAGTGGCGAACTCATTTTCGAGTTAAATGGACACAGGACATTTTGCATGACTAGTGATGTGAAAAGCGCCAGAATTTTAACGCCAAGCGCCAGAAGCACCATGGCGCTGTTTGCTTTGGCGCTAGCGCCAAGCGCCAGCGCCAGGCATTTTGTTCCTGGCACCAGTCAAAAATAGCGCCAAAAGCGCCATGGCGCTTTTCATGGGCATGGCGCCACAGCAAAATAGCGCCAAGAGCCAAAAGCGCCATGGCGCTTTTTGCTTTGGCGCTAGCGCCAGGCGCCAGCGCCATGGCGCTTTTACATCACTATACATGACATTTAGCATTTTACAGGGTGTTGTTGGAGTGGCACCTGCCCAGTTATTTGTGATCCTATCGCTTAACAGCTGGGCAAACCAACCGCACATAAATTTGACGAGAGCCAAAAAAACTATAACTATTGCTGCCGAGACTTTAAAACTGGAAGAACACTAAATTTAGTACATCGCGCATCTACACTGTAAAAATTGGGGTAACACATAAATCTGTTTTGACTACTCATGGTATATACTCCAGCGACATTACACCTTACAATGAAATATACCATATCCCATCTGAATAAAAGAACAAACATAAAAATGTTTCATCATATTTATCAAAGCAATTTGATGAATATGATGAGAAAAAAATTATATTTGTTCTTGTTAGGGATGGAAAAAAGCGCTTTTTTTTAACGGCCCCGCTTTTTTTTAAAAAAAAGCGCTTTTTTTTAAAAAAACGCGCTTTTTTCGCTTTTTTTCAAAAATTGTCAAGACGTTACCTAAAAATCTCCCAAATATGGCCCTGAGTCAATATATACAGGTATATCAGACAAGTGGCAGTACTTGTGATGATATATAACCATAGAATGGCTATGTAATCATCTGATGGCATTATAAGTGGTGATTTCTGCCAAAAAATCCACATTTATGTTGACTAATTATGTCTATCGCTGTTTTTGAATGTTTCTTGACTGCAAGTGAAGTGAGGCATGAAATAGCGCTTAAATTTGGCTATAAAAGATGGCTAATGCATGACAGTGATGTTTCACATTGTAGAAAAGTGGAAGCACATTGGCTGGATATTATTTACTACACTGACATATCTCCTCAACTTATTATTACATGATACCATGCAGGAATAGAAGCAATGCCACTAAAATGCTACAAAACCAATGAAAACAACAACCAATGGCAATTTGCATGTGAAATTATGCGCTTGCGCGCAAATTTTTTTGCAAAATACCTAGTGCATGAGTACTAAAAATTTTGCCAGCGCTTTTTTTTAAAAAAAGCGCTGGGACCCTTGCGCTTTTTTTTAAAAAAAAGCGCTTGAAAAAAAGCGCTTGCCATCCCTAGTTCTTGTATTCAGATGGGATATGGTAGATCTCATTGTAAGGTGTTATGTCGCTAGAGTTTAACCAGTTTGGAAAAAAGTGTCCAAATTTTGAAGTGTTTTTTTTGAATGAGGGATTTTGTTTCGGGATAAATAGATAGCTAAGCGGCTGTGGATACGGAAATACCCCCACGGGGTATTTCGTGAGCAAAGCTTGAGGGAGCGGGGGGGGGGGGTATTTCGAGGGGAGGTTTATTATTTCCTCAGCAAAATTTTAGGGGGTTTTTCGAGGGGGGGTAATACAAGGGGAGTTAATTCGAGATAATACGGTAGATAGCTGGAGCGTTTGGGGGAAGGTAAAAAACACCCCATTCTGAACCCGATTCACGCAACTTGCATCAAAGCTGATTTTTAACCATTTAAAGCATTGCATTCTTTAGATTTCTAATTTCTGCACCTGTAGTTTTACTAGCAGGATTCTCTCCGACCTTCGGTCGGGTTTTGTGGTTCTCTACAATTAATACCATTGGAGAAAATATGATACTTTAGTTAAGTTTGCCCACATGCTAGGCATGTGTTTTGAAATGCGGTATGTAATCTACCAACAATAACAAGACCAATACCAAAGATGCAATGTTTTGGAATGGATTTTTGTAAACTTCTGTAAAATGGTTGGGCATGAAACACGGTAGTAAAATGTAGACAGTTTGCGATTTGGTATGATGGTGTGCAGTGTGCAATCTGTGTGGTATAGGTTTTGTGATATGATAGTGTGGTTTTTGCAAGGTGTCAAACTTTGTTGTAATCTTCAATTGGTTACATTTGTGCTTTGCTGTTCTTTTTGTGTTTGTAAATCCTTGTGGTATAAATTGTAGAGAACCACAAAACCCAACTGAAGGTTGGAGAGAATCCTGCTATAGGTACCCACTACTCAGAGGCTTGCAAAAACTGACACCCCAATGGGGACCCCCCTCCAAATGGCACCCCCTGGGGAACCTCCCAAAAGTGGCACCCCCTGGGAACCGCCCAAAAATGGGACCCCCTAGGGCCCCACAAATATGGCACCCCCTGAGGACCACCAGAAAATGGCACCCCTTAGGGCCCCCCCAAAAATGGCACCCCCTTGGGACCCCATAAAAATAGCACCCCCTGGGGACCCCCCAAACATGGCACCCCCTAGGAACCCCCACAAAAATGGCACCCCCTGGGGACCCACCCAAAGTTGGCTCCCCCTGGGGACTCTCCAAAAATGGCACCCCCCTGGGGACCCTGTGCATTCTGTGTGGTATAGGTTTTGTGATATGATAGTGTGGTTTTTGCAAGGTGTCAAACTTTGTTGTAATCTTCAATTGGTTACATTTGTGCTTTGCTGTTCTTTTTGTGTTTGTAAATCCTTGTGGTATAAATTGTAGAGAACCACAAAACCCAACTGAAGGTTGGAGAGAATCCTGCTATAGGTACCCACTACTCAGAGGCTTGCAAAAACTGACACCCCAATGGGGACCCCCCTCCAAATGGCACCCCCTGGGGAACCTCCCAAAAGTGGCACCCCCTGGGAACCGCCCAAAAATGGGACCCCCTAGGGCCCCACAAATATGGCACCCCCTGAGGACCAGCAAAAAATGGCACCCCTTAGGGACCCCCCAAAAATGGCACCCCTTAGGGACCCCCCAAAAATAGCACCCCTGGGGACCCCCAAACATGGCACCCCCTAGGAACCCCCACAAAAATGGCACCCCTTGGGGACCCACCCAAAGTTGGCTCCCCCTGGTGACTCTACAAAACCCAACTGAAGGTTGGAGAGAATCCTGCTTTAGGTACCCACTTCTCAGAGGCTTGCAAAAACTGACACCCCAATGGGGACCCCCCTCCAAATGGCACCCCCTGGGGAACCCCCCAAAAGTGGCACCCCCTGGGAACTGCCCAAAAATGGGACCCCCTAGGGCCCCACAAATATGGCACCCCCTGAGGACCACCAGAAAATGGCACCCCTTAGGGACCCCCTAAAAATGGCACCCCCTTGGGACCCCCCAAAAATAGCACCCCCTGGGGACCCCCCAAACATGGCACCCCCTAGGAACCCCCACAAAAATGGCACCCCCTGGAGACCCCCCAAAAATGGCACCCCATGGGGACCCCCTCTAAATCCTGTAAACACAGCCCCTAGTTTGGAAACTCCTGTAAACTCAGCCCCT
The DNA here is from genome assembly GCA_964036195.1 of Sphaerolaimus hirsutus. Lineage (NCBI taxonomy): Eukaryota > Metazoa > Nematoda > Chromadorea > Monhysterida > Sphaerolaimidae > Sphaerolaimus > Sphaerolaimus hirsutus. Next base: position 15,706,562 of record OZ038450.1, read on the forward strand.
AATTTGGAAAATGGTATGAATATTTCAAAAAATCACTATCATCAATCCACAAATGCATCAATTCACAATTTTCAATTTTTTAGCCCCAGGGGTTAGACTTAAAAAGTTATGGTAATGTAGAGTAGAAATGGAGTGCACATCTCAAATCAGTGCAATAAAAAACCCACAAATGCATCATTTCACAAATTGAAAGTTTTTGTGCCCAGGGGTTCATTATCAGGGTTTTAGTAATGTGGTGTCAAAATGGAGTGCATATTTGAAATCGCTACAATCAGAAACCCACAAACACATCATTTTATGATTTGAAAATTTTTGGCCCTGGGGGTTCATTTTCAGGGTTATGGTAATGTAGTGTCAAAATGAAGTGCATATTTCAAATCAAGGCAATCAAAAAGCCACAAATGCATCATTTCACAATTTCTAATTTATTAGCCCCATGGGTTCAATTAAAGGCTTACAGTAATGTAGAGTTGAAATTGAGTCATTTCAAATCAGTGCAATTAGAAACCTGCAAAATGCATCATTTCACAATAAGAAATTTTTGGGTCTAGGGGTTCAATTTCAGGGTTTTAGTAATGTAGTGTCAAAATGGAGTGCATATTTGAAATCGCTACAATCAGAAACCCACAAATGCATCATTTTATGATTTGAAAGTTTTTGGCTTAGGGGGTTCATTTTTATGGTTATGGTAATGTAGTGTGAAAATGAAGTGCATATTTCAAATGAGTGAAATCAGAAACCTGAAAATTTATGATTTCACAAATTGAAAGTTTTTGGCTCCAGAGGTTCATTTTCAGGGTTATGGTTATGTAGTTTTCAGGGTTTTGTAGTGTCAAAATGGATTGCATATTTCAAATCAGTGCAATTAGAAACCCACATCAAATCATTTCACAATTTCTAATTTTTTAAGCCCTGGGCATATTTGAAATTGCTACACTCAGAAACCCACAAATCCATCATTTTATGGTTTGAAAGTTTTTGGCCCAGGGGGTTCATTTTTAGGGTTATGGTAATGTAGTGTCAAAATGAAGTGCATATTTCAAATGAGTGCTTTCAGAAACCCGAAAATGCATCATTTCTCAAATTGAAAGTATTTGGCCCCATGGGTTCATTTTTAGGGTTATGGTAATGTAGTGTCAAAATGGAGTGCATATATCAAATTGGTGCAATCAGAGACCCAAATTTGAAATCAGTGCAATCAGAAACCCAAAAATGAATGATTTCACAAATTGAAAGTTTTTGGCTCCAGAGCTTCATTTTCAGGGTTATGGTTATGTAGTTTTCAGGGTTATGTAGTGTCAAAACAGAGTGCATATTTCAAATCAGTGCAATTAGAAACCCACATTGAATCATTTCACAATTTCTAATTTTTTAAGCCCTGGGCATATTTGAAATCGCTACACTCAGAAACCCACAAATCCATCATTTTATGGTTTGAAAGTTTTTGGCCCAGGGGGTTCATTTTAGGGTTATGGTAATGTAGTGTCAAAATGAAGTGCATATTTCAAATGAGTGCTATCAGAAACCCAAAAATGCATCATTTCTCAAATTGAAAGTATTTGGCCCCATGGGTTCATTTTTAGGGTTATGGTAATGTAGTGTCAAAATGGAGTGCATATATCAAATTGGTGCAATCAGAGACCCAAATTTGAAATCAGTGCAATCAGAAACCCAAAAATGAATGATTTCACAAATTGAAAGTTTTTGGCTCCAGAGGTTCATTTTCAGGGTTATGGTTATGTAGTTTTCAGGGTTATGTAGTGTCAAAACAGAGTGCATATTTCAAATCAGTGCAATTAGAAACCCACATTGAATCATTTCACAATTTCTAATTTTTTAAGCCCTGGGCATATTTGAAATCGCTACACTCAGAAACCCACAAATCCATCATTTTATGGTTTGAAAGTTTTTGGCCCAGGGGGTTCATTTTAGGGTTATGGTTATGTAGTGTCAAAATGAAGTGCATATTTCAAATGAGTGCAATCAGAAACCCGAAAATGCATCATTTCTCAAATTGAAAGTATTTAACCCCATGGGTCCATTTTGAGGGTTATGGTAATGTAGTGTCAAAATGGAGTGCATGTATCAAATCAGTGCAATCAGAAACCCAAATTTGAAATCAGTGCAATCAGAAACCCAAAAATGCATCATTTCACAAATTGAAAGTTTTTGGCCCCAGTGGTTCATTTTCAGGGTTATGGTAATGTAGTGTCAAAATGAAGTGCATATTTCAAATGAGTGCAATCAGAAACCCAAAAATGCATCATTTCTCAAATTGAAAGTATTTGGCCCCATGGGTTCATTAACGGGTTATGGTAATGTAGTGTCAATGGAGTGCATATATCAAATCAGTGCAATCAGAAACCTAAATTTGAAATCAGTGCAATCAGAAACCCAAAATTGCATCATTTCACAAATTGAAAGTTTTTGGCCCCATGGGTTCATTAACGGGTTATGGTAATGTAGTGTCAATGGAGTGCATATATCAAATCAGTGCAATCAGAAACCTAAATTTGAAATCAGTGCAATCAGAAACCCAAAATTGCATCATTTCACAAATTGAAAGTTTTTGGCCCCAGTGGTTCATTTTCAGGGTTATGGTAATGTAGTGTCAAAATGGAGTGCATTATATATCAAATCAGTGCAATTAGAAACCCACAATGCATCATTTCACAATTTGAAAGTTTTGGCCCCATTTTGGGTTCAATTTCAGGGTTATTGTAATGTACTGTCAGAATGGAGTGCATATTTCAAATCATTGTAATCAGTAACCCACAAATGCATTATATCACAATTTATATTTTTTAGCCCCGGGGGCCTCACTTAAGGATTATGGTAATGTTATTGTTAACTCCCATAAACTCAGCCCCTAATTTGGCAAACACCCATCAACTCAACTCCCATAAACTCGGCCTCTAATTTGTGAACTTGTGTCAACAGCCCCTTATTTTTAAACTTCTGTCAACTCAACCCTAATTTATAAACACCCATCAACTCAACCCTCAATTGTAAACTCAGCCCCTAAAAACTCAAGTCAACCCCCTATACATGTGCAATTGCATTCTTGGGAAGCAACTTTGCCATCTACTAACCCTGTTTGTCAAGATTGTGGATCGTGTTTGTAAAGGGCATTTGTACTAATAAATAGTGACTGCATTGTGTGCAAAAACACACACGAATTGGGCACAATGAGGCCTGTGATTGTGCGTCCTATCTTTTACATTAGGCATACCTAGCACGCAATTCTTTCACAATTGTATATGTTTTGAAGAGTTGAGGTTCATTGAAAAGCGGATGTGTCGTTTTTACAAAAAAAAGCATTGAACCTATGCGTGTTTGAATGGAACAGATCGGTTGCGATACTTTTGGGGTCGTTTAGAAGCGTTGTATGTCCCTTGCGTTTTCAAACTACGATTGGATTTAAACATTACTGCAAGAAAACCCGTGACGTGTCGCAGGTGTGAACGTGGTACGCCCGACGCCGCTGGTCGGGGCGCCGCGTCCCATGTTTCCGCTGCCGCCGCCCATGGCTCACGGCATGCGTTAGTCAATGAGAATTGTGGGTGGTTGACTGTGGATTCAACATTGAAAACAAGACCCTTCTTGTACAGCGACTCTACCCACGAGCACCGGCGGCGGTCTGCTGCCGCCGCACATGGGCCCGTTCGGTCTGCCCGCCGCCAGCATGGCCAACGTCGTGTCCAGCAACGCGGTCAACCCCCAGGTGCAGTTGATGCTGCAGCAGTTGCTCGCTGGACAGGTCGGACATTTTTGTGTGGGGTGGTTGACGTGACAAATGGAGCGTGTTTTAAATGTAAAAATTCGGAGGGTCTTCTGTTCTGAAAATCCCAGCTATCTCGGAGTAACGTGAAAAATAGATCTGGTTGTTCCCTGAATGTTATCTTATATCACTGATAATGCAATGCCATTATTATTTGCGAATTAGTATGGATGCCGGAAGTGCTGAAATGATACCACAAAACTATTTTTATAGCGCGGCTCGGGCGTTGGCGTCAGTCCGCCGCTGCAGATGCCAAACTTGCCGGTTTGCTGTTTTGTATTCTTAAAATTTTATTTATGAACAATTTGTGTGTTATTCAGCATACGTACATTGGTTGGTTCAGACTTTCTGATATCGATATTCATGACTATATCCGTTTGGGAAATTTGGACTGGTCTTTTCATTTCGAATGGAAAGTTCGAATGGAATGCACTTTGGAAAGACTGGACCGGGATAAAAATGAATCCCGGCCTAGGTCCCATTCCAAAACCCACCCACCATCCCAATTTTCCACGCTTCCACACCAAAAAACCCCTCAACTCGCAGGCATCGAACATGATGCTTCCGCAAGGCATGCAGCCGCCGCCGGCCGGCCACGGCGCCGCGCGACCGCCGCTCAGCACGGACCAGCTGCAGGCGGCCATGCAGGCGCTCAAATTGGCCCGGTCGACTGCCCCTGCCGCCGCGGCGGCGCCTGGAGATGGGGATAGGTCGTCGCCCGCTGCTGGTTGGTTTCGTTTGGGGGTGAGTGGTCTCGAGGGGTAGGAAAGGGGTGCGTATATGTCCCGGAGGCAATTTTTTGGCTTCTATTCCGACCACCCCCTTCCTCCCCAAAAAAATCGCCCAGCTATCTGGGGTGATTTTTGAGAAATTTTAAGCAAATTTTCACAATTTCCCTCTGTTTTTTTTTGCTTCTATGCCTTGAAAAAGCACCTATTTATACTGAACCCCCGCGAACCCCGAAATAGCGAATGTAAGCCGACCTTCTTTTCATCAAATTTTCCAACTTTCCCGGTAGCTCAATTTTATCACACATTAGTCCCTCAATTTCCCACTCAGCCTCTGCGGCGATGCTGAAAATGCTGGCGGGCGGCGGTGCGCAGACCACACTGACACAAGCAAACGGTGCCGCCTTTGGTGAGCAGCGCGGCAGGCCCATCGTGAAGGGCCAACGCACTGGTTTGTCTGCGTTTTGGTGAACCCGTAATTTTGGTGTTTCAATGTACTGCTGGGAGGAATTTTCTCTGCTGCATATTTGTGTTCGATGATGATAATCCCAGCTCTCTGAAACGTTGTGAAGGAGTAACACTTTTGTTCCCTATTATCTGAGAACACCTGGATAAATGTGTGGATACGTTTTGCGTCGCTTTGAAGTGGTTTTTCTTCAGAGTTTTTTCACCATGACAACCAGATATGTGCGTATGGGCATTGTACATCTTAATGGAACACAGTTCCCACACCACTGCATTCGTCCCTGATTTGATTATCTCACATCCAACTACAGACACGCCGCCGGCGTCTAGCGGCGCGGCGGCCGTGTCGCCGGAAACGATCCGTCGCATCTTGGACAACCACCCGTACGACTCGCTGCCCACGCCGCTGGCGCGCCAGCACTACATCTACCTGTACCAGTGGCTGCAGGCGCACGACGCCAGGCAACAGCAGCAGCAGATGTCCGCGCAGCAACAACAGCCCAAGGTGAGCGATTGCGTGAATTTGGGGTGTCAACTGTACGTTTTCCGATGGAATTTTGTTGCTGATGAGTCAATCGACAGCTGAAAACTTCCAGATTTTCCAGAAAATTTTTTTTCAATATTTTTTCAATCCATCTTTATTTTTTTCTACTGTAGTATTTCTTCATTTCGTGTGCCCAAAAAGAACATTATAATATTTCCCCGTCGTTTTTGCGACAATTTCAGCGGTATTTTTACAGTTTCCTCCATTCAGGCGAGCGGGCCGCCGGCGCAAATGCCTCAAAATCACAACATGCCCGGTCCGCTGCCGCCGGCGTCCGGATTGGCGCAGCAATTGCAGCATCCGAAACAGTTGGAGACTGTTATGATGTCGATCGTTCGTGAGTTTGCACTGGTTATGTTGCTTGTTATTCGAATGCGCCCACATCAATTTTCAACTGATTTTCGAAAACTCTTAAATTAGCTTTGAACACATTAGAGTTTTCTAGAATGAGTCATTTGTGATCCCTGTCAACTGTAGTTGATGCACACCTTATTTTGGAAAACTCAAATTTGTTCAATGCTGATTGATGAGTTTTTGAAATTTCGGTTGAAAACTAATGTGCGCGGGCACAATACGACGTTGTTCATTCATTCGGATGAAAGTTGCTTATTGACGAATATAGCCAATCAATCTCGTGGACAACATTTCACTTATCATCACCGAACCCTGATTTAGGCCTTCAAGTTTCATCCATGATTTTCAGCCCCAAACTTGCCTCAATTGCAGACTGGCAGCAGCAATGCCAACAAGAACTGATGGCGGCGCTGCGGCGGCACGACATGGTCGCCGCGCAGAAGCTCCAAGCGCAGATGGTCCAGGCGCAGCAGACGGTGTGCAAGTTGAACGAGATGCGCCGCGTCATGCCCGGCCAGCAGCAGATGCCGCAGCAGCAGCCGGGCAGCGCCGGCCCGCCCTCCATGCAGCCCCCTGCCGGCGGCCACAGCGCGCCGCCCGTCCAAATGCCGCCCGGTGGTGCGGTCGATGCTAATTTGGCTAAGATTTGGGGTTCGTGCTGATTCGCGGGGTTTTGTGTGAAGGGTGATCGGATCGGGTATGCGGGGTGGGAAACTAGACTGGCATCTTTTTTTTTCGCGGTCTTGGCGGCAGGTCTTGAGGTATACTCCAGATAGTAGCCTCTCAGGGGTCTCCTAGGGGGGGATGGGGGGGGCTGCCCTCCGCCCAAATCGGCCAGCAGGGGGGCCGCTCAGCTATCTATCTATCCCGTGGCAAAACTTTTGGCTACTACCCCCAAAGACCCCCCCCCCAATCGCTCAGCTATCTATCTATCTATCTATCTGGAGTCGTTTTTGAGAAATTTTGCACAATTTTCGCTCAAAATCACAAATTTTCGCATCTTGTTATAGTTTTTCACCTTCAAAATCGGGCTTTTCGGCTATATACCTATTTTAGTCATTTTAAACCTACTTTTGGCTACTTTTAACTGATTATTAGCGATTTTTTCCCCTTTCTGCTTTCTTAACCTTGAAAAAGCGTATATATTGTGCCTCCACCAGCCCCCCCCCCCAAGCCCCCCTCCCCAGAACAATTTTCAGCTATCTATCCCTCCGGAGGAGCGATTTGCTATCTATCCAGCCCCCGCGAGGGCTAAAATCTTGGATACCCCTGGCCTGACTCAGGGGATAAGTGAATTAGACACATTAAAATTTGCCGGATGTCTTGCGTGCAGATCGAACACGATTGATGTGTCTTTGCATTTGGGCCCTAATGATGACCACTTGAATGAACAAAGTGATAAGTGTAAACACCATTACGAATCTACTCAATATGTACCATATATTTTGGTATAAATTGGTACATGTATGGTAGACTTTGGCCTACAAATGGCGCCAGCGCCATGACTTATTCCGTTACTACGGACCCAAATTTTAGGGGGGGGGGGGCGCTGCCCCCAACCGTTCGCCGGGCTCTGTATACAATCCGCCCCCCCGCTCAGAAATCTTGCGTACGTCCCCGAACAAAGTAATATCAACCTACAGACATGCCGACAGTCGGAGGCACGCCGACGAGCAGCGCAGCTTTAGCGTCTGGCGTCGGCGGCAGCGAAGACCGCCGCACCGACGGTCCCCCCACTGAGGCCGCCGAGCCGCAAAAATCTGCCGTCGCTTGAACGTGTTTTTTTGGGCTCAACCTACCTGGCCATGGCGCGTTGTTTAAAATACTGGCCCTCGTAATGTTTAAAATATTATTTGTTCTATTTTGTTTTGTCATTATATATTTACGAGCCATTTTTTAGCTTTGTACAAAACGTGTGTTCACGCTGGGTTGTTTTTGGCTTTGGCGCTTTAGTGCTTGTGTTATGCGTATACGTTAGGTCGTAGTCTCTCGGATGCGGGGATTTTTTATTTTCATTTTATTCGAATCCGGGAAGTTTATTCTTCACGTGGGCGCTTCTTTCTGTACTTTCTTGTATTTATGGCGCTACGCACACTGAAGCCGAAATATTCGGCATACGCACGTTTTCATCTGCCGAATCCGAATTGAAAAATTGCCGTTCGGACGTTTTAAATTCGGCATTTTAGGGGCTGCCATATTGAATTTTGAAAACGTGCGCACGATATTCGGACGAATTCGGACGAATTTGAGCGTTATCAGCATTCAACATTTCATTTGATTTTGCCGAATGGTTTCCGCATGAAAAAGTGTACGCATCTTTTGAATGCTGAAATACATGCTGAATTGACAAACCGCCTAATTTTCAAAAGTACGGACGATTTGAGTTCAGCAAGTTTTTTTCTATTCAGCATTTAATTCGGCATTTGTCAAAAACGTGCGTATGCCGAATATTTCGGCTTCAGTGTGCGTAGCGCCTATGTGTCCGGCTTGCGCTTAGGGTATACGAAATTTGAGTCATGGTTTCCCCCTGTTTTACTCTGGAAGTGTGGGGGGTTCGGTCGCACATCGGCCACCCCCTTTATAATCACGCTGTATAGTGTGTCGACGAAAATGTGACACAATGTAGCTTTTTGGTGTTTAGTGGTGTAGTGATTGTTAGCGGTTCATTGCGCTTGTGTTCCTCTTTCCCTTTCGTGTTTTTCTCTCCCATTTTCTTCATTACGTTTGTGTTTAGCTGTTTTTTTTGTCATTTTAGACTTTTTGTCACGTGTGGTCACCGTGTTTCACGAGTCTTGCAATCTGTTGGGCGCAGTTGCTCATTTGACATATTTGGCACAGTGCCACTTTTCTCTTCAACTTTATTTTCTTTGTCAAACTAAGGTTCACGTGTGTCAAATATTTCAACGGGTCAGCGGCGCATTTTTGCATGTGTTATTGTGTGAGCGCTGTTTGTGCGGGTTGATCAGTTTATTTTTTATTGCAAGCTTATTGTCTGCGTAACATTTTCATCTGGTTGCCATCGTATTTTCATTATAATGCTTATCAATTCTGGCTGGTCCGTGGGCTCAAATTCCGGTGCAAATTACTTTTTGCACTTTTTACTTTTTGTGCGAATACGGTGGCTTCCGTGTGAATAAGAACGCTATCGGATTTGTATACTTGTTGATGGAGGAAAGCTAGTTTTATCGTGTTGAATATTTCACAGTTGCTGAGGGAGTGTAGTGGCGTGAGCAAGTGCTTTTCGTGGCTTAAACAAAGCTTTGGCGCTTTTCTATATTCGGTTTATTTGGAGCATGGTACAATGTTTTTCGTTTAGACATCTATCTACGCCGTGTGCCGGGCACATGGGCCGTTCCAAAACGAAATCTGGAACCGCGCGATAATTTCGTCGTTTTTGACGCTTTTTATTGTGACGTCACTAGCGTTAATCACGTGTCCCCGTGTGTTAGCCTAGTAAGGTAGTATATAATAGGAAAGAAATACCTTCTATTGTTTCGTGCGTTGACAGCTTGTCTACCCGGTTTGTCGGGCAGCTTTAGCGGCCGTTGTTTTTTGAACATCAATACATAAATATATATTTTTGAGGTCTGTCCTTTTCACGGCGGATTAGCATCTGTGCGATTTGTCAATTCTGGTGCAAACAACAGAAAACAAACAGGGTTGTATTTTTTGAGGATTAAGCCACGCCTTTATGTTGTAAAGAATCTAAACTCATGTTTACCTCTGTCCGCATATAAACGAACGTGTACGGAGGAAACTGCATGCATTATGGTATAAAAAGTGTGGGCCGTTTACACATCCCACAGGGGGTTCCAGCGGGGGTGCCCAGATGGGGTTTTAGACAACTCTTTGGGCTGCGATTTGTAAGGGATGAATATCGCTGTAGTGGGGGGCGTGGCACAAAACGAATGGAGGTAAACGGGAGTTTCTAATTGGCTTATCAGTTGGCACTATTGCTTAGACAGACCCTGACTGGCATTGTTGCTAATTTCCGTGTCGCGGTGCAGACATGATGAAATATATTTATTTCCGTTGTTATGAAAACGTCATTTAACAGGTCTAAAATGGTTACTTGTTAGATTGCCTTTTTAAAATAACAAAAATAATGAACTTAATTTGTATTTGTATGAATCCACATTTTAAATCACTATTTGTATGTATCACATGAATTTTAACCACAATACTGCTTATCACCATCACCAATATTTACATCTACTGACACTTCATTAAGGTGAGGTGACTTTAGTGAACATGAAATTTTTCGTAGTATTTAAATATTAAATTTAATGTCTCTAGCAAATTAATCTTTCTAATTAGTGAGTAATTATTTTTGTTTTTGTCAATCATTTGGAAGGCTGCCAAAACGGCGTAGATCCTATCAGAAACGGTGCGATTCCGCTCCTTGTCAAGCGAGCAAACAATTGTTAAGATTTGTGTGTTAAATAAATTATTCATTGGTAATCAAACTTCTCCCCATCAGTTTTTAAGGGTGATAGGCTTATTTACAATTAATTTACATTTGAGATGCTGGGAACTCGGTCTTTGTTTTTACTCTCAAAGGATTCTACCCGACAGGCAGCTTTTCATTGTGACTCGAAACCTCTCTTTCGAGGCTTTCTGTTTTTAGTACCTCTGTTGTGATGATCGTCAGATTAATGTGCCTGCGCGCACCAGTTTTCAACTAAAACGTCCGATTTTAACGCATTTGAGTTCGCTGAATGACCATTTTTTATCTCGAACTGTAGTTGACAGTAACCTGTTGAAATGCGTTTAAAGTTGGTTTCTGGCGGCTAGCACACTAGTTGACACACAAGTGTCAACTGGATTGTGTCAAATCAGATTTCGGCTTTACTTGTCGCAGAAGGGTGGATCCCATTTAACATACATCCCATATCACAGTATGTCTCCCTACACATGCCGCAATGCCCATATCACAGTATGTCTCTTTACACATGCCCGCGAGGGCAGATCACATGTTGCATGTGCAATACACATACACCGCTCGGTGTTGTGGAAATGCATGCGCTGTTACGCAACACATGAGTGATGTAACATGCATACAGGTGATTAGAATTGATAACTACCCTGATTAACAAGGTGTAAATGCGCGGCTGGCAGCATGAACAATTTGAATGGGTGATATTGATTGCCCCATGCATGGTGCATTGATAGGCGAATTTTTAGAGCATAGGTGTCACTTGATATAATTTCCGAAAAATTTCTCCCAATTTTTTGTGTGATGGCCGACTTTGGCCCGTGTGTTACAGAAGAATTTCCCGCTGGTCTGACCACAAAAGGAAAGAATCCTCAATATTGTTATCAGTCTAGAGATTGGCCAGTCCATGTCTTCAAGTGGAACCTGAACAAGACGTACAAGAATGGCAGCCAGTCATATCAGTGTGGAAATTGCTCCAAGTTGAACAAGAACCACCGAGTTACTGTGCCTGTTGTGTGAGGTTATTGCTTCCTCAGGTCACTCAGACCTAGGTTCTTTTTGAGGGGGGTTTAATTCAAGGGAGGAAATTTGAGGAAATGTGGTATTTTTTAGATTCCTGGATGTGTTTATATTTTCTGTGGATTTTGGTGATTACTATTTTTTGTTGTATGAATTTCAAATTTCATGCCATTTTTGTTGGAAATTTGCTACCATTTTAACTAACATTTAACATTGTATTTCATGTTTAGTTTGGCATTTGATGTTGAATTTGGCAACAGTGAGAAGGTTTTCAGTTTGTTCAAAATATTAGAGATTTTTATTTGTAGTGTGACTACATATTTACTCACTTGTTATGTTACCCTGAAAAATTCCCTTGGGATGCAATTTTTTCATTGAAATTATCAACTTGTTACCTATTTACACTGGGGTATTATTCAAAATAAGAAGTTTATTATGGTAAAATTATAATTTTTTTACTAAAACTAATCAATTTAACATTTCTATACAATTTTTTTAGAGATTGTCTATTGATAACTTATAAATATTTGTTAATTTGTCACATACTATTTAATCGCTACAATAAAAATTTTTTGTTGTCAATCTGGATATTTTTATCCACTTATTAACACATCTAACGCAAACAACAATTTGAATGATTTCATAATAAACAACTTAACGCACTATTTGTGTAGTGTACTCACTATGCATGCATGCTTACCATGAATGTTGATCATGTGGACGCAGAAAATATACAATCACGTATAGATAAATACATGCAATTACGCGCGTGCACGCATTTCCACAACACCGCACACGTGTATGTGTATTGCACACATGACATGTGATCTGCACTCGCGGGCATGTGTAGGGAGACAAACTGTGAAATGGGCACTGCGGCATGTGTAATGAGACATACTGTGATATGGGCTTGTATGTGTAATGCAGCACACTCGTCGCAGAACGGTCTTCAAGCGCACACGCGGCGATGTTGAAAGATAAATATTACGGCGAGTGCGTTGGAAGATCGCTCTGCGACTCGTGAAGCCGAAATCGGAGTTGACGCAGACCAGTGGACACACAAGTCTCAACTTGGGTTGCTGACCGCCTATCAGTTACCAAAATTTCAAACCTGGCGTGTGTGGACCCAATTATATAATTGAAACTGGAATAGGAAAAACCATTTGGATAGGAAATAGCAACTTCCTAATAAGTTTATCTTGCGGCTATAGTAAACCATACTGGTTCACACTTTAGGGATGTCACGAATATTTTTATTTATATAAAATATCTGAAAGTATCGTATAGCATATCTATGGGAGTACACCTGTATTTACCTAAGAAATTTCGAATAGTGTGGAATTTCTATCGCATTTTCCATTACTAGATATAATATGTCGAAAGACTAGATATTTCATTTTATCTTTCAATTTTTTCGTATTTTACCCGTTTACTTTTTTTACTGTTCCAATTTTCAATGTGTATAACAACTAGCAAGTTGTAATATTTTTGTTCATGGCGTTTGAATAACCAATGGATAAAGAATGATTTGAATTGTCGTTTTGCTGATTCATGTGGGTGGAAGGCAAAAGTTCTGTTATCATGAGCTAATATCGATACCGTATATTCTTGAAAAGCCCCATTTGTATAGCTCGTCCGTGTGAGGTGTTCATTTTACCTAGTCTGACAGTATTATGGCACGCACACATCAATTATGTGTAGTGTGTTTCAAATTGACAAAAATCACTTAATATCACAAATAAATAAGTTTAATGATCGCCTTCGCCTTTGCTAAAATTCTGACAAAAATTCATTCCTCCTACCATACCTCGTCGTAATTGTACGAAAATTACAAATGAATCGCATCCTGGGACTTTTTCAAGAATATACTGCGTGGGCATGTGTATTTAGTATTTGTAAGGTGACAGAAAGTGGTCATGCGATAGCTCTAGGCTTGATTCATTTCGCTGTTGCCATAAGTTCCAATGTAAACTGGTGGCAAATATAAATGGGAAATCAGGTACCTCATTTTTCATAACTATCTCACAGGGAAACGTGCAGCCCAATATGGCTGCCGTTTGATGTGGGGCTGCCCACAACATTTGCCTACATATATGCCAAGTGGCACCCCCTGGCACCCCCCTGTTCTGTTGCTACAGATTGATAAATGTTTTTTTCCAATTTTATTCCCGGCAAATATAAATGGGAATTTTCAAAAAACACACAAAATACAGCTGCAGTTAAGTGCACAGCCGATTTTTTTGTGTGCTGCCAACACAAGCAATGAATGCACTTGTGTTGGGTCCTTTTCAAATAAAATAAAAATTACTTATGGCTTTCCCACAGCCATATTTTGTCTGCTGCTAAGTTGGGAGTATAATTTAGCTCCTGGTCAACTCACACCCACAAAATTTGCCCCCAGCAAGCAGGCATGGACCACAAAAACATGACAACAATGATTTTAAACTTTGTGATTATCAAAATTGTAGTTGTGATTGAAAAACTTTGATTTTCAATTTTCTGGGCATGACCTCTTCATTTGTTTATCCCAGTCACACTAGATACAGGGCACATTGCCCATTGGCCCCTATAGGTTTTTATCAAATAATTAGTGTCCACATTGGATGGGCACAAGTATTTTGTCATTTGCTTCAAGACACTGCAGGCGCCAGACACGCTGTCAGGCGAGTGCCCCCTCTACGCAGGGCCATTTTTATCATTGGCTATAAAAAAATAATTGAATGAAAAAATGAGTCCAGGAGCAGCCATATGTTGCCCCTGACACCAAACAAGCCAATTCTGGCCCCCATGTGCTCCATGAATAGCTTGGGATAGTGGATTGTTCACTTTTTCAAACCTATGTTTTTCTCCAAAAAAAATTTCATGTTTGATCAACAACGCCACCATTGTGTGGGGCTTCCGGGGGTTCTGACTGGGTAGAAAAGTTGCACATAATTACAATCTACCAATGTCAAAAAAAACTTTTTGGTCTCAAATGTCCAGAAAAAAATTTATCAATAATTTTTGTTTCATCAGGAACAAAAATTTGTATGGAAGTCCCATTTATATTTGCCAGAACAAAACATGAAAAAAATTTTTTCTGCATCAAGGGTGGCTTGAGGGGGGTGTCCCTCAGGGTATATATAGTAAATACTTGGGGGCACCCTCACACAAGATGAAAGCCTAACAGCTTGCATGTGGGATTTGTAAAATACAATTAAGTGATTTTCCCATTTATATTTTCCACCAGTTTAGGTTTTTCAAGGCGTCATTTTCGTTCCAGTTTTGATTTCTAACGTCCTTGTTTCGGGTAAATTAAATGTTGCACCAGCTGTTCCTCGGCAACGATTCCTTAAGCTATCGTATTACCTCGAATTAACCCCCCCCTTGAATTAACTCTCTCGAAATACCTCCCTAAAATTTTGCTGAGGAAAATATACCCCCCTCGAAATACCCCCACCAATAGTGAGTAGGTATAAAGAAAATGTACACGACAAATACCGTGGTTTCTGATCTGTATGATGTAGAAGCAATGAAACCAATGACTGAGTGACGTTTGGTGAGGGTTTATGCGTATATACAGCAGAGTTGTACAAATACCGGTATTTTTGGAAAACGTAAACGTAAACGTAAATACCTTTTCTCAATTTTAAGTATTGATACTAAAAGCGTAAAATACTTTGAAAGTACCCAGGTAAACGTAAAAAAAACGTAAACGTAAAAATATTTTGAAGCGTTCCCATCATCAGAGCGTGTGAAATAACCTCACCTATTCTTAAAGTTTGCTGAACATGATGAATAATGTGAAGTATTTATTCATTGTCAAGTACACGGTGAGCGGAATCTAATACACCCTGCGCATAAGGTTCCTGCACGGGCAACTTTTGTGTGTTTATAATTGTGATGACGATGTGCTATGGGGGGGGGCCGATTTTTGTATCAAAATATAGCCAGAACATTTCATCACCAAAGTATGAAATTCCAGCCCCCCAACTTTATCGTACCCCCTAGCATTATCATAGAAGTGAACTTTTGTTCCTGGCGCAGGAACTTTTGTCTACGCCAATTTCATTTTGGGGACTACATGGGATGGGGGTAGGAAAAAGCTAGGGTGCATTTTATACGTTGGTAGAGAAATGTTTTGGCTATCTGTTTCCACCAATATCAGCACCCTAGCGCGTTGTCATAAGAGATCACAATACATAAACGTACCAAAAGTCGCCGCGCACGAACTTTATGCATAGGGTTTTGAAAATATTCTAAATAAATAGCAGTTTTTCTATTTTCCACAGGATTTTTACGTTTTCCATAGTACCCGGGTATTTTGGTCAGGAAAACGTAACAAAACGTAATGGTATTTTTGGAAAACGTAAACGTAAACGTAAGTATAAATACCCGAATAACCGGGTATTTCGGGTAAACGTAAATACGTTTTTCCAACTCTGATATACAGTTATTAATGTCTATAAACACATGCATCTAATTGTTTTGCTTTTTCTACGTCTGGGTATGTGCAATTTTATGAAATTTCTGGTGAAATAATAGGCCCCCCCCGTATTAACCCCCCTGAAAATTTCCTGGTGAAATAAAAAAAACCCTGGGGGTATTTCGAGGCAATACGGTAATTATAATAGTCCACGCATATCTGTCACAATTTCTCCATTAAACCGCCCCAGCTCATGATAACAAACATGTGTTCGCTTCACTCGAAGCGGCGCCTATTGGCGCTGCGTACCGGTGCGTGTGTGTCGTCGACCTGAGTGCTTATCGGCCGCATGCTTTTTGAAGCAAATCACAGATAAGACTGGAGATCTTGGGAGTGTGGAAAGCTCAGCCGCGCTGCGATGTTTGCGTCGGAGATCTGATGTGCTAGACTTCGTTGCGTCGGCCATGCAGAACGACCAGAGCGCCTTGAGCAGTTATGCGTTGGTTCTTATGGCTTCTTGGGTATTCTTGATTCGGTTCTGATCTGGTTGTGCTTCCGTTTTTATCAGGGGTCTCCAGGATTTTGGCCCTCGCGGGGGCTGGATAGATAGCAAATCGCTCCTCCGGAGGGATAGATAGCTGAAAAATTTTTCTGGGGGGGGGGGCTTGGGGGGGGGGCTGGCGGGGGCACAATATATAGGCTTTTTGAAGGTTAAGAAGGCAGAAAGGAGAAAAAATCGCTAATAATCAGTTAAAAGTAGCCAAAAGTAGGCATAAAATGGCTCAAAATAGGTATATAACCATCTATATAACTGGAAAGCACGATTTTGAAGGTGAAAAACTATAAAAAGGTGCAAAAATTTGTGATTTTGAGCGAAAATTGGGGCAAAATTTCTCAAAAACCACTCCAGATAGATAGATAGCTGAGCGATTTGGGGGGGGTCTTTGGGGGTAGTAGCTAAAAATTTTGCCTCGGGATAGATAGATAGCTGAGCGGCCTCTGGGATAGATAGATAGCTGGCCGATTTGGGGGGGGCAGCCCAGCCCCCCCCCTAGGAGACCCCTGGTTTTTATACCTGTCACGTTTGGGTTTTTGAGCGATCACTTCGGGCTGTCATGTGCCCAAACTGTCGTCTGGAGTCCGGGCCAATGAAGCCACTTGGGGGCACTCAAACTGTCAAATGTCCTGTAAAACGGTGAACAAAGTTTGAGTCTGGTAAGGTGGGGTAGCGCAGACTTGGGTTCAAGCGGGGCCGCGGCCCGGCATATAGATAGCTAAGCGTTATCAATTGGACCTTGTGGGGGTTCACATAGATGGTTCGGCAAAAATTCTGGACTGGGGCGGTCCCGTTCCCGACACCCACCGGTCACGGTCCGAAAAACTGGTCCCGTTTGAACCCTAGCGCACACCTTGACCAAACATTCCCACACCAAACCCCCAGCCGCGAGTGGCGGTCGATCGTCACTGCGGGGGGCTCCAGCGGCGGCGCGGACGGCCCGTCGCTGGTGTCCACGCTGCGGGCGCGCTGCACCAACGGCGAGCTGGTCGGCTCGCGCTTCAGATCCGTGTACTGGCGCGCGCTGCTCGGCGTCCTGCCGCCCAATGTGGCCGCCTGGCCGCAGGCGCTGACCAATTCTAGGCGGCTGTATCACGATTTGAGGGGCATGGTCGGTTGGGTGGCCGGTCGTTATTTGCTATTTTTATGACGTTTGGAGCGCGGTCAAAAGTTTGGCCTGGAGCACGGGGTATTAATGTTGAAAAAATCTGCCGGGTTGAATGTTGCGGCAGCAGATTTGTGAGTCGTCGGGCGAATTGAGAATACATCATTTTTCGGTGATAGGACGCTTTATATGCATTGAAGGCTTAAGGTTTCTTCATCGGAATTATTATTTTCCTCTGCCGGAGCGGATGGGTTAAAACTCTGTTCCAAATTGATGCTATTGGTCAGCGAGTTGAGGTCGTCATGTTCTCATGGTCGCATCTAATTTACAAACTTCTCAGTAGTCGATTTTGATACCCATAGAAATACTGACATACAAAAAAAAGCCGTGTGCCGGTGCACATGTAAACCCGGTGCACATGTAGGTCCATTTTCCCGCATTTTTATATCACCGGGTCTACATGTGCACCGGGTTTACATGCGCACCGGGTTTTTGTCGAAAATAATAAGTAGCCCAGTGTAATTTCCGTGTCGCGCAGGTCGTGCTGGAGCCGCGCTCGTCGGGTGCGCGCAGCTCGCCCACGCTGGTGAACCCCCTGTCGCAGGACGACGAGAACCCCTGGCACCAGTATTTCGCCGATTCCGAGCTTCGCGACGCCATTCGCAGGGATGTGCTCAGAACGTTTCCCGAAATTGAATATTTTCAGGTGAGGTGATGGGAGCTTTTCAGGCTAAGTTGTAATGAATGGACTGAAGATTTTGCAGCGGCTTGTCTACATGAATACCGTATTACCTCGAAATACCCCCCTCGAAATATCCCCCCCCCCTCAAAATGGGCACTATGATATTGTGGTCCGGGAAATGCATAACAGACGTTCAAAACACTTACTGGGTTACGTTAGAACATCGTTTGTACCATCTACATCCTTATAAATATAAGGCTGTAAAAACTTATAAATGGTGGTTATTGTTGCATTTTTCACGTTTTTCTCTCAAAATTTCCACTCTGAAAAAATAAACCCCCCGGGGGGTAATTCGAGGAAATACGGTATGTAGTTGGCCGATGTTTTTTTAAACGTTTTTTTTTTCAAACGTTTTTTTTATAAAAAAACATGACGTCCGAAATGTTTTTTTTATAAAAAAAACATCGACCGAAAGTTTTAGTACTAAGCACTGGGTATTTTGCAAAATTTTTGCGCGCAAGCGCGCAATTTCACACACAAATTGACATTGGTGGTTGTTTTCATTGGTTTTGTGGCATTTTTAGTATCAAAGCATCCATTTTTATGTGCTATCATGGTTTAATAAGCCGTCATATGTTGTTGTAGTATATAATATTGAGGTAATGTGCTTCCGATGTACCTCCACAGTGTGTAACTTCACTCCCAAAGTAACAACCTCATTTGATAACCTTGTTTGATCACTATTCCGTGCCAAACTTCACCTGAAGTCACGAACATTCGACTATAAGGCGATATACGAACATGTCGACAAAAAATGGATATTTTTGACACAAATCTCCACTTATAATGCTATCCCATGGCTCCACTGCCATTGTATGGTCATATATGACATCACTGAGTATTGCCACTGTCTTATATACCTATATATGTTGACACCAGGTCATATCTGGGAGCTTTTGAAAAAAAAGTTTTTTATTAAAAAAAACGTTGTTTTTTTTAAAATCATCGAGTTAAAAAAAGTTTTTTTTCCAACCCTATATGTTATTAACCCTTAATTAATCGTCTGGAATTGAAAGTTGAGCAAAGGGTAGAAAAATTGGCTATTTTGAGTGATAAATAATGTGGACAGTATTTTAAGCTACAAATTCTTCACGAATGAAAATGAATGCAAGAGGACGGTAAATATAGCCAATGTCAATTTTGGGTGGGACGGAGTTGGGAAGATAGCTGAACATTTTACCAGCTGAAGACGTAAAACGGGTATTTTTATGGCTTCTTGGGTTCAGAATTGGTTTTGAGTGTGGCATGAGTCATTTTTAAAATTTATAATTAGATATTGGTAAATGTCCATCGTGTAAGTGACCCCAAAATACCTAAATATCCAAACACCATTCATGCGCAGACGGAATCGACGCGCGCCGTCATGCAACGCGCACTATTCGTGTTCGCGCGGCACCAGCCGCGCGTCGAGTACAAGCAGGGCATGCACGAGATTCTCGGCCCGCTTCTGTTCGTCCTCTACTGCGACCAGCAGACGTTCGCGCATTCCAGTGAGGCTGGCGCTTTGAATGGGCTGTCAGTGCAGGAAAAGAAACTTTTGGCCTTGATTATGGATGAGAAGTACTTGGAGAATGATGCTTAGTGGGTTATACTTTCGTTGGATTTGAACGTGTTCTATTTTTAATTGAATGGGTGTACAACTGCAAGAAAATGTTTTTTAAACAACATTTAATTTTTGAAAAACGACAATAAAGCTTGTTAAAGCTCTGTAAACCTTTTTTCTACGTTGATCAGAAAACTGCAAATGCGCCATAAACACCCGAGAAATATTCGAGATTTTCCACCGACTCAAATCATGCCGCATCCAAAAACCATTTTACCCCCCCCCCCCGCGTCGCGCAGCGCCATGTTCGAGAAGATCATGGGCATCATAGAGCCGTGGTACTCCGCGTCGGTGGCGGGCGACACGGCGGGCGACCTTCTGCAGCCGGTGAGCGCCAAGGACGCGCCCGCCCAGTCGCACGTGGTGGGCAAGCTGGCCGAGCTGGGCGACACGCTGCTGGCGCGCATCGACCCCCAGCTGCACGCGCACATGAGCCAGTTGGGCGTCGCGCCGCAGGTCGCATTTTTTGCGATTTGAAAGACTGTTTGGGACTGTGCTCAATTGATCATGGATTCTTGTTGTAACGTAAATATGTGTTTGTTCCTATCATGGCCGCATCGATAGGCAACATACGCGCGTATGTATTGTGCACGCTTTACATGTCAATTTCTGGCACGCAAGCGGCAGTCATTTTTTCCAAGCAGCATTATAATTTTGACTTCTTTGTGACTTGACAAATCCAAATGACGCACGAGTGTCTGGCGTACATACTTAAGAAAACGCCTGAATCAAACCCCTCTCGCACCGTTCGAACAATGTGACGTTTTTATATCGATATTAGATTTTTTCTGTCGAAATTTCCGTGACAAAACGCAGTATAAATTTGTTAGAAAAATGTTCCATCGTCAATGTTCATTGCGACGAAACGACATTTCACGTTTTGATGCCTTCGATTTTATTTGATTAATATTTTTATGAATTTTTATTGATTTTTATCCATATAAATCTGACCATATCGTTCGAACCATACTTTCCCATTTATTTCTTGGCGTACGGTACACTGGAAATTGTTTCTTTCTGTGCCGTTAAGTTAGGAAGCTCAGAAAATTTCCCTAAAATTAACTCGCGTAAAGGGTATATACATGTATGTAGTAGGTCAGGGATCCGGATGAAAATTTTGCAAAAATTACAGATCCTTCATACTGTCCAAAAAATCACTTTATTGATTCCGTTCCACGCTCGCGGAACTATTCGGACGCGGAACAGCAACTTTCAGTGTACCGTGCAACATAGTCTCTAAATTTGGCTACTTGTCTTTTTATCGACTCAGGTGTACGGCATTCGCTGGCTGCGTTTGCTATTTGGCCGTGAATTTTCTATGCAAGATTTGCTGCTAGTATGGGACGCGATCTTTGCCGACGGTCCTCCATTCAAACTAGCCGACTACATTTTTGTCGCCATGCTTGTCGGCATCAGAGAATATCGTGAGACATTTTCGTGATGTTTTGTGGAGATCAAATGAATTTGATACAGTTTTTATTTTTAGATAAAGATGGAAAATGTGCTTTTTAATTCATTCAGCATGCTCATATTTGTGATAGAAAAACATGGTATTTAAAGTGCTTCAAATGTACATCAAATATCTGGAAAAAAACTGGCCAATGGTAAATTATCTATGGCATCGTTTCGGGATTTTTCGATAATAAAGTTGAAAAAATAGATTAACCTGCATCAATATCCAAAACTCGTTTCATTCTAAAACCAATGCGGCCATGCTGCATTCTGTACCACAACTTTCAATGATCTATTAATGTAATTTCGGCTGCATGTAAATGGTTGGCGCCAGCCAGCTACCAGTCACCCCCTCACAACCACTTCAACAACGCACCGCAGTGCTGCAGTCCGACTTCACGGGCGTGCTGAACTACGTGATGCGCTACCCGCCGACGGCCGACGTGCGCTCGTTGTTGTCGCTCGCGCTGTACCTGTACAAGCCGAGCGTGCACCCGGCGCCGCCGCCATCCGCCAGCAGACACTTCACGCACATCACGCAGACCGGACGGCCGCATCCGAATCGGCAGCGCGACGATATTGTCTCTGCTCACGGCCACCAAGTGCGCTTTTTGGCTGGAGTTTTTGTTTGGCGTCTGGCCGCCGCTTGTGAGAATCGGATTTTTTTATTTCTGGTGCCTGGCTGATTCCCACTTCTTGTTAAGTGGTAGACGCAGGGGTCTCCAGGATTTTGGCCCTCGCGGGGGCTGGATAGATAGCAAATCGCTCCTCCGGAGAGATAGATAGCTGGAAAAATTTTCTGGGGGGGGGCTTGGGGGGCTGGCGGGGGCACAATATATAGGCTTTTTCAAGGTTAAGAAGGCAGAAAGGGGAAAAAATCGCTAATAATCAGTTAAAAGTAGCCAAAAGTAGGTATAAAATGGCTAAAAACAGGTATATAACCATGTATATAGCCGGAAAGCACAATTTTGAAGGTGAAAAACTATAAAAAGGTGCGAACATTAGTGATTTTGAGCGAAAATTGTGGCAAAATTTCTCAAAAACCACTCCAGATAGATAGATAGCTGAGCGATTTGGGGGGGGGGGGTCTTTTGGGGTAGTAGCCAAAAATTTTGCCTCGGGATAGATAGATAGCTGAGCGGCCTCCGGGATAGATAGATAGCTGGCCGATTTGGGGGGGCAGCCCCCCCCAGCCCCCCCCCCCCCCCTAGGAGACCCCTGGGTAGACGTCTAAATCATGTAGCAGTAAAGTGGTAAGTTTCATGTAAATCTTTTCACTCACGTTCTTATCACTTCTCTTTTGACCTCTACTTGACGAGGTGCTGAGTAGCCACCTGATTTTATACTCTGGTTGTGTCGTTGTCCTAAGCCCTATGCCAGTCTACCATTCCAGTATGAAGCCTGCCGTAGTTTTTCAAAGGTTGCTTTTTCAGGGATCGTTGCCTCGCGCTGTCAAATTGGGCGAGCGTTCAATCAAAATTCCGCCCATGCTGCAGCAGAACGCGCATACGTTCAATGTGGTCGCTGGACATCTGAAGCAGGCAGCTGCCGCCGCTGCTGGTTGGTTGTGGTATTTGTATTTGTGGTACCGTATATTCTCGAATAAGAGTTATTAGTTTGGGAATTTATTCAAGGGGGGGGGGTATTTTTCCTGAAAACTTTCGGACAACTCGCACTATTCATTGTATGAATGCATTCCGTCAACTCATGTGATCCAGATTTCAATAACAGTTCAACAAAAACAAAAACAAGGCATCCATGTTTAGTAGTTGATCAAGTTCACTCAACTACTACACATGCTATTCGTTTCATCAGCGTCCAAATCATTCAAATACACATTGTGGATACGCATATCAATTACCCCGAGGGGAAGTTATTCAAGAGGGTCTTATTTAAGAATATACGGTAATTTAAAAGTGTCTCTCTCCTACACCGTGTAACATGTTAGACAAAATTAGTTGCGTAAAATGTAAATATCCACATTTTTCCGCCAGCTGTGTGAGAAGTCAGAATTTACGCAGGTAACAGCGCTCCCTCTTTGCGCCGCCACAACGAGGGCACGGCCACGGACTTCGGCTCCGACAGCAGCAGGGCCAGTCCCGTGCCGCCGCCCACCAGCGGCAGCAGGCGGCAGTCGGGCCAAGTGCAGCCGCAGCGGCCGCCCAGCGAACTGGCCGCCGCGACGGCCGCGCACAACGGCGCCGGCGACGCGGACGAGGCGCTGGGGCTGGCGCGGCAGCAGATCGAGTGTCTCACCGCGCGTCTGTGCGATTTGGAGGTCGTTCTGGAACGCACGCAGAAGAGACTCAAGGCTATAGCTAATGGTGCGGTTGAGATTTCTTGACCTTATGCAATTTTCTGTTACAGGGCCAAGCGTAAACTCCCACCAGGGGCTACATTTTGACTCTCGATTTTGAGTGAAAGTTTGGATAAAATTTCTCAAAAATCGTTCCAGGTAGATAGCTAGGGGTTTGGGGGGGGGTTCAGGGGGTAATAGCCAAAAAAATTCCTCCGGGATAGATAGCTGAGCGGCCTCCGGGATAGGTAAATAGCTGTGCGGTTTGGGGTAACCCCCCCTTCGTATCGATTACTCCCACTACGATCTGAACCTTGGATAATGATATTTTCCGGTCATAAATCCTACAACCGTCGTGCCCGATTCCGCAGATTCGTCGCCAGTAACTGCCGCCAAGCTCCGCCCACTCATTTACGATTTGAGCCAGGCGGCAGTCGACTCGCAGCCGGCGCAGTCGGGCGGCGGCGATAAGCTGCATCAGCACGCCGTTCACGTGCTCGATTTTACTAGCACGAATAATGCGAGGGCAAGCACGGTTAGAGTGGGTTTTGTTGTTTTGCAAAGTCCGTTTTTGAAAGCGGAAAAGATTTGGTGGTTTTTGTCGCTTAGATTGTGATTACCTACCATTTTTCACATTGAATGTATTTACGCCGTTTTCATGCTGAATATCGCGTCGAAACATTTGATTAAAACAAATCAAATATGGAATGCTTAAAGTCATATCGTTATTTGCGAACCCTCAAATTGCCGAAAGATTTACAACAAGACTTCCTGCCGCGTATTTAGGTCAGCACAGCCTCGACAGACGCTGGCGCCGTGCCAATGACGCCCCACAGTTTGCCGCCGCCCGCCGCGGTCATGCTGCGCTTGGGCAGGGAAAATGAGCTTGTGGAATTTCGTACCGCGCCGTCGACTTGATTATACGATGTGGTTATACTCCCACAATACCGCGGGGTTTGATTCGTTTTTGATTGAATACTTCCATTTTCCGGTGTTAAATAGGTGGCCGCTTTTTTATCAACTCACGCATGGATGTTTCAACGCTAGTCATATTGTGTCGTGGAAGGATCTTTAATGTATTTTGTCTTGGGTTTTAACACATTTTCGGTGATATAGAATAGGAACCATACTGTGATACTTTTGGTCTCTGCGTATACTGTGATTTTAGTCCGGTCAGGTAAATATATTCTTTTTAACTTGCTAAACTACGATTCATCGGAGACTGAAGAAGTGCTTAAAATATAAAAAATTCTGATCCGCCACTTCATTATTTTAACATTCTGTAAATAGGTATACATTTTAGAGGAAATGTACGATATTTCGATAGACGCGAGTGCTTCCATCGGTTAGGAGACACTTGTAGCTGACCATTCTCAATTCACAATGTCCATGAAAAACAATCATGTGGAACGAGAAAATCTGTATATTTATTCAACGCAATTTTCAATCCAAGTGAGCCGTTGATAATCAATTTTGTTCGTGTCCATTTTGTGGTGGTCTTATTTACGCTCACATTGAATTTCGTTATTTTCCAGCTTTTGTGTGTTTATTAGCCACCACGCCAGGCTTTCTGTGAATGTAATGGATTGTGTCCAATGAATTTTCCAGATACTTTATGAATGAGCCCACAAAACTTTAATTCGTTGCCAAAAATGAACAAATTGCAAAATTCGCAATTATCGGTGTGTGGTTTTAGTGATTTTCAGTGTTGTCTGTGGTATGGTTGAGTATTTTTCCCAAAAATAACTACACACGCAGGGGGAAATTTAAAAATGTCTGATATCTTTGAATCCTGAAGGCGTCGGAAACTATATGCAAAAATTCTAACAATCTCAATGATTTAACAGTCTTTGATAAATGGCCGCAGTGGAATCCAGTGAGGAAGATGAGTGTGTATTTGATGTTGGTCTCTTAATTTTTATTTAAATCCCGGACGCAAAATTCGTTCGCCCCGATCTTATTCTTAACAGATCAGATGTTGCTTATCAGATGTTGTTAACAGATCTTATCAGATGTTGCTAGGGGGGGGGGGGGTATATAGGTATTAAAAGAAAGCCCGTACATTTCCCTACACTCTATTTCCAGTATCAGTATCGAAGTATCAATTTTCAGCCCCCTAGCTTTAACGTGTCCCAATTGAGAGCGATCCAAATAAAATCTGTGCAGACTAGAGTCTGTTCGCCAGGAACAAAATTAGCAAAAGTTTACTTCCTGAGGATGCTTGTTCATGGTCATGGCGGTTCAATCACACGCCACCATCAAGGAAAGGCTGAATTTTGCGCGCGCGGAAAGGCTACGTGCAGTTAAAAATATGTGAATTATCAAGTGAAAGTTTACTTCTCCACTTAAGAACTATCATGGTTGACTGAATTGACTTCTCCCACTTCTTTTCGCCGCAGGTCGAGCGTTTGGTGGACATTCGAGTGGAGCCGGACGGCACCCGCGCTTATCGAGTGCGATGGGTCGGCTACGGCCCCGCCGATGACACGTGGGAACCGGAAGAAAATTTGGGTTCGAGTCAGTTTTTTTGCCATTTTCTGCGTCGCGTTGTTGATACGTAGATCCTTGAAGGGATTTTCCCATTTAAGGTTGTTTGATTTGATGTGATATGCTGTTTACTTCTTGTTTGAACTTATCGTGTTTTTCTCTCGTTTTCTCAAACTGCACCATTTCCTCTAATTAACCCCCCCCCCCCAAAAAAAAATGCGCTGGGGAATAATAAACCCTCTTCCCCGAAATACCCCCACCCAGAGATTTTTGTAACGCATTACCATAGTGGCGACCTCACACCTTGTCAAGTGCATTTGAATTAAGTGGCTATCATCTGCGCTGCTAAGGGTGTCAAATTTATCAAACATAAAATTGAAGACACCATCCCAAGTCCCTGCAATACACCAGCGAATAATACCACCCAGTCAACCCCTTTACACCACCACAGAGGAACAACTGGAGCTGTTGCTGAACCACTATGCTGAGAGTATGAAACGGCAGGGCGGCTCAGCGACGACGCAGTCTAAACGCAAAAAGGCGGCGCCGACGAGCGGCAGGGGTCGCGGCAGAGGGCGCAGGGCGGCAAAGGCTCCGGTCACCCGGCGGCCGGACAAGTCCGATCAGCCCGATAAGCAGCAGGTATGAAAATATCACGAGTTGCTGTTGCCAGAGTGGTGTATTCTTTGATAATTTTTATGATGGGTGCTGAATTCGTAAATTGAGTTTGGGAAAAAGCCACTGGAACGCCAAAACGGGACTTGTGAATTATCCAGACCATAGGTTAATGTGAGGTAGCAATTGAGGGCATGGGGGAGTGTGGTCCCTTTTGTTTCACGCGTTCCAATCGCTATTTTACTGACCTATATTGTCGCCTTTCAATAGTTTTAAGAAAATACAATAAATCACTCACGAATTACTTAAACAGGCAGCGTCATCGAGTAGCGCCAGTGCGGCCACAATTGACAATGTCTCCGTCGTGCTGGATGAAAGAGTCGAGCCTGCGGTATGTCATGTTGGCAAAATGCCATAGTCTTCATTTAATTTCTTAACTATTTATTTGGCCGGAGTTGATTACATTACTGAAAAGGCATTCTCGGGCTTGCGGATATGCCGGTTTTGCGGTTTTTGTATAGATTTGAAAGATGAGAGGTACGGAATAGATAAATATTTCGATGAGTACACGATGAGTTTATAATTGCGGGAAATCTCGTTTTTGTGAAAAAGTAGTAAAAAACGTTTTTCAGCTAGATTAGGGTTGGCCGATGTTTTTTTTTAAACGTTTTTTATTTTAAAAAAAACGTTTTTTTTTTAAAAAACACGACGTCCGAAATGTTTTTTTTAAAAAAAAAACATCGACCGAAATTTTTAGTACTAAGCACTAGGTATTTTGCAAAATTTTTGCGCGCAAGCGCGCAATTTTAGACACAAATTGACATTGGTGGTTGTTTTAATTGGTTTTGTGGCATTTTTAGTATCAAAGTATCCATTTCTATGTGCTACCATGGGTTAATAAGCCGTCATATGTTGCTGTAGTATATAATATTGAGGTAATGTGCTTCCATGTACCTCCACAGTGTGTAACTTCACTCCCAAAGTAACAACCTCGTTTTATAACCTTGTTTGATCACTATTCCGTGCCAAACTTTACCTGAAGTCACGAACATTCGACTACAAGGCGATATACGAACGATATGTCGACGAAAAATGGATATTTTTGACACAAATCACCACTTATAATGCTATCCCATGGCTCCACAGACATTATATGGTCATATATAACATCACAGAGTATTGCCACTGTCTGATATACCTATATATGTTGACACAAGGTCATATCTGGGAGCTTTTAAAAAAAAACGTTTTTTATTTTAAAAAAAAACGTTTTTTTTTAAAAAAAAACATCGAGTTAAAAAAAACGTTTTTTTTCCAACCCTAAGCTAGATATAAACATATTTACGTAAATAAATATAATTACACCGAAATGGGCATCCAAATACCGTATTCGACGTCCTCCCGCCTGCCCCATTTTGCCACCTGACTCACAAAAAAGTACTGGATTTTCATTCTACCCATTTCTTGCGCAGGCGCCGCGCGACGCCAGCAGCCCTTCAGCGTCGCGCAGCGAGTCCCGTTCGAGCGGCGGCAGCGGCGGGCAGCGCAAACGCGCCGGCGGCTGGCAGTACGTGCCGCCCGACGTCGATCCGCGCACGCTGCTCAAGGACACGTTCTTCCACGATCTGCAGTTCGGCGACCCGAATACGGCGCTGCTGAGCGTGAGTGGGGATCGGTGCAATAGTGTGCTCGATGGCGATATGGTCAGTCAGTATGATGTGGGCGGTCCCCAGTTTCAGCTTGAGATTGCAATATTCACACCACGACGAAGTTTTAAAGAAACGATTAAAAGTGGGCAATTTCAAGTTCTCCATGTATATTAATGTATTTGTATGTTTATTTTTTGTTGACGTTTTTTTGTGAACACAAAATTTTGTGGTATCGTAAGCTGGAACTATGCCTACCTACGCGTCGATTGCTGCCGTGTGTACCTCATTTTTGATTCATTTTGAACCGACTGTCCAGAAGGGAGGCTGGAGGGAGCCCCCCAAATATCATTTTCTACCTCGTCGAGAAAGATTTTCATAACGGTTAAACGTTCAAATTCCCTCAGTCCATTTTCCATCTAATTTTTTTCCATCCAGCCGAGAATTTCTACCTAATTCTGTAGACTAGGGTTGGCAAAAAATTTTTTTGGCAAAGCTCTCGATTTTAACAAATTATTCAAAATTTAATTTTTTTATTTAACTTGTCAACGATTCACCAGGTGCGACGAGCGTCGACCCGCCGCGCGGCGGTGGAAGGTCGCCTCAAACTCAACTCTACAATGCGCACCAGCAACTGGGAGGCGCGCGACCTCACCGACGACGGTGCGACCGCACCGCAGGCAGCTGAGCAGGCCGCCGCGGCACCTGCACCCGCTCCGGGCGTCAGGGCGACGCGGCGGCGCAAAGCTGCTAAGGCGGGTGGTGGCGCTGTCGAGAGTGAAGGAAACGGTGGTCGGCGTGATGGCGGCACTGAGGATAATCACGAGAACAGTAGCCAAGTGGATGGACAAGGTTTGTCGTTCAACCAGTGTTTTACGAATTAGATTTTCACGAAGAAGGTTGGAAGACAATATATTTATTGTATAACTGCTTGATTTCAAAAATATAATTTTTTAAATTTAAATATGGTTTTAGAATGGGTCAGAACAATAAATTTCACGAAGGTGTAGAACAAAAATAATTCAGTGGCACATAATGTATTGCTTAAAATCAAATTAAAAATCAAATAACATCCCTCCTCCGGGCAGCTAATGGCAAGAATTTTTCACCTGCAGCCGGCCCCGAGTGCGCGAGCGTACGTTCAGTCGACCTGGAAGCGTCCACGCCCGACACGTCTGGGTCCACGGCCGCCGGCAGCACTGAGGCCGCCCCGGCGCCTGTTGAGTCCTCTGAGCAGCAGCATTCCTCACAGCAGCAGCCGGAAGAAACTTCACATCCGCAGCCGGAAGAAATCTCACATCCGCAGCCGGAAGCAACTTCACAGCCGCAGCCAGCAGTAGAGGCGACCGCTCCCGCTGCAGAGAAACCTTGTGACGCTGGCGGCAGTTCCAAGGAGTCTGATAAGGCGGCCGCGGCCGTTGACCAGTCGCAGGGGCAGCACGATGCAGCCGAGCAGCGTGAGCAGACGCAACCAGTTCGCGCTTTGCACGCCGGTTTGTTTGTGCGCGTGTGCTTGTGGTAAATATTTAGCTGGTTTCGCGATAAGCTGGGGAAAGCGGAAAAAACGGAAAAAATCGCTAAAACAGGTTAAAAGTAGCTAAAAATAGGTGTATAAACATGCGAATAGGCGCAAGCCACTATTTTGAAGGTGAAAAACTATAAAATGATATGAACATAAAGGATTTTGAGCGAAAATTGGGCCAAAATTTTTCAAAAATCGTTCAAAATTCAAAGATAGCTGTGCGATTTGGGGGCGGGGGCTCAGGGGGTAGTAGCCAAAAAATTTGTCTCGGGATAGATAGCTGGCGGATTTGGGGGGCATCCCCCCCACTTAGGAGACCCCCGTGGGGCAGCCAGCGACAAAAATGGAATAAATCTGTTTGCAAATTTCAGAGCAAACACTTGGACAAAATCCCTTATTAGTTCTTTGCCCGCAGACGATGACGACAACGACATGGTTATCGACTTTGTCGACGATTCTGCGCAGCCGCAGCCAGAGTCTCAGCAGGCGGACGCAAATGGAACCCAATGTGTCGGTGTTTTAATTGTTTTCTTTTTTTTCTAGCTTCTAGGTTCGCAACGCGCGGCAATTCACCACCATTCACTTTCATTTCTCGTTTTGTAAGGTAGTGCTTCAGGCATAAATATGCAGTCAGCTAATGTGGGGCAATCCGTTAAGTGTGAATCACTTTTTGGATTTCTTTTCCCTGTCGATCGATGTCCTCGGCCCCTTTGGGTCGCCCTTGTCGCCTTTGGTCTTCGGCTTGGTCACGCGTATTTCGTCGGGAATTTCTGCGCGGAAGTGGTCGTTTATTGCACGCTTATCATTAGTCATGGTGTCCAAGCGAACGCTGAACAGACGCAAGTCCATGACGGCCTTGGCGCTGCCGTCCATCATGTTGAACAGCAGATCGTTGAAGTGCGAGAACAGCGTGTGGAACCTGGGTCTGTAGCCGCGCTCCAGCTGCCAGCACCAGTGGCACACGCGGTACAGGTCGGGCGGCATCACGTCCGGCTGCATCGGGCGCTCCCCCTCCAGGATGCAGTGCCGCAGCCGGTCTGGGTGCGTGCGTGTGGGGTGTAGAGTGCGCTATAATGCTATTGGCTTTCTGGTGCCAGTCCCGCACCCTGTGAAGTGTAATCTAAGTGTCAAATGTCATGTAAAATGTAATGCAAATTCGTCAAAATTTTAGTAGTAAAATCTTAAATGAATTGACATTTGACACTTGACTTTACACTTTACCGGGTGCGGGAGTGTCCCAGAGCAGAGTTACTCGCTTAAATTATATCCAGGGCTCGACTGCTTAAACGTCCATTCAACTAGGGTTCAAACGGGATCCCGATCCCGATCCCGGATCCCGTGAAATTCCGGGATTTACCAGTCCCGATCCCGATCCCGATCCCGAAACCCCAATCCCGATCCCGATCCCGAAATCTCAAAAATACCAATCCCGATCCCGATCCCGATCCCGAAAGTTTTCAAATCCCGATCCCGATCCCGAGAAACTCCCAAGTCCGGGATCCCGATCCCGGAAAAATTAGTGGAAATTATCAAAAGTGAAATAATGACGTTTTTGCATGCAAAAAACTGGATGCAAACCCCCAGCGTCAATTTTATGCCACTTTTCTGGCATCCAACAGTGTTTTGAGACCTTTATGAACAACTGTGAATGCCAGAAAAATGGCCAAAATATCTATCCCTAGAACCCAATCCCGATCCCGGAAAAATGCCTATCCCAATCCCGATCCCGATCCCGTGACCCCATTCCCGGCCAATCCCGATCCCGATCCCGATCCCGAAATCTCAAAAAACCAATCCCGATCCCGATCCCGAAACCCCAATCCCGATCCCGATCCCGATCCCGAAATCTCAAAAAGTGAATCCCGATCCCGATCCCGAAAAGTCAATCCCGTTTGAACCCTACATTCAACCTAATATTTTTCAGAAGAACGTCGATAATGAACGGGGGCTCAGGGCTGGCGTTATCTTGAGCAAAAAATGTCCTCTTGTTTTTTATGCTGCTCTTGCCAGGCATTCACTCAATCAGATCAGATCAGCTTCCAGCCAATCGCCTCGCTCACTCACTCGGAGTCCAATATCCGTAGTCCTTCTTCGACGAGAGCAGCGTGCCGTAGGGCCTGTCGGTCGACTTGCAACCGTTGAACAGCTCGCACAGGAACACGCCGAAGGACCACATGTCCGCGTGCCTGGAGTACAGCTTGGCGGCGAGCACCTCGGGCGCGTCCTGCTCCAGGCGCACCTTGGACCAGAGAGACTCGTCCGTCGGGCGGTCGAGGTCCTGTGCGATGGGCAAAATGTTGATGTTTTGCTTGGCGCGCGGTTATGCATTAGATCACCTCTAAAATTTGGATGATAATCCTAAAATGCAAAAATCACATCAAAATTAACACGACTGCAAGTGAAGGGTGTGCTTCTAAAAGTACCGATCTACAAATTTTTCAAATTTGAGTTAGGACCATTTTTGGGGTCCCCATAAAAATGCGCTTCAAAAATATATATAATATGTGTGGGGTGCGAAATTCAATTTTGAGATATGGGGGGTCGAAAAAAGCAAAAAAAAAATCGCAAGATACAGTTTTTGAAATTTTAAAAGTACCGATGTACAAGCTTTTTCAGCTTTTGTATTTTAAACAGTACCTATCTACACACGTTTATCAAAATTGTACTTCTAAATGTACCAATCTGCACTTTATTTTTTGTGCTTCTAAAAGTACCGATGTCAGCTCGCCATCATCAGCAGCAAAAACTCAATTTGTGCTTTTTTACTATGGGTAAAAGTACCGATCTACATCTATCTGATTTTGTGCTTTAAAAGGTACCGATCTACATGCTATTACCAATTTGTTCCTTTAAAATGTACTGTACTACAAAAAATATGATTCACTTAATGTTATATAGCTAGTGTTATGTGTATAAACAATGATTATACCCATGCATGTGCAGGGACGTATCCAGGGTTTTTGAGCGGGGGGGGCTGTTTGTTTACGGGGGCCGGCGAACGGGGGGGGCTCAGCCCCCCCCCCCCTAAACTTTTTCCTATATAGGGACGGAAAAGCGTTTTGGCGCTAGCGCCATACAAAGGCACCATTCCATGGCGCTATTGGCGTTGGCGCCAGCGCCAGGAACCGCTTTATATGTATGTAAAATGCATACATATACAGCGAAAATCGCAAAAATGGGTTTTATTTCCGAGTATATTGGTTTACAGGGAAACCGATCCGCTGAAAATACAATGCATGGGGACGAAATTGCGCGCTTGCGCGCAAAAATTTTAAGAAACATCGGAAAATATATAGGTAAAGTTGCATTTTCCGGGACTTTTTGGGTCTCACCCCGGGAAGGGGGGGGGGGGCTGCAGCCCCCCCCCCCCGCCCCCCCCCCTGGATACGTCCTTGTGCATGTGGATACCCAACAATACCCATACACAAAATTCCCCTACCCAATACCCATGTATGAGTATTGCATACTCCAAACTTTCAATTGCGATTATCTCAAAATCAATTTTTTTGTAGATCGGTACATTTAGAAGCACACCCTTCAAGTGCACCAACCTTGAGCGCGGGCGTGTACACGAAGTAGTCAGCTACGCGCACGCTGAGCGTGTTGTGCATGGCCTTGGTGACCATGACGTTCCTGGCCGCCAGCTGCCCGTGCACCAGTTCGTTGTCGGCCAGGTACAGCATGGCGCTGCACACTTGGTAGGCGATTTCGGCGAGCGCGCGCGCCGGCAGGCACTGGCAGTTTTTGGTGTGTGGGGTTGGCTACCATCCAAGAAAGTCGATTCGCTACTGGTCATAACCGACATACCCGCTTCTCGTACTGCCGCTGCATGACCTCCTCCAGAGTGCCCAGGTCGAAGTATTCGCGTACTATGTAGGTGGTGGACTTGTCGCCTGGTTTCAGGCAACTCATTTCATAGTACCTGCAAACGTGATTCTCCGGTAGTGGCCTATTTATTGTCATAAATATGATTGACTTTGGGGGGGGGGGGTGAATTCGTGCATTTATTTACAGTGCTAAAAAGCGCCTAATCACAAAAAGTCTGCATACGGTTCGGGTCATACAATTCGAACGATATGTCTTTAAGAAATATCTGGTGGATCCTCTTAATGCTTAAAGTCCCCTCAACTAGATTTGCCACATCGTTCCAACCAACCCCATCTGAAACCAACTTTGCCAAGTAATACGCGCCCCTGATCGGATTGCCGGCGCCGGCTTTGCGCATCTGCTCGAACACGTTCAAGTGCAGTATCACGTCGGCGGCGGTCTTGTCGCTGATGAACTTGACCACCGCCTTGGTGCCCTTGCCGCCGTACCTTCCCAAATGCGTCTCGCCGTAGTAGCCCTGGCCTATTTTCTTCTCTAACGATAGGGTGCCCTTTGGCGGATCCAGTAGTAGTGGGGAGGGCTGAAAATTTTGGGGTCTACAGTGTGCACCGACGGCCAGGGTTCAGCTTTTCCACCACTACTCGATTGCTTGGGCTGGGCTGTAAAGCTGTAGTCATTTTGCATGTCAGCCTAGCGTTCCATTGTTCAATCGCATACATCAAGGACGTACGCAGGGGGGGGGGGGCGGCCGCCCCCCCCCGTTCCCGGGCCGGACATAAAAAATTGCCAGAAATGGCACTTTTCTAAAGCGATTTTGTAGGCACTTCTAAAATTTTTTTGCGCGCAAGCGCGCAAATACCCACCCAATGATTACTATGTATTTTTCCGGAATCTAACAGCGTTAGTAAGGTACTCAACATGATTCTTGTACGAAATATAGGTATATAAAGATACCTATATAGTAGACGTTGGCGCCAACGCCAGCGCCAATACTGCCATGGCGTTGGCGCCTACAAATGGCGCCAGCGCCATGGCTCAATTTCTTTACTATAGGGCCAAAATTTAGGGGGGGGGGGCGCCGCCCCCCCCCCGTTCGCCGAGCTCCGTATACAATCCGCCCCCCCCCCCGCTCAAAAATCCTGCGTACGCCCCTGGCATACATATTTTATAACCTTTTGCTGTTCAAAAAACGGTAGTGTGAAAGCTTTACGATATTGGCAATTTGCCCCCCCCCCCACAAGCTAGTTTACATCGACACCAAATGTCAACTGGTTCCGTTCCTAATTCAAAGATTGCGTTTGCACGTCGTTCGTCCACTTGTCAGCAAGCTCTGAATCGGGATCGGCACCAGTTGACATTTGGTGTCGATGTCAACTAGCGTGTGTGGGCCCATTGTCACCGACGAACCAAGCTCGCGTGCACGTTGGTGTCTCCGCCAAAGGTGACCCAGTCGATGAATCTCATGGGGATGGGCGGCGGCGGCGGAGTGTCCACGTACTTTAAACTGACCGCCTTGATGCAGCGCGGCTCGGGGCACATGCCGTCCACGTCGGCCACCAGCGTTTTCAGACCCTGCGCATACTCGCGTACTCAGCTGACCGCGTGCTAAGCTTTTCTGACTGAAACACTTTATCATGACATCATTGATAAAATTTACAAGTTAAAAAATATACCTATATATATTTATATATCAAAAGTTTCATGCACGAAAAAATGCGTTTTTCGTGCATGAAGAAATTATAAAAATTTTCTCTTGTGTAAGTTGTTATGGCGTGTTGCGTTGATACATTAAAGTGTGCTCATGCAAACTGTGCTGTCCGCTGAGTTTACATACTGTTTTTCTCCAGTTGTGAATTTCGCTGAAAAAATTAACCAACATGTAGCTCTTCTACTAAACTGTCCAGTGTGGCCAGGCAGTCTGTTCCAGGCGAGTAGTGATACATGCCGTATTTTTCGCGTCGCACGCGCAAGTACAGAATCATTGGGGGCACTGCTCGCAGGCCGGGAAATCGATCGAATTTGATCGCTCTGAAATTGTGGAGAAAACTTATCAGGGGCAGTCCAGAGCCCTGTAAAGGCAAACGTCATGTCAAATATCAATCAAAACACAAGAAATTTTTTTACTGAAATGACAATATCTTACTACATTTTGCATGGCCATTGAAAAGACATTTTTCATGACACTTGACATTATACTTTACAGGGCTCGGGAATGGCACCACGGGTTTCCAACGGGGGTCGTTGGCATGAGACCCCAGGGGGCCAGTAAGGCGTAGCTGGGGGCTCTGAATAAATGTTCATCGTTAAGATTTGTGTTTCTTTTTGCTGTCCCCAGAAATTGTTCACGAAATAAAAGTAGAAAATGAACTGGGATTTAATCACCGTATATGCTTATATATACTGACATTCCATTTGTTGTTTCAATTTGCATAATCATAATATGCACTACGGTTCCGAACATGTCACATGTAGGCTCACTGGTTGTTCTTATCTTTGGCCTCGAATTTCTCCGTGTAATCCCTCTCGGTGCCGTCGTACATCTTGATCAGTATGAGGTATTCGCGCCAGGCGGTCGAGCGTTCGTATTCGGGCGGCGCGCAGACGATCATTGCGCCCGCGGGTGGACACTGCCCACTGGGCGTGTCTGCGTGTCCCCCGGGGCGTTCCGTGTTTCCGGGGGTCTCCAATGTGGGTTGGAGGTAACCAATCTGCCTGTTGACCAATCCACATGTCTATTTTTCGCGCCCACTGTCGCCGCACTCACCGGTGGTGCGGCCGAGCAGCATGGACGCGTCGATGGGGCCCAGGTCGCGCACGAACCACTGGCGCGAGTGCAGCGGGTCGACCGTGTCGCGCAGGTCGCGCCGCGACACAATATACGCGGGGTTGATGTAGCCGCGGCAGCCCGTCTCCGCGATTTGCACCTTGGGAATCTCGTGCGTGAATTCCTGAACGCGGCCGTTGCCTATGATCTGGACGACCATGCCCTTTTGCGCCGAGACGAACTTGGGCTGGTACCTGCGTTAGCGCAAATCCTTCGAAATGTCCATCCCATCACAAATCCGTCACACTGCCCATCAGTGCACCCACTTCTGCGGCGGCACGAAGTCCCATCTGATGATCTCGGCGTCGTCCATGTCCTCGCGGTCGTTGTAGGCGGACACCGGGCGCGGCGACTCGCTGCTGCCCTTGGTCGCCCGGCGGTCCCTGCTGCCGGCGCGGCGGGCCGGCGGACCGTCCCGCTCGCGGCTCAAGCCGCCCGCCGGCGCCGTGCCGCGACCGTGTTTGTGCCGCGACTCCGACGTGCGCCGTTTGCGCTGCAAGTCCGCCGACGTCGAGTGCCGCTTGCTGCGAGGGGCGATTGTCGTGCTCGAGGCAGTTTTTGCACTGGTAAATACCAATTCCTTTTCACTTGTTTTCAATCTTGGCAACTGAATGGGAGCGCCCGCTTCTGAGCCCTTGTTTGTTACCGTAACCCAAACAGCAGATCTAAATACTTTTGGTGTCTGTGCATCAATCGTTACTGCAGTAGGTATACTCGTCGGACCGCAAAGTATGCGACCAAAATTATTTATGTCTTAATCGATGACGCGTGAGTACGATTCTTATGTATGCCATTTCACAAAAAAAAGAAAAAGGCGGAGTCGCGTACAAGCGATGAATGTTTTTTTCCTGAAATGGTTTTTCTTTTTTTGCTGGAACAATTTTTTTTAATTAACAATGTCGTCATGATGGAGTGTTTCCTTCAGAAAAATGCATAGCGTGCGGTCCGCCGAGTATAACAGAGCTATAAATTCATAAGCGGATGGATAGATAAATACATATTTTAATGGCTGGAGCATACGGGGGCCGACCCACTTATAGTCCCCCGAATACGTATATATTTACCTGTCTTTTTGCCCCCGTCGCTTCTCCTCTGTCGAGGTGCGTTTATTTTTGCCCGGCGGCATCCTTTTTCCTTTCTGCGTTCTTCAGTGATTGTCCCCTTCCTCGCAGCGGGGGGGGGGCGCTGGGGGGCCCGGGGGTGGTGATCTAGTGGTTTTTAAGTAATTTCGTTTGTCGTGTGAAGTCAGCTAGTGGCTCGTGCGTGCCATTTAGATCGGCTTTATAGCTGCTTTGGGGAATGGATTCTGCGGTGTACTGTCGCGCGTTGTGTGTTTTTTTTTTTAATTTTTTAACGTGTGTTTGTGTTTCCCATCGTAGGTGCAATCCGCCAGCTTATCTCAACCTGATGATAATATCGACCAGGATGACACTGATGAGTTTCCAATAACGAGCGATTTCGATTTTGCTGCGTTTTCCGGCAGCCAGCGGAGCCGATTGGCCGATTGTTTGCGTGCAGCCGACAAAAGACTCAGTTCTGATCAGGTGGGTGTTATTTTTTGTTGAGCCACCAATTTAGGTATTGGTGTGCGGCACGCTGAAACTTTGGCGTATGCGTCCGAATGTCTATTGGTCGCGGTATCACGACATTTATAAAATCTACCGACATTTCACTTCTAGGATTTTATTTTACTTCTCACTTCTAAAATAGTTTTTTTTATACTTCTCCACTTGCTGGATTGACCCCAGGATTTTTCTACAACTACCGTAAGCTTTCTTATTGCAGTTCTGGGCCGCATGCGAGAAAGCCGATTTGGAGGCAGTCACAGAAGGGCTCAAATACTGGGTGAACATGAAAAGGCGGCCCCTTGCGTCTGGTGAAAGCCCCATAACTTATTTACCTCCAGAGGAGCGCCTAATGAAGAAGGTAAAAAATTGCACTCTTTTGTGTACGCTCTGTGTTATAGAACAATCACTGTGTTTTGAATTAAATTTTATATAAAACGGCAAAAGAGCGGCAGAAAGACGGTCAGAATCTGAATTAAGTACGTTAAATTTTTTAAGGTATCCAATATCTAACATTATTCACAGTATTATTCAAGTGAGTATTTTACTGAAAAATATTTTAAACGGGCCACATCTGAAAATCGTTTTTCCATACCCAATCACTCTTCCCTACCTCTGTCTATTTTGTCAACTTTTACCACCCCAATGTCAATTTAGCTGTGCACGTGGCCGTGCAACGGGTCGCATTCCATGGACGACGTGTTGTCGATGATCGCCAGCAAGCAGGCGTTCGAGCGCAAGTCGGACAACGGCGTCGCCGGCGGCACCGTCAACATCGTGCACATGCGTTTTCAAGATCGCAGCGGCGGCGAGACGCCGCTTTTGGCAGCCATTTTGGCCGGTTTGGAGTGCCGAGTCAGCACTTTGGTGGAGATCGGCGCTCAGGTCAACTTGTGCGATAGTAATGTGAGTCGATTTGGGCGGGTTGTTTTGTGAATGGGTAACCCCCTGCCTCTACTACACCTTTGCTAACAGGCGCTTAAAAGATCCATATTAGTTCATCAGCCAACCAGTTTCCCTAAAGCTGTTTGTCGCAGAACATGACTCCAATTTTCGTGGCCATCCAATCTGGCAACGTTTCCTTGGTGCGCGAGTTGCTACGACTAGGCGCAAACTTCTGGGCAACTTGCCAAATAGCGGACAAAAGTTTCACTCCGTTAGAGTAAGTATCTTTTCAATCTTTAAATCAACTTTCTTGGATTTAATGCATTTTCTTGAAGCTTTTACTTGATTACTGACCTTCAAAACATTCAACATCAGGTATGCCGAATATTTGACGAAAGATCGAAGGAATGCTTTTGGCAGACGCCATCAGGATATTATCGCACTACTTCAAAACCATTCCCGCACTGTTAACGAGGCTTTTGAAAAGGCTTTCAATGACAATTTCAGGTAAATTTTTGTCACTGTCATTTTGTTCATATATTTGATACCTCTTGGAATCATTGACAAGGCACGTTTCCAGAGTTTACAAGTTTCCAGAGTAGCGTACCCTCGAAAAACTCCATTTTTTTCCAACATTCTTTACCAGGGGTCTCCTGGGGGGGGGGGGGGCTGCCCCCAAATCCGCCAGCTATTTATCTATCCCAGAGGCCGCTCAGCTATCTACAGTGCGCGCAGATATTTT
The DNA here is from genome assembly GCA_964036195.1 of Sphaerolaimus hirsutus. Lineage (NCBI taxonomy): Eukaryota > Metazoa > Nematoda > Chromadorea > Monhysterida > Sphaerolaimidae > Sphaerolaimus > Sphaerolaimus hirsutus. Next base: position 15,746,162 of record OZ038450.1, read on the forward strand.
GCTTTGCATCGCCGCTCTGAGTTGGCTCCGCCCACTTTTGTGTTTTCGCCCGCGCGGGACGTCCCTCGAAAATTGCGGATTTTCCGTCAGGCTCGACTTGTTTTGTGTGTGGGCTCAATAATGACAGTCAAATTTCTACATTTTCTTACATTTGACAGAGAACGCATGTAATCTTAGCCCTCTGTGCGTACGCTCAACCCACAATTCCCATTTTCAAGCGCGTGATGTAGGCTGGCGCGAGTGTGCGGAGTAACAGTGGCACATGGCTCGGTGCCAATACGCACAGGAATTTCTGCGCGCACTGTATCTATTCCTTTCCCAGGAACGCGTCGCTGCAAGTGGCCGTGCACCGGTGGTGTTACGACATTCGTGAAGCCCGACCGCCGTCGCGCATTTTCGCACTTTATTATCAGACGCCGGAAAGTGCGCTGAAGGATTTTGACGACGACAATGAGTGCTTTTGCTTGCACTTGGCTCTCATGAAGACCAGTGGACAGCTGGTACGAATGTTGGGTCGTTTTTTAGTTACTCGAATAGCCCCCTTCTTCGGGGAAGCAATAATTTTCGTTTTGCTCCACTGATCACGTATAAACAATAAAGAGTAATATTCACTGCATGGAAACGTGTCAAAAAGCGAACTTGCGCCTAGGCTGAATCATCAAATGCGCCTACCGTATTACCTCGAAATACCCCCATGGGGGTTTATTATTTCGCCAGCAAAATTTGAGGGGGGGGTTTATTCGAGGGTTTTTTTTATTATTTCGCCAGAAATTTTCGTGAAACCCATAGTAAAGAGAACGCTTTTCCTTACACAAAAACAGTAATAAACGTAAGAAAATAAGTTATCATTGGGGCTATACATGTACATCTGTACACAAATGAGCGTATAAGTGTAGCTGCGATGCAAATAAGTAGTAATAAATACATCATGTACATTGCATACATGATGGAAATCATTTCGGAGGGGGGTATTTCGAGGGGGTTTGGGGTTATTATTTCCCCAGCCCATTTTGAGGGGGGGTTAATTCAAGGGGGGATAATTCGAGGTAATACGGTAGATTGAAACATCAGATTTTATATGACCGTATATGACTTTCATTACCTAACTACTCGAACGCGCAGGCAAAAGAGCTGTATCACGTGGACCCGACGCCCGTGCAGTCAGTCACGTACACCTTCGAAGCGTGCGGCAAGAACGGCCAGCCCGTGTCCGTCATGCTGAGCACCCCGTTCGACGCTTATGGCTACTTTTTTCAACTGCCCAAGCCGTTGCCTAGACTAACTGATCCGCTCAAAGCGGCCGAGAGATATCAGAAAATAGAAGTTACTATGAAGCCGGGCAATGAGGTGAGTGTCGGCGCTGGTGTTGGGTAGATTTGTTTGATTTACCTGACAGAAATTTGATTTTAAATATTTCTAATTTTTGATTTTGAAATTAACTGGCGGAGATCATCCTTGTCCCTACGAGAAACTAGTGTTTGCATTTTCACTGTACTTGTTATTGTACAGAACTGATCGTGAGTGCTCTGAGTTTTGCATGAAACATGCAGCGCGGGGGGGGGGCGCTGCGAAGTGCACTACGTTCACCATGGCTACCCCCTAGGAATCAAATGACACATCGCATCTAAATATTCTCTAACCATCTAACCGTAACTACACCCCCCACACGCAGAAACTGCAAGAAACCGTTCTGCTGCTGCAAGTGGTGCGCATGCGCTTCCACGACCCCGGCGCCATGGCGCGCGGCCGCGCCGCCGAACTGCGCGAACACCAGCGCAGACAGGGCTGGCTCTCGGCGCAGCGGGCGCCCGCCGGCAGCCCCCTCGTGCAGCATTTCGCATGATGTGTTCTTTTGGGGGCCCCCACACTAGTTGACACTGTTGTGTCAACTCAGATTTTAGCTTCGCGTGTCGCCAATTGTTGATCTCCAAATGGCAAAAAAATATTACGGCAAGTGCATTGGAAGATCGCTGTGCGACACGTGAAGCCGAAATCTGAGTTGACACAGACCACGCTGTGTGTCAAGTGGTGTGTGCGCCGACTTTGGTGCAGAGATTTTTGGGTTATTGTTTGATAGCACGTTCTTCTTGACTATGGACTTTTTGCGTCCAGAATTTGTACGATTTATGCTGGAATTATGACATGCTTATTTGAAGAGAACTACTAAATATTTTTTGTGTTGAAATGTTGACATGGGTTATAGTATGTAAATATGTTCGACACGCACAGTGATTTCATGGTTTGAGTATGGTTGTTAGGCAAATTTCCTGCCTTTGACGTTCAACAAAGAAATATAACCACATTCCACTTAAAAGTTTCCATTTCGCTGTTGTTTGAAACATCCTTCAAATTACATATCTGCCAATGGGATTGTTTTTTTTATCACAGGGGCTATATTCATGTGCACTTAGCACTACAGTGCGCGCAGAAATTCCTGTGTGTATTGGCACCGACCCAAGTGCCACTGTTACTCCGCGCACTCGCGCCAGCCTACATCTTAAAACTGCACGCGAATTTTGGCCCGGCCGCGCGCCCCGTTTTCCCTATACAAACTTGTGATTTTTATGAACCTTTCGAGGCCCACCACGCGCTTGAAAATGGGAATTGTGGGTAGAGCGTACGCACAGGGGGCTGAAATTATGTGCGTTCTCTGTCAAATGTAAAAAATCGTAGAAATTCAACTGTCGTTATTGAGCTCACACACAAAAAAAGGCGAGCCTGACGGAACGTTCGTGATTTTTGGGGTTAGCGCTAGTGGGCATTTACACGAAAGTGGGCGGAGCTTACGCTGACCGCCGCATGCAAAGCAAAATATCTGCGCGCACTGTATGTATGCACTGATCGGATCGCGTGCTTTGCGCGTACTGAGGTACCATAATTTGAGTGAAATGAAAAAGTCATGTGATGTTTTCTGCTCAGATTTGTCCCATAGTGAAACCGGTTTATTGCGATGAAAAACTTTTCTAAATTTTCAAGGGTTCCCTTTGTGCAATGTGTGCAGTCTGTAGTTGATTGATATATTTACTATTGTAAAATCCCAAGTGAAAAGAGTCATTAAATTAACTCATAAAATTAACTGAGATATTGTGGGATTTCGAATGGGGTTATTCGAGAAAATACGGTACATTTGTATAATTAGAAGAAAAAAATTCCCAAATTGACCTGCGCTGGTACAAATAATTTTTAGCGCAGCATGGCCCGCGTTCGAAATGCTTTCCAAACTGTGCGGACGCATAAAAAGAAATTTGCATTCGGAGCTGGATGTTTGGCGCTTCTCGGCCGCTATGTTTACCACAAAATTGAGTGCGTTTAGTTGCTGTTTTTTATGCGGAGCCTAAAATCGGCTCGGAATATTGTATTATATTTGGACCTGTTCCAAGAATGTACGGCGGGGTATCTTGAATTTCGACCCTCTGGGTGGTTGGATAGATAGCAAATCGCTCCTCCGGACTGATAGGTAACTGAATATTTTTCTCGTGGGGGGGGGGGGGTTCGCGGGGGTTCAATTTATAGGCTCTTTCGGTGTGTAAAAGGAACAAAAGGGAGAAAAATCGCTAAAAGTAGGTGAAAAATCGCTTAAATATGTATTTAAGTACATATATAGCCAAAATAAGCAAAAATAAACATGAAGTAGCTATTTGGGAGTTCAAAATCTAAAAAGGCACGAAAAGTAGCGATTTTGAGCGACAATTTGGGTAACATTTCTTAAAAATCGCTCCGGATATGTAGATAGCTGGCCGATTGGGGGTGTTAGGGGGTAGTAGCCCAAAATTTTGCCTCCGGGATAGGTAGCTGAGCGGGCGTGCACTGATACGCACACGTGCCCGATACGCACATATGCCCGTTTTTTTCACTTGACACTTTTTCAAGTGATTTTCAGATATGAGTAATGTCAAAAAAAGTTGCGCAATGACATTAGTGAACTTTTTTCACTTCACTCATATCTGAAAATCACTTGAAAAAGTGTCAAGTGAAAAAAACGGGCATATGTGCGTAACGGGCACGTGTGCGTATCAGGCCTGCCCCAGCTGAGCGGCCTACGTGGTAGATAGATAGCTGGGCGGTTTGGGGGGGGGGGGGTAACCCCCCATTCGAGATCCCTGATGTACAGTGCATAACCATCTTAGGGATTCGAACACGCTGACTCGCTATGCGCTGGCTGCGGCGCACGAAGGCAATCGAACGATTTCTGTCAACGCTCGCCCGCCCAGCGTCATTGTTCTAGTGAATAGATGGGCCAAGGATGGGTTGGTTTTGGTGCTTTGTGAATATTGGCTTGATGTCTCTGTAGGGGATCTCCGTTGTGATGGGTCGATGTGTATACCAAGATTGGCGTGTCAAATTTCTTTTTTTCTGTTTCTGATGATAAAAAATTTCCGCCTATTTTCCTACTAAAAAGTTTCTCCTTTTCCGGTATTTTTTCTGACCTGTTTTTTTCTGCAATAAAGTTTTTGTTCTACTTCAAACTTGAAACGCATCGTTTTTACCGCCCGTTGGGGTCTTGGGTGCCGGGACCTGGGGCCAGTTCCGCAAATTGAGAAGTAAAATGGCAAACGCAATTGAAGTGAGAAGGAAATTGGCAAAAGTAAACGGAAATTACTTTTTGTTTTTTTTCACTTCTATTTTGCCAATTTTCTTCCCAATTCACTTCGCATTAGCCATTTTACGTCTCAATTTGCGGAACTGGCACCTGATCGACCGGAAGGCACTGCAACTACGGATCCATCCACGCTACCCCCCCCCCCTTCCGCAGCAAGGCTCGTTCTCAATTCGAGTCCGCGGGCGAGCACCTGCTGCACCTGGCCGGCCGCGCTGTGTCCGTGCTCAAGCCCGACTCGGCCGTGCAGCTGCGCGACTACGCCCGGGCCGTGGACAGGGCCGACGCGGACACGCTGGTGGTTGTTGGCGGTGACGGCACTGTAAGCCAGGTGGGTTGGATGGTGGCATTGGTTGTTTGGGTTGTCCATGCGCCTGTGGCCGGATCGCTTGGCCACCGGCTAGTCTCCTTCGTGTTTGACAAAATAAATGTCCAAATTTATCTCTGTAGGGTTCGAATGGGTCAGTCGGCCGCTGCGCATGGAGACCCGGCGCGCATGTTGCCCACCCCCTACATGCGCGCCGGGTTTACATGCACAGAGGCACATGGACTCTCAAATATCTCCTCAAACAGGTGCTGACCGCCCTACTCCAGTCATTTTCCGGCCAGCCGCCGCCACCAGTGGTGATATATCCTGGGGGCAGAAACTGCCGGTCTGTACGCTCGCTCTGGCAGTGTGCCAACAATGCAAGTGATATCGATTGCGCCAGCATGGAGGCTAGATGCGCCACAGCTGCTTCTGTTTATGCTGATGACGTGGCGAGGAGAAAAGTGAATTTAATGAAAGTTCAGGTGAATATTTTTTTGTTTTTCATTGTTTATTTTTCTGTAGGGTTCGGCATCTGCGTTTGGTAGGGTGGTACGGTTCGACTGTGTTATATAAATTGTATGTTATATATATGTTATATATGTACTGTTCGAAATTGTCTTGTATATTTTTCACAGATTTTTGCATGGATTTTCGGTATGAGAAAAGTGCGAGATATATTGTTTACATTTGTAGTTTACATCGCTTCAATTCTCTAGGTCGACGATGACGAGAATGGCATTTATGCGCTGCACTCGGTGCGAATCGGCCCCTTTCAACAGGCGGACGCTTTGCGATCGAAATATTGGTACTGGGGTCCGCTCAAAGGCAAATTCACGTATCTTTGGAATGGACTCAAAGTTGGTCGCTTCGGTTTGTGTTGACATCGTGTACGGTTAAACGGAGGCAAGTTCCTGTTACGGTCTCGTTGAGCTGAAATTTTAAGGTCTAGGCTTTTTAGTTTCTGACGTAAATTTTTGTAGCTCACGAACCACAAAAATACAAATGAGTTAGAAACTATGAAACAGTTGTGTGTTTGTAATTTGTTCTTTTTTAAAATTGTTGTTGTCTGCTATAAACTGGATTAGTGAGCAGTTGAGCTGTGCGCAGCGACACCCATCGAGTATTGACGCGCTCGTTCGCACGGCGGCCGCCTGCGACGGCTGCGGCAAGTGCCGCGCTGCAGTTCGACAGCACGGCGGCAGCAACGGCGGCGGCGACGCGCAGTTGGGCTGGGTGGAGTGGCTGCGCCGCGCTTTGTTCCCACCCAGCAGGCGCACTGGCGATAACAGCGATGCGGTGATCGATGAACGGGACGTCTATGGTTTGTTTTTGGTACTCTGCCAGATCTACCTGCCTAGAAAAGATACAAGTCCACTAGACAGGTTTTAGAGTAGGCTGATAAGTGAAAATACTTGTCACTTCACTATCACTCGCAACTTGACGTAAAATTACACCTATTGGCCCATATCTCATGGGATAAAACGAACCTAGCGATGGGTTTGGGTAGGTCTACATCAACGTTTGCATAGATATTTTCTTCAACACAATGACAGTTCAGAGGCACTGGAAGTACAGGGTGCGGCAATTTAGACCTGCGCTCTAGATTTCGAATAACTTGTCACTGGGTGGTCGGATTAATGTCATATTTGAGGTTAACATTGACAACCAAATAGGAAAGGATCCCTGAAGATATGGCTGCGATAGCTCCACTCGTTCTCAAGTTATTCATGGAAACGTGTAATTGTCACGTTTCCACCACCTAGCTTTACGACCAATTACGCAAGCGCCCACCGATTTCCTTATGGGCATAGCGAATTGGTGGCGAGCGTGCACGCATTTACGCATGCAGCTGCGAAAAGAAAATCAGAAAAAAACCCTGCAAAAAAAAACAATCCGATCCCGATCCCGGTCCCGAGAAGTCAATCCCGTTTGAACGATATCACAAGGTGGTGGAAAAGTGACAATTACGCGTTCGCATGAATCACTTGTGAACGAGTGGAGCTATCGCAGCCGTTTTTTCAGGGATCCTTTCCCATTTAGTTGTTAATGTTGACTTGAAATTTGACATTAATCCGATTACCCAGTGACAAGTTATTCGAAATCTAGAGCGCAGGTCTAAATTGCCGCACCCTGTATGTTTCAATGGTCGGCTAGCGCTCGCTCACCTTGTCAATATTCTGCAATCCCTCTGCGCAGACGCGGCATCGCGGCAACGCTCGAATCCAAATTGCGGGGTTTTATCAGATGAGCAACCGTTGCAATCGCCTGACATTTTGATGCTCAACCGGGTTCACGCGGTATGTGATTTTACGAAAAAAAGTGTGAAATAACGATGGCAACTTTTACCGGCGTCGATAAGATGATATTTCAACTTGATATATACCTAGATGGTCGGTATTTCTATTATTTGCACACATTCCAGCGTGAGACGGATATTGAACTCATGGCAGCGGGCCAAGTCGGTCGCGCCGGTTTCATTTCCGAAGGCTGGCGCCGCTCGGATGAGAACGTCGTGTCGCCCAGCGATGGCTTCTATGAAGTGAAGCAACATGTATCTGTTGTGCAGCTGGAACGACAGCCTACTATTGATGCCAATGACATCCAGGTAAGTGTTTTTGTGGGAAAAGACACACAACTGAAGCCGCTGCTCTCATTGTGAACAGTTGTTGGTGCCGGCATACTGATTGTTAAGCACTTTGATAACATTTTGTAAACATTTATTTTAGTCTGTGGGTTCGCCTGGCGTGTTTGGCCAAGTTTTCCTATTGCGCCCGATTTTCGCCGTTGAATACATTCATAAATCAGGGTAAAGCCGAAGATTGAGCCTTGATCAGCCTTGACCTTGGCTTATATCATCTTACTTTATTCGGACCCTACCCAATTGACCCCTTTTACGCCATCCCTGCAATTCAAGGCGCCGCCAGACTCCAAAGGCAACGTGTTGGACACCAATGGCGACGCGTCTGATCCAGGCGGCGACAACAGCGAGCCGCCGCCGCCCTGGTGCCAGTTCCGCAAATTGAGAAGTGAGAAGTAAAATGGCAAATGCGAAGTGAATTGAGAAGAAAGTTGGCAAAAGCGAAGTGAAATGGCAAGTAAATTGGCAAAAGCGAAGTAAAAAAATAAATAAAAAGTAATTTCCCATTCGCTTTAACCAATTTCCTTCTCATTTCACTTCGCCTTTGCCATTTTACTTCTCACTTCTCAATCTGCGGAACTGGCCCCTGGTTCACTTGTTCGGTGGACGGCGAGCCGATTGCAGTCCATCGGCGACTGCGCGTCACCGCAGTTCCTGCCGCCGTTACTGTGCTGCTGCCTAGATTTTTGCATGATTATCAAGGCAGTGGTGTTGTGTGAAATTGGGTTCGGTTACGGTAGGATGAAAAGTATTTACGCGTGTTGTGAATGAACGAGTGTGTAACGCTCGTTTTTAGGTAGGCACATTTAATTTATAGCCTAATTTATTACGTTTGTGTAAATCGCTTTGTCTCAAAGTGGTTCGAAACATCACCCATGGAACTATGGCTGGTTATCATCGTGGGATGTACGACGTACAGCCGTTGTTGTTCATTTACCGTATTACCTCAGAATACCCACATGTGGGTTTTTTATTTCGCCAGCAAAACTTGAGGGGGGTTTATTCGAGTGGGAGGGGGTTATTATTTCGTCAGAAATTCTCGTAAGGATCGTAGTAGATAGTAGGCATTTGCGTACCCAAAACAGGTAATAAATGTGTCCAAACGGGGTATATTTGGACATAAAAACGTAGATATCTACAAACTAACTAGTCTGTGTGTAGCCTGCAATGCAAATTAGCAGTAACATACATCATGTACATTACATACATGACGTATTTATTACGTACATGACGTACATCATTCCGAAGGGGGGGGGGGTATTTTGAGGGGGGGTATAATTTTCCCAGCCCATTTTGAGGGGGGTTAGTTCGAGGTAATACGGTATATCGTTTTTTTTATGTCAAAATTCGACATGAAGTGTCTGAAAAGTTATTTTTGTTATACTCATGCTTTTTATAAATTGAAAAACGTCAACCCCAACTCGATTTCGCTTGAACAAGTGATAGACATTTTTTCTTAGATAATGTCTTTGGTGAATTTTTTATAATTTACCAATATGTTGAGTGTTAAGCTCAAATTACCTATTGTTGCTGATTAAAAAATTTCAAGTGAAACCGTTTGCTTCCATTGAAAATCTGGTTGACAAATCTGAATCACATAACCACTGTGAATACTGAATTCACTTATTTGCACGCACCATCGGGCAGGACAAAAGCATAATGTCAATTAACGCAGACGATACCGATCGATACATGATTCATCGAAATACTTAAACACGGGAATATGTCATGGCAGCGCATTATCAGGTTAGGACATGGAAAATTGCCAAAATGCTGGCTCTGTTAATTCCAAAGTAGCGTGCGATGTCGACCGTATATCCTCGAATAAGACCCCAGGGAGTCATTTTTTCGTCAAAGTATTTCAGGGGAAGGATTTATTTTTTCCTCATGATTACATTTTGTATCAGTTTGCGCTGCAATATGCTAATATTTTTGTATTTTTCTTTTGACACTGCGCAGTATTTGCAGCCCGGGCGTCGCTTTATTTTGTCTGCACAACTTCATTGTCTTTTTTAAGTGACCCAACTTCTTTTCCACCTATCACCGGGGAGTTATTCAAGGGGTAGTGATTTTTTCCTCACTGCCAACGGGGCATTATTCAAGAATATACGGTATTTACTTTCTTCTTTGCAGCCGTCTTTTGAACGACCCGGCGACGATCCAGCGGATGGCCGACTCGCGGCCCATGCGCGGCTTGGCCAGGCTCATGATTGCCACGTATTTCAGGGCCAAGGACCGCGGTAAGTACTTCGTCGGGATTTTGAGTTGTAAAACGTTTAAAATGAAGTGTTGAAATGATTCCGTTTTGCTGTCTTATTGGGAGTAATGTCGTTTTTTTTCGTGATATGCGACGTCGAGCCCTCAACTTCAAAATTAGTGTCAACTAGGGTTCAAACGGGATCCCGATCCCGATCCCGGATCCCGTGAAATTCCGGGATTTACCAGTCCCGATCCCGAAACCCCGATCCCGATCCCGAAATCCAAAAATACCAATCCCGATCCCGAAAATTTTCAAATCCCGATCCCGAGAAACTCCTAAGTCCGGGATCCCGATCCCGGAAAAATTAGTGGAAATTATAAAAAGTGAAATAATGACGTTTTTGCATGCAAAAATGTGCACGCAAACCCCCAGCGTTGCTTTTATGCCACTTTTCTGGCATCCAACAGTGTTTTGAGACCTTTATGAACAACTGTGAATGCCAGAAAAATGGCCAAAATCTCTATCCCTAGACCCCAATCCCGATCCCGAAAAAATGCCAATCCCGATCCCGATCCCGATCCCGTGACCCCAATCCCGGCCAATCCCGATCCCGATCCCGATCCTGAAATCTCAAAAAAACAATCCCGATCCCGATCCCGAAACCCCAATCCCGATCCCGATCCCGAAATCTCAAAAAGTGAATCCCGATCCCGATCCCGAAAAGTCAATCCCGTTTGAACCCTAGTGTCAACCAAATTTTGGGTTATTATGTGATTTCTTCAACTTTCCGTTGTGATGTGCATTATTAATTTTATATCGTGACACTTGATTTTCATTGTTTCTGTTGTGTTAAATGTGATGCTTAAAAAAATTGTTTTATTTAGTTGACATTTATTTGCGATGTCAATTGTGTGTGGGCATGTTGAGCCAAATCAGGGCATTTCTCTGTGAAGTTTTAAAAAATCGTGCGCATTTGCAGCGCGCGCGCTCGGCATGGACGTGACCCAGATGGATCGGAATCGCTTTTTGAAAACATTTTGGGATGAATACAGAAAGGGTATTGAGCAGCAGAAGCGGCCACCCCTTGGAAAACGGTAGTGATATTCACCTTGATGACAGCATGTATTTATAAAATTACATGGCTGTTCCCACTAGTCAGATCCTTTTACATAATTTATGTAAATATTTCTGTGTATAAAATATTTATCTAGACGATTTATGCAAAAATTTGTGATTTCTGCACCGCTCAATCGCTCATATTCCGTGGATAATTACCTAATTAAGTTAAGTGTTGGCTGGTTACCACATGTATGCTGTGATGCTGCTAAATAATGAATAAATTTACTGTGTAAATTGTGTTCCTAAAAACATTTACCTACATATTTGTGACTAATTATATTTTTATTTCAATTTACCTCCACATTTTTGTTTTATTATATTATTTGTCACTCTAACTAAAAAATGCAAAATACACCCATCATTCGCTGCTTACGCAGCTGCACCTTTTGACCTGTGGCACGAAACTGGCACGGCTAATCACATTCTAACAGGTGCTCGCCGGTGAATATTGGACTTTCGCCAGCTTGCATGTAAATTTCAAATAAATTTACCGTATTTCCTCTAAATACCCCCCGCTTTGAAGAACCCCCCTCGCAATACCCCGGGTATGGGCCAGCTGAGGAAAGAATACTCCCATAAAATTGTACAATGTGCATGATGTATATTTATTGCGGTCAATTTGCATTTTAGACTAGTTTGTGTAGCATTGTACGTTGATACCTATATCGTGTTTGGTCGCAGTTACTATACTCTGCGGACCGCAAAGTATGCGCCCAAAATTACTTACCGTATTTCCTCGAAATACCCCCCTCAAAATGGGCACTATGAATTTGTGGTCCGGGAAATGTATAACAGACATTCAAAACACTTACCTACTGTGTTACGTTAGAACATCGTTTATACCATCTACATCCTTATATAAGGCTGTAAAAACTTATAACTGGTGGTTATTGTTGCATTTTTCACGTTTTTCTCTCAAAATTTTCACTCTGAAAAAAAAAACCCGGGGGGTAATTCCAGGAAATACGGTATGTCTTAGTTGACAACTGGCGAGCAGGACACTTATGCACGCGCTTTCACAAAAAAAGGAAAAAAATTTCAAAAAAAGGCGGAGCCGAGTGAAACCAATTTGAGTGAACTCATGTTTTTTGAAGAATTTTTATTTTATGATCGATGATATCATGATGGAGTGTTTCATTAGCAAAAATGCATAGCGTGCAGTTCCTTCAAGTATACCAGTTTTGCGTACGCAAAAAGCTTGTTTACTGCCCCTTGCACTCTGAAAAAATACTCCACCTGGGGGTATTTCGAGGTATTAAAAAATAGTAAGTATTAGTTTTAAATTGCAAATCGTGGAACTATTAGTTATTAAAATTGCAATTCGAATCTACCCGAAGTTGAACATGCCGCGATCGAACGGCGACAATCGGTCGCGCCGCAGCTCCAGCGGCAGCGATGTGGACCGGGCGGCGAGCCGCGACGGCGCCAGGACTGCGCAGCAGCAGGCCCTTGGTCACAAATGAGGGCGATTTTGTCGCGCGTCATCTGTACTCGCTGCTCATTTGGTAGTTATTTTTGTAGCGGCGAAGTTTATTTGCGCTGTTTGGTTTCGTTGGGTTTAGAAGATACTTTAGCCTTGGTGGTTACAGCCGAGCACCTTGTATCCAGTGTAGTATTTGATTGAATTACTACAATATTAATATATTAGCTGGGGGCGGCCGCCCCCCCCCCCTTCTGCCGAAAACTGCCAGAAATGGCACTTTCAGAAGACTATTTCGTCACAGGTTGAAAAAATTTCTTCACGCAACATATATTTTTGGCTTATCATTCTCCGCAACCTCTAAGGCAGTGAAAAATGCTCAATTCCTGTCCATATCGCTGTATATATCCCTCTAAGATAGACGTATACATCGGTTTTGGCGCCAACGTCGGTGGCGCCATGGCGTGGCGCTTACGAATGGCGCCATTTCCTTACTACAGGGGCAAAATTTTAGGGGGGTGCCGGGTTCCGTATACAATTCCCTCCCCCGCTCAAAAATCCTGGCTACGTCCCCGGTCCCTGCTTTATCTGTTTATATTTTATGCGCTGGGTTTTTTTATTCAAAATTTGTTTTTGGGTGCAGTATTCTTAAAAAGCGCCCCCCCCCCATTTGTGACCATCTCCTGGGCGGGGTGGACATGCTAGGGGCCATGAGTGTCCTGTGGAAGGCGGAGGGCACCTTGGAATCGCTGCTAGATATACTTGCTGATGAGGCTAATGGTTTGTGTTTTTGAGTGCTTTAGTGTCATTAAATAGCTGCCTGATGAGGTGCATTGCGTGACGCAGAAGCGATGGCAGGTTGCCAATTGTTGGTGGATGCGACTGCGGTAAAGGGGGCCGATGAGATTGGATGCGTTATCGATCTGGCTAAGGTTGGTTGATGTGTGTTTTAAGGCACCGAACCGATCTCGGTGAAGTTTTTTGGGCGCACAGTTGTAGGCACAGCATTTACTCGAAGGATCCCCTACTCTTGAATAATTCCCGCCTGTTAGACTAGTGAGGAAAAAAAAATCCCCTCCCTCTCGAATTATTCCCCCCTTAGAAATATGATAAATTTATTGTGTATAATCCAGGGGTCTCCAAGATTTTGGCCCTCGCGGGGGCTGGATAGATAGCAAATCGCTCCTCCGGAGGGATAGATAGCTGAAAAATTTTGGGGGGGGGCCCGCGGGGGCAAAATATATAGGCTTTTTCAGTGCATAGAAGGCCGAAAGGGGAAAAAAATCGCTAATAATCGGTTAAAAGTGGCCAAAAGTAGGTTTAAAATAGCTCAAAACAGGCATATAACCATGCATATAGCCGGAGAGCACGATTTTGAGACCCCCCAGCCCCCCCCCTAGGAGACCCCTGTTATAATCTGAACAAAAATAGCATGTTATGTTATTGATAGAGACATGCTTGCAAATTTTGATGAAATAATCATTCCCCATAAAATACCCCCCGAAAAGTCCCCTCCTCGAAAAAGTCTGACGAAAAATAATTCCCCAGGGAATTATTCGAGTAAATGCGGTATATTATTTTCTTTGCCCACTTTTTCCTCTCTTATTTATTCCCCTTAAGTGATGTGCTGTAATACCCGCCTGCCGATGCCAAGGAAAAACTTATTGCACCCTAGGGCATCTGTGATAATTTCATCAGCATGTGACGTTTTCACAAACAGTGGTAAGCTAAAAGATAAGATACTTTGTAATATAAATAATTTACAATCCAGTTGTCAACAAAACTCCTGGTTGCTTGCGGCAGAAAGTTTCGTGTCTGTCTATTATTCCAAAACGTTGACACTTCAAGATTTTGACAGGCGTGCGAAACATGGAAATATTTAGGGCAACAAAATTCCGTTTAAAGACCAAAAACACAATTTAGGTACATTCTCCTAAAACACGTTCCTGAGTTTCTACAAGCAATTCTTATGTATTGCTCAGGATTTGGAAACGAATCTTGCAAAAGTACAGCAGGATTTGCATCAACTCAAAATGTCGCGTGATGACGCTGAAAGCAAGTTTTTCAAACAGGATTGAGTTTCTTATCATTCACCTTAGAACATCATTTTCTGTGGTTATCTTCATGTTATCTTCTGAAATTCTTTCAAAGTGTTTCTTTTTTATGATCTCTTTCTTGCCGTGTGTATTTTCGACCGTTTTTGTTTGTTATTTGCGCTTTTTTACTTTTTCAAATTGGTCCCCAATTAGTGCCAATCCTGCACACTGTCAAGTTACGTGTCATATTTATATCAGAACTCCGGTTAAAACTTGACCCAAAATTTTTCAGTCACTTTACGGCATTTTGCGGATTGATTAAAAACAGATGTGAATTCATCAGAGGCCAGTGCCAGTTCAGAGTACCTAAATACCAATAAAATCACCAATAAATAAAATGACATAAAATCCCAATAAAACTACCTATTATACCAAAATGTTTAAATGTCTCACGTATTTATGGGGTCAATGGGGGGGGGGGAGTACTTTTTTGTCAGTCAGCTTAAATGTAGGAGCAGTTTTCTATGGGGGACTTAATTGAGGATATACGGTATTTTAGCGGCTGCGTTCATTAAAATCGTTTGTGTCATGCTGAATATCCGTGAGCTTATTAACGTTGCTGTTTATCTTAAAAACCTTCTTCAAATAAAAACGTGTAAAGTTTTGGTGCTTATTTTGATAAGAGTGCTGATTAGGTAGATTGCAGAAGTTTGGGCAACGTTTAGGTAGTTGAACCTTTGTGACTTCAAGTGAAGTTCGACATGGAATAGTGCTCGAATAAAGCAAAACTGTAGAAGTATGTTGGAGCACATTGGCTGGATACATGGTGCGCTTACTTGCATGCAAAATACCTGGTGCATAAGTACTAAAAAAATTCGCTTAGTTTTCTAAAAAAAAGTTTTGATGCTTGCATTTGAAAAAAAACCTTGAAAAACACCGGCCATCCCTAGTCAGAGGTATTTTTTTACATTTTTCACATGACCGTCTTATCGTGAAACTTCCTGTAGAGAAGATGACACATTCCCTGTGCCAGTCCTGTCCACTTCACAAAATATACCGCCACTTCGGAAATATTCCACACTCATCTACCGTATTTTCTTGAATAATTCACCCGTGGAACAATTCCCCTGTTAGACGAGTGAGGAAACAAAATTGCCCCTTGAATAATCATCCCTTAAGGCACATCAAGTGCGTTTGTCTAATTTTAACAAAAATGGTAATATTATTTTGTTGAATAAAGCATACTTCGTGAAATGATTTGATAGAAATATTCTTGTTAAAATTTTACGATATAATAATTCCTCCGCTTGAATACCCCCCACGAATAGTTCCCTCTCAAAAAGTCTGACGAAATAATAATTCCCCATGGGAATTATTCGAGCAAATACGGTATATATTTTATGACACGTAGCTCTTATTGTTGGTTTTTATTGGAGGAAAGAAGGTTTCAAGTGGGCGCATTTCAGAACATTATTCAATTGATTCTGGTCGGAACCCAAGTGGGGAAACACCTATTCATTGGGTTCAGAAATGTAAGGTGACATTAATCTTGAAAACGTTGATCAGCTTCAGTTTATGTTTTGTACGACACCATCCTCATTAAGCTGTTTCTTCGTATTTAAATAGAAAATTCTGAAAAATGTCTGACTGCCCCCAACATTATTTTTACCTGTAAGCAACGATAGAGAAAAACACAGAAACTCATTGAGTTTCTGTGTTTTTGTTTTATACAGAAACACGGAAACTCAATAATTTTGAAAAACTCAATACTCAAATGAGTTTTTATAGGAGAACACAGAAACACGGAAAAACAGAAAAGTTTTTTTAGTTTTTTCTTTGCATTTGAGGAGTACTGTGCTGTCTTTGACTGGACAAAATAAGGAATGTGCATTTGATCAGGAGTCACGCTCCAGTAATTTGGTCTCGATAGATAGCAATATTAATAAACAGTGATAGATAAAAATATTGCTGGCCGATTTGGGGGGTTACACCCAGCCCCCCCCCCCCACTGAAGACTCTGCATTCGTTTTTATTGACCATGTGGGCAGTTGTTGATTCTTGTGCTTTTTCCTACATTTGAATGATAGGCTGGTTAGTAAAGTTATGTTTATATGGTATCAATCACAGTTCCTGTAAAATTTCATGTGAAGTGTAAACAGTAGAGTAAAATGTCATCAAAAATCTCAAATGCCCAGTTAAAAAGTTAAATTTTACATTTTACATGACTGTTTACATTTTTGAGCACATAATAGAGGGTCTTCAAGTGCCCCCTGAACATGCACAACATAATTTATAATGAGAAAATCACAGTTTTTGCATTGAAACACTGCATATAGGTAAAAACCTGCATTTTCTTATAAACTCACGTTTTCAGCAAAAAAACACAGAAGAAAAAAAACAGTTACTCAAGTTTTTTTTGCAGAAAAAACTCAAAACACAGGTATCCAATTTTGAAAAACTAAAAACACAGAAAGTGTTTTTTTAAAGAAAACTTACTTGACCATCGTTGCCTGTAAGTGCATAAATTAAACATGTGTAAATATTTAGGTATACTTAAAAGTAGTAGTGGTGCTCCAGTACCCATTACAGTCAGCAAAGTCACGATAGATTGTTAGCTCAATGGTTCATATCATATTCATACATTTCATTCATTTCAGTTATCAATTAACAGACACAAAAACCGAAAAGACCCGTTAATAATATTTATGTAAACATGTCGGTAGCAGTGAACCCTGTTGTTTGCAATCACCATAGATTCTCGCTCCACTCACTATTTTACTTATGAAATTTTGATTATTTCGTAAACTCTTAAATCAGCCTACAGCCACTCTCCGTCAACTGTAGTTGACGTAAACATAATTCCAGTAAACTCTAGTGCTGTTTAGAGTTGATTTATGAGTTAACGAAATTGTAAACTACCTAAAATATTTGACCCGAACTCCCTGGCCAACACTTCGGGACGGGTTACCCCCCCCCCCCCACGTGCAGAAAAAAGCAACCAAAAATACCCCACCAAAAGATTGCTTTTGGCATTCCTTAAATCCAACGAACCACACGTCACCTCCGTGTATACAGTCAATAAATTGACAAAAATGGCAGGAGAACATAAAAAAACTCACTTGGGACAGCCTCGCCGCCCGTTTCTCGGCGCTGGTAAGCCGCCGTGTACGTAAATAATACGTAGTAGGTCTTTACGTGTTTACTGGAGCGGCGCCATGTGTTCCCCCGAATGCCCTACAGCGGTGTAATAATAATGAAATAGATGAATACCTAATAATAAGTTAGCGCCGCTGCCGCCGGCTGTAAATATGCCCGCCGGCCGGTGGGTAGTGCTCTGAAGTGAAGCCGCCTTGCCAGTTCTGCGGGACTGGAACACAGCAAAAAATGGGTGTGTGTGGTCTTCACACCGACACTTCCCGACGCTTCACCACGCATGCGGGCGTTTTCACACACATCACGAAAATCTGTGTGAAGGCACTTCACGCCAAGTTGTGAAAGTGTATTTACACTTACCCGAAATACCTGGGTAAATGGGTATTTATATTTACACTTACACCTTTATAAAATACCTGTACACTTTTTTACTCTTGTGGAAGACACTTCACCGAGATTTTCGTGATGTTGGTGGGAGCGTGTGGAAGCGCGCCGCATCCAGCCCGCTTCGCTTCCACACTCTTCACGGATCCATTTTTTTCTGTGGAAGCGCTCAGCGTTTTGTAATGCTCAGTGTTGCAGGGGGAAAAGTCTATCAAAATTGCCCTGTCGGGAAGCCGGGTTCCGGTTCTGCAAACCTCTTTCGGAGGTTACCAACGGTTCCGAATTCCAGCCCTATTTAACCGCTTAAGGCGCTATGTTGTTTGTGAGTTCGCTATTATATCGCGCCGCTCTTTTGTGTTTCCAACCCACACACTCCACTGTATTCAAGTATTTTCCATTTGTATTCATATTTATTAATATTTAATGTAAATACGAATTTATTTGTGTTTTCCTCGCCGCTTTTGCTTATCTACTTTACGTTGCTTAAGACTTTTGAATTTGTTTTGTTTGTAACCCAGGTGAGAAGCGCGCTCCCAGTTTGCATCAGAGTCTCTACTCTTGGCAGTGTTATGCATCATCTGGCTGTTTCCTGCTGTCGGCGCACGCTTAGACCCATGTGTTGGGTTTTTCGTTTGGGTATATTCGACTGACATCACACTTAGTATGGATACGTAACCCATCTGAAAAAAATCACTACCGTAACCCATCTGAAAAATAAACCAAAAATTATACAGTTTTTTCATCACGATATCTCGTTTTTACTATGAAATAATTGATTACTAAATTTATCACAGGATTTTATTCATTTAAGTATGACAGAATTCTGCGCATACCTTGCGGTCTGCCGAGCATATGAATTGTATTTCCATTGCTCAATTATGCTTTACCTTCGCCATTGTTTTTGGGTTCAATCAGCAATTTCAGCTGTTTAGTGTAAGGTATTTATTTGGTATTTTACAAACAAATTTCTTAGAAGTGTTGTACCCTTTTTTGAATGGCATTACCTGCAATAGACAAGCATGCTCTAAAGTTTCAAATAACTTTGCAAATTTGTATACTTGGCGGACCGCAAAGTATGCGCAGAATTCTACCATAATTTAATGAATAAAATCTTGTAAAAATTTTTTCGTAATTAATGTGCCTACACACACTAGTTTTCACCGTGACTTCGTGTGAAAACTGAAATTTTTTCAAATGCAAATTAATGAACACGGTTGAATGATTTTTTAAAATTTTAACTGGAATTTTAATTAATGAAAGTTAAAATTTGAAATTTTTAAAACTAAAACACATATAGCATACAAAAAGAGTAGGCTGGATGTCGCCATGTCGCCATTTCAGTTTTCACATCGGTCACAGTGAAAACTAGTGTGTGTAGGGCCATTACTTTCATTGTAAAAACGAAATATTATGATGAATAAACTGTATTGTTTTTGGTTCATTATTCAAATGGGTTATTGTAGGTTTACATACTAGGTAAGTGTGATGTCCGCCGAGTATATTTTTAAATATGTTAATGTTTTGCCTTGCTAATCCGATTTACGCGTGCAAATGTACGTCTAAAAGTGCTAAAATAATTTGCATGACTACCGCTACACATGACGCCAGAGCTTTGCCAGAGCCCAGAGAAACATTTTTCTCGGTTATTAGCGTGAACGGTTCTTATGCTGCGATTACAGCTCGACGTAAAATTCGACCCTGCGTAAAATTGATTTTTGGCGTAAAATTAATTACAGGTGAATGGATAAAGATACGACATTGTAATTTGAGTTAAAGAAAGCACATATGCAGATGTTTATAATGTCGAAAGCTCATCAGTTTATTTGTATTGTACCAGAAGTTATGAATTTTGGCACAAATTTTTTCAATTATGCGCTGTAAGTTGCGTAAAATTAGGGCGTAAAATTAAAAAAAATTGTGCTAAAATTCATAACTCCCAGTACGATTAAAATCAACTCATGAGCTTTGGACACAAGAAACGTCTGCATCTAAGCTTTCTTTGACTGAAATAACAATGTCGCATGTTTATCCATTCATCTGTAATTAATTTTACGCCCGAAATCATTTTTACGCCCGGTCAATTTTACGCCCGAGTTGTAATCGCAGCATTAGCGGGGAACAGAAATAAATACATAAAATAATGCTATTCAACTGGCCATGCCACCCATCAGTTTGATTGACCGATTCCAACCGGACAGGCGGAAATTGTGACTTCCCCCATTGACATGTCTGCGCGCTAAACGTTTATGGGCTACATATCTTTAGATAGCTCTTTTATTTATGTTACTGAAATATCGCTTCTATTTTGCGCTAGTTCAAGTCTTCGCGATGCTCGTGTCAGAAAGCTGTTTTTATGCACGCGCAGCAAAGTTATTTAAGATTCATTCTGAACGCTTTTTGAATGCCACCATTTAAATAAATATGTCATTGCGTCAGCCACCGTGTAAGCATAAACTTATCGCCGCGTACAAACAGTTGTAAAATGCAGAGTTGTTAAAATATTGTTATTTGAAAAGCGTAAGCGTAAATACACTTTCCAAATTTTGAATATTAATACTAGAGTGTAAGGTATGCTCAAAATACTGAAGAAAGCGTAAAAAGGTTATACTAGGGGGAGAAAACATGGTATGTCGCCATGTTCAGTGCATCTGCATGTGTGCAGTTATTTTTAGTATTTACATAACCCTGTTTTATACTCTCTCACAGTACCTTGTGCAAAAAATACACTTCCCAGTACCTGGATATTTCGGCTAGGAAAGCGTAACAAAGTGTAAGGGTATTTTAAAATACCCACATACCTGGGTATTTTGGGTAAGCATAAATACACTTTCAAAACTCTTGTAAAATGTAAGCATCTTGTATGGCAGTGATTCTCATTGAGTACTGTGTCGTGTCCACTTGGCCAGCATGGGATTGGTGAAAGCATATCGCAAGGGGGCGGGGCATCCATCTGTATTAATGCTAGCACTTAAAGGTATGTCAAATTTAAGATAGGGGTTTATAGTGGGGTTTAGGGGGTTACCCCCAATGCAAACACTCCAGGCTGGAGTCTCCACCTATCTATCTATCCCAGGCACTTTTATTTCTCAAGTTTTGTAGGCTTCCTTGAACAGGGGGTGTAACCAAAATTCGCTTTAGCCCCTTCTAATGTGCTGTGCTGTTGCTAGTGGCCTACACACCTGCCCAGAACACCAATTGTGCTTGAGCGATCCACATCAGTGATTATCCCTCACTGTGCAGTGCCTCATTGCACCTTTTCAGGGTTGTTCTGGTTGGTGGGAGCATAGTGGATGGCTGTGAAATGGGGTGGCTTTGTAAACTCAGTTTA
Organism: Sphaerolaimus hirsutus; assembly: GCA_964036195.1. Lineage (NCBI taxonomy): Eukaryota > Metazoa > Nematoda > Chromadorea > Monhysterida > Sphaerolaimidae > Sphaerolaimus > Sphaerolaimus hirsutus. The sequence goes on from OZ038450.1 coordinate 15,767,347, forward strand.
CAAAAACAACGACTGTAAACAACAGAAAAATAACTGTAAACACACTGCTGCATAAGTGGATAGAAGTCTATGCAAATCTGATTTTTTCGAAACGATTGGCCTCTGGCAGTATGCCAGAACTGCATTCTGTCTTCAAGGTCGAAATCCGATTTTGAAAGACAGATTAAACGTAGTTTTAAGGGATGTTACATTTGCTGATTTTTTGATGTCTGCAAAAGATCCTCGAACTACCCAAAAAGGACCTTAGAAACAGATTGAATCGAATGTAAATGTAAAGACCCAAATGTAACATCTCTTAAAATACATGGTGCAGCGCATGCGATCGAACCCTGGGACTTGTTGCATGAAAAGCGAACGAGCAAAATATCAAAATGTTGCGAGTGGACTTCATTTTGGGTTTAGTGTATTTATGTGATTTACTTAGTTAGTGTCTGGGCACTTTCGTTTGAATGTTCCACAAGTCGGTTTGCCAAACGCGTGCAGATTAGCATGCGTACGGGTGAGCGGCGTCCAGCGGCTTCTGCGTGCGTCACCCCAGCCGCGGCTGCGGCGGCAGCGGCACCCGTCGCGCACATAATTAGTGCCGTTACGTCGCTTCAGAGTCGCGCGGGGGCGCGCGCGTCGCAGATTGAGGCGATTCGCAGCTGCAGTTGCATGCTGCACCGCCCGCCGCCCGCTCAGGTGTTGCCGCTGCACTTGCATGTGATCAAATGCTCGCTGTTTAGACGCTTCGCGAAGTTTCGGTCGGGCGCATGCGGAGGCGCCTTCAAAAGCGCTGCACAGGTACTCTCCAAGGGCCCACTTCTTTGGTTGATTATTTATTTATCCCATCAATCTAATGACTGTGGCGGTCACAGAAAAGCGCTGGGCGTGAAAATACTAGCCTTCGTTCCGGGTAGTGTCCATTTTACAATTACACCCTTGGGTTACATTTGCAACAAATCATTGACAAGATAGATATCAAGAAATGACGAAATCACAAATTTCTTGTGATATTTTGACGAATAAACCTGATTTAAACTCTTGAAATTTCTTGTTACTTGACGGGTAACTCATTTCAATTAGCATTTAAGAAATGGGTAGGTAATTTGAGAAAAACTAATAATCTCAGATAATCTCGCAAAAAACGACAACATTTATCCTCGAATAAGTACTTCAACCCGAATAAATACCCCCTGTAAGTCGAGTAGGAAAAAAGCTCCTCCCCTCAAATAACTCCTCCACACTAATGGGCAGGAAAAATGTACCCCACTAGTATTGATTTTATTGCTTCTATTTATTATGAAATTCGCATTGCAACTTTTGGTTTATGAAACAAATTTGAATCAATTTACACAGTAACTTGATCAGGCATTTTATGCAAAATTCTGATAGCAAAATAAATTCTACTCTCAAAATACTCTCCAGTGTAAAATGTCTGACGAAAATATACCTAACTCCCCTGGGGTCATGTTCGATGATATGTGGTAATTAAACCTCATTAAGAAAAGCCTGAAAAATATATAAATAGACATTAATTAATTAATCCAAGTGTGGATAATCCAATCAGGCACAATTCAAGCACAAAATGGGGCAAAATCCAAGCAAATGTGCTGCAAAATCCCAACAGAGTGCTGCTAAATCCAAGCACACATTTCTACCCAAAATCTGGCATAATCAGAACAAAAATTGTGCAAACTCCAAACAAAAGTGCTGCATAATCCAAGCACCTTTCATCTAGCCCACATCATGTGTTCTGTTTCTTAATACTTTGCAATGTTGCTTTCCTCAATTGGGCTAGTAAGTAATAGTTCATGATGGCACAATCTATGGGATAATCCTTGCCAATTGTAGATGCATGTGACCATATTGCATCCCAGGTGCATAACAGATAAAGTTTTGAAATTGGCAATTGTAAGCTTTGAAGCTGCCATCTGTATTACCTAATATTCCCCTTGTCACTGACCCACACATAACAAAAATATAAGTGCTTGGATTATGCTGGTTCAAGAAGTGACTGTATTCTGTATCTGAAGTACATGCATTATGCACAAAGACTGCTTGGATTATGACTCATTAGATTATGCACACTTGGATTTGGGTTTTCCTCCTGAATATATGCTCGTCTGTTTTATAAAAACATCAGTGTTTTAGATGATGCTTATGAACGCGACCACTTCAGATTATACTTGAGATTGTACATTATTACTAGCCTACAGAATATAGTTCATGGAAGCCGTTCTAGTAGATTTATGCTATGATTGACAATGAATGCAGTGTTGGGAAGTTATGGATGCAAGCGCTCATGTTCACACACAATATAATAAGCGAAACGTTTTATGGATAAGTGGAATGTGTGGAAATAGGCACTGTAGATAAGTGTGACTTTCGAACACTGTCCGATATCTGTAGCCTGGCGTTTCGTGCATTTGAAATTCGTTGTTTTTTTTTCACCCAAGCTGCCGATAAATCACAGATATCAGCACAGGTTTTACTCTTTCCGTTTTCCATTTTCCGTCAGCTGACAATTTTCCTCTTTTCCAGTCCTCTAGCTCATTTTCAAATTTCCAGCTGGATTTTTTTTTCCGAGTTTTTCTTATATTTCTCCGTACTTCATCTATTTCTAAATACGTTTCTCAACAAATGTTCTTTTTGGTGACGTGAAATGTTTTTAGAAATGCAGTAGAAGGTAGATGATATTTACAGATCAGAAAAATATAAGAAAATAGCAGGAAATCGGAAAATTGGTTGGATAAATGGAAATGGCAAGAGTAACAATTTTCCGCTGTCCTAAAATGGAAATGATAAATACAATTTTGCCTTCAAAAAATAGAAATGGAAAGCTGAAAGTTTATCCTACCCTGGGCATCCAGTCCCGCAAGTTGACAAGATCTTCACTCTTAGTCTTGACTACTTAACTCTTAACTTTTCTTATGACTTTTAACCTTACTCTTAACTTTGCCACCTGCGGAATCAGCACCAGGGAGCTGTCCTCAAGTTAAACAGAAGATTTGGATACACGAACATAAGATTTGGATACGCAATTGACAACTTCGGGACTGCCCCTGGTGCTGGTTCCACAAGTGGCAAAGTTAAGAGTTAAGTTCAAAGTCAAGTGCAAAGTACTATCAACTTGCGGGACTGGCCCTTGGTGTAACGCGCAAGTATTTATGACGTCTTCCATGGCCAATCGCAATACGTGTTTACGTCGGTGGTATTTAACAGTCCAATCTAGGTGTACAAAATTATGTTTCTTGTCATGTTAACGCCTTGTTGATGCTGATGGCATTTCAAGAACAAAACAATGTTTGAGGGAAAACAATCTCTGACGCATCGGCTTTGACTTACTGATCTAACAACAACTGTAATTCATTTTTCTGGTTGATCTAAAAAAGAGAATCTTGAATACATTCCTTTCAATAAAAAGAAAGCCTGCAAAAATGGACGTCATCCAATTTATCAGTCATTGTCCTACTTTATAAACCCGGAGTTACAGCACAACGACAAATAGGAGCTGAAGCGACAAATTCAACGTCGACAAATACAAATACTCAAGAACGCTTAAGCATACCCATCCCAAAATTGACATGTTGAAAGCACTAACCCATACCTACATCGTGTTCAAAAAATTTTCCATAAAGCTCTTGTAGTTTTCGAAATATAAATTTAAATTAAAAAAATTCTCTATTTGTCGGCAATTCCAACGAGAAATGTTGCCAACAAATAGCAAATTTTTTAATATTGATTTATATCTTACTAACCACTGGAGCTTTTTGTATAATTTTTGGACACAATGTAAATAGTTATGGGTTAGTGGTATCAACATGTCAATTTGGGGATGGATATCCTCAAGCGTTCTTGAGTATTCATAATTTGTCGACACTGAATTTGTCGCTTCAGCTCCTATTTGTCGTTGTGCTGTAACTCCGGCTTTAACCAGTTAGCGATCGCAACCCCCGTTAGCAGGAAGGTGTAAAGACACGCCTGCTCATCTCTATCGTAAAAAGCTTGACACTATAAATAGAACGCAATGTCGCCAAACCCCACGCCGGCAGCTTTTGCCCCCAGCGCTGCACTGTGCCGTGTGTGAAATTAAATTAGACTGACAGCCAGGCTTAATCATCCCGATTAGTCGATAGCAAACCCTGCGAAAGACATTTTTTCGTATACCGTATTTCCTCGAAATACCCCCCCCCCCTTGAAATACCCCCCCCCCCCTCGTTTGACCCCCCCCCCCTCTCGAGACCACTATGAAACAATCACCCCCCCCCCTCGAAATACCCCCCCCCCAAATTGAGTGTAAAGGGAACGTACATGACAATAACTGTAGTTTGTGTTCTGTGTACTGCAGAACACACGTTAAAACAATGTCGGTGTCACGTTAGAACAGTGTACATACCATCTACATACTAATATTAGTCTACAGAACCTTATAAATGGCGGTTTTTGTTGCATTTTTCGACGTCTGCGTGCGTTTCAGACGACAATTTCGTACTTGGTTTTCAAAAATTTTCTTGTGAAATAATAACCCCCCCCCCCTCGAAATACCCCCCCCCTCTCGTTTGACCCCCCCCTCTCGGGACCACTATGAAACAATCACCCCCCGGGGGGGTATTTCGAGGAAATACGGTAAATATAACGTGCTATGCTTATTGGCAAATTTTTGTTCTGTGTGATTTTAGTATGCAGTTTGGATGGGGTTACCCACTAAATCCTCCTGCTTTCTATCTAGATATTTACCTACACATCTAGGTATCTGACCCATTTTGACCTAGTTCTTTCTACCTGCCGTATTTCCTCGAAATACCCCCCCCCTCGAAATACCCCCCTCAAAATAGACACCATGAGTTGATAACCCCCCTCGAAATACCCCCCCCCCTAAATGTAGTGTGTGGAGAACGTAAATGTCAAAAGCTACGGTTTGTGTACCGGTAAACGCAGAACACACGTTAAAAACAATGACTGTGTCATGTTAGAACAGGGTTTTTACCGTCTACGAACTTATATAAGTCTATAGAGTCTTATACATACATGGCGGTTTTTGTTGCATTTTTCGACGTCTGTGCACGTTACAAACTACAATTTAGTACTGGGATTTCAAAAAATTTCTGGCGAAATAATAACCCCCTTGAACTATCCCCCTCGTTTAACCCCCCCCCCCTCAAAATTCTGAAATTCTCACTCTGAAAAAAACCCTCTGGGGGTATTTCGAGGAAATACGGTATTCTTCTCCCCGTTTTTCATTCTACACCTTGAAAACCCATATTTATATGGAACCCCTTCCAGCTGACCTAACTAGGAGGAGTGAGCCCTCCGGAGGACTGATTTACTTGCTATCTGAACCCACGCACAACGATGGGTAAGTTCTCCAAAAAAAAACACTTTCTGTGTTTTGAGTTTTTCAAAAATGAATACCTGGGTTTTGAGTTTTTTTCTTGAAAAAAACTTGAGTAACTCTGTTTTTATTTCTGTGTTTTTTTGTAAAAACTCGAGTTTTTTGAGTTTTTTCTAGAGTTTTTTCCAAAAAATTTGAGTTTCCCCCCAAAAAATTTTGATTTACAGCATTTCGATCTGGAAACAGTGGTTTTCTTATAAAATATTGGTTTTGACCATGTTTTAACCACACATAACATTTGCGTATTCAAGTGTCAAAAAAGTCCTTAAAAATGTCCACAATGAGGACATCAACATCACAACACCAGCAAAAAAATGCCCAGAAATGACAATTTACGCAGTACTCCAAAATTCTTCAATGGATGTGCACTGTATGGAAGACTACGGAATTGATTTGAACTACAACCATCATATTACCTCGAAATACCCCCATGAGCGTTATTATTTCGTCAGAAAGTTTTGTTATGATCATAGAAAATAGTAGGCATTTATGTATCCAAAACAAGTTATAAATGCATACAAACAGGATATATTTGAAATAAACATGTAGTCAGCTACACAACCTAGTACAGTCTATGTGTAGCTGCGATGCAAATTAGCAGTGATAAATACATCATGTACATTGGATACGTGATGTACATCATCCCGGAGGGGGGTATTTCAAGGGTGGTAGGGCTTCTTATTTCACCAGTCCATTTTGAGGGGAGTTAATTCAAAGGGGGGTTTATTCAAGGTAATAAGGTATACTTAAATGTCGAAACTTAAATTGTCAAATCCACCATGAGATGTACATGCCATCTTTAATTTCTTTTTTGTACCATTATAAAATATGAATACATTATGTACATATTTACATATTTACTATAGATGCTTATCTTAACTTGTTTAGTTTAACTGAATTAATGTGCATTCGACCACTTCGCTGAAAAAACACAAAAACTCAAAAAACTTTTCTGTGTTTCCGTGTTTCTGTGTTTCTGTGTTCTCCAAAAAAAAACTCATTTGAGTTTTGAGTTTTTCAAAATTTATGAGTTTCCGTGTTTCTGTGTAAAACAAAAACACAGAAACTCAATGAGTTTCTGTGTTCAATTTCTGTGTTTTTCCCATCGTTGCCCACGCAGGGGTCTAAAGTAGTGATGGAATGGCCATTGGCGCTTGGCGCCCTTTTCTCTGGCGGCAACTGGCGCCTGGCGCCATTATTTCAAATTGCGCCATGGCGCCCTTGGCGCTTGGCGCCATTTTTCGCTGGCGCCATTGTTTTGGATGGCGCCAGAAGAAGCGCCAACATGTGGTAAAAGTACCACATTTGTTATGCCCAAACTGCAAAATGTTACCTATTTTAACATGAGTATTTACAAAATATTCAATGAAAGGTGTTTTTCAAATTGGGTAATTTCACTCATGGTGTTATAGGCTTCAATACATAGGTTTTTTCAAGGTGAAAAGGGTAGAAAAATTGGAAAATCGCACAACCAATTAACCTCCAGTGTAGGTAGATAGATAAATAGCTGAGCGGCCTCCAGGATAGATAGATATGTAATTAGGTAGCTGGGCGATTTGGGGGAGGCGTATCTTCAAAGACGGAAGATGGGTTTTAGAAGATTCTTATTTTTGCATGAAAAGTTCATCTCACAAACTATTTAAGAGGCAGATCAAGCAACTTTGTTAGTCTCGATGGACTTTGGCGACTAGGAAAATGTAACAACACTGTGTGCTGTTCTATAAATGTTTCTGTTACGATATACACACTGAAAAAATGACTTTTATTTTTGGCGCCCGGCGCCATTTTCTCTGGCGCCCTTTGGCGCCCGGCGCCATTACTTTGAATGGCGCCATGGCGCCATTTTTCCTGGCGCTTTTCGATCACCAGTCTAAAGTTACGAGACCGCTAATGTTTCTGACAGGCCTGGGGCTGGGCGCCCGGCCCACACCGTAAATCGTGATCGCACATTGAACCACATAAGGTATACTTCTATAGGTATCATGGATCGGGCTGCCTGAACTCCCACCCCCACCCCTCCCCCCATTTGACTAGGGCTATTCAAAATACGGGTCGAGTGATGCAGTCTAATTAACGGCGACTACCGCCAGCGATTACACTTTGCCGTCATTCCTAGCGAATGTGATCCACCGTTGCCACACTAGTACGCCATAGACATTCGGGAAACTCATAAATCTGTTTTGAACACATTTGAATTGGCCAGAATGAATGATATTGATCACCGTCAACAGTAGTTGACAGGCCTCTCATTCTGGTAATCTCAAATTTGTTCAAAACAGAGTTATGAGTTTCCAAAATGTCGGTGGTGTACTAGTGTGCGCAGCACCGTGAACTGCACTGATTGCAACTTTTATTCGTGTAGTGATTAGGTGAGGTTACGTTACCCGTCCCTCTATTGGCTATAAATACCTTCCGGTTTTGCACCACTCAGACACATTTGGGACGCAAATCTGCAAGTGGACACGTTGCAATAACAGGGTGAGTAATAAGTTGAAGGTGGCAAATGAAGTGATTGCAAGCACATTTCTGAATGAAAAAAAAACTTGTCAAACTGTGATGATACTCGATTGTCGCACTCCTCATTCCCAACACCCGCGATTTTAAATTCTCAACACCCAGTGCAATCGAATACATAAATATCAACCACCTAAATATTCACACCGAAAATTTTGATCAGAAATATGTAAATTACCGTATTACCTCGAAATACCCCCATGGGGGTTTATTATTTCGCCAGGATCGTTTGAGGGTGGGTTAATTCAAGGGGGGCTTATTCGAGGGGGGTTTATTATTTCGTCAGAAATTTTCGTAAGGATCGTAGTAAATAGTAGGCATTTGCGTACCCAAAACAGGTAAAATAAGTGTGTCCAAACGGGGTATATTTGGACATCAAAACGTAGATAGCTACACAAACTAGTCTATGTGTAGCTGCAATGCAAATTAGTGTATTAAATACATCATGTACATTGCATACATTACATGATGTACCACATTCCGGAGGGGGGTATTTCGAGGGCGGGGGGGGGGGGGGTATTTATTTCCCCAGCCCATTTTGAAGGGGGTTAATTCTAGGGGGGGGGGGGGTATTCAAGGGGGATAATTCGAGGTAATACGGTACATTAGTTGTCACTCGACACTTTTGTCACGAAAATTCAATTTAAGATTTAATAATCATTGCCATGCTTCCAATGTGAGACCTAAATGACTGTGAATACAATGTGTCATGTCTAGTGATGTGAAAGCGCCATGGCGCTAGCGCCAAAGCAAAAAGCGCCATGGCGCTTTTGGCGCTTGGCGCTAAAATGCTGTGGCGCCATTGGCGCTTGGCGCCGTGTTTCCGAAAGCGCCATGGCGCTTTTGGCGCTTGGCGCTACTTTCCAGTGGCGCCATTGGCGCTTGGCGCTACCATTTTTTAAAGCGCCAAAAAAGCGCCAGAGAGTGATAATCGCGCCGCGGTGTTCATGTGCCTTATTGCCTATTTTCAGCAATTTTTGGCCATGTATGTACTTATTTTACATACTGTATTTCATCGAATTACCCCCCGGGGGTTTATTTTTTCGAGTAGAAATTTTGAGGGGGGGTTAAACGAGGAAGGGTTTATTATGTCGCCAGAAATTTTTTGAAATTCCAGTACTAAATCGCTGTTTGTAACGTACACAGACGATGAAAAATGCAAAAAAAACGCCATTTATAAGACTATATAGACTTATATAAGTACATAGACAGTATAAACCCTGTTCTAACATAACATAGTCACTGTTTTAACGTGTGTTCTGCGTTTCCCGGATCACAGAACGCAGCTTTTGTCATCTACGTTCTGTATACACTGAATTTGGGGGGGTATTTCGAAGGGGGGGGGTAATAACTTCATAGTTCCCATTTGAAGGGGTGTATTTCGAGAGGGGGGTATTTCGAGGGGGGGTATTTCGAAGGGGGGGGGTAATAACTTCATAGTTCCCATTTGAAGGGGTGTATTTCGAGAGGGGGGTATTTCGAGGGGAGGTATTTCGAGGAATTATGATAGGCATTTTACTCAGATATGTAATTTAACTATTTTTACCCTGTTATCCCACAGTTTGCACTTTTAATCTTGAAATATCCAATAGATTGATACTCTGCAACCCCCAACCCCCACACAATCTTTCAGCTTATACCACTTCAGAGAGGTAATTTGCTATCTATTTGAACCAGTCTTAGTTACCCTTGTGTGTTGAGCAAGAAAACTTATTGATTTCCATTATTTGACCATTTTTGTGTTTTTGGAGGCAATACAAGTTATTGAAAGTCAAGAAAATAGTACTTTGTCTCACCTGTATCATTAAAGGCAATATCATTTTGGCGCTGGCGCCATTGGCGCTTGGCGGCCCTCTGGCGCCTTTGGCGCTTGGCGCTAAGGTCCAAAAAAGCGCCATGGCGCTTTTGGCGCTTGGCGCCATTGGCGCCTGGCGCTAGTTCTGGAAAAGCGCCATGGCGCTTTTGGCGCTTGGCGCCAAAAGTCTGGCGCTTTTTACATCACTAGTCATGTCATTGGGGTGTATACACATGGATGCCCTTTCTTCATTGGTAGTGCACATTCCATTGCATCTTCGAACACGGGATGTGCTGCGTTTGCATTCGATGAATCAAACCAGACACGCTCTTTTGTTTGGTTGACATCTGTCGTTTTACAGATTGTGCATTATTCTTCTATCAGTGGGAGGGGGGGATTATTCATGTGGGGATTTTTTTCCCACTCGTCTAACAGGAAGATTATTCAAGTGCGGGAATTATTCGAGTGAATATGGTATATGCATCAATCTGCAATTAAAATTAATTAGGTATATGTTCCCAAAATTACTAATTTTTCCAATGCCAGTTATGGGCGACGTTGTGTGTGCATTCACCGGTTACAGAACTTTTCGGTATGCTATTTATGCTACCTATGTATGGCTATTTTACGTAAAATTGCATGGGTGGTCTGCATTCCAAAATGTGCGGGAGATTTATATTTTTTAATGTAAAAAAATACTAAAAATATTATACCATACTTCCTCGAAATGCCCCCTAAAAATGGGCACTATGAATTAATAACCCCCTACCCCTCGAAATACCCCCCCCCCCTCCAAAAGATTGAGTGTAAAGAGAATGTAAATGACAAAGGCTGCATTTTTATTCGGATAAAGTAGAACAGACGTTAAAAACAATGACTGTGTTACGTTAGAGCAGAATTTATATTTACCGCGGGGGTATTTCGAGAAAATACGGTATTTTTTATATTTTATCCTGTTTTTCCGGAGAGACTTTTTGTATATCATTACAAGAAAATACAAAAATCTTATTTATATTTTCTCTGCGTTTTCACAGTTTTTTTTGTTTTCTGAAATTATATCTATTTATATTTTCTAAAACAAACATTTCGGAACGCTAGATGCAATTTCTATTCAGTGTTTTTCTTCAATAATCCACTTCAAATGCAGGCGGTTCTGATCCGTTATACCGTTCTATTTCTCGTGTCTGTAACCCCCCCCCCCGGTAAATTTAAGCGATCTAAATTCTAAATCTAAATCGAATATGTACATAAATAAAACTTGGCGTTATGTTACAACAAGTCAGCTTAACATAAGTGACAGCTTGGGTGCATGAGCAGTTCTAAACAATGCGACTGATATTTACAATAGCGACATTAACGTCGCGCCTACACCCATTGATTCAGATGCAAGTTAGATGCCTTCCAAGTCGTTCTGAAAGTCTTAAAGTCGTCGGAAATTGCCGCCGCGGTCACATTTCCATTTCCATGCTAAATAGCCGCCAAAACGGCGATTCCACGAGTCTTATCAGTTGTCGCCCTCGAGATGTTAAACATTTTTGGTCTGACTTCAGTTTCTGTGTTTTGGTTGTATTTTTACTGCATTCTGTGATTTTTACAGTAATAGTGTTTCTGTTTATGTAAAAAATGCGCTTTTTACACCACAATTGTGTTGCTTTTCCCAAAAGAAACAACAGTTCAACCCATTCTTTTAATGTTTATCAACACGAGCTGAGTTGAACATAAGCATGCGTTTCAACATTACGACATGCATGCTCTATGGCTCTTTCCAGCCTCCAGTTACTGCCAAAGTTGACATTTTCACTTGTTTTTATACGTATTTTCCCACTGAAAATCCAGTTTAGAGCAACTGTCAGTTTCTGTTATGTGGTAACATCATACATGCATTTTGTGACCAACAATTTTCTGAAAACACTGAATTGAATTTCCTATTTCTCGTGTTTTTTGTCAAAAATGGATTGTGAAGTGTTTTTCTGACTGAGAAAAATTCAAATTTCAGTTTGTCATGCTTATACACACGACAAGAAACATGCCTTTATCCCGCCCAATCAAATATTGTACTAGCCAAGGAATTCTTAGAACTTTTTTCTATTTTGCGGATTATAAATCATCAAGTTTCTCTATTTTTGCGTATACGGAAACACAGATTTCCTCCGTTTGGAACGTATGTTCTTGGCATTAGGTATATTTTTTTAGGTAGGTTGGCATGCGGCTTTGTTATGACGCCGACGCGCGGCGTTTTGTTCGTAAACTTTGCCGCTTGGTGCCGTTGCGTCAATCCGCGCTGCCGCGACGTGACGTAGGCACGTACAGCCTTACGCCCACCAGCGCCGCTCCGAGAGGCACCTGGAGTTTATGCCGCAACGCATGTGGCTCGCCGCCGGGCTGGCTAATTTCCTATTTGAGAAAAAATGTGATTTCTCGTTGTGACCGCGAATCGAATTAGCTCCTGGCTCGTGACGAAGGACTTTGCAGTCGTTCCGACCATTTTTCGCCACAAATTTGCAGAATTCAATAATTCGCCCATACGTGCCGATTTCTTGTTCTGAACCGCACGGCGGGCAGTGTGTTGCGCCGCTGCGAAGCACTCAACAAGCGGTAGCTTTTTGGTTCTCATGCAAATTTGAGTAGCCGCGCTGCCGCCGCCGCCGCCACCATAATGGATACAGCACATTATTTCACTTGGTCGCCATCATGCTCACTTCTCAATCAGCAATGGAAATGCCGCCGCGGGGCGGCGCGTGCGACGCGTGGCTTTTAGTGGCCGCGGCGGCCGACTGCATGCATTACAGTTGAAGCCGCGGCGGCGCGGCACCCGTTTCCCGTCTGACCGATGCATCATGATGACTTTGGGCAGCCAGATGGGGTGCAATGGCACGCGGCTGCAGTTCGGGACCGCCCACGCGCACCCGCCGCTCGCCCCGGGCGACGCGCCGCCGCGCCACGGCTGCACTGCGCTGCGCCGCCGCCGCCCGCGATGGGGCCGCATCACCGTGTCACTGGGCCGCTCGCATGCCCCGCCATGGGGCACTGATTGAGTACATTTTGCGCCCTCTGTGTTTTTGTGTCGCGCCGCCATCCGCATTTTGTATAAGTAGTAGACCCCATGACTGTACGTGAGGGGCTGCCGCGGCGCCGGGTGCTGTCTCTGCTGGGCGGCGCGGCGGCGCGTGCATCGCGGCCGGCTTCTGGCCGGCTACCCACGTGCGCCGCCGTAGTAGTTCCAGTTTAGTATACTGCTTTGCTCGGCCGACATGCCGCCGCGGCCACGTGGCGTGTCATAGTGCGGCAGTGACTCGCCGCCGCCGCGTCGACTTACGAGCACGTTCGTCTGACTGCCGCCGCGGCCGCTGATGTCGTGGTGTGTCGTCGTTCCGCATCTAACTAGCGGCTGGCGGCCGCGCGTGTGCTCATTGCAAGCGCCGCGGCGGCTGTGCAGTGCTTGCAATTCGCCGGCGCACGCTAGAAACACAATGGTCCGGCCGCAGCTCGACGCCCGCACCATTTCACTTTAGCGTGGGCGCAAAAACTTGCCAAGCCGCGTTCGAACGTAAATACATAATCGTTGAATACAATCCCCTGCAGCGGTTTTAGACGCCGTCGTTTCAAAACATGTGAGGTACATAAATATTTATGCATTAATTAAGTTATGGCTTGAAATTCAATTAGCTCGAAACATTTTTTCGCGCAGACCTGTTTCAATCAGGATACTTAGATGGATTTATGCACTGTCTGATACACCAGGGTACTTTTTGATAAATATCGCATGGCTAGTTATCAGAACTGATCGGATAGTGTAGTTTGTAGTGTACCGATACCATCGATACTGCCACACATATTGGACTGCTGCCAAAACATATCTGGCTAATAAAATGTCGTTTGTGATTTTCACACAGCCCTCCAGCATAACTACCTATACTCGGCGGACTTTGTGCTCCGCACTCCCATTGATATGTCTCGCATAGGCAGCGTTCCAATGATAATTTAAGCAGTCATTTTTGTAAACCGATAAAAAATTCATTGTTGTGAATTGGTCCCAACAATGATATTTACAACTTTTTGTGGAAATAACATGCATTAATTATCGTTGGCACGCTTCCAGCGTGAACCGTGCGTGCAAGGTGTAAAGTCGCTGGGGTATATACAGTAATGCGCCGAATCTAAATTCTCAGCAACATTTTCATCTATTTACATTGATTCGGCTTTCAAAGGAATACAGATGGAAAAACAATTGCCAGTTGTAACTACATATTGTCCGTGTCTAATATCAATCCAAGAACTGCGCTGCTGTGCCTTGGCACACCGTCAAATTTTTAGAGTTTATTCTCACTTTAAATTTATAAAAAGTTGAAAAAAAATTTACATTAAAATTTCAAAAACTGCATCAAAAATTAAGTGCGGATTGGGGAACTTTTATCCCCGCGCTGGAACAAAGTATATTTTAGGGACTGGCTATCCAAACCTTTCAAATGTGACCCAGCCAAACCTGCTTATTCATGCGAATGTTTTTCCGTTCAGTTTACACACATTTGAAATGCTAATATTTTTGTAAGCTAGGTATCATTTCCTTTTAATCGAATATATTTCCACATTCGTTGTGTTTTGCTATTTACAATCGGTCTCACGTTCCACGCTTGATTATTTTGTTTCATGCTTTTTGGACATAATGGGGCCCCCCACACGGAATTTCGAAAACTCACTATCAGCTTAGAACGCGTTTGAGTTTTCGACACTGACAAAAATGACTCATTGTGGAAAACTCAAACACATTTAAAGCTCATTTATGTGTTTTCGTTATTTTGTGTGAAAACTAGTGTGCGCAGGGCCATGATGTGCTGTGGAAGGATAATGTTGCCGTGCCTACACATTAATAGTTTACCATTATGAAATGTCGAGCGTTTTTGCAAACTGTTTTAGTACAAAACTAGATGGTGGTATACTCGGCGGACATCACACTTAGTATGGAAACCTACCATATTTAGCTCGTCTGAATAATGAACAAAAAATTATACATTTTTTTCATCATAATATTTCGTTTTTGCTATGGAATAATTAATTACGAAATTTATCACAAGATTTTATTCATTAAATTATGGTGGAATTCTGCACATACTTTGCGGTCCGCCGAGTAGATGTACTTTGGTATAACTAGGTATGATGGTATAACCATGATTTTATAGGTAACTGATATCATACTCCTCAAGTCAAGCATGTTGTGTCATAGTTGTTAAAACGTATTTACTTTTACTCGATAAATACGTATAGTATACTCAAGTACAGAGTAAATACGTTTGCGTTTCCTCTGAAAGAGTTAATTTACTCGCTATTACGTATACTTTTTGGAAGTACACGAGTACAGAAAATATATTTCTGACAGGTGTTTATATACGTTTTTCAGGGCATGAAGGTGAGAAAGGGTGAAAAAACCCTAATTACCGTATTTCCTCGAAATACCCCCCCTTGAAATACCCCCCCCTCGTTTGACCCCCCCCCTCTCGAGACCACTATGAAACAATCACCCCCCCCCCTCGAAATACCCCCCCCCCAAATTGAGTGTAAAGGGAACGTACATGACAATAACTGTAGTTTGTGTTCAGTGTACTGCCGAACACACGTTAAAACAATGTCGGTGTCACGTTAGAACAGTGTACATACCATCTACATACTAATATTAGTCTACAGAACCTTATAAATGGCGGTTTTTGTTGCATTTTTCGACGTCTGCGTACGTTTCAGACGACAATTTCGTACTTGGTTTTCAAAAATTTTCTTGTGAAATAATAACCCCCCCTCGAAATACCCCCCCTCGTTTAACCCCCCCCCCCTCTCGGGACCACTATGAAACAATCACCCCCCGGGGGGTATTTCGAGGAAATACGGTATAGAGGAAAATAGGCAAAAATGTGTATATAAGATCATATATAGACAAAAGATCTGAAAATGAATTTGAAAGCGAATTTAAAGATGAAAATGGACAAAAAATGTGAATATAAGTGATTTTGAATGAAAATGGGACACAATTTGCCAATACTCATTTTTACGTTTTCCGGGGAAGAAGTATTTTATTCACGTTTACTCATGAGTAAAAGTAAAAAAATTAATATGTTTTCTGTACTATGGGTACTTTTCATTTACGTATACTTTGAAAAATTTAGGTACTTTTCACAACTCTGGTCTCTCATCAGTGAAAACTTTTTCATCATTGCCCATATTTATGTGTATTACGTACTTTGTATTTTTGATACAGCTTACACTAGTATGTAGGTAAGTATTTTAGTTTATGTGCCTATGTATTTCATATGCATTTTTTAATCATGCATTCAATACTGCATGGCTGCGTAGGACCTCGATTTAAAAATACATATTCATTTTACCCGAGAGATCCTCCTGTACCCTGTCCCGTGCATAGGAAACATATGCAAATGTGTGTATTTATGTACTCATGCGCAATCTTCCCACATCCCCCGGCTCGCGTGATAAATGTGCCACCTCTGAATATTCATGCAGCTTTTTGCGGCTAGAGGCCCGACCGCCATCCTTCAAGTTTCAACCCTACTCGAGCGGCATTTTCAAAATAAATCCAGCCCATCAAACGGGGCCGCAGCGATCTTTTGTGTCACACCGTCACCAATCCAATGCGCTCGCTGCGACGGCAGCGACGACAGTGAGCCCGGCGGCGCAGGTGCGGCAGCGCGGCCATGTTCAAATCGATGGGCCGCCGCTGGGCCGGCCACCGCGCCGCCCAGTCCGACTTCGACCAGGTGGGCGACGACGCGGCCGCCGGCGGCAGCAGGTGCGTGTTTTAATGGACTCATATTTTTCGGGCATCCAGATTCGTTTGACCTCGATTTATTGGCGATTTTGCCAATTCCGAAAGTCCAATGCGTCGATACGCACTTATCGGCCATACGTCAGCTGAACCTATCGGTTTGCAGGAGAGGTCCGCTTTTCAGTTCATACAGAATTATATTTTGTAAACTGACATGTCCCGTGAACTAAAGTGCGTTTGAAACGATTTTCCGATCGACTGGTAGCTTCAGTTGCCGCACCGTCAACTAGCGTGCGTCGCGTCATCGCTTTTTCGTTTGGGGTAAAGCCAAACAGTTAATTCGGGTCGCCCGAAAGAGAATTTGTCGGGCAAAAAAGCATTCACCCAGGCGGCGATCGCAACAACAGAAGAGCCTTTGTTGGCAAACGCTGTCGCCAGCGGAGTTCAAGCAGCTACAGGAATACGCCTCGTGTAAGTTCTTTTTCACGTTTTACAATTCTTTTCCTTGGCATTCAGGCTATCTTTATTTGCGCTTTCAGACACAACGCGCACGATCAAAGAAACGGTGGACGAATTCGACACGAATGGCCAGTTTCCGGGCGGCTTCAGTGAGACCAACGTTGGTGTCTTCTCTGCTGCCGGGTTTCACTTCATTACAGAAATAGCACTTCTGGTGCCAGTCCCAGACCCTGTAAAATGTCAAATGTCATGCAAAGTGCCAAAAGTCATGTAAAATGCCATGCAAAGTGCCAAAGGTCATGTAAAATGCAATGCAAAGTGGCAATAATAACCAACGATGGAAAAAACACAGAAATTGAACACAGAAACTCATTGAGTTTCTGTGTTTTTGTTTTACACAGAAACACAGAAACTCACAAATTTTGAAAAACTCAAAACTCAAATGAGTTTTATTTTGGAGAACACAGAAACACAGAAACACGGAAACACAGAAAAGTTTTTTGAGTTTTTGAGTTTTTTTCAGCGAAGTGGTTGAACGCATTTTCAAAACGCACATGAATTCAGTTAAACTAAACAAGATAAGATATGCATGTATAGCATGTAAATATGTACATAATGTATTCAAATTTTATGATGGAACAAAAAATAATTTAAGGATGGCATGCACATCTCCTGGTGGACATGTTTAAATATAGTTGTAGTTCAAATCAATTCTGTAGTCTTCCATACAGTGCACATCCATTGAATAATTTTGGAGTACTGCGTAAATTGTCCTTTATGAGCATTTTGTTGATGCTGGTGTTGCGATGTGGGTGGATGTCCTCATTGAGGACATTTTTATGGACTTTTTTGACACTTGAATGAATACACTTATGTTATGTGGGGTTTAAAACATGTGCAAAACCAATATTTTATATGAAAACTGCTGTTTCCACATCAAAATGCTGTAAATCAGATTTTTTGGGGGGGGAAAACTCGAGTTTTTTAGACAAAAACTCGAATTTTATAGAAAAAAACTCAAAAAACTCAAGTTTTAACAAAAACACAGAAATTAAAAACAGAGTTACTCAAGTTTTTTTTGATAAAAAACTCAAAACACAGGTATTCATTTTTGAAAAAAAAAACTCAAAACACAGAAAGTGTTTTTTTTTTGGAGAACTTACCCATCGTTGATAATAACTCAGTTACCGTATTTCTTCTAATAGAAGGGCGCCCTTCTATTTTTTTCGTCAAATTTTTTACCCGCCCCTCTATTGGAGACGCCCTTCTATTGGAGACCGCCCTTCTATTTTTTCGTCAACATTTCAGTCAATCTTTTCGAGTTCTGCCAAGGTTTTTCAAGGTGTTACGTAACAGACAGTGCATAGAATGACGATGCATGGAGTTCATTCTACATTTGATGTTAAAAAAGCATAAAATCAATGGACCAAAGCCATTCAATCACAGCGTCCTATGATATTTTTTTATGCATTTGGCACAATTCCAGCACTTTGTGTACCTTCTATTGGAGACCGCTCTCGTATTTATTTCGTGGCCCAAATTTAGTCGAAAAAGTGTACATTCTATTGGAGACGCCCTTCTATTGGAGACCCGCCCTTCTATTAGAAGAAATACGGTAATAATAATTACCGTATTTCCTCGAAATACCCCCCGGCGGGTGATCGTTTCATAGTGGTCCCGAGAGGTGGGGGGGGGGTTAAAGGAGGGGGGAGGGTATTTCGAGGGGGGGGGTATTATTTCGCCAGAAATTTTTTCTAATCCTCGTACAAAATCGTCGTTTGTGATGTACACTGGGGTAGAAAAATGAATCAATAACTGACATGTATAGACTCCTGTAGACTAATAGTAGGACGTAGATGGTATAAACACTGTTCTAACGTGATTACGACATCGTTTTAACGTGTGTTCTGCACTACGCAGAACACAAACTGCAGTATTTGTCATGTACGTTCTCTTTACACTCAATCTGGGCGGGGGGGGGGGGTATTTCGAGGGGGGGGGGGGTGATTGTTTCATAGTGGTCTCGAGAGGGGGGGGGGGGGTCAAACCGAGGGGGGTATTTCGAGGGGGGGTATTTCGAGGAAATACGGTAATTAATATTAAAAAGCTTACTTGTTGGCTGTTTACCAACTGAATATCTTGATGTGGAAAAAGTTTTTCATGCAAATATGCGCATTTTCCGCGCAGATGGTGTGCTACGAGGACTTTTGTCTTTTCCTGCGGCACTACCTGGAAGCGGACGTGCCCGACGAGCTGTGCGAGCACCTTTTCATGTCGTTCGTCAAGCGCAAGCCCAGCGTCGCGCCGCTGCACATGGAGGCGGCCGCCGCGGCTGCCGCTAAACAGATCAAAGGTAAAATATGCACTCGGCCCTATCGATTGACATGATAGGCGACATGAGTTGTGGCGGTGTGAGGTTTTTTTTGAGCATTGTCATTGGATAGTTTATCGATTGAACGATTGAGTTTGAATGTGTAGACTCCATCCTAGCATGAATAGCTTAGATACGCAGTCTTTTACCATATTCTAAAATTTATATAAATGCGGTGATTTCTGCAAGCGGGGGGGGGGGGGAGTGATGCGCGAAATTCAAAAAATTTCTGGCAAAATAATGAAATGAATCCCCCTCGAACAACCCCCTCGAACAACCCCACTCGAACAACCCCCTCAAACAACCCCCCCTCCCTCCTCAAAATGTTCACTCTGAAAAAATAACCCCCCAGGGGGATAATTCGAGGAAATACAGAGCTACAGATCTCCAAGCCACCACAACTCGTGTCGCGCCTGTATTCAAACGGCGGCGTCAGGCGCTACGTTGCTTTTGAGCGCGCCCGTATTGGCTGGTAAAAATTTTTGCTTGGGAAACTTTTACCGTTTACTTGAAGCCCATTCGCTGGATATGTTTGATATGCTCGCACTGTAGGCTGAATCCCCTTTTTTGTGCTTATTTTATTCGGTGTTCATGAGTCCCGGGTTGACATAATCACAATACAGCCACAAGAGACCAGAGTTGCGAAAACGTATTTACGTTTACCCGAAATACCCGGTTATTCGGGTATTTATACTTACGTTTACGTTTACGCTTTCCAAAAATACCGTTACGCTTTGTTACGTTTTCCTGGCACAATTACCCGGGTACCAGAGAAAACGTAAAAAATATGCTACATGGAACCGTATTGTTTGACAAATGTAGTGTATTATGATAAGTTCAACATGTTCTAATATTGAGGAGTTCTAATTCCGCAATTGGAGAACTCAAACACCAATTTGTAAGTGAAAAGTAAAAAGTTGAAGGAAATTATTTTTGTGAGGGAGAACTGAAATGCAAATAAAAAGTAATTTTGAGTGTTTTTTCATGACTGGCCATTTGTCTTTTAACTTGCCATTTCACTTACAAATTTACTTTTCTTTCAATTTTTACTTGCTTTTCCACCTGCCATTACTTCTCACTCATACATTTTTTTTAGTTCTCCTGTTACGGAATTAACACCTTAAGGCCCTACACCCACTAGTTGACAACGACGAAAAATGTCAACTCCAATCCCCATTCAATATCCCGATCCCATCTTTCTAAATATATATATATATATATAAAATACAGGTAAGCAGAAAATGTCGATGGAGATCATATGAACATCCATAATGTTGTAAAAAAAACATTGTGGTTTTTTTGTATTCTCTGATAGCGGAAGCACTTAATATAATTTTTACGTTTACGTTTTATTTTACGTTTTCCCCGGTATTTTAAAAATACCTTACGTTTTAGTATTTATACTTTTGATTTGAAAAAGGTATTTACATTTACGTTTACGTTTTCCAAAAATACCAGTATTTGTACAACTCTGCAAGAGACACGATTACTTTATGCAATGTGCTAATGGCGCTAGGCGCACTGAATTTTGGGTTATGCGTCCGAACGTTTTTTAAGTGCAGAAAAAAGAAATCCAGTGAACAGAAAACTGTTTAATGATAAAAGTCAGACGTACATGCGAATTGCTGATAGGACTAGAGTAGCAATCCCTCAAACGTTTCTGTTGGGCTTGTCGTACTTAGAAAAAAATGAAATTTGCAAGAATATCAGTTCTGCAACCGTTGTTCAAAAAGTTGGGACGCATAAGCCAAAATTTAGTGTGCTTAGCGTGTATCATGGGATTTAAAACGCACCGAATGTTGTAAGCACAGAATATACCTACCTAATTAGTATTTAGCACACCTGCAACTGCATAAATATGTAGGGTCGCGATCACTGAATGATTTATTCGGCGACGATGGCTCATGTGAGTTTGGTTATAGTGAAAACGAAACTTGGCACGTGCTCGCATGCTTTTGAATAACGGCTTGCTGTTTGATGTCGATTTAACCATTCTTTGTGTGAATTTGGGGGGTTATAGCAGTTTTCCAATTACCGTATTTCCTCGAAATACCCCCCGGGGGGTGATTGTTTCATAGTGGTCCCGAGAGGGGGGGGGGGGTTAAACGAGGGGGGGGGGTATTTCGAGGGGGGGGGGGTTATTGTTTCACAAGAAAATTTTTGAAAACCAAGTACGAAATTGTCGTCTGAAACGTACGCAGACGTCGAAAAATGCAACAAAAACCGCCATTTATAAGGTTCTGTAGACTAATATTAGTATGTAGATGGTATGTACACTGTTCTAACGTGACACCGACATTGTTTTAACGTGTGTTCTGCAGTACACTGAACACAAACTACAGTTATTGTCATGTACGTTCCCTTTACACTCAATTTGGGGGGGGGGTATTTCGAGGGGGGGGGTGATTGTTTCATAGTGGTCTCGAGAGGGGGGGGTCAAACGAGGGGGGGGGGGTATTTCAAGGGGGGGGGGGTATTTCGAGGAAATACGGTATTGCTGCGCCGACACCACCGATTTCATTGTTCTCTTAACCACAATTCTGAGACGGGAGCTTAGACAATTTGGTTACACATATCCGGTGCCAGTTCCGCAAATTGAGAAGTGCGAAGTAAAATGGCAAATGCGAAGTGAAATGAGAAGTGAGAAGTGAGAAGTGAATTGAGAGGAATATTGGCAAAAGCGAAGTGAAATGGCAAGTAAATTGGCAAAAGCGAAGTGAAAAACATAAAAATTAAGTTCGCTTTGCCAATTTCCTTCTCACTTCACTTCTCATTTCACTTAGCATTTGCTATTTTACATCTCACTTCTCAATTTGCGGAACTGGTCCCACCCTAGGTTGCATTTAAAAACGTTCAAAACGTTTCTTCAACCCCGCATTCACCCAAAAGGTCCACCCTATCAGCCAACTCTGTTAGCTGGAAAACAATTTACCCCTCCCTTCAATACCCCCTGTTAGACGAGGACATTTCTAAACAGCAAAACCTGTGCATCTAAAAGATGACTGCTAATTTAGATGTGAATATTATTTTGATGTGAACAGGTGGTATTTTGAAAAACGGGCTTCAGCACCAGGGTGGCACCTCTGAAAACCGCAAAGGCACCGTACCGGCACCGGTGGCGGTGCGGTGCCCAGCACTTTCAAGAATGGACATTGGGCGCGTGTGCATGGATTGAAGTGCAAGGTACCGCAACTTTCACCGTCTGTCAATTGACGATAGTTAAATATGAATTTGGTACATTACCTGCATCGTCCACATTTCCCACGCTGCATTTCGTCTAACAATCTTTTCCTACCGCTTGTGTGACATCTTTTGCGACATCATATTTTTACATCAAATGTTTTTCTACCTTTCCTTTCCAAATGTAAAATGTCCTATCTGCGAACACTTCGCGGTGTGCCGCCTGGTCATACCGAAATATTTACTGAATATTTCACCGTACTGCTGCGATTACAGCTCGAAGCAAAATTCGACTCAGCGTAAAATTGATTTTTGGGCGTAAAATTAATTACAGGTGAATGGATAAATAAATATACGACGTTGTAATTTCAGTCAAAGAAAGCGCATATGCAGATGTTTCGAAAACTTATCAGTTTATTTAAATTTGTACCAGAAGTTATGAATTTTGGCACAAATTTTTTTAATTTTGCGCCATAAGTAGCGTAAAATTACAGTGTAAAATTAAAAAAATTTGCGCCTTAATTCATGACTTCTAGTACAATTAAAATGAACTGATGAGCTTTCGACACAAGAAACATCTGCATATGCGCTTTCTTTGACTAAAATTACAACGTCGTATGTTTATCCTTTCACCTGTAATCAATTTTACGCCCAAAAATCAATTTTACGCTGGGTCGAATTTTACGTCGAGCTGTAATCGCAGCATACACACGGACTGAAAAAGACACTTGTATCCTGGTGCAAACAAGGCCGCGCCGGTAAAAAAATGAAATGACCACACAAATTGACAAAAGCAAAAGACACCACCAAAACCATTCCCCCGTGCACACACGCACAAACAGGTGTGATCACAACGTCAGAAAAACTGCAGGCTATTCGGACGCGTCGCGGTCGCCGTCCTCGCTGGAGCAGTCGGCGCGCAGCAGCGGCAGCGGGCTGGCCGGCCGCTTGGGCGACAAGATGGCCGTGCTGTCGAACAGACTCCAGCAGTCAGTCGCAAAGTCCAGTTGGTTCGGATTGATTCAGTGTGACGATTTTGTGCGCAGTTGTGATTTACTTGTGGCTGTTAAAATACTTGTAGTGTAGTTGTGCACTACCGACGATCCCCTGGCAAGCTGATCGTCACCATTTTCAGCATTCACCAAATATTATGAAATATTTAAAGATTCCTCGACGACTAGTAAATAATATGAAAATGTCTACACAGAAACAAAAGTTCATAGTTTGCAATCATCAGTTGGCCCCGCCATTCGGCCACGCTTTCACCCGAACGCAGACAGCTACCACAACGTGTTCCTGTCGCACGCGTCCTCGTGCAGCCAGAACGCCGGCGTGTCGGACGCGTGTCGCAGCGCCAGACTCGCCTTGCCCTCGCACGGTATCGTTAGCTTTCGCCACTGCGCCTTGTGCCACATTATATGCCCGACAATTGAGCTCTACGGCATTCAATCAGAAAGCGCTTTAATATATTATAACAATTAATCGGGCTGCCCAACAGAATCGGGCTAATTCAACTTGCAAAATATTGGGCAAATTTAACTTGACGCCTGGAGCTTTTCAAGTTCATTGTCAATCAACGCTCTTTTGCCGCCTCCAAGGTCAACAGCGCGCCGCCAGCCAAATCAGCATAGTGCGACAGTCGCCCTCGCCGCCGCCCGGCCTGCAAAAAAATGCGGCGAGAGGCCGCGTCGACAGCAACGACAGCGACGAACTCCGGCTGCGGCAGTCGGTGGGCATCGAGCCGAGCGCGGTCAATCTGAATTCGGTGCGCGTGCAGCTCAAAGAGGTCATCTGCTACCTGTCGCTATTGGAGGGCGGGCGGCCGGAGGATAAATTAGAGTGTAGGTTTGCCATTGTCGGGTTTTCACGTTGAAAAATATTCATGAGGTTCCCATAGTTTTAGCAAACGAGAAAAGCGATCAAATCCAACTATACACAGTAAAGATCATATTTAGTAGCAATAAGTCCATAACGACATTCTGTTAGGTTACTGTAAGTAGAGTAGGTAAATAGGTTGTAATATGTATCATTATTGCCTTTGACTCATACAGTCTGCTGCAATAACGATGTGATTTGATTAGGTGATACACATTCACTTCGAGATTATTCACATCACAACAGAAAAACGTATTTACATGAGTTTTGTATTTATTTACTAGGCTAGTGTCTAAATGAGAGTTTGTAACATTGGTAATTCATATAGGTAAATTCTATGTACCTACCTAGATAGATCCATATGCATTTGTTGGTTGTATAGGTAACCTACCTATATTTAAAAAAACAAGGCAATAAAAAATGAATCTCAGGATTCAGGGTCAACCTTCCAAAACAACCGAAATATTTCGCCCCCTTATCCATACCAAAAGCATTGCCCCGCCTCCACACTTGCAGTCGTGTTCCACCTGTACGACCAGGACGGGAACGGGGTGCTGGACGCGTGCGAAACCGAACAAATCGTGGAACAAATGCTCAACGTTGCTCGCTACCTCGAATGGGACACCATTGAGTTGGAGCCGGTCTGCTTTTTGGGAACGGACATTTATCGACGCTGTGCTTAGTTATGCTGACGTGTGGCCGTGAAAGCCATTTTTCGACCCTTTTTCAATACTTATTGTGACTTTTTATACTTGTGACGAGGCCATGCGTAGTATACCTGCGTATCTACCTAATAGCAAGGGCTAATTTCGCAATTGGAATCGTAAAAAGAACATTTTAGGAGTGAGAAGTGAAATGAGAAGTAAACCTTTTACTCATCTTCTACCTAACTTTTTACTTCTCGTTTCACTTCACACTTCTCATTTTAATTTGTTTTCACTTCTCACCTCTCATTTTATTTACTTCTCATTTCTCATTTTACTTTTCACTTCTAAAATGGTTTTTTATTCCTTCACTTGCGGTATTGGCACTTCCAATTTATTGAATAAAATATTACCATTCATGCAGTCAGCAATTTTTCAGATAGTATCGATGTCGACAATACGAACAAGTAAATATTTTACCTTGACGTCGAATATGCTAAAAGTGACCAATTTTTCACGTATATTCATCCAAATATGGTAGCATTCATTGTATAGCATTCTGTCCGTCCAGTATACCGTATTTCCTCTAAATACACCCAGGGGGTTTATTTTGTGAGAATTTTGAGGGGGGGGGGAGTATTTCGAGGGGGGGGGCGTTTATTAATGCATAGTGCCCATTTTGAGGGGGGTATTTCGAGGAAATACGGTACTCACATTTAAAATCACTCCACACATGGATGTATGGTCCATCCAATGTGCACATTCAGATCGTGCGCGACATGATGCGCGAGATCGACTACGACGACGACGGCACCGTCACACTGGACGAGTGGAAGCGCGGCGGCTTGACCACGATCCCGCTGCTCGTGCTGCTCGGCTTCGACCAGGTTGGCACCGCGCTCGTTTTTAGAGCTTGTTTTCAAGTGTTTTGAAAAGGTTCGAGAGTGTATTCTTTGGTTGCGACTGAGTTGAATTGACTCGATAGGTTTTTTAAGGGCAGCTCTGTTATTTTGTTGTATAAGTACAGGGTGGCCCACGTCAGGCGCACGGTTTCAATTTGCTCCCAACACGTCAATTTTTAATGAAAATTGCTAAAATTTGGTATGGCAGTAGATAAATGTACCGCATTTGTTGTGTTAAGTGCACGGTGTTACATTGCAAGATTTCATGTCAGAATTTGAAGCATTGGACATGTTGAACATGAACAATTTCCTATGTGTTTGAATGCAGTGCATGTCAGGTGCACGGTTTTAATTCTCTACCAAAGCTTCAAAACTTCGTAAAAATAGTCGAAATTTGGCATGGTAGTAGAAAAATGTACCCCATTTAAATAGTATGTTAAGCGCACACATTGATATCGCTAAATTTTCACATTGATCACACAATCGGACACATTCAAACACGTATTAAACTGTGCTCATGTTCCGACATGAAATTTTCGATATAAACTGTGCACTTAACACAACAAATGGGGTACATTTATCTACCCCATTACCAATTTTAACAGTTTTCATAAAAAATTGACTTGTTGGGAGCAGATTGAAACCACGCGCCTGTCGTGGGCCACCCTGTATAATCTAAAATTACAATATCCGATAAATTTCCTGCTAAACTTTCCGATAGTGAAACCAATGTTTCTACCTAATTATCTTTTTGAAAGAATTTATACTTTTCGGTTCATTGTTAAGATTTTTAATAGATTTCAATGCAAAGTGCTCGGTCGATAGACCATTGCTTCGGATGCAACGAATCGAGCTGCCTTAAAAAACTTATGGGGCTAATAAAATGACACAGTGGGAGGCTAGCATCTATTTTGCGGTATTTTCGTGGGTATTCAATTTGCTTATTCGGAATTTTCAAATTGCGTGGCACCCTGACATGTGACATGTGAGAAATAGGATTAAATGGAGTGTGCTACATTGCACATACAAGCACATATCACAGTTTGTCTCCCTGCACATGCCGCAGTGCTCATATCACAGTTTGTAACCCTGCACATGCCCGAGGGCTCAGATCACATGTCGCTGTGCTCATTGCACATACGCGGGGCGGTGTTGTGGAATTGCGTGTGCGCACATTGCGTATGTGTATTTATCATGATACTCAATTTGAAAACACATGTGACATGCATGCCAATAATTAGAATAAGTACTCTAATGAATAAGAATAAGAATAATTAATAATAGATAAGTACCATGTTAAGGAAGGTGCAAATGCGCGGCTGGCAGCATGAACGATTAGAAGTGGTGACATTGATTGTGTGTTAAATTACTTTTGGCGTCAGTTGATTGACTTCAATTGGCATAAATTTATTTTCTTGTGTTTTAATAAGTTGAAAAATGTATCAGTTTAATGGCATGTGACACATTTACAAATGTACAGCACATCGACAGTATACAGCCATTTACAAATATCAAAAAATGAAATCAATAGATTATCTGTGAAATAAATTGCAGAGACATGTTAGACTGTTACATAATAGTAGAATTATCTATAATGTTATCTTGAATAACTCCCCATTTTGAATATACCCCAGTGTATACCAGTAACGAGCTGAAAATTAGAATGAAAAAATGCACCCAAGGGAGTTTTTCATGGTAACAAGTTAGTAAATATGTAGTTTATCTGCTGACAAAAATTGATATTATGTAGGTTAACAAATTGACCACAAAATAAAATGTTTAATTTAAGTAAAAATGGTAGCACATTCTCAACAAAAATGACATAAAATTTGAAATGGTATAAAATGAAAAAATTGTAACCACCAAAATCTGCAGAAAACTTTGACAGAAATTCTAACAAAATCAACAGAACACATTTGGAAATAAAATGGAGAAAAAAAATACCACATTTCCTCAAAATACGCCCCTTGAAGGACCCCTCCCCACTTGAAAAACCCCAGGTCTGAACGGGCAGGAAAAATTACCTACCCCCACAAAATATGTCCATCTGAACATGATACATCTGGAAATATTTGCTGCCGATTTCCATCACAGCTGTGTATCTATGTTGATGTGTCAAAACATTCCCATATTTGAAAATGTTTATTACTGGTTTTGGGTATGTAAAAGTCTATTATTTACTATGATTTTCAAATGAATAATGATTGACAAAATAATACCCCCTCAAATGAACTCCTCTCAAAATTTGCTGATGAAGTAATAAAACCCTGGGGTATTTTGAGGAAATACGGTCAGCACCAGGAAAAAAATATGTTAAATGTGATCTACCCCATTTCCACAACACCGCCCCGCGTATGTGCAATGAGCACAGCGACATGTGATCTGAGCCCTCGGGCATGTGCAGGGTTACAAACTGTGATATGAGCACTGCGGCATGTGCAGGGAGACAAACTGTGATATGTGCTTGTATGTTAAATGTGATCTACCCGATTAAATGTTTCATCAGACTTAGTTTGCACCTGCAAGTTTTCTTGCGCCGACGTCACGCTGTTATTACATCATTCACGCAAGAGTTTTAGCAGAATAATCATTGAATAATCTAAAAAATCATTGAAAATGCTCGTCTGTGTCTGCAAAAAGAAATTGGATTAAACTGAGAAGATTGTATGTTAGGTAGCAGCATAGATTGCGGTACCTACAGTGCGTTCCACGTTAAATCAGAAGATCAATTTTAAAAAAAAAATTTTAAACCAGTATGTATAATACAATAATTATAATTAATGATGTATGTATCAATATATCAACGTAATTAAAAAATGCATAAGTCCTATTTTCATGCATGCAAATCCTACCTATTTTCACATTCTTCTAAAACATATACCCTAAATCCTCGAACTTCATTGTATAGATGCAGTCTGTCAACTCATTTAATTCAGTATTTAACTGTCCAACAAATACAAAAAGATGAGTATGCACTGCGTAAACATCATGTATTTGCTGTCGCTGCCGTAGGCTAATTTTATTTTGTATTTTTGTATTGTATCCTTTCATCCAGATGGGCGGAGTTATTCAAGAGGGGGTGTTATTCAACGAGGCAGTTTTTTCTTCACCTCGCCAACAGGGGGAAGTTATTCAAGGGGCAGTTATTTTTTCTTCACCTCGTCAACAGGGGGGAGTTATTCAAGGGGGAGTTATTCGAGGAGGGTTTCATTCTAGTATTTGTCGTAGGTAGGAAGCCGCGAAACTTAGTGCGCCGTCTTGACAGCGAAATTTCATAATTATCGCCTGCACGGATGCTCTTGGCTTTTCCCCTTCGATTTAGCAGCGTTTGTCAATGTAACAGTAATTTGTCAATGTGGGCATCGTTCTTTCTAATTACTCTTCTGTAACTACCTTATTTCATATTGCTTGTTACATTTAATCGCACAAATCGCTTACCAAACATTTTCATTCAAAAACGTTTCGAACAAATCTCGACAAATTCCCCAAATATCACGGAACATTCACTCACACTATATTTTCAACTCTAAAGTATTTTTTCAAGGAAATATAGTATTCAGGGTTCATTCATTCATTTATTCGTCACGTGCGTTCATCTATCTACGGTGATATTTTTATAGTGACGTGGGTGTTTGTAAATCGTCAAATTACGTCCATTCGAAAACCACGTGTTTGTGAGGTCAGCAATACTGAAATATAAATGGATATTTAGTTTCTGCGTCTTCTAATTGCAACTGGACGTCACATTTTTTAGTTCGCTCACAGATGGACTTTATTGGCTTCATTTCAATTTTTTGTTCAGATTTCGATATTTAAATATAAAAGAATCCCTTCCCACGCGCTTTCTGTTGTTGTTGTTGACGATCTCATGCAGCGAATATAATTACTTTTTTTGGCCCAACGGATGTTCACGATGTGTTATAGTAGTTTTTACATATACCGCATAATCTTGAATACCAGCAATTTTGATTAAACGTGGATGTAGCGCCACGCATGGGTTTTTGAATGGACAATACCTGCCCTTGTTTCGGCTATTTTTGGGTAGGTGTGCTATTGATTCTTTTTGTAATTCTCTCATCCCGCTGATTTTAGTGGGGTAACTTTGGCATCGGACAAAATGTTCACTAAAATAATTTCCAAATTTGCTTCACCACAATTTGCTTGCCGCATTGCAGTGCAGTGCTTTTTTGATCTGATCCATTTTAACTGTGTTAATCTGCTCATTGTTTATCCTTCTTCTAATTAAAATGCACGCTAAGAGAGCTAACCACACAGCTAAAACGTGTTAACGTTCACTGGAAAAATACATGTACTCAATTGCTGAGCAGATACACATTTACGTTTCCTTCCAAAAAGTACTTAGGTATACTTGCCTTTACGTATACTTTTTGTAAGTATCTCAGTACATAAAACGTTTTGAATGCTGATTGCTGATATTTTTGGGGAAAATTGGGGAATTTTTTTTTAACTTTAGCAACTTCGGTTAGAGGAACCTTAACCTGTGAAGGCATGGCATGCCTCATGTACAATTGTGTGCAAATAGTCTTAATTATGTTCATAGTATTTTTGTTGTTAATAACAGTAACATGGTGCTAAACAAGTTCAGCCACTGTAGTTCAGCCTACTACAATGGTTCATGCAAATACAATACTTGTAGTTTGTTTTATACTTGTGAGTTGTTTATCTCATCCAGTCATGAGTTCAATTCCCAATTGCAGCGAACAACAACATTTGTATTACCTCAGTTGTCCCTTTGTGCTGTTTACTGCGAGGCTTCGTGTCGGGTTAATTCATGCATAAACTTTTTTCATGGCTACCTTTTTGTTCTATGTTTAGCTTGTAACTTCATTGTAAACACCCCACTTGTGTGTAAATATGGAACACATCTATAGGTAGTGTCAATGGTGCTAATGGCGCTGCACACACTAGTTTACTAACGGTAAACTAGGAATTTGGTAAACTCATTTTTCAGCTTCTGAGTGCATCTGAGTTTACCGAAATGAGCTGTTCGTCAACTACAGTTGACGGAGATTAAAAATAACCCGTTCCGGTAAACTCAGATGCGCGCAGAAGCTAAAAAATGAGTTTACCAAATTCTTACTTTTCCGTTAGTAAACTAGTGTGTGCAGCGGCAATATGGTGCTGCACACACTAGTTTACTAACGGTAAATTAAGGATTTGGTAAACTCATTTTTCAGTTTCTGAGCGCATCTGAGTTTACTGGACTGAGCTATTCGTCAACTACAGTTGACGGAGATTAAAAATTACACATTCCGGTAAACTCAGATGCGATCAGAAGCTATAAAATAAGTTTAACAAATTCTTAGTTTACCGTTAGTAAACTATTTTGTGTGTGCAGCGCCAATAGAAAAGCTTGAGAAAAAGCCATTTCCCAATTAAGGCCGAATAGCTCAGAAAAAGTTTTGTATTGATCATCGACCTCAATCGAAATCGAACTCAATCGGCACACGAATATTAAATTTTTCAAACACATTTTAGGGCATAGGTATTTACGGTCCGAAAATAATGCTGAGGTGTTCGGTACCCATCCGTGGAACAAAGAACCATTTTGGAATATTTTGGAACATTTTCCATTCATCACTATTTAACTGTGTGTGCACGTAAAAACATGTGCGTGTGCGCTTGTGAACGACTGCATGCATGAAACATTGAGTGTGCTACACGAAACATGTAAGCGCACGAAACATTTTGTATCATTACACACGCACACGCGTCCACGAAACACTTTGTATCATTACACATGCCCATGCGCCCACGAAACACGCCGGTTTGCCCATGAAACACGCGCGTGCGGTGTCATAGCAATGTATGTGCGCGCGTCACATTTAATTATTTTTTTTAAAGTATAATCAACCATTTTCAGCGCTCTATTTTACCTATTTACATGCGTGCCAAATTGCGTTTGATGCCTCTGATAGTTAAACGTGCACAGTAAACATTGTTAGATGTGTTAATTGTGTCAAAATAAGCAATTAATTCATTGGAGTGATTCAATCAACTGTAACACAGCAAATCTCCAACCAAAAATGTTAACAATAGATAATCTGTGTAAAAAATGTTTAGACGTTGTTTGACCAATTAGTAATATTCAAATTATTCATTGTTACCACAAATAATTTCCCGCTTTTTAATAATTACCATTGAAAAGCAAGAAAAAAGTTGATAATTGAGGCATCTAATTCTAAAATACAGAATACAATGTTGAATAATCGTTAAAATGTTAAATGACAGTGAAATGACAGCACATTTTCAACAAAAATGACATAAAAATATAAATTAAAACAAAAAAATCATTGGAAATGAACATAGTTGTTAAAACATATTTACTTTTACTCGATGAATACGTATACTCGAAATCCGAGTAAATACGTTTATGTTTCCTCTGAAAAAAGTTCTAAAAAAGTACAGCTAGAAAAATCCCAAATCGACAGAATAGAACCAACGATGGGAAAAACACAGAAATTGAACACAGAAAAATATTGAGTTTCTGTGTTTTTGTTTTACACAGAAACACGGAAACTCAATATTTTTGAAAAACTCAAAACTCAAATGAGTTTTTTATTGGAGAACACAGAAACACAGAAACACGGAAACACAGAAAAGTTTTTTGAGTTTTTCATTGGATTTGAGGAATTGAACCATGTTTAATTGTACAAAGTAAGGAATGTTCACAAGTACATAAACAACAGATTCATACAAAGGGTCCAAATTGATTAACAAGTAACAAAATACAATTGGCATCTGTATTATCTGTATATCCCACTGTATTTGGGTAAAAACTTGAGTTTTTATGAAAAAAAACTTTCACCGTAAAAAAAAGGTTTTCACCAAAAACACAGAAATAAAAACTGAGTTACTCAAGTTTTTTTGTGAAAACAACTCAAAACACAGGTATTCATTTTTGAAAAACTCAAAACACAGAAAGTGTTTTTTTCTGGAGAACTTACCCATCGTTGAATAGAACATCCACAACACAATACAACACAATACAAAAGAGCAGCGCAAAAATTTGCAAACAAAATGAAGCATCTACTTCCATAAGTTGATATCAAACAATGACAGAAAAAATGAATGACTATCAAAAAATGCTGATTTTTGAGTGCAAATTTCCAAAAGCTCCAATAGTTACAATATATGACACTTGAAAAAGTTTTGATGGAATTTTTTGGAACAATTGGAAATGTGTGAAAACAATTTCAGATGCTGTTTCTGTGCTTAATAAAATTTTTGAAATTTAGGAGTTATCAACTTTTAGAAGTGGATGTCTCACACGCAGATCCATTACGCAAGAAAAATGAATTTATGAGACTTTTTCAACTGACGTATGAACAGATTTACACTATGCTCACTGTAATCAATATTGGGCACATTCAAATTATCCATGCTGCCAGCCGCGCATTCACGCCTTGCCAATCAGAGTAATTATCGACACTCTACTTAACAAACTATCAGTACACAGATTGCGCACTCACGCATTGCTATGACACCGCACGTGCGTGTTTCATGGGCAAACCGGCATGTTTCATGGGCGCATGGGCGTGTGTAATGATACAAAGTGTTTCGTGGGCGCGTGTGCGTGTGTAATGATACAAAATGTTTCGTGCGCTTACATGTTTCATTGGATCCTCCCTGAAACATTCATTCATGAATTTCAACTCGTGTTTCTGCAGTAGTATCACGCCCACGTAAATACATAAATATCTAAACACATGTAGTGTAGTTATGCGTCCCATGACTACAGGTCAAAACTGGTGCCAAAACACTCGACTCGACCCGACTCAAGTCTCGAAAATAGTTGTGAAACTTCAAAAAATGGAATCATTGTTTATGATTAATTAGTCTGAATTGAAGATGATGTGAAAGCGAAGATCAGAAAACGACACTGTGTGTCTAATGTAAAGTTTTTTCTCCCTCAACGCATTTCCAACGATAGCAATGTAAAGTAAATATCAAGAATTATTTTTATTCTAAATATTTATGTGAAAGTGCGTTCATAATTATCTGCTCGCGCCTTATCGACTAATTTTGGGAGCATACTTTCCGTTCCGTCAAGTATACATTGGATATCTTTCCCACCCATCACTGAGAGGGGTGGTTATTGAAGGGGGTATTTTTCGCCCACTCTAC
Organism: Sphaerolaimus hirsutus; assembly: GCA_964036195.1. Lineage (NCBI taxonomy): Eukaryota > Metazoa > Nematoda > Chromadorea > Monhysterida > Sphaerolaimidae > Sphaerolaimus > Sphaerolaimus hirsutus. The sequence goes on from OZ038450.1 coordinate 15,801,375, forward strand.
CAACAGGGAGATTTATTCAAAGAGTTAGGTACTGTAGGTATAATTCATGTACAGAATCCTTACGCAAGGAGTCTTCTTTCAAATTACCGTATTTCTCCGTGTAAAGCACCCGGGTGCAATACAAAATCGAGACCCTTTCCAGCAACCTTTTTTTAACACTTGTATAACACCCGGGTGTTAGGTCAGGGGGTGTTATACATGGAAACACCTCCAATCTCAGCGGATAGTACGTCTAGGTGATCGCGCTGTGTTGATATTTAGGCCGCCCTACATTTTTAGGCTTTTTTTGGTTCCCAGCGTGCACTCCGTGCAGCAACTCACTGGAAAAAAATGCGTGCCGTGGAATTACAATGAGTGGCGCGCACCACGCACAATACTTAAGCGATTCAAATCAGGTGATTTTTTGAAACCTAGCATAGCACCCCCGGGGTGCTATGCAGCTGTATAACACCCCGGGTGTTGTGCACGGGGGGGTCCTTTACACGGAGAAATACGGTACTACTGCCTGTTCATTCGTGTCCATACGATAGTATTGTACAAAGTGCGTAGCTACACGCAGAATATTTATTTATGTATCCGTATATCGTTATATTTCCGGACTAACCGCCATAAATCACCCATTTCTGTGCCTGAACCCATATAAGCTAGCCCCCACAAAATAACATGCCTAGCCAGCTAAATATTGCAGATGCATTGATCTTCAGCCATTTTTCAAGCAAATCTGCCCAGCAAAATGTGCGAATATCACTGCATCTCTGTGCATCATAGTTGTTGAAACGTATTTACTTTTACTCGATAAATACGTATACTCGAGTACAGAGTAAATACGTTTACGTTTCCTCCGAAAAAAGTTCCGGTACTCGCTTTTACGTATACTTTTTGAAAGTATTCGAGTACAGAAAACGTATTTTGGATCATCCTTTATATAGACTTTTAAAGGCATAGAATGAAAAAAGGGAGACAATATGCTAATAATATGGGAAACTAGTCGAAAATGGGTGTAAAACAGGCAAAAAGTTATGAAAATCAGTGATTTTGAGTGAAAATTTTGGCGGAATTTCTCAAAAGTACTCACGTTTACGTTTTCTGAGGGAAAAAGTACGTTTACTCACGTTTACTCATGAGTAAAAGTAAAAAAATTCACTTTACGTTTTATGTACTCAGGGGGTGAGTAGAAAATAAATACTTTACGTTTACGTATACTTTGAAAAAAGTTCGGTACTTTTAACAACTCTGCTGTGCATCTGATGCTGGATAGTTTCCCCTGGCGAATAGGCTTAGGTAAGTATGTGGCATTTTTGAACACCGAAAAAACATTGCTCTATGTGTTTTAGAAGTTAAACTCCAGCCTACTGTGAATGAAGTTACCAAAGCCTTTTGCGTACCGATTTTTCACCCTTTCTGAGTACGATTTCTTCTTGTGTATAGCGTCGCATTAGTGATTATGCTAATGGTCACAATCAGCGCTAGTGCAAATCGGTGTGCTCAAGAAATTGCAACTGAAACACTAAATCAAGCTACTACTGTACGCGGTGTTTTCACTTCTTAATTTGCATTTTACCGGAAGCAATTTTGCTCCCTATCTGAGGTTGCAATCGTTTTTTTGGATGCAAAATACAACAATTTGGTGGCCCTTGAGCACCACCATGTTTCATTTTTGCATGCCCGATGAGCTTATGCGCTACCGTATATCGTTCTGCAGAAATCGTTCCATCTTTTGTGGTCTATATGAGGTTGCGCATATTTACGCCGCTCAATTTTTGACAAAACACTCAAGTGTCATTTTTAACCAAAACAATCTCCTCTGTGTGAAAGGGAATTTGGGAATTAAAAAATTTGACGTTTGTCGAGATACAATTTCTTGCATTCCTGAATCTGTCTCGAATGTCCGAAATTCAAAATAACAGCTCTCAATTTTTCTACACAATTTCTACACAACGTCTGGGTGCATTCTCACCAAAACAACATACTAGCGCTGGGACTTTTCATTATTTTACTTGTGGCGATCTTGGACCCACACACACTAGCTAACATCGCAAATTAATGTCAACTGAATGTCAACTAAAAAAATTAAAAGCATCACAATTTGAATTTGAATTTAACATTTTACAATGAAAAATGAGTGTCACGATATTAAATATGCTAGGATCTATCACCACATAGGACAATTGAAATCATAAAATTACCGTATTTCCTCGAAATACCCCCCCCCCCCTCGAAATACCCCCCATCGTTCTACCCCCCCCCTCTCGAGACCACTATGAAACAATCACCCCCCGGGGGGTATTTCGAGGAAATACGGTAATCAAAATTTAGCTGAATTTAGTTGACACGAATTTTGATGTCAACTAGTGTGTGTGGGCCCAATGGCGCTTGGCGCCATGGCCTTTCGGCGCTTTTTATATCACTATTTAGTCACCAGGTCTCCTTAAGAAGATTTTCCTTTTTATCTCAATACTTCCGCCTGTCAGAAACGGAATTTTGTGAAATGCCTTGTCTTCACGTGTTGTTTCCGCATGTCGTGATGCTTTTTTCGTGAAGCTTCCAAGACATTTACTTCCTTCAATTTTGTTCACAGCTGATGCAATTAATACAAAGGTATGCGGTAACTGTCGGCGATATTTGCACGTATTTTAAGCGGAAATCTCAAAAATGAAATACCTAGATCGATTTTCGCGTAAACATTTGAGCTAGACAACACAAACAACTGCTTATTTTTAACTGGTTTGCAACCAGTTTACAGATGTATTCATGTGTACACATGTTTTATTTCTGCGTTTTGTTTGTATTTTACCCACAAAGATGTGAACAGTAATCGCTAGAAGTGATTCAGTGTAGCTCACTGAATATTTACCTTTCATTGTAATCTGTTTGTTTTTTATCAAGCGGAGAAATTTTTTTTCTCCATTTTATTCTTTTCATTCGCACGTTTTCGTAATTGAATTGGCTGGTTTCGTCATTTTCCCATACATAGGTAAAATGTGAACAATTCTAGTGTCGATGCATTTACCTAATCGCAAAGCATCAATTTTGCTCGTAGCTAAGACCCTGCAAATGACATCAATTAATAATGCGAACTGTTTTTATTGCCAAACGTGATGCAATGGGCGCACTGTATTTATAATGGCCATCATCATCTAAAATTCTCGTTTTCATCCAACCACATGTGCTTTTGGTTGGCATGTGAATGGCCTTTGTGCCGGTCGGTTTTGGCTCCTGGGTTGGATACCTGACGCTACCTAATCAAAATTAAACATTTCAATTTGAAAGCTAAATAAAATGTGTATTCCCATGAAGCAGAGTAAATGTTTGTTTGGAAAGAATTTCTTCACTGGAAACGTGTTTTCAATATCTGAAATGTATTCAAGTGCTTTCAAACCAAATATGTTTTCTTTGTGATATCTGACAGCGTGCGTGATGCCGATGCAATGGAAAAACATCCATGAAAACGTTTTTGCGAATCTGATTTTTCTCGTTTGTGTCTCATTATTATGCTAGCATTTAAAAAACATTTGTGTGACTTATAGGCTTTTACTTATTTACATACACGATTAAAAATTTCGGCCTAAAACCTGCTCCCTTCTCCACTTGTCATGTTTGCGCATAAGTGCCTGGTGAAAACCGCTGCACTGCCAGCTGTGTGTTTAGGCTTCCATGAACTGGTCTCGAATATCCCGAAATGGTGCGGCCTCCTCGCTGATTTTTGACCCATATTTGTTTTTAAGTTTGATTCAAAATTTTCGAAAATTACTTTGTAACGTTAGCCAGTCTTCTTTTACTAATTTAAAGCGACTGATTTGGTCAAATTTGGGTTATATGAATGATTTTTTATAACCGTTCGTAAAATTGGTTATCGAGGCTTGTTCGTTCTATCGTTTTTCCTCGAAATACCTCAGCTTGAATTAACCCCCCCCCTTGAACTTGAATACCGTCAGGTCTAAACGAGCTGAGGAAAAAATCACGCCCCTCGAAATACCCCCCGTCTTGAATGAGGTTAATACATCATGTATGCAATGCACACCAGAGTTGTGCAAATACTGGTATTTTTGGAAAACGTAAACGTAAACGTAAATACCTTTTCCAAATCAAAAGTATAAATACAGAAACGTAAGGTATTTTTAAATTACCAAGGAATACGTAAAAAAAACATAAATGTAAAAAAAAATTTACACACAGTATTTGCCATTGTGCTTTGGAAAATACCATTATTTTCACACGTCACAACTGGCGTCAGTCCCAGACCCTATAAAATGCCATGTAAAATGTCAAATGTAATGCAAAGTGTCTAAACAGGCATGCAAAATGCTCAGGCAGGTGGCAAATCTTTGCCATTTTGCTTGGCATTTTACATGAGTTTTACAGGGCACCCTACACAGAGTCTGGGATTGGCTGGCACCAGAGGTTGCACTCACCCTGCCAGTTTCAAAATGTGTGCTACTCACAGTTGTTGCAACTGGCGTTGTCGGAATTCATCACAAAAAATTATTAATGCAAGGCTCCACAAACAAACAAAAAGGTTTCTGTGTTCAGCATTTGAACACATTTATGAATATGTACCCAGTATTCCATGTGTAAGTGCAAGCGTGCAGTCACATTTTCATATACCGCTTTTTTGTTTGTATGTATACATGTTACATTTATGCAAAAACATAATAATATTGTTGGCTGCAGGTGGTGCAGCCCATTTGAACATGTGCACATGTGAACGATCACAAGTTTTTTTTACGTTTTTCCTAGGACCCGGGTATTTTGGCTAGGAAAACGTAACAAAATGTAATGGTATTTTTGGAAAACGTAAACGTAAATGTAAGTATAAATACCCGAATAACCGGGTATTTCGGGTAAACGTAAATACATTTTTCCAACTCTGATGCACACGATGTATTTATTTGGGCCAATTCGCATCGCAGCTACAGATAGAGTAGCTTGTATAGCTATCTACGTTTGTATGTTCTAATACGTCCCGTTTTGTGACATTTATAACAAGTTTTGGGTATGTATAAGCCTATTCTTAACTACGATCTTCACGAAAATTTCTAGTGAAAAATACCCCCTCTAAATACCCCCCTCAACATTTTCACTCTGACAAAATAAACCCCTGTGTGTATTTCGAAGAAATAGTTGGGTAGTTTAGGTATATTTAGGTAGTTGGGTATATTTAGGCAGTTGTTCTGTTGAGAATATCGTGCCCCTTCATGCATGTATGCACAGCAGTTGAATAAAAGCACTGTCTGGAATATAAATTTTGAAATTTTATATCATTCACTTTCGCTGTCTGTCGCATAAAGTGGGTCATTAATTCAAGTTCTAACCAAGCTGTCAACCAAGTACCTAGTCAGTCTACGAATACTGGTTATTATAAATATCTACCTATCCATATATAGTGACTAGTGTGGAAAAGCGCCAGGAAAAATGGCGCCATAGCGCTATCTGAAAAAATGGCGCCGGGCGCCAAAGGGCGCCAGAAACAATGGCGCCAACCTTAAAAAACCACTATATCAGCCTGTATATCACCACGGGTGCATTTATAGAAGAGAAATGTCTTATGCCATCTTTCTGATGTCGAAAAGCCACAAAACTCATCTTATCATAGAATAAAAAATACCATATTTCCTGTAAATACCCCAAGGGAGTTTATTTTTTTCAACAAATTTTAATGGGAGTTAATTCGAGGCGGCTTATTCGAGTGGGGTCTATTATTTCGCCAGAACCAAGCTCTGCGATGCAGTGTGTCATGAAGTTCCATCGTTCCATGCACGTTTTCTGGCATAATAATTTTATGAAAAACATTTATTGGGTATAATATCAAAAATATTTGTGTTTTTTTAAATCTAATTTTAAATCTTCACTTTAAATTACGTTACCAATTTTTGGCGTCAACACAAATTTGTAGGATTCTTACGTGGTGAATTCTTCATTTCAAATTCCGATGCTAAGGTAGTTATTTTGAGACTCGCTTTTGCTGAATTTTGCGCTGTCTAACCTACGTAAATAAATAGCAAAGTTTGCTTTCTTCAAACAGAATCAGTATTGATTTTGTTTACTAATTCTTTTTTATTTGTCCTTTGCATTTGTTTCACTTTCCAAAAGCAATAACGCAAATGCGGCCAACGGTGGGACTATTTTGCAAGTTTCCTTTTAAAAGTAAAAATAGGCGACTAGAACAGTCCCAGATAGAAGGCGGTGCCGCCATTCTAATATACCTGTAAACTTCATCAAAACCACTGATAAGTTGTCAATTCCGGAACTGGAGAAGTAAAAAGATAACTTTTAGATAATTAGTACTTCGTGAAGTGCAAAGTGAAGTAACCATGCAATTCAAGTCAAGCAAGTGAAGAGTGTAACAAAAAAGTCAATTTTTAAGCGACAAATGACGAGATAAATCAGGAAATTTATGTCCAATTATTACTTTTACCTATAACCGGTTACCGTATTTCTTCGATTTTATTGACTGTTCATTTACATTGCCTTGCTCGTTTACATTGTCGGGCCTGCGGGGCATCCGAAAAATACATTGCCATGTTCAAATACATTGGCGTATGAAAATATAGATGTTGCGTTATCATATTCATCACTGAATGTTTGCCGCTCTAAGGTGTCTAACAACTCTACTACTGGAAAATTTACTCAATTTATGATGAACGCAAAGTGTAGTTTTCATTATATTTATTCCACATTCATCTCTAATTAAGAAATGCACATGGAAAAAATTATGTGGGATATACATTGCCATGTTCATTCACTTTGCCGTGCTCGTTTACATTGCCCCCCAAAACGGCTTATGAAACAATACATTGGCGGTCAATAAAATCGAAGAAATACGGTAAGTTTAACTGCAGTTGCCTACTCAACCTTTAAATTACCATATAAAATGAAAATTTTAAATGAAAAAATTTAAATAGGTACGTGTTTTTATTCGCGAAAACACTCCGTCAAAGCTGGAAGCAACTGAAAAACCATTTAACGTCAGTTGAGCCATACCAATACCTTAGTTTGTTGACATAAATAGTTGGTTATGAAAATGTCACACCACTCTATCCACCTGAATCAGCACTCACTCAGCTGGTGTAAAGGATTGTATAGTTTCTGATTCATATTTTTCGACAAAATATAAATAGGTATACTCGACGGACCGCATGCTATGCTTTTTCTGCAGGAAACACTCCATCATGACGTCATCTTAAAAAAATAATTCCAGCAAAGAAAAAAGAAAAAAACATGACGGGAAAAACATTCCTCGTTGGTACGCGGCTCTGCCTTTTTCTTTTTTTAATATTCTTGTTTTGGTGAAAGTGCATACATAAGTATCCAGCACGCGCGTTATCGGCCAAGACATAAATAATTTTAGGCGCATACTTCGCGGTCCGCCGTGTATCATATTTTGTGTACCTTAGAAATAATATTGAGGCCGGCACTAGATTTTTTGATGCGAGTATCGTTTTTTTCCATCTGTTTTATTTCTCGACAGATGTAATCAGACAATAATGATACGCACGCTGAATCACACCCACTTTCTTGTCAAGTTGAGTTTCTGATTCATGAATTGATCGAGAAATTTTTTTCTGCTGTGTGACTGGACAGTCTTCCCGTCAATTGTATATTATTATACCCGTTAATTGCTGGATTTGACGCCTTAAAATGTACAGTGTGTGAAAATGCGCTGACAACAGAGAGTTTTCATTGCTCCGCTCTTATTTCTTCTGTGACTTTTCTGTTTTGTGATATTTGCTGCCATATTTGTTTTGATCGAACAGAATACTTCTAATTGATGCGCGCCTTCACTAGAAAATCCACTTTTCGACTTTTTTGCAGTCACGAAATAAAAGGAACGTACCCAATAGAAGAGAATGTAAAAAAGAAGTGCGCTTTAAAGATTAAATATTTTCAGCGTGAACCTATGGTATGGTTATGGCTATGTATTCAGCTTAAAACAAACAATTCACACGGAGAGAAATTTCATGTTTCCCCCATCAATTGAAACCCAATCGACAATCAAAACTTTCTAGGCCAATTACTAAAGTATGATAACTAAATTAATCCCCACATTTGTAAACATTGAACACAGGTGCGCGTGCGTGTCACGGTGCCGTACCGTGTTCAGAGTAAGTACTGCACTGAACAGATGAATAGTGCATACACTCCAGCCAGTATTTTACCTGTGCGTAGGCACTAGTACATTGGTAGTATTCAGCCAAGGCCGTGCAGATGACCACAGTGGTCAGAAAGTGCATGGACACGAATGTTTTTCTTTTCCGGACAACTTTTCAAAGTGGTTAAACATAAATTACCCAACTGAAAAAAGGATTAAATCAAAATTCAAAAAAAAATAGAAAAATTTCACATTTTACTATTATAAACATTACATTTTACTTTTACATCGTTTTCCAAAATAACTTGACTGGTTAAGTTATTTTGGAAAACAATTTAAAAGTATTGAAATGTGGCCACACCATTAGTTTTTACTGAAATTTCCAAAACTGATAAATTTGTTTTATATACACTTGAGTTTGATGGACTCCAAATTCTGGCAAACTCAATGCACCCAAATAAATTAGGTATACTCGGCGGACAGCACACCTACCGTAGTATGGAAACCTACCATACTTTGATGAATAAAATCGTGTGATAAATTTCGTACTTTATTATTCATTGGTAAAAACGAAATATTATGATGTAAAAGGTGTATAATTTTTGGTTCATTATTCAGGTGGGTGATGGTTAACGATGGCAAACCTCCCAGAAAAAAGTATTTAAATTTTTAAGTGTTTTTTCTAAAATGAATTTTCGAATTTTTTCCCATATTAATTTTCGAATTTCGAATTTAATTTTCGAATTTTTGAATTTTCGAATCTTTTTTGGCAGTTTTCGAATTTTTTTAGAAAAGTATTGAATTTGAAGCTTCAAACACAGTATTTGGACTGTTTTCATGTTTGGAGCCCCTTTTAACCTTAATTTCACTGTAAATGAAGCATGACATGACAGTTTCACTTCACTTTAACATGACAAATGGTAGAAACAATTACCATATTTCCTCGAATTACCCACCGGGGAGTATATTTTTTCAGAGTGGAAATTTTGAGGGGGTTAAACGAGGGGTGGTATTTCGTGGGGGGGGGGTTAATAAATTCATAGTGCCCATTTTGAGGGGGGGTATTTCGAGGAAATACGGTATGTGGATCAGTTTGCACCATTTGGGGCTGAATGCCTTCCAAAAACGTTTGTGTGAAAGCCCCTCGGAAGACCCGCGAGCGATTTTTTTGATGAACCGGCATCTGTATCCTTTTTCAGACCCACCGCATATCAATTGTCGCTTTATTCAGTACACTGAACTTAAGACTGCGTTTTGTAGCCTTCAATTACCTGAAAAATTCGAAAACTATTTTTGAATTTTTGAATTTTCGAATTTTAGAATTTTTTAAAAAATAAATCGATTTTTAAGTGTTTTTTCCAGGGGTGAAATAAAAATTCGAAAATTATGAAAAAATTCGAAAATTCGAAAATATTTTCGAATTTTCGAATCTTTTTTTGCCATCGTTAGTGATGGTTGGTTTTCATACTAAGTGTGATGTCTGCCGAGTACAACAACACAGTGCTAGACAATGCTGATAAACATGCTTCAAAAAGCATGTTTTTGCATTTTTAGTAACATTTATTTGAATAAACTGGATTGGGAAAAATAAAGCCTACCAATTGTCTAGTAGTTGAACTTACTACAAGCAATACAACAAGTGCCTATACTTTTTTTTACCACTTAAATACCATATTTCTTGTCAACAGTAACTTACGGAATTCGCCTCTAGTCATTGTTCTTAGGGCATGCATAAATCACCTCACCATTCATCCTATCGATTATTCCATATTTACAATTTACACGGCTGGCGCTGACCCATTACTTCTGTGTCAATACTTTTACTTCCCCGCCCAGTTTCTCATGCCGGTTTTGTACTCGGTACTGTTTGCATTATTCAAATGTGTTCGATTGACTTGTGATGTCCAAGCAGCGCGGTCTGATGCAGTTCCTAGTATTTTACACACACACATGCGAATAGGCAATTTCACGAAATTGTTCAAAAAACATGTGTGCGTTTGTGACTCACCTAAAGTGGTGGCGTGGCGATGTCGACATGGCTCTAGTGTCACTAGCGAACTAGCGAGATGAATGCGTCTTTCGTGCCACTTGCATATTCAGGCCGTGCCTTTGCACTGTCGCCCTTCACTTTTGCGTGACACGACAGCGCGAAATTCGCCGCCTTCTTCTTGTCTCGCTGCACGTTTTTTGCTCTTTCGCATGCATTTTAATCGTAAAACGGCCTGTGTACATAAAGTGTATGCATTTATCGTCACATTTGCCATTTTATACAAATTGCGACCTTCAGGACATTCTAAATACGATACTCTGGACTCGTTGCCACGTATCGCGCACTTAATCAGGACCGCATTCGAACGCGGTGCACCGCAACCTGAACACCGAATGAAGTGGTGCGGCTGCGTGCCGTGCGGTCGGCGGCGGCGGCGCGGCAGCCGTCGCAGCAGCGGTCGTCGGTTGCCGGCCGTGCCGTCGCCGTGTCTAGGCGGCAGCGAGCCCGAAGAGTCCTCGTCGTCGTTCGGCTCGTCCTGGCTGGGCTCCTACGGCGACCTGTGCGAGCAGGCCGACAGCGCGCTGCCAGAGTACGAGCGCGGCGCCGAAGCGGCTGCTGATGCGGCTACGTGCGCCGCGGCCGCCATTGTGTCCTTCCCGGCCGGCGAACACGTCGACCATGGCGGCCAGGCCACACTCAAGTACAACGACCAACATGTGCGATTGTGCGAAAATGATAGCCAGAATAATAATTTGCCGGCGCTACCGCATTCGACTGCGGATGGCGTAGACAGTGTGCGTTTTCTGCGTTGTTTTCTGTTTGTGTATTGAAATGCTGACAAAACTTTCCATCCGCTATTTCTGTCACAAAACGACATATCCAGTCACGGGTGCCACGCAAACAGAAATTTCAAAATACTTCAGAGAACCTAAATTTCCACCAAGTATTTGTGTATGTGTCTATTTGAGTTGAGCCGTGTAGTGATTTGGCAATTGGTACGGCTCACACGAATTTGACGCCTGTCGTTGCAATTCAAAAGTTCTCATTTATAAAAATAGATCTAAAAATAGATCTAAGAATTTGAATCGACCAACTTAAGTGCGATACTTAAGTTTTGTGTAAAAACTAAAGGACGACATGAGCATTCAATCCAACAAATCCTTCAAAAGTGTGCTAGTGTTGGTTGACCGATTGCCTTATCTTGTCGCAAATGCGGCTCGTGTCTGAACTGGAGAAATCGCAATCGTAGTTCTCGATCGAACCGCCAACGTTTGGTTACGTGCGGTTTGGACACCCGGGTCATGCAGGTTGTGAACTTTGTTGTTTGGGCTCATGGGGGCGGCCATGCCCTATCTACCGGATCTGAGCTTCATGTAAATGCTAATTAAGAATACATTCTTTTATATGAATTTCCGAACCGAACCAACTGCAGAGTTATTGCTCAAGTACACTCATTAATATTTACAGGTGATGAAAGACGATGGGACGCACTTGTGGAAGTTGCGTCGCTTCAAACGTGCCGCCATGTGCAACGTGTGCCTGCAGGCGCTGGTCGCCTGGGGCGGTAAACAGGGATTGTCCTGCACATGTGCGTTTGTGACGGGGGAAGTGTTTTGGGTCGGGGGAGGCTTGGTGTCTTCAAACGTTGTTAAAATGGTGTCATGCGTTTTCCCCGGCCCTCCACACTATTACTTTCAGAACCACTGACGCCCCAACTCGGGCACAAACTTCGCAGTGTGCAAGTACACGGTGCACGAGCGGTGCGTGCCGCGCGCGCCGCACAACTGCATCAGCACGTACGTGAAGAGTCGGCGCGCCGGCGGCGCCATGTCGCACCACTGGGTCGAGGGCAACTGCAACGAGCGGTGCGCAAAGTGTGCAAAGTGGGTGCGCACCTTCGACGCGGGCAGGCGGTGCAGATGGTGCCAGACCACGCTGCACGCCAAGTGCGCCGCTCAGTGGAAGGCCGACTGCGATTTGGGCCCGCTCGCCTATCACATTCTGCCGCCCACGGCTATTTGTCCGGCCGTTTTGGTTTGTTTTTGAGTGGTTTTTGATGGTGCGCGTTCTGATTTTCACAGACGATCAGACGAGTAGGGTTCAAACGGGATCCCGATCCCGATCCCGGATCCCGTGAAATTCCGGGATTTACCAGTCCCGATCCCGATCCCGATCCCGAAACCCCAATCCCGATCCCGATCCCGAAATCTCAAAAATACCAATCCCGATCCCGATCCCGATCCCGAAAGTTTTCAAATCCCGATCCCGATCCCGAGAAACTCCCAAGTCCGGGATCCCGATCCCGGAAAAATTAGTGGAAATTATAAAAAGTGAAATAATGACGTTTTTGCATGCAAAAAAAGTGGATGCAATCCCCCAGCGTCAATTTTATGCCACTTTTCTGGCATCCAACAGTGTTTTGAGACCTTTATGAACAACTGTGAATGCCAGAAAAATGGCCAAAATCTCTATCCCTAGAACCCAATCCCGATCCCGGAAAAATGCCTATCCCAATCCCGATCCCGATCCCGTGACCCCAATCCCGGCCAATCCCGATCCCGATCCCGATCCCGAAATCTCAAAAAACCAATCCCGATCCCGATCCCGATCCCGAAATCTCAAAAAGTGAATCCCGATCCCGATCCCGATCCCGAAAAGTCAATCCCGTTTGAACCCTACAGACGAGTAGATAGCTTAACAATATTAAATGTGTCAAATCCAACCGCATTCACGATAGTTCGTACAGTCCACCACTAAAAAGGCAACTATGATCGTTGATAAATGATACTTATCTCATGGACAAAAACGTTTTTTTCTCCCGTTTTTTTTTCTATAACGAGTAAATTTTCTCAAATCTGTGTAGATAAACATACTTGCAAATGTTCATTCAGCACCACAAAGTCGAAAGGGCCGCCACGGAAGTTATGGTGCTTTTATTTTCGACACAAATTATTCAACCACCCATTTTTTCGCCCTACCTTCAATTTCCCTTTCCTTACCTGCACACCTGGGGGCAGTCCCAAGCCCTATAAAGTGTAAAGTAAAGTGTGAAATGTAAAATGTAAAGTCAAATGCAAATTCAAATGTCAATTGTCATGCGAAGTGTCAAATGTAAAGTAAAGTGTCAAATGTAAAGTCAAATATAAAGTAAAGTGACAATTGTGTGTCCAAATATTAATTTTTTGTATCCAAATCTTATGTTTTTATACTCAAATCTTATTTTTTCACATCAGATGTGTATTCACACAAAAAATACGATTTGGATACACAATTGACACTTTACTTTACATTTGACTTTACATTTGACACGTAACTCTACATTTGACACTTTGCATGACAATTGACACTTTACTTTACATTTGACGTTACATTTGACACTTTACATTCGACATTTTGCATGATAATTGACATTTGACACTATACTTTAGACTTTACAGGCTTGGGACTGCCACCTAAGGGGACTACCGAACCTTGTAAAGGGTCGAAACTTCAGACAAAGGTTTTGATATCCGGTACACACTTCACAGGTGATCTAAAACTCTACTTTCGTTGACCGTTCATAAATATGAAGCTTCCCTGGAATTCGAATATTTAAATGAAACTGGGTCTCTTAACGGATCCCCTTACACGGTGTCGAATTGGCCCCAGTGGACTCTCCAACTGAGTCACGCTGACGCTCACCCGCCGCTCACAGGAGCGGCCGTCATTCCGGTCGAGCCGCGGCGACAGCTTCATATCCGGCGACGGGACGCCCATACCTGGCTGCACCGCGTCCTCCGAACGGCCGCCCTTTGATCGCGCCGCCAGCGCGGCCACGCCGCCGCTCACACCGCTCGGCAGCGCCTCCGGGCAACTCGGCGCCAACGCGAGCAGTAGCGCTCAGAGCAACTCGTTTCAGATCAGCCCACCGCCGAACACGAAACCTTTGCTGGTGTTTATCAACCCGAAAAGTGGCGGCAAGCAGGGTGAAAGGTTTGTTTTATGGTTCTTTGTTTGTTGGGTGATTTTTTCACTTTTGCATAAAAGTTCACTGCCACTTCTAGTCATACACTTCAAATATAATTAAACATCCCGCGCAGGATCTATCGCAAATTCCAATACATGCTTAATCCAAGACAAGTGTACAACTTGTCGAATGGTGGCCCGAAGGAAGGCCTCAAAATGTTTTACGGGGTGCCCAATGTGAATATTTTGTGCTGCGGTGGCGATGGCACCGTTGGCTGGGTGCTCGACGCCATGGGTTCGTTTTTTATGATGTAGCAGTTTTGAAAAAGCCAGGAACATTAAGCTTTTGGCTTCATGTCTACGCTCAGTGACACCAGGTTGTTAAATTACTTAAAATACTATTTTTGGAAAATGTAAACCAATGTAAATACCTATATTCTCAAAATGTTGGTAATGTTTCCTTGACAATGAATCTAGCCAATTAAATAAATACGTGCACCAACAAAAAAAATCGACCCTCGATAAATCCCCCACCCACACGCAGACAAAATGTACACCGACGGAGACACGGCGGGCCGCCCGCCAGTGGCCGTTTTGCCCTTGGGAACGGGCAACGATTTGGCCCGCTGTTTGCACTGGGGCGGCGGCTACGAGGGCGAGTCGTTGACGAATATATTGAAAAGGGTCCAGAGGTCAAAAGAGGTCATGCTCGACAGGTTTGTGTGGGCCTCTTTTTCAGTAGGAAAATTGAAATACATTTTTCATGACCTTTTACATGACAGTTTGCATGACATCTGACATTTTACAAGGTCTGGGTGTAGCACTTCACATTTATGCTACTCAGTTAACATTTTGGCAGTCATCAAGCATTACAAATACTGTTGAGTATAAAGGCAACCGAAAAGAAGTTATTCTATCGACGACAAACCACATTTCAATTCACACTCGGTCCCACTACTTTCTCAAGCTCAAAAATACACACTTCTCACCCCCCTCTGTTTCAGATGGCAGATTTCTCTAACCGACGTGGACCAGAGTCAACAAGCCGACCCCCTGCCAGCAAATGTGATCAACAATTATTTTTCAATAGGAGTCGACGCGTCGATAGCGCACCGATTTCACACTATGCGCGAACGGCACCCGGAAAAGTTCAATAGCAGAACGAAGAATAAATTGTGGTATTTCGAGTTCGGCACTGGGGAAACATTGGCGGGTACTTGCAAGAATTTGCATGACGAAGTGGAGATTATTGTGAGTGGGGGGGGGGGGGGGGGTGAGAATTCAGTCCTTCTTCACGGAGTGAATTTTCACCAGGACACAAAATAAATTCTCATGGCCGTAATTGTTGAAATGACTGTATAGAAAAAATATGCATGATAAAATAGCACAAAGAACATTAAAATACAGAATTTGTTCCGCCCAAAAATGTGTATTACTTACACTGATCTTGCATTATAGCCTCCCGAAAAAATTCCACCTCAAAAGTTCATTTCTCCCAAAGTCTTCAAAACCACACAGAGCATTAAAAATCATCCAAACATCCTTCACACTCCACAACCACCCAAACCACTCCCCTCAGTGCGACGGCGTGCCATTGGAGCTGCCCGCGGGCACCGTGCTGGAGGGCATCGCCGTGCTCAACATCCACAGCATCTACGGCGGCAGCGACCTGTGGGGCGACAAGCGCAGCCGGCGCTACAGACTCCTGTCCGGCTTGCAGACGGGCAGCTTGTCGCACGGCGCCCCAGGGGGACACAAGAAGAGCGACGTCAGCTCGGGCATACAGGGTTGGTCCGTGGATCTGTTTTCTGTTCTATGATCCTTGTTCAGCACATTTTCAGTGGGGGGTTGATTCGAGGGAGTTGATTCGAGGGGTGTCGATTGTTTCGCCAGAAATTTTGTGAAAATCCTCATGCTCAGACACAAAATTTCGGGGTATTTCGAGGGGGGTTATTATTTCCCCAGCACAATTTGAGGGGGGTATTTCGAGGGGGGGTAATTCAAGCGGAGGGTTAATTCGAGGTACTACGGTATTTGTGGTGGTAGTGGTAGTCGGTGGTGGTGGTAGTCAGTGGTGGTCTCAATTTTGTGGTTGCTTGTGCAATCTCATGCCTCATGCCTCATGCCAAACTCATGTTGTTCCCAACATAAGCCTTCTTCCTGTTTGAAAGTTAGACAAAGCTAACGCATAACGACGCTTAAAGATACGTTCAAATTGATGTGTGATCAGGGCTATAAATATGTACCTGGTTAAAGTAGACAAATAGCTGGAGCGTTTGGCTTAACCTTTACATCACGTCAATAAATTAAATGCAACCATAAATCCTGGCGCCGCTCTTCACGATAACCCACACACCACACTTCCATAAAAAAAACAACCTAAAAAACTACCAAAACCTCCGCAGACATCGGCGACAAATTGATCGAAATCGTCGGCCTAGAGTCGGCGATGGCAGTGGGCCAAATCAAGGCGGGTCTGCGCGCCAGCGGCCACAGACTGGCGCAGTGCTCGTCGGTGACCATTCGGACGCGCAAGGCCTACCCCATGCAGGTGGACGGGGAGCCGTGGATGCAGCCCGCCTGCACCATCAACATCACGCACAAGAATCATGTGAGCCGCGCTATTGTAGTTTTCTTACTTGTGACAGTTTCATCCCAAGCAATGTAAAGTGTAAAGTGTCAAATGTCATGCGAAGTGTCAATTGTCATGACAAATGTCACGCGAAGTGTCAATTGCCATGACAAATGTAAAGTAAAGTGTCAAATGTCATAAAATGTCATGTAAAAGTGTCATTTGTCATGAAAAATGCAAAGGGTCAATTGTCATGCATGACCAGGGTTGGTTTTATAAAAATTCATTTTAGTAAAATTGTATAAAAATTGTATAAAAATTTTATTTTATTTTTATTTTATTCTTGTTTCATTTTATTTTATTTTATTCCCAAAAGTCATAAATAAAATAAAATGACACATTTTACAAAAATTTTACAAAAATTGTACAAAAATTTTACAAAAAATCAGAATCATGCATGCAAGGCCAGAAAAATGTTATAATTAGACCTATACATGAAAAACCTGTGACAAATTTTTCCCTTACTTTTCAAAAGTTGCATGCAGTATGTATTGTTAGCTAGCTGCAAGTGTAAAGTTACAATTATTGATAAGAATGGTTTGCATTTTCAGTAGAAGGACTAGTGGAGTGTGCTGGGCACATTTATAAAATGTGATGCAATTTGTCAATTGTCATGACAAATGTAAAGTAAAGTGTCAATTGTCATGCAAAATGTCAAGTGTCATGTCAAATGTCATGCAAAGTGTAAATTGTGTATCCAAATCTTGTGTCTTTGTATCCATAGTATGTATTGTATCCAAATCTTATGTTTTTGTATCCAAATGTTCACATAAGATTTGGATTCAACAACAACATAATTTGGATACAAAACATAAGATTTAGATATCAAACATAAGATTTGGACACAATTTGCTTGACAATTGATACTTTATTTTTTACATGTCATGACAATTTACACTTTACCTTACATTTGTCATGACAATTGACACTTTGCATGACATTTTACATGACATTTGACACTTTACACTTGGGACTGCTCCCATATCCATGAATAAACAGGTAGAAACTCAAGCAACGAGAAAAAATTTTACAAAAAATATATGAATTTTTATACAATTTTACAAAAATACGAATTTTTATACAATTTTACAAAATTTTTACAAAAATTCGAATTTTTATACAATTTTTATTTTTATTCTTAAATTTTCCATTTTATTTTATTTTATTCTTGAATATTCCATTTTATTTTTATTTTATTTTTATTTTTTTCTGAGATTTTGCCAACCCTGTGCATGACAGATGCAAAGTGTCAATTGTTATGCAAAGTTCAACTATAATTTATTTTTTTGATTGACATTTTACACTTTACAGGACTTGGGACTGCCCCCTGTGGTGTGCGGCGAAATGTAACGCACTGATTAGATTGTGCAGTCGGTGCATTATTCAATCCACAAAGTGTCGCGCCGTACTGAATGTTGCGGTGCACAAATTTTTGGAACGCTAATCACCATGCACACTTCTACTATCACAACATGCCTCGAACCCAGGTGCCCATGTTGATGGCGGCCGGCAGCAGCAGACGTTCCCGTTGGCTTTTCTTCACCAGAAGACGGTGCCGGCACAAAAACCTGGACGTGGACGATTGAACTCAACTTGACATCTGGCATTGCGGCTGTGTGTCTGTGATTGATCTACTGTATTTATTGTTTGTTGTTCGGCTATGGCCACCGTTATAGTGGACACCAGGTGCCACTCCCAGAACCTGTAAATAGCCCTGTAAAATTTCAAATGACATGTAAAGTGTCAAAAGTCATGTAAAATGCCCTGCAAAATGGCAAACGCCAGACGCCTGCCCCGCACCGCGTAAAGTGTCATGTAAAAAGTAAAATGTTAAATGTCATGTAAAATTTTCAATTGAAATAAGATTTGACTTTGACATCTTAACGAGCATTTGACGATTTACGTGATATTTAGCATGGTATTTTACAGGGTGAGGAGCCGGCACCGGGGTTCCTTGGCTGGTGGTTGCCTGTGTAGTAAGTAGACTGGAGGGGAATTTGCATTGCTTGTGTAGACTGTTCAAGTAGATCTCGTGAATAATACAACCTTACACATTACATTGGGTTGTTTTTTTGTTGGTATTTCTGTAAAATCAAGTTGTGGACCGTGAGCTGGGCATGCCTGCTTTCGTGATAGAATTTGGACCCTGGAGGCAGATCCACGCCCTGTAAAGTGTATAAAGTCAAGTGTGAAATATCACGTAAAATGTCAAACAAAACAAGAAGAAAATACTTTATTACTAAAATTTTGACACTTTGCACACTATTGACAAATTTGACATTTTTCTCCACACTTTCAGGGCTCCGGCTTGCACCGGGTGCCACTCCCAGACCATCTAAAATGTATAAAAGCATGAAGTGTCAAAAGTCAAGTAGAATGTCGAACAGGTGGCAGTCCCAAGCCCTGTAAAGTGTAAAGTAAAGTGTCAAATGTAAAGTCAAATGCAAAGTAAACTGTCAATTGTCATGCAAAGTTCAGTAATAAAATATTTTCTTTTTTGTTTTGATTGACACTTTACTTTGCATTTGACTTTACATTTGACACTTTACTTTACACTTTACAGGGCTTGGGACTGCCCCCAGCTTGTTAGACATTTTTGATACAAGTTTACATGGTTTTTGACACTTTACATTCACATTTTGCATTAAAGGGCGGTTCTCACTTCTCAGGGTCTGGCAGTGGCTCCTGGCATTACAAAAATGCCAATTTCCCCTTTAGTGCAGAATGCTCTCATCTTGATACTGATTTAGTGAATGTGCAATCTTTTTTGTTACAATAGCATATTTTAATGAGTCATATTATGTGCTGGTAGCGTATAAATTTTCAGAAAATTGGAGCTTCCATGTACCAATGATTGCCGCCATATTTGCAAACTGCACCACCATCGGTTTTGCTCCTCGTTGTCGTCATCACTATGTTATTTTAGCTCATACTTTTTTGTTGTCGTCGTCCCAATTAAAAAAGTAGTACAGACATCTTTGACATAATATGGCATCCATAGAAATTGTCCCATGTAAATCTGATCAGTTGTATGTGTTTTCCTAATTGCTACTGCGGATCGTTTTTTGGTCAGATGTATATACGGGTTTCCACAGCACTTTATTTTGTTACCAGCTCATTTATTTAAAGAAGTTTATTTACGTATGAAACTTTTTATGTGGTATTCATTTTTAAACATGTGTGCAATTTTTTTGTAATTTTTTTCTTTATTATGCAAGGGCGTATCCGGGGGCCCTTTCGGAATAAAGTGTGTAAAATGTACGGAAAGTAGGATTCTGTGCCTCTTGCAACGCAAAAATGTTGGGCTCATGTAAGCATTTTACCGCGTCGTAGTGCTCTCTTTTACTATCTACATGGAAGCATAGTTGTCAAAACATATTTACGTTTACTCCAAAAAATCGTATACTCGAGTAATGAGTAAATACCGTATTTCCTCGAAATACCCCTAGGGGGTTTATTTTTTCAGAGTAGAAATTTTGCGGGGGGGGGGGTATTTCGAGGGGGGGTTATTATTTCGTCAGAAATTTTCATGAAATTCATAGTAAAGAGTACGCTTTTATATACACAAAACAGGTAATCAACGTGTCCAAGTAGGGTATATTTGGACATATCAACGTCTATCGCTACACAAACTAGTACATGTGTAGCTGCGATGCAAACTGCGACCAATATATACATAATGTACACTGCATACATCATGTACATAATTCCAGACAGGTGGTATTTCGAGGGGGGGGGGTTATTTTTTCCCCAGCCCAAAAACACCTGGGGGTATTTCGAGGGGGGGTTAATTCAAGGGGGGGGTAGATCGAGGAAATACGGTATGTTAGCGTTTCCTCTAAAAAAGTACCTGTATTCGGTTTTACATACCATTTTAGAAAGTACTTGAGTACAGAAAACGATTTCAGATAGGCTTTTATGTAGACTTTTCAAGGCATAGAAGAGCAAAAGGAAAAAAAGCCAAAACAATAGATGAAATAGACAAACAAGCATGAACTAGTGAATATGAAGGTGAGAATGGATAAAACGTATGAAAATTAGTGACTTATAGCAAAAATTGGAGCAAAATTTCGCTAAAATACTCTCTTTTACATTTCTGAGGAAAAAGTATTTTACTTACATTTACTCATGTCATGTAACAGTGACTTTACTTGACATTTTCTGTACTCAGAGGATGAGTAAATAAGAAATACTTTATGTTTATGTATACTTTGAAAAAGTTCAGTACTTTTAACAACAGTACTGCATGGAAGCCTAAACTCTCCCTGTAATGCACCAAATGGGCACCAAATGTGCGCTGAGTTGCTATGCGTAAAATAATAATTTTTTTTAAAAATAGACAGAGTTGTTAACAGTACTGAACTTTTTTGAAAGTAAACATAAACATAAAATAATTATTTTTCACTCACTGCTGAGTACAGAAAATGTTAAGTAATTTTTTTTACGTTTACTTAAATATGACATGAGTCAGAGTTGTTCAAATACTGGTATTTTTGGAAAACGTAAACGTAAACGTAAATACCTTTTCCAAATCTAAAGTATAAATACTAAAACGTAAGGTATTTTTAAAATACCAAGGAATACGTAAAAAAAAGCGTAAACGTAAAAATTTCAAGAAGTGCCCCACATGAGCAGAGCTTCTGAAAAGACCATTGTTGTGCCATTTTCAACAATGTATACCTACATCATTTCCATCCACATTTTTCACATACGTTTCATAGCAAACATCAAATCTTATTTAAATTTTTGTCTATTTGTTTACGAATGTTGGTGCTGATGGCCTCGCGGTTTGGCAAACTCAAGCATAAGCACACTTCTTCATCAAAAATTACATTACTGCAAAACTTCAGCAGGATATGAATGAAACAAAACAGTGAATGATTGTATAACCCACAACACGAATACATACACACATTCCATTTTTCTGCTTTGTATTTATAGGTAACACATTCCTTCACACTGTTCATATACCAAAATTGACACATCGATTACATTTACAATTGATTGATTACATTTATTTGCAATATTTCCACTGTCAAAAAGACTATTACACAACATAATTGGCATTATTTACGTCCACTTGTATAACTATTTACACAAAATCAATATGTGACTGCGGTAATACAACACATTTCACAGACGCGTGGTTTCGTGTAGCTATTTTCACGTTTTCTCTGGTACCCGGGTAATTGTGCCAGGAAAACGTAACAAAACGTAATGGTATTTTTGGAAAACGTAAACGTAAACGTAAGTATAAATACCCGAATAACCGGGTATTTCGGGTAAACGTAAATACGTTTTTCCAACTCTGGAGTAAACCCGAGTAAGTTACTTTTGTTGATGAAAAACGTAAAAATGGGTATTTTTGAGAAATTTTGCCCCAGTTTTCAATCAAAATTACAAATTGACATACTTTTTCACCCTCAAATTCACTAGTGAATGTGTTTTTGCCTATTTTTAAGCTATTTCGGATATTTTTACCTAGTTTAAGCTTTTTTCTCCCTTTTCCCTTTATGCCTTGAAAAAGCCAAAATAAACACCTTCCCGGTCACGTCCGGCACCCGATTTTTGCTTTTACTTGTGACATCCTATCTCCAGTTCTAGGGCGCGCCAGAAGCTGAAACTTGGGGGAGATATTGGCGCAACCCCCCTCTACTTTGCATGAATTGGCGGGGTTGCGGCGACCCCTCTCAGGGTGGGTCACCTTAAGTGCAAAATTTTTATTGGCTTTTTTGGTGTCCCGCACAGGTCCGGCACCCACTTATTTCTGAGCTGTGGGAGGTATAAATTTAAAACTTTGGGAATGTGTAACCAACACCCCTCCCCTACTATACACTATTCAATAATGTGAGATAAATGTGAAAAATATCTAAAAAAAAATTGTGTTATTCTCTAAAAAACACCACTCCCCAATAGATGGATGGCAAAAATTCACTTTTTGGAACTTTAGTATTAGACAATTGCAGAGCTGGTTTACAATACTTTGAAGGGAACAGTTTGATGTTTAAAGTTATGTAAAGAACCATACCTCTAAATGGCATGCATTGAAAAATTTACTTCGGGGGAATTTCAAAGTGTAAATTTTGTAAATTTTTGTTCCTGCAATGATGTCATTATGATGTCTCCCCCATCATTAGAGGTATGATTCTTTACATAACTTTAAACATCAAACCCTTCCCTTTAAAGTATTGTAAACCAGCTCTTAAAGTGTCTAATAAAAAAGTTAAAAAAACTGAATTTTTTTGTCATCCATCTATTGGGAAGTGGTGTTTTTTCAGAGAATAAAATAATTTTTTAGAATTTTTTCACATTAATATTACATTTTGAATAATGTACAGTAAGGGAGGGTTGTTGGAAACACATCCCAAAATTTTTAGATTTATACCCCTCCCACAGCTCAGAAATAAGCGGGTGCCAGACCTGTGCGGGACACCAAAACAGCCAATAAAAATTTTGCACTTAGCGCGACGCACCCTGTAAGGGGTCGCCGCGACGCCCTCAATTCATGCGAAGTAGAGGGGGGTTGCGCCAATATCTCCCCCAAGTTTCAGCTTCTGGCGCGCCCTACGTAGAACTGGAGATAGGATGTCACAAGTAAAATCAAAAATAGGGTGCCGGACGTGACCGGGAAGGTGTTTAATAGCTACCTGAAATACGTTTTCTGTACTCCCGTACTTTCAAAATGTACGCGAGTAGCGAGTACCGTAACGTAAGTAACATTAACATATTTTCGCAGTACTCGAGTACCGTATTACCTCGAATTATCCCCCCTTGAATTAACCCCCCCCCTCGAATTAACCCCCCCCCCCTCAAAATGGACTGGGGAAATAATAAACCCCCCCTCGAAATACCCCCCCCTTCGGAATGATGTACGTCATGTACATAATAAATACGTCATGTACGCAATGTACAAGATGTATATTACTGTTAATTTGCATTGCAGCTACACATAGAGTAGTTTGTGTAGCTATCTCCGTTTTTATGTCCAAAAATATCCTGTTTGGACACATTTTTTACCGATTGTGGGTACGCAAATGCCTACTATTTACTACGATCCTTACAAAAATTTCTGACGAAATAATAAAAAAAACCCTCGAATAAACCCCCCCCCCTCGAATTAACCCCCCCCCCCTCAAATTTTGCTGGCGAAATAATAAACCCCCATGGGGGTATTTCGAGGTAATACGGTATATGTATTTATTGAGTAAACGTAAATACGTTTTAACAACTATGCATCAAATTTTCAAATTCAAATCCAATATATTTACTCAAATTTAAATAGCTATACTCGGCTGACATCACACTTAGTATGAAAACCTACCATAACCCATCTGAATAATGAACCAAAAGTTATACAATTTTTTATCATTATATTTCTTTTTTTACTTCGAATTGATTAATTACGAAATTTATCTCAAAATTTTTTCATTAAATTACCGTATTACCTCGAAATACCCCCATGGGGGTTTATTATTTCGCCAGCAAATTTTGAGGGGGTGTTAAGTCGAGGGGGGGTTTATTCGAGGGGGGGTTTATTCGAGGGGGGTCTATTATTTCGCCAGAAATTTTACAAAATTTCCCGTACTCAGACGTAGAAAAATACAACATTGTCAGAGGCGTATGAGTGTTTATAGGCATATCCTACTGTATATACACATAAAACCTTCCCTAACATCACTCAGTCATCGGTTTTAACGTGTGCTCTGCATAATACAGTTCACACACTGTGGTATTTGTTGTGTACATGCTGTTTACACTGTATTTGGGGGGGGGTATTTCGAGGGGGGGGGTTCATTATTTCCCCAGCCCATTTTGAGGGGGGGTTAATTCGTGGGGGGGGGGGTTAATTCAAGGGGGGGGGATAATTCGAGGTAATACGGTATGGTAGGTTTTCATACTAGGTGTGCTGTCCGCCGAGTATACCTAATTAAGTAAGACATGATACGGTCCTACATAAATATACCGTATTTCCTCGAAATACCCCCGGGGGGTTTATTTTTTCAGAGTGAGAATTTTGAGGGGGGGTTAAACGAGGGGGGGGGGTATTTCGAGGGGGGGGGTTAATTATTTCGTCAGAAATTTTTTGAAATCCGAGTACTAAAATGTCGTCTGAAACGTACGCAGACGTCGAAAAATGCAACAAAAATCGCCATTTATAAGACTCTAAAGACATTAATAAGTGTGTAGACGTACAAACACTGTTCTCACATAACATAGTCATCGTTTTTAACGCGTGTTCTGCATTGCCCGGATGACAAACCGCAGCCTTTGTCATTTACGTTCTCTGTACACTAAATTTGGGGGGGGGGTATTTCGAGGGGGGGGGTTATAAGTTCATAGTGTCCATTTTGAGGGGGGGTATTTCGAGGGGGGGTATTTCGAGGGGGGGGGGTATTTCGAGGAAATACGGTAAATATAAAATACACCCCCACTTTACGCATTATTTTACTGTGAATGGATAAAAAGGTGTTGGGATAGAAAACTATAAAATTTTCTGATTCAGTATGCTCATTGAGCGAAGAATTTTACAGCTGCTCGCTACTAATCTGCCGCAGATTATAAACGAAATAACTTTCCTTTTTAATGAGATAACTTTGTCTCTCATTGTTGCCGTCGCTTTGCGTTTTGGCTTAATAAAATACTTGATTAAAATCTTTGAAATGAAGCGTACGAAATTAGAAACGTGAGCAAGTGACCAGTTCACTATCACTAATAACTGGCGCGGAACAGCTACCAGAACTTTTGGTGAGAATAATTTCAATTAACTAAGTAAATATGTTGAAGTATAATTTAACTATTCCACTATTTGGTTTAAATTATGCTATAATAGTAAATAATTTTCGATCATTATTTGGGATGGGATGTGTCAGTGAATAGTGGTCAGTCCATCGGCTAATTGAAGGGCCATGAAAATCCACACAACACCCAATACTGTCAACGAAATGCATGGATGCCGCGGTAAAGGAACATCTCCCGAATTTGACTTCCAAATGAACGACGGACTGAAAAGCTTTGCGCGTGGAGAATGTAATAATAATCTGGAGTGAACTGTAGGTGAAAATATTTTACAAACTTTTGAACACGCCTCACCCAGACAAAGTTTGGGCCGCAAAGGAAATTATTGCATATATAAATACAGAGCGATGTGGAGAGTATAGCGAGATTAAAGCTACCCGAGATTTAACCCATCGACTGTAAAGCCAAAGTACCACGCTAGGTAAGCCAAAGTATAGCGACATTAAAGCCAAAATGGTCATTAAAAAATGTGTCATTATTCAAGCCATTGTGTGTCATTATTAAAGCCAATATGTCGACTCGTAAGCCGCAATACAGGGAAATACTTAACGATAGACATACAAAATGGATGTATAGTGTTTAAATACATGTGGCGGTAAGTTCACAGACATTTTTGGGGTAATCCGCTTTTGAATGAACACGTGTGGCCAATTTCTGTTTGGCTCAATGGAGTGGATCATGGAGAATTTCAGTGTGAACAAAGAGATGGATAACAGATATAAATAGCAGATCCTGCATGAGAGCTACATACAGAGAAAAAAACGGTTTGTTTTATATTCAGCTGCATTACTTTCCCTTGTATTTTCGTGTATGTTTTGCATTTTTGGCATCAATTTTGTTCAACTGTATCAATTTTTTATCTTTAAAATTCCGCAGGAATGGCTGGTGCCACCTTTGGAAAAATTACTGATGACCATGTAATTCATGGCTTGTCAATCAAGAACAAGCCAATTCTATTTATTCGAAGTCAGCTGTTCCCACAGCACTACTACAAATTTCATTTGCAAAGTTCAAAAGCTGGAAGTAAACACTATGCATGTGCATTGTCTAAGCAATGCAACAAAGGGACTGCCAAATCTACTTCACCACTCATTCGCATTGTGTATTTAAGTTGTCTATTTGAATGCTGAATGTGTCACATCAATCACGGTATATTTTTCTGGAACTATACCTAGGTATATAAATACCGATTTATTTAGCACCTGTTTTTTATGATATATTTATTTACTGTTTCCTGTTTGCTATTTCCTCAATAACTTTTTTATTTGGAGGCGGATTTGATTAAAAAAACGTTTTTCTGAAAGCTCTTTTTCTCCCGATTCCAATGCACATGTCGCTTTTTGATTTCAAAATTGTTTTCATTTTTTATTCTGATTTCATATAAAAGCGGCATTTGCATTGGAATCAGAAGGGAAAGTGCTTTCAGAAAAACGTTTTTTGGATGAAATTTGCCTCCAAATGAAAAAGTTATCGATAAAATTGTGCCACAGCTTAATGACATGTTTTATCATTTTGCAGTGGCGACCTCATTGTAATCGATCCCGACAACACGAAACAGCCACACGTCTGCACAAATTTTACGCCCACCTGCCATCCGCTAAGTATAATGTACACATGGCTTTAATAATGACACAAAATATGCACTATGTACGCATGGCTTTAATAATGACACAAAATATGCACTATGTACGCATGGCTTTAATAATGACACAATGGGGTTAAATACTGACGCACTTTTGGTGACGAGTCAAAAGTTTGACTGTGGCTTTAGAGACGAGGCACTTTGGCTTTAATCTTGATGTACTTTGGCTTGCGAGTCGGTGGGTTACGAGTCGCTGTGGTTAAATAATGGGTTTCCCTCAGCGATGTGTGGGATGCGTCAGAGCTGTGGTTAATGCATTTAAACACCACGCATTGTAAATATAAACCGCATCTGAAGCTACTGCACCACAAAAATACAACGCACCGGAAAATGCCCACCTAAAATACCTCGGTAAAAATAATATTTATTGTACTGTGGGGGTTCTTATTTCCATCTTCCAACTTTTTAGCTAAAAAGCAGAGTTGGAAAAACGTATTTACGTTTACCCGAAATACCCGGTTATTCGGGTATTTATACTTACGTTTACGTTTACGTTTTCCAAAAATACCATTACGTTTTGTTACGTTTTCCTGGCACAATTACCCGGGTACCAGAGAAAACGTGAAAATACAGCTACACGAAACCACGCGTCTGTGAAATGTGTTGTATTACCGCAGTCACATATTGATTTTGTGTAAATAGTTATACAAGTGGACATAAATAATGCCAATTATGTTGTGTAATAGTCTTTTTGACAGTGGAAATATTGCAAATAAATGTAATCAATCAATTGTAAATGTAATCGATGTGTCAATTTTGGTATATAAACAGTGTGAAGGAATGTGTTACCTATAAATACAAAGCAGAAAAATGGAATGTGTGTATGTATTCGTGTTGTGGGTTATACAATCATTCACTGTTTTGTTTCATTCATATCCTGCTGAAGTTTTGCAGTAATGTAATTTTTGATGAAGAAGTGTGCTTATGCTTGAGTTTGCCAAACCGCGAGGCCATCAGCACCAACATTCGTAAACAAATAGACAAAAATTTAAATAAGATTTGATGTTTGCTATGAAACGTATGTGAAAAATGTGGATGGAAATGATGTAGGTATACATTGTTGAAAATGACACAACAATGGTCTTTTCAGAAGCTCTGCTCATGTGGGGCACTTCTTGAAATTTTTACGTTTACGCTTTTTTTTACGTATTCCTTGGTATTTTAAAAATACCTTACGTTTTAGTATTTATACTTTAGATTTGGAAAAGGTATTTACGTTTACGTTTACGTTTACGTTTTCCAAAAATACCAGTATTTGAACAACTCTGCTAAAAAGGGAATCAGCGTCTCCAAGGTAAAAAAATAAAGCGGCCTACGCTCTTGGACAGGATGAACCTCACGGTATTCGGTATGATTGCTGGACATATGAAAGGAAGGATGAAAGGATTATTCGTCTCACTCCCATCGTATCCAAATAGAGACCATATCCAAAACAATAAGTTCCTTGGAGAATCCATATCGGGTTGATATAGAATTGACTCCGCCTATTATTAGTCTTTTCAGAATTCTTTACGCTATTTAACACGTATAGTTTCATCCTTAAAATGTGGTTCGGATAAAAAATATCCCGCATTGACGTTCACGCGATGAAAAAGAAAATTGTTATCGAGCGGAAATAATACGCACTTATACATTGGAAGGGTTACTACGGTTTCAGCATTCTCAAAAACCATGAAGCCTTTTAGGACACAAAAAAACAGACGAAATTGCAGAAATATATATCAGTTATCTAATATCCTCTCATCATGTTCTGAAAAAATGGATGCCTATCTGTACCCACATCGTATAATCTCTCAAAGCCCCGAAATCTTCACGATTTCCCAATACTATTGTAAAAAATACAAGTGAATGGCTTACCCAACCCGCTATCCATTCTAACCATGCAGCCGGGCGCTATGGCTTCCTCAGTGGGCGCGTCGCCGGCGCACCAGGCAGTGGCAGCTGGGAGCGGCGCGACTGCACAAATAGCTGCCGCCGGCGGCACGACTGCGTCGGCGGCGCAGGCTAAATTAGGCGCCATGGTCAGCTCTACTAGCAGCGTCAATAGTGCTGGCGAGGTGGTTTACGGAACGCCCAGCGCCGCCGGCTCTGAGGATTCTAGAGTTATGAGCGAGAAGGTTGGTGTTTCATGTGCTTTTATAGTTTTTCTCCGCGTTCTTGGCTCTCTGCCAAATGGTTTGGAATTTTCCGAATTTTCATCATTCTTCCGTGTTTGTCTCCGCGCGTGACCAGTTTTGACAGGGCCGATGTGACGATGTAGGTTTTTAGTCAGTTTTTTATCCGTAACTTGTTATACGCGCTCGCGCAATACGTACAAATTGTTCTACCCTGAATCTGTATTTATTGCCCAAGGGCCCAGTCTCCACCCCTTATGATCCACTGACAAATTTCCCATCAAGTGGAGCTACTTACGTAAGTGACACTTAGGTCTTAGCTACTGGTTGGCTTGCTTAAAAAAAATTTCATTCACATTTGGGAATCATGTGTGTCTTATTTTGTGTATCCTGGGCACTAGCGATGGCACTTGATTTTTCCAACTGATTTAATTTAGAAAGCAGAGTATTTATAATATAAAAGTGTATTGATTCACTCTGGGTTTTTTGTTGCAATTTTTGTGTGCATGTGGCCAATTTCTGCCAAAGGAGCGGTGTATAAGGTGTAACATTGCAGCTTTTTTGCATGCTAGAATGTGAAAATTACCTGCGATATGGGATATTTGGGTGTATGGAAGTCTGCAAGTGCGCTTCCTCTGTGCTGTTTAGGAACCATTGTTCTAAGGTGGATTGTTCAAATTCCTTTGTTGAAGTAATAATGCTCAGTGAAAGGTGATAAAGGCGATCGCTAACAGAAATCACCTTTTTTATAGTTTCATAGCTACTCTATGTCAATAATATCCAGGACAACACATCATTTGCCATACATTATATTTACATTGAGGTATTTTCCCTCTGTACCAAGCTTTTAAGCCACTATGACAAACTTTGAAAATCATTTTTTTAAACAAAAATCAAGCGTCATCCGCAATGATTGTTTCCCATCTTTTCTCGAAATTTTTTTGCCCTTGGTGCACAAAATTCGCCATTATCGATACCTAATTTGGTGCTGGTCTATGTTTTTGTTTCAAGGTTTTTTCTCTTCGTAGGTGCAACAATTGGCTGGTCAAATTTATCAGGAATTCGAAGCGATGATACCAAAGTATGGAGAGGAGTCTGTCAAGGTAATTTTCTGTGTTTCACCCTTTATTTATCTTCGAACACCCCTTCTCGTTAGATAATTATTTTGTTTTGCACAGTTTGCTCCTAAACACGCATTCTGTTCATCAAGTGTTAATGATAGTTGAAGCGGTACATTGTATTTCAAGTTTGAAACGATATCCAACATCGATCTCAGAAAGTCATATCGTTCCAACCTTGCTCCTAATGGCGGCCCACACTCTAGTTGACACACGTGTGTCAACTGGTCTGTGTCAACTCAGATTTCTGCTCCACGTGTCGTGAGCAAATGCAACTGCACATGCTGTAACGTTAAAGAATATATATGATGGCAAGTGCATTGGAAGAGGGCTCTGCAATACGTCAATCCGAAATCTGAGTTGACACAGACCAGTTGACACATGTGTGTCAACTATTGTGTGGGCCGCCAATAGTCCTCACTCTTAACTCACAGAAAAGTGTCATTTTGCCCACAGGATCTGATGCCACTGGTTGTCAACGTGCTGGAATCTTTGGACATGGCCACACTGGAACGCGAAGAACATGAAGTTGAAATTGAGCTGCTCAAAGAGGACAATGAACAACTTGTGACGCAGTATGAGAGAGAAAAGTCGCTGCGAAAGGAGGCACAGCAGGTTTGCTATTTCTGGTGGTCATGTAGCAGTTTCTCATGGGTGCATTAGGTTGTGTTTTTGTCACAATGATATTGGGCATAAGGTTCACGTTGCATTGAAATACGGCTTTTTAGATGTGAATCCACATCATCTTGATTTGAGCGTGAGTCACACTGTGACGCATGTTTCCAACTCTACCTAGGTCGATTGTTTTTTTTATGTGACAAGTAAACAGAAGTTATGAGTGAAGTCACAGGTGACATGCAAGTTATGATATCTACATTTAAATACAACATTACTCACGTGACTAAATCTCTTACAAGTTCACACTGATCACCGACAAGTTGTTGTATCACTTATCATTTAGCAAGGTAAAGAGTTGCCATCAAATTTTTCCGCCGCCCGCAAATTGATTGACATGATTGAAATGCCATTTAATTTTTATGACAATTAAACTCCGGCAGCACGCGATCGAGTTTGAAGACCACTACGTGGGCGAGCTAAAAAAACATCAAGAGAAAATCGATTCGCTCGAGTCCATCGTGCGCATGCTCGAGCTCAAGTCCAAGAACAGCAACGACCAGTCGAACAGATTGGAGGAAAGGGAAAATGAACTCAGGTGTTTTTCGCGGTTTTTATGTTATTTTTGATACTTATGTTGCGCCAAATGAATATAAAGCATTCTAGAGAAAATGCCTGAATTGGAACCGTGTCTGTATTGTTGCTCATATTGGAGTTTCCTTAGAACAGGGGTCTCCTAGGGGGGGGGCTGCCCCCCCCCTCCCCAAATCGGCCAGCTATCTATCTATCCCGAGGCAAAATTTTTGGCTACTACCCCCAAAGACCCCCCCCCCCAAATCGCTCAGCTATCTATCTATCTGGAGTGGTCTTTGAGAAATTTTGCCCCAATTTTCGCTCAAAATCACTTATTTTCGCACCTTTTTATAGTTTTTCAGCTTCAAAATCGTGCTTTCCGGATATATACAGGTTATGTACCTATTTTTAGCCATTTTATACCTACTTTTGGCTACTTTTAACTGATTATTAGCGATTTTTTCCCCTTTCTGCCTTCTTAACCTTGAAAAAGCCTATATATTGTGCTTCCGCCAGCCCCCCCCCCAGCCCCCCCCCAGCCCCCCCCCCAGACAAATTTTAAGCTATCTATCCCTCCGGAGGAGCGATTTGCTATCTATCCAGCCCCCGCGAGGGCCAAAATCCTTGAGACCCCTGCCTTAGAATATCCCCATAAATGTCAATGATTTTTCAGCATTCCATCTATTTATTTCCTTATAACCCAGGGCCGAATATGACCGGCTGCATGCGCGATATACGGAACTTTTCAAAACACACGTGGATTACATGGAGCGGACGAAGTTTCTGATGGGCGCCGCCGGCGAAGTTGGTTCGACGCTGCCGCCAAATTCGAGCGCTGCCGATGCCGCAAACAAGGCAAAGTCAGTTTTCCGGGATTTTTGTGTGTTGATATTGAATTCTGCGCCAGGTTGACTCGTTCGTGCATGCTTTTTTCTGTATATTACTGCGAGGGAATTTTTAAAATCTAGATTGACCCCTGAAGATAAGGTGCTTTGCTAAACAAGAAGTATTCAGCGGCGATTCAGACACCACTGAAACTTAAAATTGCATAAAAGTCGTAAAATATGTACACAAAAAGGTCGCAAAGAATACACTACTCTCCAATTACACCACTATCAATCGTTCTCGCACACCACGCCGAACCCATTCAGGATGGTGATGAGTTTGGACGGGGCGGCGGCTATGCGCGCGCTGGCCGATGCAGTCAGCGACGCGACCAGCCCAAGCGGCGCCGACCAGGCGGGCGAAGCGCCGCAGCCCACGCACGGCGGTGTGTTTTTTTGCATTGGAAATGTTGAACGTTTGGGACCGACTTCCTATGAGGTGTAGTTCTCAACGGCATTTTTTGCTCAACTCAGCGCGGTTTAGCGTGAGTCATCGTCATCTTGTTAAAATTCAAGCTCTACCCAAATCTAGTTATCCTAGGTCTGCTGAGGGTCAATTTTTCAATTTATTATGTTTATTGGGTATTTGTCAGGCGTCTTATCACAGCAGTACGTGATACGTGAACCGTGACTGTTTTTCGAGTCATCCTGAAAAAAGGTATTTTGTCAATTGTCTATATTATCGAGCGACATTGAAAATTATAAGTTAGAACTAGGGTTGGAAAAAAAACGTTTTTTTTAACTCGATGTTTTTTTTAATAAAAAAAACGTTTTTAAAAAAAAAAAAACGTTTAAAAAAAAACATCGGCCAACCCTAGTTAGAACATGCAAAGTTTTTGCGCAGATTGGGGCGAGGAAATGAGTCCGCAGTCTGCGGCTGAAATCCTGGCCACGCCGCGCGACGGCAAGCAGACGGGCAGCGACGCGAGGAAAACTGGCTCTGATACTGAAGGGTGAGTCTTTCCTCGTGCCAATGTCCCTTCGTGAAGGGTCTAAAGGCTACCTTACTCTGGAGGCTATTCTCTCCCGTTCAATCCCATGTATGAACGCTTACTTCAGTTTTTAGCGCTGCATACATCAGCGCTATGAGCTTACTTCAATTTTTGCCAATTTTGTCAGGTGGATAAGCATTCGTAATGAATAGGACTGGCAAGTGATTTTAAATCCGATTTTTTTTATCGCAGCATCTAATCTGACATTTCTTTAATTGATAGGAAATATTTTTTTACTCATAGTCGGATAGGGATGGCCAAAGTTTTTCACCGTTTTTAAAAAACAACGTTTTTTCAACCACCTACTCATGCGCTAGGTTACAGGCAAAATTTGCACGCAAGCGCGCATTTTCACATAGTCCTGGTTGTAAGTTTTCATACCAACCATTAATGCGGCTGCATGTTCACTGACAAAATGATTTAGCCAGTGTTCGTAGCAAGAAGATTAATTACTTTTGAGTAGGATGAGAGTTTTTAAAATAAAAAACGTTGTTTGTTTTTCTTCTAAAATGAGTGTCTTTTACAAAAAGCATTTTCCATCCATCCCTAGCCGCGAGGGTGTGTGTGTGTTTGCTTGACTTTGCTGTACATATTTAAACGTTACGTTAAATTTTACGTAATTGTATACATCATAGCATTGGCAGTAGAGAATTGCGGCTGCGTGATACACTACACATGAACATGTCTAATGTCTATTCCAACGTGCCTTCTGGGCCGAGTGCATGAATATAAGATGGCTTTTTCTGGGTGCGGTGTTTCTCCATGCGAGCGTTGCGCGTGCGCGCATATTTTGATAATGAGTGCGAATTGATAACTACATTTACACCGATTTCGGGCGCGTGTTTTTAGATTTTAGCATTTTATAGACTACCTAGGTTGTGTTTTCTTCCGTCTGGGGGTGGGTTTGCTTTTGTTTGCCATTGCACAATTTGCCCTGATAATGTTTGGCTTATCGATTGCACATTTACATGCGCAAGTGTTCCACCGGCGTCATGGAACACTGCTCTGGGTTTAGCAGCTGCTTTTATCGTACTCGATCGCATGAAAGAGCGTTCGTGCAGTAGACTGGCTCCTCCAATAGAACGCCACCCGCTTTTACTTTTTGCACGGGATGAAAAATAGAGGAGACGTTGAAAAAATGTAAAATGGGGTGAACAAATTCGTTGAATAACAGTTTCATATAGCAGGACAAGCGTTCCCACTCCTGTACAAACTTAATAAATCTATTTTTTGAGTTTTTTTGTCTATTTCGTTAATTCGTGAATCGGTGCTGAAATGAGGGCCATGCTTAGACAGAACCGTACCCCGGAAACGCGCATATCCAAAATTGACTCAAAACAGAACCGTGTCTCTTAAAACATTGAATACGGTAGCCGTAGCACGTGGCAGCGCAACGCAGTGCAATGCAGCGCAGTGCATGGGAGCTTCTATTGAATCATTGTATTTATGTATGTATAGCATGGACGCTGTCAGTGGTAGCTCCCGACTCGAAGACGCGGCCAGCGGCGTCACGTGCACACAACAACGTAGCCAGGGGGGGGCGGGGGGGGGATGGCCGTCCCCCCCTTCCCGGGCCGGACCAAAAATGTGCCAGGAATGGCAGTTCCGGAAGATGATTTTGTTGAACAGTTTATAAAATTGTGTGTGCCATCCTCTTTCTTTGCCGCAACTTATATTTTCGGCTGACCAGTTTCCGCAGCCTCAAAGCCAGTAAAATGTCGCTGTATACACCTGTAAAAGACAGACATATAATGCCGTTTTGGCGCCAATGTCAACACCAGTGGCCCCATGGCGCCATTCCCTTACTACAGGGGTAAAGTGTTAGGGGGCGCCGCCGCCCCCCCCCCCGTTCGCCGGGCTCCGTATACCATCCGCCCCCCCCCCCCCGCTCAAAAATCCTGGCTACGTCCCTGCGTGCACATGCGCAGATGGGATGCGTGTGCATGTTTGTTGCGTGCAAGGGGCCGGGCGCTGTGGCGAGCCTATTTTCTGTTTGCTTGTGCGATTTACATCATTCTCGCACTTGGGGCGAGATTTATATTTGGTCGCGATAAGGAAATGGTCGCTTTAGGCGATGTTGAATTGTCTGGGACACGGTGTATGAAATGCAATTCAGAGGAAGTATTCGTGTCGTATTTTAATGTGAAGAGTTTGCAGATCTGCCTACCGTTACTGTTTGATACGGCTGGTAGGATAATAGGGATGGAGAAAAATGTTTTTAATGACTCTGGTTGTTAAAAAATACCGGCCGTGTTTTGGATACTTGTGTTTCCATTTTTACTGTACTGCAAAGTTGGGAAATATACCAAACGATTGACGCAATCGTCTAGATACCAGTGCCTTCTCAAATCAAATCTGTCTTCCCAAATTCAGTGATGGTAAGAAAATGCTGTCAAATGAGTGAACACAAAAATCGCATTAGGTACTTTGCTTTGAAAGCTATGTTTTTCATTCAACGCAAGCGAAAACGTTAATATTTACTTTCCTAACAAATTGGTATTTTTTTCCTTCGCAGACCACCGTCTACAAGAAAAGATATTCCCGTTGATGAAAATCTCGCCGCTGATTTCACCGGTTGGTTGACTACTTTTTTTCTGCAAGGGTTTTTTATATAATTTGGCCTTTGTTTTTTTCCTCTTCACCGTTAAATTAGACTTTTTTTGCCAAAAAAAACCTGATAGTTATGAACATTCATTTTTCGTTCAGGCAATTTGGTTGATCCAGCTGAGTTTGCATCCGCTGGTAAATTATTTTGTGCAACTCATTTTGTTTCCGTTTTGTCGTAAACTATGTTCTGTTGAAATTGTGTAAAATTTGAAATGCTTTTATTGATGGCTGGATGAACGAAACATGGTTCTTTGTGCTTGCGTTTCAAAGGCGTTGTTGCTTCAAAGGCCCCACACACGCTAGTTGACATCAATCGGCACCAGTTGACATTTGGTGTCGATGTCAACTAGCGTGTGTAGGCCCAAAATCGAGTGATACCATTCCTTTCGGTTGGCCAGTAAATTTGTATGGACGGTAACCAGCGGAAAGTATTTATTATTAGAGCGGCTGTCGGGGTTCGCATGTGCTTTCGACTTGTAATGCACATGTGTGTCGCAGTGCGTAAATGGTATAAAAATCAGGTTTGAGTTGAAAAAAATGACACGGAAAGACACGGGGTCTCTTGAATAGTTGTTGACTGACGGGGGAGGGGGGTTGCATGCAATATATATGCACACTAGAATTCAGCTTTTCATATCCTTTCAATCACCGATCGCTAATTCGATGGTATCATTCTTTTCGTTGTGTAATCGTGATCGTGTTGTGAAATTTGCCAGTCGGTTTTATTTTGTGTTTGTGGTCCCTTGCACGAGCTATCGTTGTGTTTCGAACTCAGATTCGAACTCATTTTCCGATTCCGACGGCGACCAGGCGTTTTCTTCTACCGTCAAGGGTGAGTTTCCGAAGGTGTTAGCCATTTCGCTTTGGATGTCGTTTTGTGCCTACACACTCGTTTTCACCGTGACTTCGTACTACGTTTTCAAATGCAAATTAATGAACACGGTTGAATGATTTAATTTAATTTTAATTGGAATTTTGATAAATGAAACTTAAAATTAAAAAATTTTGAAACTAAAACACATATAGCATACAACAAGAGTACGCTGGATGTCGCCATGTCGCCATTTCAGTTTTCACATCGGTCACGGTGAAAACTACTGTGTAGGGCCTTTGCGGCGACGCGACTTTTGATCAGTTAACTGGCACGGTAATCGTTGTAGGGTTTGTGGAGGAGTTTTTAAAAAAGAATTTTTTTGCCACTTTCCCCTGGACCCCCTCTAAATCAGCTTTGGGATCAGAGAAATTATACACAATTTTTTTGCTGAAAATCGTATAGTTTCGTAACAGAGTTTCACCTCTAAAATCACTAGTTCACGTGTCTAACTGCCTATTATCAGCTATTTTTATTGCTATATATCCTTAATTAGGTACCTACTCTGAGCTATTTTTCACCCAGTTTTACGATTTGTTCCCCTTTTCCTTCTACAACTTGAACAAGCCTACCGTATTACCCCCAGGGGGATTATTATTTCGCCAGCAAATTTTCAGGGTGGGGTAATTCCGGGTAATACGGTATATATTCGCCTATACACCTATAAAAAGCCGAAACCCCTCCAAACCCCCCAAACACCCAAAAATTTTTGTATCCTTCCCAGGGGTATCTTGAATTTCGACCCTCTGAGTGGTTGGATAGATAGCCGATCGCTCCTCCGGAGGGATAGATAGCTGAAAAATTTTTCTGGGGGGGTTGTGGTGGTTCGATATATAGGCTTTTTCGGGGCATAGAAGGAATAAAAGGGAGAAAAATCGCTAA
Source organism: Sphaerolaimus hirsutus (assembly GCA_964036195.1). Classification (NCBI taxonomy): domain Eukaryota; kingdom Metazoa; phylum Nematoda; class Chromadorea; order Monhysterida; family Sphaerolaimidae; genus Sphaerolaimus; species Sphaerolaimus hirsutus. The sequence goes on from OZ038450.1 coordinate 15,839,125, forward strand.
AATTAGGTGTAAAATAGCTCAAAAATGGTATACAAGAGCATTTAGTACTAAAAATAGCTGAAAATAGGCAAATAGGAACCAGAACTATGATTTTGGAAGTGAAAATCTATAAAAAGGTATGAAAAATAGTGATTTTGAGCGAAAATTGGGGTAATGTTTCTCAAAAATCGCTCCAGATAGGTAGATAGCTGGGCGATTTGGGGGGGGGGGGCCACCCCCCCCCCCATTCGAGACCCCTGATCCTTCCAGAGGAGCGTTTTGCTATCTATCCAACCACGGAGGGTCAAAATCAGGAAAATGTAAAAATATTTTTTGAATATTTTGGGACCGAAATAACTTTTATGGGATAGCAAAAGTGCTCAATCAGCGAAATGTTTGAACGTATAAACAATTTTCCGGTGGGGATATTTTTCAACATTTTGGTTCAAAATTCGGTTCGAAATGTGGTAAGTCTATAAAAATCCGAACCCTGGTCCGAGGCGCGTCGCTCACTAACAACCGGCAGTCACTTGGAATTTTCATCTCGCATTTTTAGTTGTTTTTATTCTGAAGCATGTTGCCGTCGGTCGATATAATTTCAAGTTCCCCCAAGTGCACAGTTCCTGCAAAAAAATTCAATGGGGAATCAAAATTTCACTGCACCTTTTGTTTGCACCTAACCACGTGCCATTTTTTCGTTACGTGAAACACACTGATTTTGTGCCAGAATCAGATAATTAAAAAATGTATTATTCTGTATAAACATACGATTAACGCCAAAACCATTACACAACGAATATATTTCTTTTCAGTTAACGATAACTTCTTCGGTAAGCTTAATCTGTTGTTGATGGTGTTTGTGTTTGTGGAGTGTAATTGCTGTAGGACGGAATTGTCAATTGATCTACTTTTTTTAGCTGTGTATACTCGGTGGACATCACACTTAGTATCGAAACCTACCATAAGCGCGCAATTTCACACACAAATTGACATTGGTGGTTGTTTTCATTGGTTTTGTGGCATTTTTAGTATCAAAGTATCCATTTCTGTGTGCAACCATGGGTACCATAAGCCGTCATACGTTGCTGTAGTATATAATATTGAGGTAATGTGCTTCCATGTACCTCCACAGTGTGTAACTTCACTCCCAAAGTAACAACCTCCTTTTATAACCTTGTTTTATCACTATTCCGTGCCAAACTTTACCTGAAGTCACGAACATTCGACTATAAGGCGATATACGAACGATATGTCGACGAAAAATGGATATTTTTGACACAAATCACCACTTATAATGCTATCCCATGGCTCCACAGCCATTATATGGTCATATATAACATCACGGAGTATTGCCATTGTCTGATATACCTATATATGTTGACGCAAGGTCATATCTGGGAGCTTTTAAAAAAAACGTTGTTTTTTAAAAAAAACATCGAGTTAAAAAAAACGGTTTTTTTTCAACCCTAACCATAACCCGTCTGAATAATGAACTCAAAATTATACAGTTTTTCATCAGTGTATTTTGTTTTTACTATGGAAAAATTAATTACGAAATTTATCACAGGATTATATTCATTAAATTATTGTAGGATTCTGCACTACTTTGCGGTCCGCCGAGTATACAAAAATTGGTTTTTATTCGATTTTCTGCGCTCGGTGTATAAAACACATGTATCATTACTTCCATTATTCACATTTTCCTTCCTCAATACAACGCTCTGAGTAAACACACAGGCATGGGCAGAGAAGTGGAGAATCTCATAAAAGAGAATACGGAGCTGTTGGAAACTAAGAATGCATTGAATATTGTAAAGAATGATCTCATCGCGCGACTAGATGAACTTTCCAGGTTTGTGCTGAAATGGCTATTGAACTGACGGGGTTTTTTAAAATTGGATGGCGGGTCGGGGTCTCCAAGATTTTGGCCCTCGCGGGGGCTGGATGGATACTAAATCGCTCCTCCGGACGGATGGATAGCTGAAAAATTTCCTGGGGGGGCTGGCGGGGGCACAATATATAGGCTTTTTCAAGGTTAAGAAGGCAGAAAGGAGAAAGAATCGCTAATAATCAGTTAAAAGTAGTTAAAACCCCAGATAGATAGATAGCTGAGCGATTGGGGGGGGGGTCTTTGGGGGTAGACGCCAAAAAAATTTGCCTCAGGATAGATAGATAGCTGAGTGGCCTCCGGGATAGATAGATAGCAGGCCGATTTGGATGGGGGAGCCCCCCCTAGGAGACCCTAGGAGACCTCCCGACACCATGCCCCACCTAGGGTTGGCAATTTGCGATTTGTTTGATAGTGATTTAATTGCTCCTATGTTGCCACTCCCTAGGAATGCTAATTAATAGCGGCAAAATATTTACATAGATAAATATTACCGTGGGTCCAAACATAATAATAGAATAGTCGAGCACAAAATTACTTGATTGACATTGACGTGCCGTTTCGTTCCACGAAATACCAGTTCACTTAACTAGTAAATAGTTCATTTTCCAGATGAACACCACCTCAAACCGATGTGCGGTGTGTCCCGTGAGCCAAAAATGAGTCTTACCGAGTTACACACACCCTTTTTCCCCTCGCAGCGAGCAGGACATCCTGCGCGAGGAGATCCGCTCGCTGGAGCTGGTCCGCTCCAAGCTCAACGACCGCGTCACCGAGCTCGAGTCGCAGTTGACTGAGGCGAAGGCCAAAGTTGACGAGTTGGAGAAGTTGAGAGAGGATGAGGTGTGCTCACTTTTCGATTGTGTTCCCCCTGGAAAAACTTGTAGCTGTCCTGTTATTTTCGGGACCGCAATTATAAAGAAATGTATGATATCCCCGATGATCCCCCACGCATTGGCGTATGGTACTGAAAATTTTCGTACAGCATTCGAACGTTTTTGCATGCGGAACTATACTTACAATGAGAAATCTACCGAACGCATTTTGTTTGAACTGTAAAAAAATCCTTAAATTAAACTCAAGGGAAAACTCACGAATTTCTCCTCATGGGGAATTTACCTCGGAAAAGCGTATATTGAACCCCCGCGGACGCCATCCTCCCAACCCCCCCGAATTTTTTCAGCTATCTATCCCTCCGGAGGGGCAATTTAATATCTATATGAACCCCCGCGGGCGTCCAAATCCATTAAACCCCTGTGTCCCAGTTTCTATCCAAAAACCGTAACAAAACCGTCACGATCAACTTGCACCCCTGCAAAACTCCACAGTCTTTATTCGTCCAACCGTTTTCTCTCGTAACCCCTTCAGGAGGACGTTCCAATGGCTCAACGGAAGCGCTTCACCCGCGCCGAGATGGCCCGCGTGCTCATGGACCGCAACCAGTACAAGGAGAAGCTCATGGAGCTGCAGGAGGCCGTCCGCTACACCGAAATGGTGCGCGCGTCCAAGGCGGCCGCCGGCGGCGCCCAGCCCGACAGGCACCGCAAGAAGACCATTTGGGACTTCTTCTCGGACCTGTTCTCGCCCGCCGAGACAGGCATCAAACCGGGCGGCGGCGGGGGCCCGTCGGGCGGCTCGCGCGTCAGGCACAAGCACAGGGCCGAGCAGGGCAGCGAGGCGGCCGGCGGCAGGGCGGCCGCCCGGCAGGCTCGCCCCTCTAGGGCTATTGATTTTATGGAGCCGGAATAGTTGGTTTACTTTGAATGGTGTAGTTTTGGAAGTTTTTTAGATGGTTTGACACGTGTCAGGGGCCCCGAAGAATTTGACCCTCGCGGGGGCTGAATAGATAGCAAATCGCACCTCTGGGGGGATAGATCTGGGAGTATAATTTTTCTGTGGGGCTCGCGGGGGCAAAATATATAAGGTATAGAATGCAAAAAGCTGAAAAAATCGTTCAAAGTATGTTGAAATGGCCACAATAGTTAAAAATACCTCAAATAGGCATATAACTATGCATATAGCTGATAATAGCGATTTTGAAGGTACAAATTGGCAAAATATGAACAAAAATAAGCGATTTTGGGTGAAAATTGGGGGGAAATCACTCAAAATTTGCTTCACTTTTATGGTTAGCTGAGCGATTTGGGAATAGAGACCCAACAAAATTTGCATCAGGATAGATGGATAGTTGAAAAGCCTCCGGGATGGATAGATATCCTAGATAGCCTCCGATTTGGGGAGGGGAAGCAGCCCGTGCCATTTGGCCGGTGCAGAAACAGCAGCATGTGCTATTTCTGGAAAAAACTCTAACTCCAATTACGGCCATGTCATCCAGCTCGACGGAGCGGCGTGCGGCCGAGCGCCGGGAACAGTACAAGATGGTGCGGGCGCACGTGCGCAAGGACGAGTCCGGACGGGCGCACGCCTACGGCTGGTCGATTCCCGCCGCCGACGCGGCCGCGTCGGTGCCCGTGCCCGTTTTCGTCCGACCGCTGCCGCATAAAGAGCAGCATTTGAAGGTTTGCTACCGAGTGCTTTTTTGTACGGTGGGTGACACAGGGGCTTTGTAGATTTGGGCCCCCGCGGGGATTCATATGGATAGTAAATCGCTCCTCCGGAGGGATAGATAGCTGAAAAAAAGTTGTTGTGTTTTTTTTTGGGGGGGGGGGTTGCGGGGGTTCAATATATAGGCCTTTCCAAGATATAGAAGGATAAATGAGGAGACCACCACCATCGTCCCTTTGTACTGCCTTTTTATATAATCCAGTTAACAAAATCTTACGGCCGGAAAAAGTGTCGGGAATTTTTTCAACGCCGCACTAGCGTAGTGTGGAGAAAAGCGGGGCGCGCGCAGGTGTGGTGCGGCGCGGGCGTCGTTCTGTGCGGCGGGCGCGACGCCAAGACGGGCGGCTACGTGCGGCCGGCGCCGACCGGCTGCAGCAGCCTGGTGTGGGTGTGCAGCGCGGCGCACGCGTGCAGCACCGTGTCGGTGATGGACGCGCGCCAGCCGTCGCACCTGCTCGACCAGTTCGTCGCGTGCCCCGCGCACGTGCTCTGCGTCGCGTCCGTGCCCGGCGTCATGCGGACCGATTTGCCCACTTTGGACGAGAAGGCTAGGAAGGCTCTGGAACGGCCCGGTTGGTGGACGTGGGTCTTTACTGCTTGTCTTATATTCGTGGTCGTTGTCGGTAGGGTGGACGAATTTACCGTACCATACCGTACCGCATTTTTGGAAAATTTATCGTACCGTACCGTTTACCGCACTTTTGGAAGTTTACCGTACCTTACCGCGTACCGCATTTTCCCAAATTTACCGTACCGGACGGTTACCACAAGGCCTTACCGTCTACCACCCTGGTTGTCTTATTGAATCACGATGTAGTGTGGAAAGATCAAGCTTATCAAGTATGCCAGTATCTGTCATTTTTATCCATGTATAATATCTATCGTGCCTCTAGTTTCCTGTCGAAACTTCTTAAAATTTACATAACGAAATTTTTGCAAGTTATTCGTAGCTAAATGCTTCAGACTTTGGGATGGGAGGAAGCTAGAATTAGGTATGTGTTAGCCATGAAGTCATAAACCAAAAGCACTCAAACTGGGCAGGCGGCCAAGCGCCCCGTTCGGGGCTGCAATCGGGCGGGCACTCGCCTGGGGACGGTGCCGACCAGTGCACCGACTGCGGCAAGGTGGTCTGGGTGCCGCTGGAGCGGGTGGACGAGTCCTCGGCTCCGCCCACTTACCACGGCCGCCCACCCGCCGATGCGCAGGACACCAGGCGCTCTGGCAGACACGGTCCGTTCACGGGTTCCGGTTGTGTTGTGTTATTTTGAGCCTACGCACCAGTTTTCTACCGGAATTAAAAAACATGGAATAATCATATGCCAGCTTTGAATACTTTTCCGTTTTCTTTTTTGAGTCAGTTTTTATCTCCAACAGTAGTTGACCGACTATCATTCTGGTAAATTCAAATGCGTTCAAAGCTGATTTATTAGCTGGTAAAGAACCGGCAACACTCGGAGGAAAAGCTTTTAAATGGTGGATTTGGGTGATGATCACAAATAGATGGCTAGCAAATGTTATTAGAGGAAAGGTGTAAAGTTACTAAATATTCCATTGATTAAATTCATTCAATTCATTTTACAAATTTGCAGACAGTCTTCCAGCGGAAGACGATCACGGGGCAGATCGTTCCTTGAATGCCGTCGCCGAGTTGGGTGAGTCTTTTTGAAAGAAATTTCTTTATTGTTGGCATGCATTTCTCACCTCTCTGTAGCCTGTAGATATTTTCTCCACGATTTAGATTTTCGATATTTTTTGGTGCTTGGATGCGCTACTTTAATTAAATAATCCCATGCATTGAACATTGTGTTCTTCCTGAATTATGTGTGTAGGAAACGCATTTCATACTAATTATTAATTACGCTGATGTTTAGGCGCTCGCGGCGGTTCTGGATTATTGTTTGACTGAAATTTTGTTACCGGGGTATCACATCACACTGCACGCATATGAATACTAATGCAAAACTTATTTCCAAATGAGAATGCAAAAACAAGGATCGTTGGCGTTTTGCATTTGTGTTTTATAAATTGGTGGCAAATAAAAATGGAAAATTGACTACCGTATGTCTCCGAGTATAATCCCCTCGATCATAGTGCCCGGGGCACTATACATTGCAAAAAGTACCATGCATAGTGCCCGAGCAATATGCAATGCACAAAAAAATATTAGGCAAACGGAGCAGGTACATCAATTTTCGAAATATTCTCATGTGCAAATGATCAGCCCAATCTTGCTCAAATTTTGTGTCAATGTGGGGCAAACATTTCTTTACATTGTCCCCAAATATGCCCCCAGCACCCCCCCCCCCCCTGGTCAGCCGTGACAGCCTTCTAAACACCTTCCCGGTCACGTCCGGCAGCCATTTTTTGGTTTTACTTCGTACATCCTATCCCCAGTTCTAGGGCGCCCCAGAGGCTGAAACTTGGGGCGATATTGGCGCAACCCCCCTCTACTTCGCATGAATTGGGGGGGTCGCGGCAACCCCTCTCAGGGTGGGTCGCCCTAAGTGCAAATTTTTTGTGGCTTTTTTGGTGTCCCACAGCAGGTCCGGCACCCGCTGATTTCTGAGCTGTGGGAGGGGTATAAATCTAAAATTTTGGGGATGTGTTACCAACACCACTTCCATACTATACACTATTCAATAATGTGAGATTGAAGTGAAAAATTTCAAAAAAATTCGCTTATTCACTAAAAAACACCACTCTCCAATAGATGGATGACAAAAAATTCACTTTTTGGAACTTTTTTTATTAGACACATGAAGAGCTGGTTTACAATACTTTAAAGGGAACAGTTTGATGTTTAAAGTTATGTAAAGAACCATACCTCTAAAATGCATGCATTGCAAAATTTACTTGGGGGGAATTTCAAAGAGTTAATTTTGTAAACTTTTGTTCCTGCAATGATGTCATTATGATGTCATAAAATTCACCCTAAGTAAATTTTGCAATGCAGGCATTTAAAAGGTATGATTCTTTACATAAATTTAAACATCGAACCCTTCCCTTTAAAGTATCGTAAACCAGCTCTTCAAGTGTCTAATAAAAAAGTTCCAAAAAGTGAATATTTTGTCATCCATCTATTGGGGGGTGGTGTTTTATTAGAGAATAAGAGAATTTAAAAAAAAATTACACATTAATCTCACATTATTGAATAGTGTATAGTAGGGAAGGGGTGTTGGTAACACATCCCCAAAATTATAGATTTATACCCCTCCCACAGCTCAGAAATCAGCGGGTGCTGGACCTGCTGTGGGACACCAAAAAAGCCAAAAAAAAATTTACACTTAAGGCGACCCACCCTAAGAGGGGTCGCCGCGACCCCCCCAATTCATGCGAAGTAGAGGGGGGTTGCGCCAATATCTTCCCCAAGTTTCAGCCTCTGGGGCGCCCTAGAACTGGGGATAGGATATAAGAAGTAAAATCAAAAAATGGCTGCCGGACGTGACCGGGAAGGTGTTTATATATTTTTCGATTTTTTTTCTGGCAAATATAATTGGAACATTTCGGAATCCCACACAGAATATTGCTGCGGTAGAGCGCGCTGTTATTTTTTGGCATGCTGCCAACACAAGCAATGGATACACTTGTGCTGGCAGTTTTTTTGATGAAAAAATCACAAATGGCTCGCTCAGAGCCGCACATAGGTTGCAGGGTTATTTTTACATTTTGAAGTGCAAACATTTTGATTGTGATTGCAAAAACCACAAATGTACACTTTCTGGGAATGACCTCTTCATCTGTCTGGCCCATTTACACAAAATACAGGGCACATTGCCAGTTGTCCCCTGATATATGTTTAACAGATAATTGTTGTCTGAATTCAATGGGCACTAGCATTTAATGATTTGCATCCAGATGCTGCAGAGGCTGGTCACGCTTTTATGGAAATGCTGTCTTTGAACAGTGGTATTTTCACTGATGGCCATAAATGCAGACTTTGTGCAACAATATGGTGCAGGACCAGCCACATGACACTTAGGAAGCCAGTCCTGGCCACCATGTGCTGTATGATAAGCCTGGGGCTGTGTAAGACACATTAGTTCCAATATATGTTTTGTTCAAAAAAATATTTCAGGTTTGATCTTTTGGCAAAATTTTGTTGTGGGTTGTGAGGGTAAGGAAAAGTTGCAGGAAGTTACCATCTCATATGTCAAGAAAAATCAGTGGCCTAAACAATCCCCAACCAATTTTATAAATAAATCAAATTCTGGCCTGAACAAAAATTTGTATGGATTTTCCATTTATATTCGCCAGAAAAAAAAACAAAGAAAATTTTCAGCAGCAAGGGTGGCCTGACGGGGTGCCCCCTTGGGTATATATAGTAGATATACTTGGGGGCACCCTCACACAAGATGACAGCTTGCATGTGTGATTTTTCAAACATAATTTTATGAATTTTCCATTTATAGCTGCCACCAGTTTAGTTCGATGTAGTGCGAAAAGCCACGCAGCAACGGCTAGAACCCCATGCACAAGTTTACCCGGTGCACAAGTAGGAATATCAGGGGCCAATGTAGACCCGGTTTTTATGTACAACCCTCGTACTTTAGCATTGGATCTTCATGGGCACTGAGCTGCAGGGTTCAATATGGGGGGTTGGAGGGGGGGGGGGTTACAACCAACGCTCCAGCTATCTACATATCTATCTAGCGATTTTTCTCCCTTGAAAAGCTTGAAAACCGTATATATTGAACCCTTGCGAACCATGATTTGTGATGGAATGACGCTATTTGAGGGCGCCAAAGTACGCCGCACCATGGCACCCTTTTGCTACTTGCGCACCGGGCAAACTTGTGCACCGGTACAGGGCCGCAGCAACTGCATCGCAAAACAGCAATGCTTCCAAACAATGTCTTAACGCGCTTCCAACCACTGTTTACCATAACTGAGGTTTTGGGATGATCTATTCTGAAATATCAATTTCGAAAAGTGATATCATTGCGACCTTGCACACGAGTGTCCACCCGAAATGTAAGCACGAAATGTAAAAAAAACAATGAATGTTTTGTGTAAGTTTTTGTCGACGGGCAGCTGACGGAGCCGTTTTTTTTGTTGCAGTAAGCGCTCGCGGATCGCAATGCGACAGCGATGAGAGCGGCAGCGGCGAGCCGGAACTGGCCGCCGACGCGGCCGCGTGCACTTCGACCGCAGGTAAATTCTGGCACTCGCATGGCGCTTTTGCAGCCCCTCCCCCGCCGCTTGCCGTTCCCACGCTGGCGTCGCTGATTTGCGTGGTCCTTTTCCAACGAATTCTGTACGGGAATACACTGTTGTATGGAAGTACTGAAAATGTTTTCATGTATCTTTTCTCGGGTACTCCAATCCGCGAGTGTTCAGAACGAACATGCGAAAATACATTTTTTCAATCTTATTCTTGGCGCGTTATAAAACGAAAGTTCTATAGGCAACTCATTTTGTTTATGTTTTGAAGTGCAGAAAACGTTTCGGTGCAGTGTTGGGGCGAAACATTTGTCGAGGATGCAAACTGCAGTTAGCACTGAGTGCAAATGTCTACTGCGCGCCCTCAAGTCCACTGTCCATGTCCGTCCGGGGGTCATTCCATCGATAATCTCCTCCATACAACACAAGCTTCTTTTTTAGCGTAATTTCATTTCCGCACTTCAATGGAACAGGAACAAAGTAGATGTTTTCATTTTGTTTTAGAATGGTCGAGGTACAAAATAAAAAATAAATTGGTACTGCGAACACACTTTCGAATCATATAAATGGGTATTTACTCGGTAGTCAAGTTTGTCTGAATTGGACTACCGAAAAACAATGCATGATGTGATTTTCCGTACTTCCATGAAACGTAGTGTACTTGTTCAAAGATACCAGCGACATATTTATCGTTTTTTTTCATTGGTGCTTTTGATTGATGTGGTTTCGGGCCAAATTTTGTGTGCACTTTGATTGGCGCTGTTTTTGTGTGCTCGCTGTGCCTGTGCCGCTTTTTTATAACCCGGTCAGCAGGTAGGGTGTGGGTTTCTGGCGCCTGTCTACATCAACATTTTTTCTCAATTTGGCCGAACTTATCATTCCCACATTTCCCGATCTCTTCACCATTGTGGTCATTTTGGGCGGGTATTTTTTGGCAAACAATCAAGCAACCAACAACCTTCAAAATCCAACCCCCCTCTATTTCAGACAGCGACACCAAAAAAGACCTGCCGAACTACGTGCTGTCAGCATTGGAGCCGTATCAGGGCGGCAGCGGCACCAATGTCAGCCACGGGCCCAGCGTGTGGTTGGGCGCCCAGAACGGGTACATCTACGTGCACGATCCCACTGCGGTCAAGGACAACGGCTGGCGGCAGTGTCTCATGCGAGTGCGCATGCAGGACGCAGTATTGGCTATAGTGTTTGTTTGGGGGTTAGCGACTCTTTCGGGTTGTAAAGGTGTGTTGAATGATTTTGGTGGAGTTTCTGGGGGCTAGAACCCAGTGCACAAGTTTACATTGGCTCCGGATATTGCCACTTGTGCACCGGGTCAACTTGTGCACCGGGTCAACTTGTGCACTGGGTTCTGTCCGTATTTACTTTTTCTAGACAAATACGTATACACGAGTACAGAGTAAATACATTTATTTACTTTTCCCCCGAAAAAGTTCCTGTACTTACTTTTACGTAACTTTTTTGAAAGTACTCGAGTACAGAAATTTAGGGTTTTTTTAGGTTTTAGGTTTTCAGAAAATATATTTAGGTTTTTTTTCAAGACACGGAAAGGAGCAGGGCCGTATCCAGGGGGGGGGGGCGGGGGGGGCTGCAGCCCCCCCCCCCCTCCCGGGGCGAGACCAGAAAGTGACCGGAAAATGCGACTTTTTCGACGTCAGCGTCAAAAATTTTGCGCGCAAGCGCGCATTCTTCACCAGACATCAGGTATTGTCATCAGATTTGCTCCATATGGCCGCAAATCGCTATAAATACACTCAATGTTGAACTTATTGCTGTTTTGTATGTATATTTACATACATATACAGCATTCCATGGCGCTGGCGCCAACGCCAATGGCGCCATGGTGGGGCGCCTACTAATGGCGCCAGCGCCATGGCGCCATTCAGCCACTATGTAGCTAAAATTTTCAGGGGGGGGGGCTGAGCCCCCCCCCTCGCCGGCCTCCGTAAACAAGCAGCCCCCCCCGCTCAAAAATCCTGGATACGTCCCTGGAAAGGAGGAAAGGGTGAAACACGCTAAAAGTAGAGAAAAATTCTGTAGCGTAGTGCCAGTTCGCAACTGTGCACCAACGTCGCAGCCCGCACGGCGGCCGTCTGTTCGCGTCGTTGGCCAACGGCACCGTGGCGGCGTTCCACCGCGAGCCGCTCAAATCGGGCGGCTGCGGCCGCTGGTCAACCTCCGGCTACCATTGGATCACCGTGGGAAAGCCGCAGAGCTCGGTGCGCTGTTTGGCCGTGGCCGCGGGCAAACTGTGGTGCGGCTATCGGAATACGATTTACGTGTTCGATTGTGGCGATCTGGTTTTGGAGGTTCGTTGCGTCTCGTACCGTGGTTGGCGACACTGGTTGACTTATGTATCTAATTGAAAAATTGATCGATGTGATTTTTTCACTGATATTTCATTTCACCCACTGGGATTTCGTTCGCAGAACGATCTTCCAATGCACTTGCCGTGATGGCCCTGCGCACACTAGTTTTCTCACGAAATTTCGAAAACACGTGAATGAGCTTTGAATGTGCTTGAGTTTTCCACAATGAGTTATTTTTAATCTTTGTCAACTAGTTTTCGACAATTCATTGTAGAAATTTCAAATGCGTTCTAAGCTGATTTGTGAGTTTTCTAAATTTCGTGTGAAAGCTGGTGTGCGCAGGCACAATATTTATTATTCAACATTGCCCCATGCGCATTTGGAGATCTCTCTGCGACACGTGAAACCGAAATCAGTTGGCACTGACCAGTTAACACATGTGTCAACGTGTTTGTGGCCCCCTTTATTTCGCCCACTTCACGCTGCACACCTTTCCATGTCAACACAAAACCGCAGACGCACTTCGCGGCGCACCCGCGCAAAGACAGCCAAGTGCGGCAGTTGGTCGCGGCTGGGTTCGCGCCATCTGCCGGCGGCAACCAGGAAGAACCCAGCGCCGGCGGGGTTTGGTGCGCCATCCGCTTGGACGCCACGCTGCGGCTGTTTGACGCCAGGACGTTCGCCCATTTGCAGGTCGGTGGGCGGCGACTTTTTAGCTTGGGTTGTATTTTAGGTTTAAAAAATACATTTCATACGTCTAATACATACGTCTCGGGATTTTTCAGTGGTACTGACAAGACACGAAATATATTATAAGAAAAAGCTAATACGTTGGTGTTCCATACCTGGAAATACTACGTGGAAACAATTGGCTGGATATTATATACCATACTCACATTCACAGCTTATTTTTACATCGTCCTAGTACATGGTTCGGCAAATTTCTGTGACTGAGGTGGTCCAGGTGCCGGTTCCGCAAGTGGACAAGTTAAGAGTTAAAACATAAGAGTTGAGTAAAATGACAAATGGCAAGTTAAGTGTAAAGTTAAATGATAAATGATGAGTTAAGAGACAAGAGTAAAGTTAAATGACAAATGATTAGTTAAGAGATAAGAGTCAAGCCAGTGTATCCAAATCTTATTTTTCGTATCCAAATCTTATTTTTTGTATCCAAATCTTATGTCGAAAAAATAGGATTTGGATACAAAAACATTAAATCTGGATACGAAAAAATAAGATTTGGATACACTTGCTTGACTCTTAACTTTACTTTTATCTCTTAACTAATCATTTGTCATTTAACTTTACTCTTGTATCTTGACTCATCATTTATCATTTAACTTTACTCTTAACTTGCCATTTGTCATTTTACTCAACTCTTATGTTTTAACTCTTAACTTGTCCACTTGCGGAACCGGCACCAGGTCCCGACATTAGAAAATTTCTGGCCCCGGTCCGAAAAACTGGTCCCGTTTGAACCCTATTTTTCACCACCTCTCACACAATCACCTACAGGACGTGGACGTGCAGCCGCACGTGACCAAGTTGCTGGGCGTCGACCGACTGGCCGGCTTCTACGTGCGCGTGACGGCGCTCGCCGCAGCCGCCGGCCGCCTGTGGATCGGCACTGGCAGCGGCGTCATTGTCGCCGCGCCGCTCAACCGAAGTGCGTTTCGCGCTGCTTCTTTTCGTGGTGTTTGGGAATTGCGCCGGCCTATGTGTGCTGCTGCGTTGTTAGGGGACTGTTGTTGTTGTGATATCCCGCTGCCAGTAACTTTCGACATTGAGCAGCAGAATGACAAAAATCGCTTTTTTACTTGTTACCCACTGAATTCTATCGACCAGCTCCCTCGCAGTGAGTAGCACAATAGCCGCCATTTGCATAATGCATTTTTATCTACATTTTGATCTTGCATGCATTTACGAGGGTGTCTCTTGTTTTTTTGTGTTAATCTTACTCCTCTTCACATTTTCCCAGTCCGTGTCCAGTGCCAGTGTCAGCTAGCCCAACCAATTATCACAGGCGCCGATGATGCAGGCAACGCGGAAAAGGTGCGCACGGGCGACACCGGCGAGCAGAATGCCTCAGGCAAGCAGGAGGGCGGCGGCAGGCCGGCCGGCCCCGGCGGCTTACTGCGGGTGTACAACGCGCCCTCTGGCGACGCGGCGGTCGCGCTGCCCTATTGCAGCATGGCGCACGCGCAGCTGTCTTTTTATGGCCACAAGGACGCGGTCAAGTTTTTCCTGGCTGTGGATGGTGGGTTTATTTGAATCGACTTGTTGTTTGAATTGTATTGAATTATTGAGTTAATTTATCATTTACCCGCGCAGGTGGAGAAGAGAAATACATGGTTACCTCTGCGGGCGATGGTTATATTGACTTCCGCGTCGGTGAGTTTGTGTAAATGCTAAGAAACTTTCATAATTTCCTAATTATTGTGAAAAAAATTTAATTCGAAAGACCCTGACCAGTGGCAACTAATTCTGGTTCCATTCGTCGTAAATAATTATAAAATTTGACCAAAAAATTCATAATTTTAGGCTAATAAATACAAAATGCCAGCCAATCTTCGACTTAGTCCGTGATCCCCTGCCATCTCGAGCCCAATTCAATTGCCAACCCGCTGTGTCACAGGCGAGGACGAGTCATCGGGCGGCGGCGGTCAGCATCCGTCCAGCGGCGCGACTGCGGACGAAAAACGGCCGCAGTCGTTGCCAGCCGCCGACGGCACCCAGGCCGGCGGCGCGCAGCAGAAAGACTTGGCGCACTTGATCGTGTGGCAGGTGGAGCCGACGCAGACCGCCGCTCAGAGTTAGGTGCAGTGTTGGAAGGTTGCCAAGATCACGAGCCTGAGAGTGGCGGTGTGGCTGCTTAGTTTTGTTTCTAATGCGATATTTTTTGGGTTGAACAGAAAGTGTAGTGTGATGTCTATTTGGATGTGTAATATGGATCTCTATACGGCTATGGTTTGGGGAATTTGTAACTTTCTGTTGAACACGTCTTGTCAATACAACGGTTGTGTGAGTTTTTCATTTGTCTGCGTCAGTTTTTCAGGTTATGCAAATTGCGAATATTTTAATGTGAACGTTTTCGTGCCCCGCTGCTCCCCCTGTCTGATTTTGATTTTTTGTGGGTTCTTTTTTATTTATTTTTGTCGGTGGTGGCCAGATTTCTAAGGAACATTTATTCATATTGTCGGCGCAGTCTGGATGAAGCTTTTGTAGTTTTGCTAATACAAAAGTTCATGTGATAATTTGCAGTCTAGTTTCACACAATGCCGTGACACGCCTCGAAATTGGGATGCGCCCCCGGCTGTTCAGTGTACATATTTAAAAACCAGTCTTTTTGCATTATTTGATTGCTTCTGCTGTTGCAAATCATATGTTTGATTTCGCAGCATCTTGCGTTTTTATTATTTTTCTCGATCTTTCTTCGCATTTCTCTGCTGGCCTCCTATTGATTTGTCTTCGTGTTACATTCTAATGTAAAAGTGAACTTATACAATTTGATAATTTATTCAAATATTTCTAACACTTTTATATATCTACAGCTATTCTTTGTAGTCTGTTACGGTAATTTTCATTGTAACATTTGTTCCATTTTTCGCATGCCAAAAAGCGTTTGCTAAAGTACTATTTTACAAAAATTGTCCTATTTTACTATTTACAGACATCTGTCTAGTTCTCTGATTGTGCTTAACTATAATTTGCGTATTGTTTATTGAGAGCATGACGTAAGCTTGATAAAATAACAAATGGTTATTTTTCCTCTGTTGCAAGTTTTGTGAGCAACTAAATAAGATGAACTAGCGAAAACAATTGAGGGAGTTTTCATTCTACCAACTCAGCGAAAAAATAACACTGTGATTTTTCATTTTCAACCAAAAATAACGAAACAATTCCAAAATACTTATTATTTCCGAATGTTTCTGGCACAACAAAAATGGGAAACGGGCAGGTTTCGTATACCTCAATGTATGCATTAAATTATTGTGGACCACAGTGAAAATGCTTACGAAACAAGTCCTTCTCGTATTAACCCTCCCATCGAAGTACCCCCGCGTCCGAGTGACCTGGCAAAAAAACGCAGTGTGGTGTATTTCTAGGGAATACTAGATATTTTGTTGGTAATATCGATGTAAGCTTTATTGACAAGTAGTCATTTTGTCTTTGCTGTTTGTTAGGCGACTACAATGAAACTGGCGAAAAAAGTGGGCGGAATTTTCATTGTTTTTAACGGATTGCTGACAAAATCTGAATGTAAATATCGATCATCAGCATTTTAATAATTTGAATGGCTTGGGATGCATTAAACAATCTGAATGGAAAGTGTCAACCATAGTTGTTAAAACGTATTTACTTTTACTCGAAAAATACGTATACTCGAGTACTGGGTAAATACGTTTACGTTTCCTCAGAAAAAGTACCAGTACTCGCTTTTACGTATACTTTTTCAAAGTACTCGAGTACAGAAAACGTATTTCGGGTAGTCTTTTATATAGTGTTTTAAGTGAAAAAACAAAGCGAATAGGTTAAAAATAGGGAAAAATGGGCATATGAGCACATAAATATCCTAAAATTGTTGAAGATAGACAAAAAGTTCCGAAACTTGACGATTTTAAATGACAATTTGGGTGGAAATTTTCTAAAATACTCACGTTTACGTTTTCTGGATGAAAAAGTACGTTTACTCGCGAGTAAAGTAAAAAAATTTACTTTACGTAATTCTGTACTCAGGGGGTGAGTAAAAAATAAATACTGTACGTTTACGTATACTTCGAGAAAAGTTTGGTACTTTTAACAACTCTGGTGTCAACCATACCTCTATGAAAAAAATATTTATACAAGACCGTTCACTGAACATTTAAGAAAATAAGTGCTATTCAACTATGTAATATGATACCTGGGGCCAGTCCCGCAAGTGGAGAAGTACTTTAATCTTGACTTTTCTCTTGACTTTTAACTTAACTCTTAACTTTGCCACTTACAAAATAAGCACCTGAGCAGGGTTGGCAAAATCTCAGAAAAAAATAAAAATAAAATGGAAAATTGGAGAATAAAATAAAATGGAAAATTAATAAAATAAAAATACAATTTTACTAAAATTCGAATTTTTGTAAAATTTTAGTAAAATTGTACAATAATTTGAATTTTTGTACAATTTTAGTAAAATTTTACAAAAACTCGAGTGTCTGTTCAATTCTATAGAAAGTTTTCTATCATGTTGCTTAAGTTTCTTGCTGCCAATTTGCAGAACTAGTGCAATGTTGTATCTTTCATTGTTGTGATTGAGAAATATTTTTGCTCAAAATTGCAAATTTTCACATTTTTTAAAATATTTTCACCTTAAAAATCACTAATTTGTAATTTTTTTCTTATTTTCTTCGTTCCATACCTTGAAAAAGCCTATAAATATATTGAATCCCGCAAGCCCCCCCCCCGCACCCAAAAAACAACAACCCACTTTTAGCTATCTTCCCATGGGAGGAGCAATTAGCTCCCCCTGAGGGTCAAAATACAAAATACCTACCTCGCAACCCGTGTCACAAGTTTACAAAAAAAATTTTTGTATTCATCCGCATGCTTCTAGCGTGCACATAGTTTTATGTCCTTGCATCCAAGATTTCCAATTTTTTGTAAAATTTTTGTAAAATGTAAAATGGTTTCATTTTATTTTATTAATGACATTTCAGAATAAAATAAAATAAAATAAACTGAAACATGAATAAAATTAAAATAAAATACAATTTTAATAAAAATAAAATACAATTTTAGTAAAAAGAATTTTACTAAAACCAACCATGCACCTGAGGCAGTCCCAAAGTTTCAATTGTGTATGTTGAATATAAGATCGGGATACACAAACATATTTGAATACACAAACAAGATTTGCATACGCAAACACAATATTTGGATACACGAACACAATATTTGGATACACAACCATAAGATTTCCATACACAATTGACACTTTGGAACTGCCCCTTGGTGCTGGTTCGACAAGTGGTAAAGTTCAGAGTCAAAATAAAAGTCAAGGGTTAAGTAAGGGTCAAGAGTAAAGTACTTGTCAGCTTGCGGGACTGGCCCCAGATATACAATGGCTCAGACGGAGTTGGGCATAAAAATTCTCGGTTCTGGGTTCTCTCGATTATCGGTATTGGCATTCCGTTTGAACCAATGTCAATTATTTCACCTACGCATGAAACAGATGCCTACTCAAGCTTCTAGTTATTTATAGTTTGATCGTTTCCATATCTGAATCGTCGTCCACTTTTATGGTGGGCAGCGGCGCCGTGGCTGTGGGCCGTCTCGACTGCGGCGAGCCGTGTGAACTGTATAGGGGATGATTTTTGGTTCAAATAATGCGCTTTTTACTGGGTGGCACTTGTTTTGGCGCAATCGCTTGGTTTGGAGGTTTGACACTTTCTAGCGTTTCGAATTTTCGGCTGGGTGGCGGGCAATCTCTTGAAAGCGAAACATTTGACTGCGGCTGCCGTGCTGTTAACTTAACAGCTAACAAGCACTGAAAGCGTTTACGTGAGTGTCCTATCACAAAGCCGAAGAAGACACCGGTAAATACTTCGTTTTTTTCGGGTTTTCTGCACTTTTTCATTCTGATGCGCACCCAGCTTCATGTTGCGGAATTTTTGGTGCGCGCTTGTTGTTTGTCTTGCATGTATTTTAGCTATTGCACTGTTATTCATTGGCTTATTTTTGGCTCCAACACGGTCAACTCATTAAATTTCAGCTATTCCGTACTCTGAGCGATTTTCACACCATTTCCCGTCTACTGGTCGAAAAACCCGAAATATGATGATCAGCCCCAATTAGGAGTCTCCTAGATTTTGAGATTAGGGATTGGATAGATAGCTGAGCGGCCTCCGGGATAAGATAGATAGTAGCTGGAAAAAAATGGGGGGGGGCGGACGGTTGCGGGGGTTCGATATATAGGTATTTTCAGGGTGTAGAAGGAACAAAAGGGAGAAAAATCGCTAAAAGTATGTGTAAAATATCTCAAAATTGGTATACAAGAGCTACATTGGTACACGTTATAACGTTGCCTTGTGAAGTCAATTGCTATTTTGAGTTACAGGTGTGGTTATGTGTTTGTGACAGTTTTTCTTGTTGTGGTATTACCCGTTTGACGCGCGCCGACAGTGTGGTAATAAAGTTGATTTGATTTGAAGAGCCTATAGTACGAAAAATAGCTGAAAATAGTAAATAGGAACAAGAGCTAGTGATTTTGGAAGTGAAAATCTATAAAATGATATGAAAAATAGTTATTTTGAGCGAAAATTGGGGTATCGTTTCTCAAACATCGCTCCAGATAGGTAGATAGCTGAGCGATTTGGGGGGGGGTTAGGGTGTAGTAGCCCAACATTTTGCCTCCGGGATAGATAGCTGAGCGACCTCTGGGATAGACAGATAGCTGGGCGGTATGGGGGGGGGTAACCCCCCTCTAGCCCCCCCATAGGAGACCCCTGGCCCCAATGCTCACATGGTCGACAGTCTGTGTGTCATTCTGCGCTGCTTAGCGCCAGCAAGCTCCTTCTTGGTCCTGAACAAGTCCTCTATGCGCTCCATTTCCAGTCCCTTCGTCTCCGGCAACGTGAAGTAGAACAGAACGAACCCGACCATACTTATGCCCGCGTAGAGGAAAAATGCCCCTGAAATGGTGGGTGCAGTTGTGATTCTTGTGGTCTGGTTTTTTGGAGTCATTGGATTCAGTGAACTGTACGGTTTTGTCCCCGTTTGTTAAATGCCCAGACAGGACCAAAATCATGGTGAATAATGATCAAATCGTGGCCGCCGTGCAAAGGCGCTTTCGCCCGCCTTTGTGCCGAATGGCACCTGGGGCCAGATTTAATTATCCCTACATATGTGTAGGGTAGGGCGTACGCCCGATAGATTTTTTTAAGTTCAACCACGTCGACGCACACGCACTGAGAGCAAGGCAGCTGCCGAGCTGCACGAACTGGCTCAGTGTGTGTGCGTCGACTAGGGTGTCAACTTTCCATTTTCCGTTTCCGCTTTCCGCAGGCAAATTTTTTTCCGTTTCCGTTTTCCGGCTGCAAATTTTTTTTTCCGTTTCCGTTTTTCCGGCTCAATTTCCGTTTTCCGGTTAAAATTTCAGTTTTTCCGCCTTTTTTCTGTTTTCCGGCTCAATTGTCTGTTTTTGCCAACTTTTTTTCACTTTCTGGCTCAATTCTCTGTTTTCTGTTTCAGCCAAACTGGTAAACAATGCATGCAGGTTCTCAATTATGTGAATTGTTTCTATTTCTAGTAAGATTTCTGGAAATTTTTTTGATTTGAGGATAAATTTCTGCAATTTTTTTTCCGTTTCCGGTAAAATTTTTCAGCAAATTTTTTCCGTTTCCGGCATAATTTCAGCAAATTTTTATGTTTCCGTTTCCGTTTTCCGGCCTTTCATTTTTCCGTTTTCCGTTTTCCGGCAGGTGCAAATTTTTTTCCGTTTCCATTTCCGTTTTCCGGCAAGTGCAAAATTTTTTCCGTTTCCGTTTTCCGCCAAAAAGTTTTTGTTGACACCCTAGCGTCGACCTGGCGAAACGTTGAAAATTTATCGGGCATACGCCCTACCCTGCAAAATCTGTAGGGGGAATTAAATCTGGCCCGTGGGGCTATGTCACTTTTCATCAGTAGCTGTCAATTTAAAAGTACAACTTAAATGTAAACGCCTGGCAAACAGGCGAAACTCTTGTTTGACATTTGGGTGCATATGGCAAGCGCGAAGTTTTTCTTCAAAAAATATTTTACATATATTTTATATAATATTCACTAACCAAGGACGTAGCCAGAGGGGGGGCGGGGGGAGGGCCGCCCCCCCCCCTTCTCGGGCCGGACAAAAAATGTGCCGCAAGTGGCACTTCCATAAAGCGATTTTGTCACCAGTTTGTAAAAATTTTGCGCGCAAGCGCGCATTTGTCTATCACGCGATAGCTATTTTCGGCTGACCGATCGCGGCAGCCTCAACTCCTGTGAAAATGCACTGAAAATGAGAGAGTCCTGTCCACGTCGCTGTATAGACCTCTAAATACAAACATATACAGCGGTATTTGGCGCCAATGCCAACGCCAGTGGCGCCATGGCGTGGCGCTTACGAATGGCGCCGGCGCCATGGCGCAATTCCCTGACTACATCGCTTACATTTTAGGGGGGGGGGGCGCCGCCCCCCCCCCGTTCGCCGGGCTCCGTATACAATCCGCCCCCCGCTCAAAAATCCTGGCTACGTCCCTGTCACTAACCATACTTGGTCAGTGCCTCAGTTACAGATAGAAATGTCTCGGATATAATGAAATTGAACAGCCAGTTGGTTGCAGTGGCCAGCGCCACTCCAGTGCTCCTAGCCCAGGTGGGGTAAATTTCCGCATTGATCACCCAAGCCATTGGACCGAATCCTGCGATGAGTTTTTAGGTTAATTTTTTCTGATTTCCATTCACTGTGTGTGAGCAAGCGGTGGTATACAAAGGATGCAGTGGTGGTTTATTTGTCACTTTTTTGATAGAGTTATTGGGGCCATGATTTGAGCATGGTCCACCCGCAATGGCAGTAATGTGTATGCAAATGAAAATACTTATTTATACATTAAAATAATTAAAACATTTTTCCACCAACTTCAGCCATTGCAACATCATATATCATCAACAGCAGTGAAAAAATGAAGTAGGTAAATATTTTTCATATATTTAACATAAAATACATGAACTCATTATCATCGAGTTCCACCTAGGGTCCCATCTTCCATTTTTCCGGCTCATTTTCTGTTTTCTGGCAATTTTCATTGTTTCCATTTTTTTCCATTTTCCGGGTAAATGTTCTGTTTTCGCACTTTTTTTCTGTTTCCCGGCTCAATTTTCTGTTTTTCTGCTTTATTTTACATTTTCCAGCTCAACTTTCTGTTTTCTGTTTCAGCCTAACTGGTAAACATGCATGCGGGTTCTCAATAATGTGGATTTTACTGTTTCTGACAAAAAAATTCAAATTTTTTCCATTTCCGGCAAAATTTCTGCAAATTTTTCTCTTTCCGGTAAAATTTCAGCCATAATAGTGCAAAAAGGATCTCACCAATAGAAAACATGACTAAGTAGAGCAGCATGGCGATTAGCACCAGAAATCCGTCATCGCTGCTTTTGCAGACGTCGTATGTGTACTCATATGGGTAGTCTTTTTGTTTCAACGAGGTCTCATTATCGCATTGGCCCACCAAAGTCCTCCCTGTGTGGTCCACGGCCACAGGCAGGCACCTGCGCAGCGCCAGTCAGTGTAATGCAGAGTTGTTAGAATTACTTAACTTTAAAAAAAAGTATATGTAAGTATTTATTTTTTACTCACCACAAAGTATAGAAAATGTAAAATACTTTTTTTACTCGTACTCATGCGTCATGCGTAAATGTGAGTAAAATACTTTTTTTTCCCAGGTGAAATGTAAAAGCGAGTACTTTTCCCCTGGAAAACGTAAAAGTTACTACTTTTTACATGTGAGAGTGGACAAAATGGATGTCGTTTTTGAGTGATTTTTCGTCTTTTTGTAGAAAAATTGTATGATTTCTTCAAAATTTTCTTTTTTAGCAATGGAAAATTGTGATTTTAGCAACAAAAATACATTTTCTTTGTACGCGTGTACATTTAAAATGTACGCGTAAAAGTGAGTACATTACATTTTTTAAATGTAGCGCGTACTCGCGTACGCGTATTTTTCGAGTAAATGTAAGTATATTTTAACAACGGTGGTGTAATTAATGCTTATGGTTGATGTCGTGCCACCCTCATACATGAATACCCTGTAAAATGTAAAATGTCATGCGAAGTGTCAACATGCCGTTCCATTGTTGACTGCCGTCAATTGGAGGTACAGATGGCAAACCAAGTATTTATTTATACCCTCTTGCATTTATCTATCACCCGGTAATAATCGCACTCGCAAGGGGGACAAATATCACATTTCCGGGTCAAGGTAAATATTATCTGGCGCAGTTGACTACTACAAAGGTGGAGCTGAACTTCCACGCAGCGCGATTAGCATTGAAAAAATCTAAGATTTTCTGAGATTTATGTTTTTTTCACGATTTTCCAGAGAGATTTAATTATGTTTTCTTTTTGAGAGATTTTCTTAGATTTTTAAACATAACAGAAAATCTTTCAAATTCTGATATTTATATTTATTTATATATTTTCCAGGTTCTTGATAGAGTCTTTATTGTATTTTATTCTTGAGGGATTTTCTGAGATTATATTTAATCGTATGTATTTTCCAAAAATTGATGATTTTTTTCAAAGCTAAGCGCGATTCCATGCCTGTGTACCGTATACTCAAACTTTAAACTACCCAGCGCAAATACGCTAATACAAAAATCTCGGCTCACCATCCATAACTAGTGGCATTGTTCCCTTCTTCTTCATATACTTTCTTGTAGCAGAATCCGCATTGTTCAAGCGTGACGCAATTGTCGCAGTTGCTGTATTATGTTTATCTTATACCAGTTTTTTCTACTAATCGTAATCATAGGCAGCTAGGTAGTTTTTTAAATAATCGATCTGGGGCCAGTCCCGCAAGTGGACAAGTACTTTACTCTTGATTGACTCTTTGTTTGCTAGCTAAGTTTGATCTTGACTTTGTTCTTGACTTGATACTTTACCTACTCTTGGCTTTGCCACTTGCGGAACCAGCACCAGGGGGTAGTCCCAAAGTTTCAGTTGTGTATCCAAATCTTCTGCTTTTTTTGTATCCAAATCTTATGTTCAATGTAAGATTTTAGAGTAAAGCACTACTTGTCCACTTGCGGGACTGCTGGCCCCTGCTGCTGGGCTGGCTGTGGCAAACATTTGGTGGCCAATTTGATCAAACAACTCCAAAAAAGTAACAGTTTTCATAAAATATAAAATTAACAAATAATTGATACTGTTTTAGCGCCCCACAAGCTGATAGGTGTTTTGTTATTTTCTTTGAATTTTGATAAATGAACGTGTTCATTCCACTCACCTTTTATAGATACAATGGTTAATTTCATCAGTCAAATTCGAGTAGGTTTTTAACAACGGTTTAGCATCGGCTTCAGTGTTATGTTTTATTGTTGCAGAAGTCATATTGATGACCAGAAATGCTCCGCCCAAGAATAACAGGCTCAGAATTATACCTGAAAATGGGTGGGTTTTCAGTGACGATGGCAAACCCCCCAGAAAAAAGTATTTAAATTTTTAAGTGTTTTTTTCTGAAATGAATTTTCGAATTTTTCTTCAAAATAATTTTCTAATTTCGAATTTAATTTTCGAATTTTCAAATTTTTGGGCAACTTTCAATTTTTTTGGTAAACTATTGAATTTGAACCTTTAAATGCTGATTTGGATACCGTATTTCCTCGAAATACCCCCTCCCCCTCGAAATACCCCCCCCCCCTCGAAATACCCCCCCCCCTCGAAATACCCCCCTCAAAATGGACACTATGAACTTATAAACCCCCCCCCCCCTCGAAATACCCCCTCCCCCCAAATTGAGTATATAGAGAACGTAAATGACAAAGGCTGCGGTTTGTCATCTGGGTAATGCAAAACACACGTTAAAAACGATTACTCTGTTATGTGAGAACAGTGATTATACGTCTACACTATGAACTTTAACAAGTCTTTAGAGTCTTATAAATGGCGATTTTTGTTGCATTTTCGACGTCTGCGTACGTTTCAGATGACAATTTAGTACTGGGATTTGACCCCCCTCGTTTAACCCCCCCTCAAAATACTCACTCTGAAAAAATTTAAGGTTTAGATCACCTTTTAACATTATTTTCACTGTAATTTAACTTAGTTTAGCTCAATTTAGCACAGTTTGCCATTTTCCAGGGCGTTGTCCATGACTTTTATTTATTACAGGGCAGTTTATATGGTCTGGAAGTGGCACCTGTTGGATTGTCAGACAGTGCCCTGTTCAACAACTTGCAACACGAACCCACAATCGATTGTTTTTGATGAAGCAGATCGATGGGCTACTGTTGAACTATTGAACCCCTGCACACTACTTTACCATTATGACATGTCGATCATTTTGGTAAACTGTTTCACAAAACAGTATGAAACACTGTACAATTCTGTTCAGTGTTTCATACTGTTTTGTCAAAACAGTATCAAAATGGTTGACATGTCATAATGGTAAACTAGTGGGCGGGTGTTCAATATTTCAATAGTAACGGTAATAGAGCATCGTACTTGCAATAGATCGGGTTGCTTGGTGCATTCCCAAATGGATGTGTCATTGTCCACCACGAATGCCATTTCAACGTTTTTGACGTTTTTTTCATTACTTCACGCTTATTCAGACGCACCGAATATCAATTGCCAATTGATTTATCATCTTTTACTTAAGAACACGTTTTGTGGCCTTGAATTCCCTGAAAAATTCGAAAATTATTTTCGAATTTTCGAATATATGAATTTTTAAATTTTTTATAAAATATCGATTTTTAAGTGTTTTTTTCAGGGGTAAAATAAAAATTCGAAAATTCCGAAAAAATTCGAATTTTCGAATATTGTTTTGCCATCGTTAGTTTTCAGAGAATTTCATCATTTCGTGGTACCATAGTATTCGGTTCGACATGATTCAGTTCAGCTAACATTTTGTGCGTTTTATTCCGTTCAAACATCCTCATTTCTGTGGAGTTTTACAGAAGTATTCCTACACATATTTTAGTAAAAAGTGCAGGGATACTCCTGTAAAGAATCTTTACAATAATTGTTGCAAAGGCACCATAGGTACGGAAAAATAGCACGTTTACCGTAAAAAAACGTATACTTAAAGAGGACATCCCATTTTTTTGGTGAAATTCATCGGGGGTGAGTTGGGCTGGATGGTGCTATTAAACTGTCAGATGCTTTCGGGGCCTCAGATACAAAATCGGTGGGGAAAAAAATAAAAGCGGAATTCTACCTTACCACGGGACCTAATCATAAATATTTATGGAATCAAAAGATACCTTTTTGTGTACACTGTCCCAGTGAACAGAAATGAATCATGTGAAACCGAATCAAAGATTCATTTGTGGGGCTGAAACCTGAATCGATCAGACCGAAGTTGATGTATACTCGGCGGAACGCACGCTATGCATTTTTCTGAAAGAAACACTCCATCATGACGTCATCGTCAACAAAATATAAATTGTTCCACAAAAATAAACTTTCCTGGAAAAAACATTTGTTGCTTGCAGGTGACTCCTCCTTTTTCTTTTTTGGAATATTTTTTTGTGAAGTGCGGTGCGGACATAAGTATCCCGCTCGTGTGTTGTCGACTAAGACATAAGTAATTTACAGCGCATACTTTGCGGTCAGCCGAGTATAATAAAAAAATAATAATAAATGAATGAAACCAACCAATATCGCTCAGTAGCAAGAGCATGCGCCGTCCCATCCGCTCTACCAGAAAAATGGGCACAAATGTGAACACAAAGTTCGTGCCGCTGACGATGCACGAGTACCAAACCGCGTCGTTGGGCGACGCCGCGTCACTGGTGATTCCAGACAATTTAATGATTGTGGCCGTGTAGTACCTGCAATGTCTTCATTGGGGTACAGTTACTCTGAGATGACTTGGACTCTACGTTGGGATTCCTATGGAATTCTGGACAAACAAACTCGAGCCCTTGACGTTGTTGAAAATATTGGTATTACCGGAAACCATAGATGTAGGTACCGTATTTCTTCTAATAAATAGAACAGCGCCGTTCTATTTTTAGGATATGTATTACCGGGTCTATGCATCTGTATATATATTTGGGTTATATATCTGTGTCGATATACGCTTATGCATATCTGTTACTATTGAATTTTGCTACCTCTGTGTAAATAGGTACCTATGTGGAATTTAAAAATATGCTGGCGAAATAATACCCCCTTGAATAAACCCCCCTCGAATTAACCCCTCAAAATTTGCTGAGTAAACCACCTGGGTGTATTTCGAGGAAATGCGGTATTCCGACTGGCTCAGGGTGGAAACAGACAACCGAAACCACAAACCTACGACCTCCCCTGTCCCTACTCACATGAGCGTATTAATGCCGCCCAACTGCTGAAACATCTGAATGCCGCAGCCCAGGGCGAGCGCACGGCGCACGTGCGGCGTTTTCATGATCATGATAAAAGTCCACGAGTTGCTGCCGCCGTGCCGCAGCCTCTGCTGCTCTAGTTCCAGTTCGAGCAGCTGTTGCTGTTCGATCATCTCTTCCATTTCGTACTCGCGCCACACTTCGTCCTTGTCCGCGTACATTCGGGTGACTACCTGGAAAGATTTAGATGGTCTATTTAGATCAAATACACTTTGATCAAATACTTTCCGTTTTCCTTCCGGCAATTGCAAAAAAATTCTGTTTCCGTTTTCCGGCAAGTGCAAAATCTTGTCCGTTTCCGTTTTCCGTAAAAAATTATTTTATGACACTTTATTGTTTACAATTAGGAACAACTTGACAAAATCATCAGCAAGAAGTCAATAACGGCAATTATCCAGCAAAATGTTGACACTTTTTGTTGGATAACCAGGGAGAAACGTCATTAGTCATAATATTCATGTGTTGATAAAATCGGTTTATAATAAACATTTGAGACTTTATGATTGTCAGCATGCCCATCGGGCGGACATCAATTACAGGCAGAAAATTGAAAATTAAACATGAAATGCCATTTTTTCGAAATCAACTTTGGAGTTATCAACTTTATAAATTAGAGGCCTCAATTGCATATTCCATTTGCATCAATCATTTTCCATAAATATTTACCCAGTGTTCGTGTTCGTTAACACGCTTGTCAACAACCAGGTTGAGGTTTCAGCAGACACAAAAATCGACCCAAACGAATGCTCAGTAACGATGGCAGAAAAAGATTCGAAAATTCTAAAATATTCCGAAAATAATAATACTTTTTTGGAGGGTTTGCCATCGTTAATGCTTGGTGCTCACTTTTCTCGCATCATCGTTCCTCTGCTGTTTTACGAGCCACCGAGGGCTCTCGGGCAGCATGAAAAACATGGCAAACTGGACAATAGCCGGCAGGGCGGCCGTCAAAAACATGATCCGCCAGCCCCACTCGGTGGCGAACTCTTCGCTGGGCGTGTTGTAGATGGCGCCGAGCACCGAAGAGCAGAATATGCCGAATGTGATCATCAGCTGGAAGGAGACCACCATGGGGCCGCGCACGTGCGACGGGCACGCCTCCGAGATGTACGGGGGTACCGGCGGGGGTGGCAGCGCGTTTTCGGAGACTATTTTTCTTTGGCCTTTGTGGAAGCGTCCGTTTTCAAATCAACCTTGTTTGGGTCTATCGGATATACTCGGCGGACCGCATAGTATACACAGAATCCTACCATAATTAAGGAATAAAATTTTGTGATAAATTTCGTAATTAATTATTCTATAGTAAAAACAAACAAAATATGATGAAAAACTGTATAATTTTTGATTCGTTATTCAGATGGGTTATGGTAGTTTTCCATACTAAGTGTGATGTCCGTCGAGTATATACATTGCTGGGTTTTTATATCGATGCTGTCGTTGACGAGAATTTAAAACTTCTACAGACGCAAATCTGCCGCCATCGGCCACAGCGCCAGGGTCACTGGGCGGTGAGCACCCCAACCCCCGAATCTAGCTGCCGCCCCATCTGTGCACCGTCATGGACGCGAGTCCGATGGCCGCGCCCACGATCGCCCTGCCGATCAGGAGCATCGTGAAGTTTACCGATGCGGAGAGGAAAATTGATCCGAGCGTGAAGAGCATACTGGCGGCCATGATTGTTGGCTTGCGGCCAAAACGGTCCGACGTCCAACCGGCTACCAGCGAGAATATGGCACAGAAGCCGGTGGTCATTGACACTACAGCTTGCACTTGGGCGTAACTGCAATCGGGGGGGGGGGTGCCGTGGTACATAGTTTTCTTTTTCCGAATTTTATTTACTACAATTTATATTTCTTTTAACTTTGAGCAACCTGGTCTTTCCAAGTCCATCTGGCCTAGTGAGGTATTGGGAAACGAGCTTTGTGAAGTGAGCGACATCCTTGAAGTGATCAAGATAAAATACAATACCAATTTATTTCACAAATGCATTGCAAAACCTTTTGCCCGCGTCCGCGACCTAAACACACTTCAAGTCGAGTTTCTTAGGCATATATATATTCGCAGCCGAAACCACCCCAGTATCATATCCGAACAGGAAGCCGCCCGCAGCGGCGGTGACCGCCAGCAGCCATACGAAGCCAGTGGTCGCAGGTTTTTGCGATGGGGCTGGGTGGTCTGTATTCAGCCCGGCTGTCTGAAGTTTTGCAGGGTATATTTGTTACGGAGGTTGGGTTTAGGCGCTGGAAAAGTTGGTGATGAAAAGTGGTGGAATGATGGAAATGTAATATATTTTTTACAGTGTGCTCGGCCGATCGTATGGTGTGTGCAGAATCTTACCATAATTTACTGAATAAAATATTGTGATAAATTACCTATTCCATAATAAAAACGAAATATTATGATGAAATACTTTATAATTTTTGGTTCATTATTCAAATGGGTTACGGTAGGTTTCCATACTGAGTGTGATTTCCGTCGAGTATACAAGTATTGGGATTTTATGAGGCAACTTACCGGCACAACGCCAGCAACCATGCTTCTTCAGCGAATTCTTAATTTTTTGGTTCAAACTTTAAAAGCGAAGTTTTATAGCAACGTGCTTGAGCTTTCTTTGTAAATATATGCTCATTATACTAAAATTCCAAGTGATAAGAAGTTTGATAATGGAGTGATACGGCCTACAACATTTTATTCAGTATGATAGAATTAATCACATTTGCATAATGAGTAGGATGTTTCAATCAAGGCGTTAGGTGGTGAAAAGCGTAGTTGTTAAAACGTATTTACGTTTACTCGACAAATACGGATACTCGAGAACTGGGTAAATACGTCTACGTTTCCTCCCGAAAAAATACCGGTACTCACTTACTCGCGTACTTTTAGAAAGTACGCGAGTACAGAAAACGTATTTCAAACAGGTTTTTTAATAGGCTTTATCAAGGCATAAAGGAACCAAAAAGTGAGAAAAGCTAAAAATATGGACAAAATATCTGAAAAAGCATAAAAATAGGCAAAAACACATTAAATCGTGAATTTGATGGTGAAAAGTTCAAAAAGTAGTGATTTTGAGCGAAAATTGAGGCAAAATTTCTCAAAAATACACACTTTTACGTTTTCCGGGGACAAAAGACTAACGTTTACTCGTTTACTAACGTAAAAAATAAATACTTCACGTTGACGTTTACTTTTGAAAAAGTTCGGTACTTTCAACAATTCTGGTGAAAAGCGCCAGAATTCTTGGCGTCATTTAAAAAGCGGCACTGATAAGACCCGAAACGTTTTTGCAAAAAAGTGACGCTGTTGCGCACTATTTAGCCATAAAAAAATTTATGAACAGGTGATGGTTTTATCAACACGACCCAGTTTTTGGGTAAAACGTTTTTATCTAATAAAATAATGTGTCTACGCAGACTTGACTCATATCGGCTAATTGTAAAAAAAATAGTTCGCAGTCGTCTAGCGATCTGTCAACTAGCTTATCGTGTAGCCATGAAACAGATTTTCAACTGAAGATCTGTTTGAAATAGCGCTTAATTAACATGGACAAAATTATAGTATTCATAGTCATAGACTAGCATTGACGAACGCCAAAAAATGATGCGTCTCCGTGAAGTACAGTAGATTTTTCAGTTGACCACAACAGCATAGTGAAATGCTTTACTTGTAGCTACAGCCTACAACTGTAGTTGTAGGTAAACGCAATTTGTATGTGACTGTGGCCATGAATCTCAAGGCACGTTTATTACGACTTATCAGAACAGAGTGAACAATAAACACGAATCGGTAAATGAATTTGAAATGTAATTGAAGGCATTTGTGCAAACAGAATCGAATATCCTTTCATTGTGGAATAGAGAGTTGAAGCGTGGATTCATTTTGGAGCGTGCGCTACGCAGCTTACTGCTTCCATTCTGGATAGTTTCCCGCTTTTGACACACCAATGTTTCCGTTCCCTTAAAAAAGCCAGATTGGATGTTTTATACTTGGCAGCTGGCCAAAACAGCCATGTGGATATACCCGTTTGTACACGTCAACTAGTGTGTGGGCCGCCATGACCACCATTTCTTGTCGCTTAGTCACATCCTGCGGCCATTATCTTTGACGCGGACGTAAATCACGTAAAATCAAGTCTTTTACTCTCATTCTTACAATATACATTATTGTATTCAACCTATCCAAAACTAAATTGGACGAGTGCCAAGTCTATGTACGTTCAACGATCCGAAAAAGAAAGCGATGTTGAGTTTCCACATATTTTGTTTTCTGGTTTTCGAAGTTCTCAATCTGGAATCGCTTGTTTTCTTGCCAAATTTGGTTATCACCACACTTTCAGTTGACATGCTTTGAAGACTGTAAAAACGGCCACTCGAGTAGATCACGCGTTATTTTTCAGATTCACTTTTTGGATCACCGAGCCCGCGCCGTCTATTTCTTTTCGAACGCCTCATTGCCCAATCCGGCCAGCGTCTGCGTGTTGAACGAGTACCGTATTACCGGTGTGTGGGATCTTGTTTTTTAATTTTTTATCGTGGAGATCGGGCCTTTGCGGTGGCGAATACCGACGGTGGTGAATACCGAATAGCCGTTGTCCGTAGGCTCGTTTATAATTTTCAAATACCTGGCAAGTGCATATTACAATGTCAAATCGCTAATTGTAAATTTTTCACTTGACGCAGCTCTTCACCAGGAGAGCTATTTACACAAATGGCAAACTTTACTTGTAAAAAATTCATTAACTTCAGATTTACACCACCAGACGACAATAATTGTAGCCCTGGCGTTTTTGTGTAGAAAATATGCACGGGCAGGTATTCGACTTGACTGTGGACTTTGAAAATGTAACATGGCAACTGTATGACAAACGTTTGGATTTCCAGTTCCAATGTATTACCGCGACTCATTACACCACAGGCCACTCAGAACAGGTAAAAAGAAGCGCTTTTTTCGGACATTGGCTAAGGGCCATGAGATTGAGCGCAAACTGGAATTTGTTCTGCAGAGGTATCCGCCCTATAATTCTTGGACATAAAAGAAATGGATACCCAATCTCGGTGCTTTTTGAAACAGCGGTAAGATGCTGCACTAAATATAGAAATTTAGTGTGGTATTTGGAAAAGGACCTTAACATGGCTTTTCTCACAGAAATCAGAGATTTAATCACTGATTCCTAACTTCCCTGTGTCGTTTTTTCAATTTGAGTTTCGTTTTACGGTTACAGAGTTTTTACCCCCTTTCAGAAACGGCAGCTGTTTTTATTTTTCGTTTTTTGAGGAAAATATTCAAAAAGACCCTGCGCGTCAAGGCATATTACGCTCGAAAATACTTGGCGCGTTTTTTGAATATTTACTGACTATTTTCATAAAAAAGATAATTTTATCGAGCAGACACGTGGTTCGATTTTTCCTGCTAATCAACTAATACTTCCTCACCGCACCTCAGACTTTATGAATACCTCATCAGCGCGTGTTTCTCCATTATGAGCGGCAAACACGACACGAAACGAGCGCGCAGCGTGAGCAGGGTGCACAGCGAGCGCGTGCGCCGGACTGACCGTGACCGAGACCGAGACCGAAAATCCCAAAAGGACACGGACAGCAGAGTGGATAAAAAGAAAGATAAAACAGTTGGTTTTCTTGTTTTAGGTTTTGGGGGGCTCCACCTTTAGGCTAAGTAAGCGCTGTGGCACTTGCCCACTGATGAGTTCCGGTGCACAGCGACCTAGGTTTTTGGCTACCACCAGTATGGCAGCAGGGACGAAACTGGGTGGTAGTCCCATTTTTATGTCAACTATGGGGTATAAAGCACCGAGTAAAGTGTTCTTTTAGGCCACATTTTCTCCGTTTGTCACCTTGTACCCTCAACCAAAGTTCACTCAGGAAGGATCGTTTTTCCACCACAGCTCGCAGTATGCACAGGTACATGAACATTTATAAAAAACTTTTCTTTATTCCTTAAATGCAGTCGTTCGGTTTTTATCTTTTTATCTGCGGTAAAGTTAGTGTCCAGGAAAGTTTTGTTGTGTTTTTAAATTTGTATGGTAAAAACAACTTTTTTCCATTCCATTTGCATCTAATCCCCAGAAATTCACCTGATAATTGGGGTCATCCGCGGCTTTCATCTCTTGCTTCTTCTCCGGCTCCGCCTTCTTTTCGAACGCCTCGTTTCCCATGCCGGCTAGCGTCTGATAATTCGGGTCGTCGGCGGCCACCGGCGCCTTTTGGTTTGCGGCTGCTTGCGGCTGCGACTGGCCGCCGCCGCCCTGCTTCTCGAACGCCTCGTTGCCCATGCCGGCTAGCGTCTGGGACAGTTTCAGACCCTGCAAAAATGCCCTGCAAAATGTTGAATGCCATGCAAAGTGTCAAAAGTCACGTAAAATGCACGGTAAAATGGCAAACACATTTGCCATTTTACACGGCATTTTACATGACTTTAGACACTTTGCACGACAGTTGACATTTTACAGGACATTTTACAGTGTCTGGGCCTGGCACCTGGTAGTTCGGGTCGTCGGCGGCCACTTGGGCGTTCTGCGGCGGTGGCGGCGCTGCCGCTTGGGGCGCCGGGGCGGGCGCCGCGCCGCCCGACACGAAGTTCACCGGCTGCTGCGTTGTTATAGTTTTTTTTTGTTGCTTTTGATGCTGTCCATGAGGTTTAGGATGATTTTATCGCCAATATTCAAATGGATAAGATGTTGATACTTTTCATTCGATACCTCCCGATCTAGGGCTGGAAATTTTCTTCAGATGCCGATTTTTAAAAAGATTAAAATCAGATTTTTTTAAATTCGTCCAAAGTGAGGAAAAATATGTGTATTAAGTGTCACATAATGTATTGTTATGTCTATTGTAGTCATTGTGACTGTGTAGTTATGGGGTAGCATTAAATGTGGTGATTCCTGTCAAAAATATATATTTTTGTTGTCGACTGCATGTTTACCAGAAGATTCCACCCCCCCCCCCCCCCGCCCCCCAAAGCCAAACCTGTTTATTTGCACTATTGTCGCCTGTCTGCTTCTGAGTGGGATCAGATGCGGCCGGGCCCGCGTCCTTACCGGCACTTTTCTTCTCCCTTTTGAACTTATTGAACCTATTGAGGCACGTCAGCGACGCGGCGAACGCGAACGCTAGCACGACGAACCCGATCAGACTGATCATGTTGGCTTTGTGTCCCTGGCTCTTTTGAAGACTGTACGATCCGAATATGTCAGTGGATGTGGAGGATAGTTGGTTTTATCGATGGTCGAAAACGTCAGAATATTTTTCGCATCCGTATGAACGATCCAAAATTAAGTTCACGCAGAGTGTTTTGCAGAGTTGGAAAAACGTAATTACGTTTACCCGAAATACCCGATTATTCGGGTATTTATACTTACGTTTACGTTTACGTTTTCCAAAAATACCATTACGTTTTGTTACGTTTTCCTGACCAAAATACCCGGGTACTAAAAACTTGTGATCGTTCTCACGTGCACATGTTCAAATGGGCCGCACTAGGGTGTCAAATTTCCGTTTCCGCCTTTCCGCAAGAAAATTTTTTACCTTTCCGTTTTCCGTAAAAAAATTTTTTGACACCCTAGGCCGCACCACCTGCAGCCAACAATATTCTCATGTTTTTGCATAAATTTAACATGTTAATGTACAGAAAAGCGGTGTATGTAAAAAGTGACTGCATGCTTGCACTTACACATGGAATTTCGGGTACACATTCAAAAATGTGTTCAAATGCTGAACACAGAAACCTTTTTGTTTGTTTGTAGAGCCTTGCGTTTATAAATTTTTTTGTGATGAATTCCGACGATGCCACTTGCAACAACTGTGAGTAGCACACGTTTTGAAACTGGAGGGGCGAGTGCAAGCTCTGGTGCCAATCCCAGACTCTGTAGGATGCCCTGTAAAATGTAAAATTTCATGCAAATGTCAACAAAACTTATGTAAAATGCCCAGCAAAATGGCAAAAATTGGCCACCTTCCAGGGCATTTAGCATGAGCTTAGACACTTTGCATGCCATTTGATATTTTACAAAGCATTTTACAGGGTCTGGGATAGGGTGTCAAATTTCCGTTTCCGCCTTTCCGCAGGAAATTTTTTTACCTTTCCGTTTTCTGTTTTCCGGCAGCCGAAAATTTTTTACCTTTCCGTTTTCCGTTTTCCGGCAGCTGCAAAATTTTTACCTTTCCGTTTTCTGTTTTCCGGCAGCTGAAAAATTTTACCTTTCCGTTTCCGTTTTTCCGGCCCATTTTTCCGTTTTTTGGCTGAAAATTTTTTACCTTTCCGTTTCCGTTTTACCAGGCCATTGTTCCATTTTCTGGCTCGATTTTCAGTTTTCTGGCATTTTTCCATTGGTTTTCCAATCTGTATTTATCTTCAATTGGCTCATGCCATTGTGTTGTTTTTGTCCCTTGGAGCAGCATTGACAACTGGGATTTCAGGGTCAGTGAAACAGGTGCTGTGAACCCAATTGGGTCATATGTTGACACCAATAATTTATTCAAGTTTCGTCTGGTTGGTGTTGTGATGCTGTCAATTTGCAATTTTGGTGTTGATATTGCCAGCATGTCCGTTTGGTGATTTTATTTCATGCCCATTACTGCAACAATTTTATTCACCTTTGGACTCCTGTCATTTTCTGCTATTTCATTCATGACTGATCTGGAGTTTGACAGCCATTCCCTCATGTTCATGGAACATTGGTTAAATAAAGCTTTGACTTTGTAATATAGTTCTAAAGCTTCAACTTCATTCGTGACACTCATGATGAAGTTATTGACATAAATGTTGTTTATTATCATTGCCAACTGGTTTTGTTCCCCTTCATTTTCTTCATATTCATTCATGTTGTTTATTGTCACATTTAAATGGTATTTTATGACTGCTCCCAAAATTGCTGGGCTGCAGACAAGTCCAAACAGTACACGTTTTATAACGAAGTACTATTAAGTTATTTTCAGTTACTGGTTTTGAGGCATCTTTCAGCCAGAAAAATCATGTGTAGTCTTTAGCTTGGTCATGCAATCCTATTTGCAAAAATGCCTTTTCAATATCGGCAATTAATGCTAGATTGCCTGCCCTGAACCTCAGGAGTAGGCCCAGTGCTAATGGTGTTGTAATTGGTCCTCTAAAAAGGCACTCATTGAAACTGGGCTTACCTGCCAACCCATTGTACACGATTCTGCATGATGTCGATTTGCCCGGCGTGATTACTGGCTGGTGTGGCAGGTAATGAATCCCCTTGTTGTCTGTTTTGTCGTCACAGATCTCAATTATTCCCTTTTCTAGTTGGTTGTCCAAAACTTTCCCGTATTGTTAGAATAAGTTTGGATAGTTGTTGAATCTTCTTATCAGTGATTTGAACCGCACCAAGGCTTCTGCTTTTCCAGTGGGCAGGTCACTGATACTCTCTTTATACGGCCAGTCAATATAGTATTGTTTGTTGTTGTCGTTGAATTTTATTCTATTTATTATCATCTCCTCTGCAATGTTGTCATCAATTGCATAGGGGTCATCAGTGATTCCCACTGCTTCTAGACTGTGAAATTGTCGTAGTGTTTCCTTTCCTATGGCCACTATGGCTACTTTTTGATGATTTTTTGTTGGTTCAGTTAAGCTTGAACTACAAGTGAAGTTACAGGCATGATCCATAGTTGCAGAATGTACAGCTACCACAATCAAAGCCAAACAGGCAAACCTGCATGCAGGTTTTCCTTCTGCAAATTTGTCTATTACCGTGCTAATTTCACTTTATTTTTTTCCGTTTCCGTGAAAATTTTGCTTTCCGTTTTCCGTTTTCCGGCATTTCATTTTTCCGTTTTCTGTTTTCCAGCCGACAATTTTTTTTACCTTTCCGTTTTCCGTTTTCCGCTGAGTGAAATTTTTTTACCTTTCCGTTTTCCGTTTTCCGGCAGAATTTTTTTTTTACATTTCCGTTTTCCGTAAAGTGAAAATTTTTACCTTTCCGTTTTCCGTTTTCCGTAAAAAAATTTTTTTGACACCCTAGTCTGGGACTCCCCCAGAATCACCAGCGTAGTTGGATTTGGCCACACTTACTACAGAAAGTGGTGCAGATGGAGCGATTTACCCATCCAAAGGTGAAAATAATGGTATTTTCCAAAGCACAATGGCAAATACTGTGTGTAAAAATTTTACGTTTACGTTTTTTTACATATTCCTTGGTATTTTAAAAATACCTTACGTTTAAGTATTTATACTTTTGATTTGGAAAAGGTATTTACGTTTACGTTTACGTTTTCCAAAAATACCAGTGTTTGCACAACTCTGGTGTTTTGAATGGATTACTATGAATTTAATATTTTAGTCGGAAATGGAAATTTGGAACTTCTAAAAAACTAAGTTTCTAATCTAATTTCGTTTTCTTTCTCGTTTTTTTTAAAAATCTAACTGCGTCTCGGTCACCCCCAAGGCCAAAATCCTATTGACATATCTCTGCAAATGTGTATTGGTAGTTGGCGGTCAGTGGGTCATCTGTGTGGCCTGTTGAATTTGTAAACTGGCGCCGCTGCTGCCTAACTGTTCTGCCCCGTTCCGTGCCGCAGCATTACTTTTGTAGTTGCTCAGTGGATGGCAGAGTGATGTAGCTGTCTGGATGTTTTTCTTTGGTGGAAACGATTCTTTTGGCGTTGTTTCAAAGGTTCTCAGCGCGTTTGAAATAACGTCAATTTTTGCTTTTTTTACCAATACAATCGGTAAATGCTGGACATATTTACGTATGTATGAAATTTTCCGAGACTTCCCCATATTTGAAAAATCCAAAAGTACCAATTGCCCACCCCATTTCGCAGGCGATGTCTGGCACCAAAGTGTTCACCTGCCCCATGCCCGGCTGCGGCGCCTACTTTAGCAGGCCCGTGTATTTGATGAACCACGTGGACACGCATAACCCGGAGGCCAGGTTCAGATGTGACTTGTGTAAAAGTGCATTGTCTAATGTGAGATTTCGTGTTTGCAATTTCGACGAAAGTTTTGTGCTCATGTTGCGAGGAAATCTTTTGAGTAAACTACGGTGTATTCGATTGTAGTTGTGTGGCTTTTTGCAAGTTACCCATGGGACTTTTATCATCTCGACCATCACTGTCTTCAATCGAAATTACCTTTCTAATCACTCACCTCAACATTCCCAGTCTGGCAACGTATATACGCATGGGATCTCCGCCCACTTTGCGTCCACGTCGGGCACCTGCAACGGGTGCGAGCTGCCCGTGGCCGACACAGCCGAGTTCGCGAGACATTTCCGCCAGTCGCATATTGCAGCGCGGCCCAGTCGATGTCCACTCTGCAACGTGCACTTTCACTCGCGTGTGTTTGTATGTTTGAAAACGCGCAAAATATGTTTTAATGATAGCTTCCATCATAGTTGTTAAAACATATTTACGTTTACTCGATAAATACGTTACTCGAGAACTGCTTAAATACGTTTACGTTTCCTCGCGAAAAAATACCGGTACTCACTTATTCGCGTACTTTTTGAAAATACGCGAGTACAGAAAACGTATTTTTGGGGGACAGAAAATGGCATTTTGACAAACAGAAAGTGACAAACATAAGACATTTTCATAAGAAATACATATCAGGAGAGAAAGATCGTATATTTGATGTAACAGGTGGCCCACGTCAGGCGCACGGTTTTGATTGGCCCCCAACACATCAATTTTGAATGAAAACCGCTCGAATTTCGTATGGGGGTAAATAAATGTACCCCATTTGTTGTGTTAAGTGCACGGTTTCATATCGCAAGATTTCGTGTCAGAACGTGAAAGAGTTTCATATTTACGTT
The DNA here is from genome assembly GCA_964036195.1 of Sphaerolaimus hirsutus. Classification (NCBI taxonomy): domain Eukaryota; kingdom Metazoa; phylum Nematoda; class Chromadorea; order Monhysterida; family Sphaerolaimidae; genus Sphaerolaimus; species Sphaerolaimus hirsutus. Next base: position 15,877,934 of record OZ038450.1, read on the forward strand.
TTCCAAAAGTGTCCCATTCTAGATAGTTCTGTGGAGTGACGTTGTTTTGCATACGATGTGATAAATGTGAAAATTTACTGATATTTATGTGTGTGCTTAACATACTAAATGGGGTACATTTATCTACTGTCATGCCAAATTTAGACTATTTTTATGAATAATTGGTGCTTTGGTAGACGATTGCCTGACATGCACCACGCTCATACACGTGTAAAACTTTGCTTCACGTTCCGACATGAATTTTTGTGATGTGGAACCGTGCACTTAACACAACAAATGGGGTACATTTATCTACCCCCATACCAAATTTGAGCAGTTTTCATTCAAAATTGACGTGTTGGGAGCCAATTGAAACCGTGCGCCTGACGTGGGCCACCCTATATATCAGAGTAAAAATTGAAATAATACTGAGTTTTACGTTTTATTGTGAGAAAAATACTCACTTTTACGTTTTCTGTTTAAAAAATTCCCGTTTTTACGGTTTCCCCAGAAAAAATTACGTTTTGTACGTTTTCTCTGAAAAAAACGTATTTTACTCACGTTTTACGCAGTGTAAAAGTATTTTAAAGATACTTTACGTTTTCTGTACTCGGGTGAGTAAAAAAGTATGTTACATTCGTTTAATTTTAAAAAGTTCAGTACTTTTTACAACTCTGGCTTTGATAGAAAACGCTCTTTTGACATCAGCCGGTGGCATTATTGTCTAACACTGCCGCATCTGTGTTTTGGACGTTTTTGAGAATGCCATTCATTTGTCAAAAACTTTTTCTACACAGGTGAAGCTTTTAAGCAGCACCTTCGCTTGCACCAGTCCGAGCCGTCATCTTTTCCCGACAAAAATAGGGTTTGTTGGTTATTTCAATTTTCGCGGGATCCCTGCCATAGTAACAAAACAACCCAATAACCTGCGTGTGTTTGAAAATATTTCCAATTGTATTTACCGTATTCCCTCGAAATACCCCAAGTGGTTTATTTTTTAATAGTGCCAATTTCTAGGGGTATTTCGAGAGGGGGGGGGGGGCTACTTTTCATAAGCTCGCTCAGACCTGGGGGTATTTCGAGGAATAACGCTTTTTATATTTGGAACGGTGAATCAACTTCTGCAGCCGAATCAATGCCGTTCCATCATCTAACTTCCAGGATCCTTTCTCATGCGATATCTGCGGTGCTGGTTCATGCTACGACACAACACTGGACCTGTACGATCACATTACCTCAGCACACGGGGACCAGAACGCCAGCCCGTTCACGTGCACCAGATGCGGCGCACTATTCGTGCTGTCCGACGCGTTTAACGCACATGTGAACGAGTGTTGGCCTCGAGATTCAAGTGAAGTAGTCGAACAGAAAATTCAAGCTGCTGTGAGATGGGGCAGAAATAACGAAAAATCCGAGGGTTGGTCTTTGCAATATTATATGTAAATTTGAGTGTAAATTTCCGCTTTAAGGTTGCAAACTTGACTAAATCATCGAGCAGCTACCGTATTTCTTCTTTTAGAACGGTATACCTCCAATAGAACGGCAGGTTTTGGCACTTTTACACCCACGAAAAGAATAGAACGGCAGCCGCCAATAGAACGGCAGGTAGAAATTACATTGTAAGAGTGCCAAAACATAAATATATTTGAAAAATTGGTGGTGAGAACATCCAGGGTGTTCAGAACTATGGTTCAGCGGATGTTTTCACATTTGGTTTTGTTTAAATTGATGCTCTGATATTAAAATGTCAGTCATGGTTCACTGAAAATGCTATGTTTAAATTAAAATTGTGTGAAAAAGTTTGATGAAAAAAATAGAACGGCAGCCTCCAATAGAAGTGCACCTCCAATAAAACGGCAGGTAAAAAAGTTGACGAAAGAAATAGAACGGCGCCGTTCTATTACAAGAAATACGGTAACATTGATCCAAATTTTGCTCCCTATCCGAAGCCGGCACGCCGAGCACGAGCGACCCCAGTGCGGGCACCAGCGTGGACTACGTGTGCAACAAGTGCGACGCGGTCTGTGGCGGGGCGGGCGGCCTGCGGGCGCACATGCTCGCCGCGCACCCGTGCGGCCCCGACGCCGGCCGGGCGGCCGAGCCGCGCTACGGGTGCGCCGACTGTGGCAGGCACTTCGCCCGGCCGCACCACCTCTCCGCCCACGTGCGCTCGCATGAGTTCTGCCTGCCTGGACAGCCGAACGTGTGTAGCCAGTGCGGCGACGTGTTCGAGCATCGGAAGGACCTGCGACATCATGTTCGAGTGTGTTTTGTTTTCGTGTGCATCTTTTTGATATTTCGGTTGAGTGGCTGAATGGCGAGAATTGACGGGAAAGCTTGTTTCCTGGCATGTTGCCAGACTTTTCTGCTTTGGCTGGAACCACCTACTTTGTAGCTTACTTTGGAGCTTCGTCATACTCTAAATGAAGGGTGTGCTTCTAAATGTACCGATCTACAAAAAATAGGGTTGGGACGATATATCGTATCGAATATCGAATATCGGATATCGACGATTTTTTCATATCGAATATCGAATATCGATATCGAAAATTTTGAAAAAATATCGAATATCGACCATTTTTTCGATATTTTCGATATTCTTCCCTTCCCTGGCCTGACTTAAACTGTGCCAGGAATGGCATTCTTATAAAGCGATTTTGTTGGTAATTTTCAAAAATTTTGTGCCCAAGCACGTACTCTGTCGTCACATGAAAGGTATGTCCATTTCAGCAGTTGCAAACACCTTGAATGTTGTGCAAATGCACTCACAAATGTCCACGTCAGAGTATGTACCATGGTGGTTGAACCATGCTACATTTTCCTTACTAATTTGATCAAATTTTAGGGGGTGGGGTGATTTTATGTTCATTTTATGTAAATTTGTATAATTGAGTCTTCAGTAAGGAGATGTTAAACTATGTTTGTGACCAAATGGAAATACAATATGACATTCAAGTAAAAATAACAAGTAACAAAAGTAAAATATCGAAATATCGAAAATATCGAAATATCGATATCGAATATCGAGCATATTTTCATATCGAATATCGATATCGAATATCGAGGGTCCATATGAAGGGTGTGCTTCTAAAAGTACCGATCTACAAAAAATCGATTTTGAGATAATCGCGATTGAAAGTTTGGAGCATGCAATACCCATACATGGGTATTGGGTATGGGAATTTTGGGTAAGGGTATTTCGGCCATATTGTTGGGTATCCACATGCATGGGTATAATCATTGATTATACACATAACACTAGCTATATAAAATTTAGGGAATTGTATTTTTGTAGTACAGTACATTTTAAAGGAACAAATTGGTAATAGCGTGTAGATCGGTATTTTTTAAAGCACAAAATCAGAAAGCTGTAGATCGGTACTTTTACCCATAATAAAAAAGCACAAAATGAGTTTTTGCGCAAGCGGACGCCGATCTGACATCGGTACTTTTAGAAGCACAAAAAATAATGTGCAGATCGGTACATTTCAAAGAACAATTTTGAAAAAAGTGTGTAGATCGGTACTTTTAAAGACACAAAAGCTGAAAAAGCTTGTAGATCGGTACTTTTAAAATTTCAAAAACTGTAATTTGCGATTTTTTTGCTTTTTTCGACCCCCCATATCTCAAAATTGAATTTCGCACCCCCCACATATTATATATATTTTTGAAGCGCATTTTTATGGGGACCCCAAAAATGGTCCTAACTCAAATTTGAAAAATTTGTAGATCGGTACTTTTAGAAGCACACCCTTCATATCGTATCGATATCGAATATCGAGTTTCAGAAAAAAATATCGAATATCGAATATCGATATCGAAAAGTCATATCGTCCCAACCCTAACAAAAAATCGATTTTGAGATAATCGCAATTGAAAGTTTGCAGTATGCAATACCCATACATGGGTATTGGGCGTGGGAATTTTGGGTATGGGTATTTCGGCCATATTGTTGGCTATCCACATGCATGGGTATAATCATTGTTTATACACAACACTAGCTATATAACATTAAGTGAATCGTATTTTTTGTAGTACAGTACATTTTAAAGGAACAAATTGGTAATAGCATGTAGATCGGTACCTTTTAAAGCACAAAATCAGATAGATGTAGATCGGTACTTTTACCCATAGTAAAAAAGCACAAATTGAGTTTTTTCTGCTGATGATGCCGAGCTGACATCGGTACTTTTAGAAGCACAAAAAATAAAGTGCAGATCGGTACATTTAGAAGTACAATTTTGAAAAATGTGTGTAGATCGGTACTTTTAAACATACAAAAGCTGAAAAAGCTTGTAGATCGGTACTTTTAAAATTTCAAAAACTGTATTTTGCGATTTTTTTGCTGTTTTCGACCCCCCATATCTCAAAATTGAATTTCGCAAAATTGAATTTCGCACCCCCCACATATTATGTATATTTTTGAAGCGCATTTTTATGGGGACCCCAGAAATGGTCCTCACTCAAATTTGAAAAATTTGTAGATCGGTACTTTTAGAAGCACACCCTTCAAATGTACCCCGCCAATCGCCGTCCGCACGCAGAGCGCGCACGAGGTGGCACTGCCGTACAAATGCAGTGAGTGCGGCAAGCACTTCTCTGCCGCCGCCAAACTGCGGCTGCACTGCCGCACCGTGCACTCGAAGAGCCACGCGTGTGAACAGTGCGATGCGGTATTTGGTAGAAAAACAGAGCTAAATAGACATATGGTAAGTTGGAGGGAGCTTCTGGTGGAAGTACGACCACGTCTCACTTTTGGCGCCTGGTTAAGTGTATCGGTGATCTGAACTTGTCGCCGTTTTCTGCGCTCGGATATATTGTTTTGTAGGTAGGGTTACGGGGGGCAAGCCTGATACGCACATCTGCCTGATACGCACATTTTCCCGTTTTTTTCACTTGACACTTTTTCAAGTGATTTTCAGATATGAGTTAAGTGAGAAAAAGTTGCGCAATGACATTAGTGAACTTTTTCACTTTACGCATATCTGAAAATCACTTGAAAATGTGTCAAGTGAAAAAAAACGGTGAAAAATAGCTATTTTCACTGTTTTTCAGTTGACACATTTTTAAGTGATTTTCAGATATGAGTGAAGTGAAAAAAGTTCACTAATGTCACATTGCGCAGCGTTTTTCACTTTACTCATATTTGAAATTCACTTGAAAAAGTGTCAAGTGAAAAAAACGGGAAAATGTGCGTATCAGGCAGATGTGCGTATCAGTGCACCCCCGGGTTACGGCTGCGTGGCACGAATCACCCCCACACTAAATACCGTACTAATAGAAGAACGCCGTTCTATTTTTTCGTCAACTTTTTTAGCTGTCGTTCTATTGGAGGCTGCCGTTCTATTTTTTTACACATTTTTCATTTGAACACAGTTTTATGGTTATGAAACTGGAGCAACATTTCACTATCAGAGCATAATTTTTTTAAATATCGATATTATGATAATTTGAACGTTCTCACCATAAATTTCAATCAATTGTGGTTTTTGCACTAATCCACTGTAATTTCTGCCCACCGTTCTATTGGAGACTGCCGTTCAATTGGAGGCTGTCGTTCTATTATTCGTTCGTTTCACATGACGTAATGGGGTCAACAGCGGCACTGGTTGACTCACTACGCATAGCAGGAGTTGATTCGCTCAGAGTTGACTCGTGCGCCCGTCCCGGGGTTACCCCATCCACTTTCGTTAAATATCGCTTAAAAACGCGCAAATATTTATTTATGTTTTAGTGGATTAGTTACAGCGTTAACCCATTCGCACATAGTACACGTTTTAAAAACCATAGGAGCTCCGGCACTGGTCCGACTAGTAGTGTCGAATTCAATTTGGATAGTGTTTACTCATCCGCAACGACCCTGGCCCAGCTTTCAGCTCATCTGTGCACACGCATACAGGGTGTTTCAAATTTACTTCGGTAGTTACAAGTAGGGTGTCAAAAAAAATTTTTTACGGAAAACGGAAACGGAAAAATAATTTCAGCGGCCGGAAAACGGAACGGAAAACGGAAAAAAATTTGCACTAGGCGGAAAACGGAAACGGAAACGGAAAAAAAATTTCAGCGGCCGGAAAAAGGGGCCGGAAAAACGGAAACGGACAAATGAAATTTGCATAGAAATGACAAAAAATTTTCTGAAATTTTGCCGCAAGTGGGATAAATTTGCGTAAATTTTGCTGAAAACAGCAAAAATTCACATAATTGACAATCTGCATGAATGTTTACCAGTTTGGCTGTAACAGAAAACAGAAAGTTGAGCCAGAAAACGGTAAAATGAGGCGGAAAAACAGAAAATTGAGGCGGAAAATGGAAAAAAAGGCAGAAAAACTGGAAATTGAGCCGGAAAACGAAAAATGAGCCGGAAAAACGGAAACGGAAAATTTAGTAGCCGGAAAACGGAACGGAAAACGGAAAAAAAATTTCAGCAGCCGGAAAACGGAACGGAAAACGGAAAAAATTTGCCTGCGGAAAACGGAAACGGAAAACGGAAATTTCACACCCTAGTTACAAGCTAGGTATTGTGATTGGTTAAGTTTTTTTTGTGTATTAATCGCGCGTGATGTTACGGAAGTGTGACTTTCATTGTGCGCAAAAATTGCTGGTTTTGCATTTAGCCGCTCATAAAATCGGCCGACATGTCGGCTTCAGGAGTTAGCGGTTTTGCGGCAGTTTGCGCGACGACCATTAGCCCAATAAAGCTGCCGCGGCTGAAAATACGCCGCCTGTTGCCTCATCAGCGGCGGCGCAGCCGGAAGCGGCACATCGTGTACATTGGAATTTGGATTGGATCCGCTTTTTACGCGTGTTTTACTCCGTGAGCGCTGCTTTTCACAAGTTGGTGCTTTTGTCACCACAGCGTTTTTTTATTTGCGTGTTTGGTTTTTCGTTGTCCTGAATCTCGCATTCGCATAGCAATTTTTGCCGCCAGTCTTCGAAAGTTTGATAAGCTCACATTATGCCCATAAGACAACTTAGGTTTAGAAAAGAAGTCCACATCCAATGTCTGCAAGAAGTTGGCAATAGCAACTTTGAAAGGTCTTTAGTTCAAACAAACGTCCAGCATTTTAATGGAATTTTAATTAAAATTCATCTAGTCAAAATGTATTCAAAATGAAGTTTCATACATAAGAAGTTTTTGCAAATGCAGTTATCGCACTGATCCAATTCTTTACCCCCTACGTATTGATTGCTACCAGTATTTCTACCGGGTTGTCAATGCTTGCCGAATGTATGAAGCCGCAAGCGCACCGTCCTTCCTCACTCAGGCGCGTCACTCGCTGGCGGCGGCTCACCGGTGCTACGTGTGCGGCCGGTGTGTGGCGCCGCTGCACAACCCATTTGGCTGCCCGGCCGCGCGGCTCGTTGCCCCGCCGCATGGTGTCTCCCCTTCTCCAATCCATAGTTGTTAAAACGTATTTACGTTTACTCGATAAGTACGTATACTCGAGTACTGCGTAAATACGTTTACGTTTTCTCACAAAAAATACCAGGGCTCGCTTACTCACATACTTTTAGAAAGTACGCGAGTACCGAAAACGTATTTTACATAGAAAGTGATATTTTGACAGACAGGAAGTGATAAACATTGGATATTTTCCTGAGAAGCACTTATCAGGAGAAAATGTGTCTCCTGTGAGAAAAATACCCACTTTGACGTTTTCTCAGGAAACAAGTATTTTACTCACGTTTTACGCAGTGTAAAAGTAAAAAATCTCACTTTACGTTTTCTGTACTCAGCTGTGAGTAAAATAAAAATACTTTACCCTTACGTTTACTTTGAAAAAAGTTCACTACTTTTTACAACTCTGCTCCAATCCATGTTGGTTGAAGTTTCCTCTGGCGTCGCCGACTCGCCGCGCGGCGGGTAGCCATCGTGCAGTCGTGCAGTCGCGCCACCTGGTGCTACAAGCACGCGGTGTCGCTGAAGCGCCACGTGCGCACCGAACACCTGCGCAATAGTTTGGAAGCTGTCGCCGGTTCTGGGCTGGCTGACTGATTTGATTGTTCACATTTTATTTCGGTCTGTTTCGTGTGGTTTGTTCACCGCGTTTGTTCGTGCGCGCTTGAATGTTGATTAGTAAACTCGACGAATAGTTGACGGAACATAATCGATGTCTAATGCCAGGGGGCAGTCCCAAGCCCTGTAAAGTGTAAAGTAAAGTGTCAAATGTAAAGTCAAATGCAAAGTAAAGTGTCAATCAGTACAAAAAAGAAAGGATTTTATTACTGAACTTTGCATGACAATTGACAGTTTACTTTGCATTTGACTTTACATTTGACACTTTACAGGGCTTGGGACTGCCACCAGCGCACAATCCGGCATCATAATAAATTCTGACACATTTGAATTGACGGATTGGAAATCGATCTGTAAAATTATCATATAAAAGTGCCATCCCTGACATCTTTTATGTCTGGTTGAGGGCGTTAAATTTTTCCGGGATCGGGATTGGGGATTTTAACATTTCGGGATCGGGTCAGGATTTCGATTTTGAGATTTAATGATCGGGATTGAGGTTCCGGGATCAAAACTGCAAAAGCCGAAATATTTCGAGATTCAGGATCGGGATCCAGTTTGGACCCTAGCAGGAGAACCTGATATGATTTTTCAAATCACTGCCATAAAGTTTGGTGCTAATGCTGTAGTTGCACGCAATTGTGCAGTTTGATGCATGATATAATGTTTATAACTCGATTTCTTGTTTTGATGGTTTTTGCAGCAAATTTGGTGGTATAGCATTCCTTTTTGTATGTTTTAGCAGTTATCATAAGCTGTGATTCAATCGGGTAGTACGCATAGTTATGTTGCGGGTTTTCATATTAAGCATTAATGCAAATACATTCATTTACACTTCCAAAATGATTTAGACAGTGTTCTCAGCTAGAACATGCCATTTCTACCAAAAAAATGTAAATGATATGTGATTCACAGAAAGCTTATTAATTTTCAAATGACCAAATTTTCATAAAGAAAACTTATTAATTTTTAAGTGACCAAATTTCAAGCTTTCCAACGTTCTACACTAATTGAGGCCTCTAATTCTAAAAGTTGACAAGTCCACAAAATGTTATTTATAAGCTTCAGATCCAATTCCTGATTCATGCTTTGTGTCCAATTTGGCTCTCATGCCTACCATTTAGTTCCAAACGTTTAGCACATAACACTGTAGAACTTCTTGTCCAAATTTTTTTTGCATATTTCCCAAAAAAATGTCAAATTTGGCACTAACATATAAGGTCATGTGAGGTCAAAAAAATGATGGAAAATGATGAAAAATGTGCGGCAGTAGCCCCAGATGACGTTTCCGGGCGTAACTCGAAATGTTCATATTTTGGATTTGTCGACTTTTAGAATTGGACGCCTCAATTATATTCCAGTGAAGGCATAAAAATCATCTAAAAATAGATTTCTTTTTCCCAATACTACCTGTCGTTGTCCAAATCTACAAGACTTCTTTCTGTCTGACTTAAGAGATAAAATGTCATTAGCACCGTTATTTAGATTCAAATACTATTTTTAGCTGAAAATCTAGGCATTGTGAGTGTGACGCATGTGGCCTTATGGTTCCGCCTAACTTGATTACTTAGTATGGATTTTTATAATCATCTCATTTTGATAGACTTTATTACCAAGGATTGAGTTTTATATGTAGCAGGCGCTGGAGGCTCTTGCGGAGATGATGTATTTTCATGCTTTGGCGCTCTGTCCGTCGTTAGAAAACGTTTTTGTAGTACTAGAGAGAAAATCACAAGATTTGAACTTGCTAAGTGCATCCCACTGCGAAACTGATTGCACATTTGAAATACCCATTGTAGGTGAAAAATAGCTCAAAAGAAAGATATACGCACTTATATTACAAAAAAGGTGAAAAAAAGCAATAGGCATATGGACTATTGATTTTGAAGGTGAATTGATGATGATAATTTACGAAATTGGGCAAGAATTTGATTTAACTTTCTCCATATACATAGCTATGTAGATAGCTGGTCGATTGGGGGGCGGGGGGTTCAGGGGATAGTAGCCAAAAATATTTCCTCCGTGTAGATAGATAGCTGGGTGATTTGGGGTTGTTAGCCCCCCAAACCCCACATTGGAAACCCCTGGTAATCTACGAAGCACTTCTTTCAAATATGCGCACTGCGTATACGCGGCGGACATCACACTTAGTATGAAAACCTACTATAACCCATCTGAATAATGAGCCAAAACTTTTACATTTTGTCATCATAATACTTCGTTTTTACTATGAAATAATTAATTGCGAAATTTATCACAAATTTTTTTTCATAACATTTTGGTAGGTCTTCATGCTAGGTGTGCTTAGGGTGGCAGACGGTACGGCCTTGCGGTAAACCATACGGTACGGTAAATTTTCCTTTTTGCGGTAAACGGTACGGTATGGTAAATCTTCAATTTTGCGGTAAACGGTACGGTATGGTAAATCTGAAAAGTGCGGTACGCGGTACGGTACGGTACGGTAAATTTCTGATGTCAGAAATGTATCAATGCGAGACTACAGACAACTTTTAGTTCATAAATTGACACCAAATTCAATTACACAATCTGATAAATGGACTTAAAAAAACAATAACAGTATGATGACATAACCCACAATGTAGGGGCTCAATATATAGACTTATTCAAGATGTAGAAGGAAGAAATGGAGAAAAAATTGCTAAAAGTGGGTGTAAAATTGCTATAAGTAGGTGAAAAGTAGTTGAAAATAGGTATATAACCATACATCAAACATCACTGCAACAAATAAGCTCAAATTAAAAATAAATACATTGAGGGGGATGTTTCACACCTTAAGAGCATGTTGAAGTGCACAGCTTGATTTTATAAACACATTATACTATTGTAAATCATTACTTATAGCAATATTGCATGCAGAAATGCAAGGCCTTCAAATCAGGAAAACTATGTTGTGAATTGTGCACGCTTGCGCGCAAAAATTTCAGAACACCCCGTTAATTGTCATCAATAAATTGGCATATCCTAGGTCAATCTGAGTAAAATTTACCGCATTTTCTGCGGTGATTGAGTGCGGTACGCGGTACGGTACGGTAAATTTTTGAAAATGCTGTACGCGGTACGGTACAGTAAATTTCTAAAAGTGCGGTAAACGGTACGGTACGGTAAATTTCTCAAAAATGCGGTACGGTACGGTACGGTAAATTCTGCCACCCTAGGTGTGCTGTCCGCTGAGTATACCTGTGGATTTGGACAGCATGATTTTGCTTAAAACAGCGTGCTCGCCCACCAGATTTTGGAAAGTACAGAGTGAATCCGTCTGTACCAACAATTTCGTACCAATTGTAACGATAAAATAATTTAAATAATTACTTCTTATTACCTACCTTAATTACCTTAAGATAAATTTCTTTGAAAAAAACACCCCCCGATGGCGATAGCAGAGCTGTCATGACGACTTTTGAAAGCATTCGCTGATAGCCGATGTTTTCCCGTGTTTCCTTCAGTTAACCTCATACTGATGCGATTGCTTTTTATCGAGTTGACAGGCTTAGCTTGCGCTCAGTCTGTCATTAATAACCTTGGGTTATTAACGGATACCGGATTTTTTGTCGGGCTGTGTATATAACGTGCCCGATTCATGTAGCCCTTGTGACCACCAATAGTGATGGAAAAGCGCCAGGAAAAATGACGCCAATGGCGCCATTCAAAAAATTGGCGCCGGGCACCAGAGAAAATGGCGCCAGGCGCCGCCAATGGCGCCTTGGCGTCGGGCGCCACAATGGCGCCAGGCGCCAACGCTGAAATTCACTATTTCTGCCTGTATATCAGGGGTCTCCTGGGGGGGGGGGGGCTGCTCCCCCCAAATCGGCCAGCTATCTATCCCGGAGGCCGCTCAGCTATCTATCTATCCCGAGGCAACATTTTTGGTTACTACCCCCAAAGACCCCCCCCCAAAAAAAAAAATCGCTCAGCTATCTATCTATCTGGATACATGGTTATATACCTATTTTTAGCCATTTTAAACCTACTTTTGGCTACGTTTAACTGATTATTAGCGATTTTTTCCCTTTCTGCCTTCTTAACCTTGAAAACACCTATATATTGTGCCCCCGCCAGCTCCCCCAAACCCCTCCCCCAGAAAAATTTTCAGCTATCTATCCCTCCGGAGGAGCGATTTGCTATCTATCCAGCCCAAGCAAGGGCCAAAATCTTGGAGACCCCAGCTGTATATCATCACGAATATATTTATAGAATAGCAAAGTGCTAAACCATTTTTCTGGTAGTGACTCAAGCCACAAAACTAATCTTATGATGAATTGAGTGGGGTCTATTATTTTGCCAGAACTTTTATGAAATTATATTATGTAGGCATCTATTCATTGCTTGTCAAATCATACAGTCAGATGCAGAAAAATTCAACAATAACATAGATGCATAAATGTCTATACACATACGTACTGTATTTGCTTGAATAATTCCTCCACTTGAACAGGTAGTTTCCCCTCAACAAGTCTGAGGAAAAAATAATTCCCGACGGGAATTATTCAAGCAAATACGGTGTAAGCAAATACATATAGCAAGTACTTTCCCACCGCTTCCTAAGGCAACCAGTGTTTCTAGGATAAGCCCCCTCTAAATACCCCCAGGTCTGAGCGAGCTGGGGATATTAATATTATTGACACTTTTCTAATTGTGGGCCATATTTGAAAATTTGCAGTTTATGTGGTATAAAACCATCAACATGAACCCAGACTTTCAACGCGAGTGACAAAATTCTAAAGTCAATGTGTTTAAACGCCACCAAAATGATATCATTCAGCAGATAAGGCAGTTGAACATAAGAAAATATAACGTTATATCCCAGCATCTTGGCGCCATCTCTGGCGCCATCCAAAACAAGGGCGACGGGCGCCAAATTGGCGCCAGCGAAAATGGCGCCAAGCGCCAATGGCGCTAGCGCCATAAAAGGGCTTTAACTACTAGTGACCCTTCAAGTTTTGAATTGTGATTTTTTATGATTTGAACAGCCACATCAAATTTCAGAAAAGTCGTAAACGCTACGTAATGTCCCCGCAGGACAATAGTCATAACTGAAAATAGAGTGAATCTTCTCAACGGACGTTCACTGGACACTGCACCTCTCTGTTTTTGTATAATAAATATTGACAAAAGCGCCAGCCGCCAGCCGCCCGGTGCACAAGTAACAAATGTAGTAAAAGGGTGACATGGTGCGGCGTACTTTGGCGCCCTCAAATGGTGCCATTTCATCTCTAATCAGGTGTATACTTGTTGTTTTTGGAGGGGGGGGGTTTGCAGGGGATCAATATATAGGATTTTTCAAACTTCAGGAGGAAAAAAAGAATGAAAAATCGCCAGATAAATATGTAGATATAGCTGGAGCGTTTTGGGGGTAACCAACCCCTCCAACCCCCCTACGGCATCCCTGCAGTGCCCATGAAGACCCAGTGCTCAAATTTGGGAGCAGTACCATAACACCGGGTCTACATTGGCACCGGATATTGCTACTTGTGCACCGGGTTCTATCCCGCCAGCCCTCGCTACCAAGTTTGGCGGCAAGAAATCCAGTATCCACCCATAATACGGAAATAGACATGCCAAAATGCGGAAATTTGAAGGCTGAATAACATCCGAATGCTACTGAACTCCTAGATCGAAACTAGCTACACGTTTACATAACCGGAAAGCCCATGGCAGACAACGCGCTCCGATTTTCAGAACAAATGAGTGACGTGGCGTTAAGTTATCAAGGATTCAAGTGCCGTAGACGTGGAATTATTCAAAAAGGTATCAGTTGCCAAGGGGTGAATCCACTCTAGCATATTGTCTACCCTAACATATTGTGGAAACCAGAGTTGTACAAATACTGGTATTTTTAGAAAACGTAAATGTAAACGTAAATACCTTTTCCAAATCAAAAGTATAAATACTAAAACGTAAGGTATTTTTAAAATACCAAGGAATACGTAAAAAAAGCGTAAACGTAAAAATGTTGTGTCGTATTTGCCACTGTGCTTTGAAATCGCTGATATCCATGCAATATCTTCATGTCTTTAGCACTACATGCTCACCATAATCAACAACATGAGTGAGACAACTATAACAAATGATAATTTTCTAACACAAACAGCGATGAGATAAACATAAAAATTTAGCAAAAATTACACCTTTTTGTAATTAAATCTGATACATAATTTTCATTCAAATTATTTTGTTCCCAAATTGATTATTTTAGCAAATTTCACAAGCCCATGGCTAAATGGCCACTACAGCCACCGATGTAAGGGGAACAGACGGTAATTTCAGTGCATTGAAACTTTTACAACTGTTTTTAGTCTATTTTGGAAAAACACTCCATCAAATATACTTTGAAATCTGCCACACCTATCTGAAGAGAGTACCTGGAATTGTGTTGAATTATTAATCATATTTATATTTGACATTTCTTTCACTATTTTGTTCATAATTTGTTGTCAGATTATGACAAAATACAGTTACCTACATTCTCTGTGTGGCATCGACTATGGTCGGTAGACAATAGTGACTATGATCGGAGTTTATAAAATGTTTTAGCTATGGTTTGTAATCATCCTAATCGCTGCACTTATGGGATCGCCACATCATTCTGATCATTTTTAGTGCTTGACAATCAAAATCTGTAGAGAATTCATGGAAATATGCAGTTCCGTCTGAGGGCGCGGCCACTAAGAAGCCACTAAAGATCAGACTTTTTACGTTTTCCCTAGTACCCGGGTATTTTGGTTAGGAAAACGTAACAAAACGTAATGGTATTTTTGGAAAACGTAAACGTAAACGTAAATATAAGTAACCAAATAACCGGGTATTTCGGGTAAACGTAAATACGTTTTTCCAACTCTGGTGGAAACTGACATACCGCGGTGGGAATCTGACATAATGTGCAATCTGACATACCTGAAGGTGAAAGTGATATGCCCAGTGTGAAATAAGTACATGTAAAGCAACAATGAATATTCAATGTAAACTTAAATGCAAATGTAAACATGCAAATAACAGCAAAATATGCAAATAACAGCAAAATATGCAGATAACAAGATATTCAACAGATTTCAACAAAAGTGAGCTGTGCAAATATTACCATCCCAACAAAAAATCTGATTCATTCTCAATTTAAAATATTTTTATAACAAATAGGTAGAATTTATTATTAATTAAATAATAATTAATTCTGTAGGTAATTTTGCAAAGCAATTGTATTTACTTGGGAACACGGTGCGCATGTGAGGCCTTTGGACGTGGGTATGTCAGTTTCACACTGGGAATATCACTTTCACGTTTGGGCATGTCAGATTCCACATTATGTCAGTTTCCACATTAGGTTAAAGTAGACAATATGTCAGTATGACCACACTCGTTGCCAAGCACCAATGGTGACACCAATCCAAATACCGTGGCACCGTTGGCGTTGGCCCTAACATTTGTTTATACTGAAATCCAAAACATTGGAAACTCAAATCAGCGTTAAATGCATTTGAGTTTACTGGAATGAATTCAATGCGATTACATGATGCTTAAACGCGTTGTCTGTAAAATCAATGACACTTGAGTGCATTCAGACACTACAAATTTAACCCCGCTGGAAATATACATTTTTTCAGGGCTCAGTGTGAGATTGTCTAGACAGTAAGTATTGCAGGTGATATAAATATTTGTCTTTAGCATTCAATATGTGTTCATTTTCCGGAATATTCAGCAGCGGCACTCGGAAAACCACCCCACTCTTATGATTCGCTCTTTTTTCTAATAAATATTTTTAGACGCGGCGGGGGTGCGCCTTTCAGCCCATCGATCTTCACGGCTGCCGCTTGGCGGCGCGGGGCGTGACCGCGATTTATCTAGCTGACAAATGCGCACCGTAACGCGATACGGACGTGGCGCGTCGGCGATTTGATTCGGGCAATAATCGCTTCGTTAGCGCCCATTTGTCTCGCTCGTGTTTGTTTGATCGTTCACGCGAGTTGGCTAGGTTCGGTCGGGACGCTCGCTCGTGGTACAAGCGTGTCCCCATTGCAACGAGGCCTGCTAGATATTCTATTTGTGCCAGCCGTCCGATCGAAAAGTCTTGGGACGGTGGATTTTTTTGCTAACTTATTCGTGTAGTGCCCATTCCTTGTAGAGGAAACCCTACCTATTGCCCATACCGCGTATTGCACATGCTAAATAGTTGCACATGTTTTTTGCCAAATTACGCAAAGCTGGTATTGCTCGCTAGTCATGGTAAAGGGAAAGCATCTGAAAAAAGTGCCAAGCGCCAATGGCAGTATTCGAAACAAGGGTGCCACACGCCACAGAAAGAGCCTGCCAAGCACCAGGGGTGCCATTATGAAATAGGGCACCAGGCGCTGATTGCGTCACAGAGAAAGGGTGCCATGGCACCATCCAAGAAATATGGTGCTGGGCACCAAGGGCGCAACCGCGCCACAGAAACAGGGCACCAAGTTCCAAGTGTGCCATGGTGCCATTCAGAAGCAGGGCACCAGACACCAAGGGCACCACAGAAAATATGTGGCATGACGCCATTCATTCACTAGTGCTGGCAATTGCACATGGCTGAACACAGATTGCACATAAATAGATGGGGAGTTTCGAGTTCTGCAAATTACACCCGGGCCAAGTAAATTCCCATCATGCAAACTGGGATACAGCAACAATATCAAAGACATTGACATAAACAAGTTAGTTTTTAGCTGAATGTTCATGTGCAAACATGTGCAAGTGAATTCATTTGATTAATGTGCATTATCTATCTTTTATGTGCGCTGCTTCAAAACACATTACAAAATTTTGGCACCAGGCCAAAAAGACATTTGTAGATTGTTTTCACATTAAAGGTCAAACTGACTAATGTTTACCATGAACTGAGTAAATCTGTTCATATTTGATTTTTAGACTTG
Source organism: Sphaerolaimus hirsutus (assembly GCA_964036195.1). Taxonomy (NCBI): domain Eukaryota; kingdom Metazoa; phylum Nematoda; class Chromadorea; order Monhysterida; family Sphaerolaimidae; genus Sphaerolaimus; species Sphaerolaimus hirsutus. The sequence continues at coordinate 15,894,842 of OZ038450.1, forward strand.
TGTACCAAGGTAGAACAAAATGTGTAGTGAGGAGTTCATCAACCTAAATCAGCAATATATCATCAGGTGCCAGTCCTGCAAATTGCTTAGTGAGAAGTAAAATGGCAAATGCCAAATGAATTGAGAAGAAAATTCGCAAAAGCGAAGTGAAATGGGAAGTAAATTGGCAAAGGCAAAATAAAAAAATAAAACTAAAAGTAATTTCCCTTCGCTATTGCCAATTTCCTTCTCAATTGACTTCTCACTTCTGATTTCACTTCGCATTTGCCATTTTATATCTCACTTCTCACTTTGCAGAACTGGCCCCAGGTGTAGGTTCTTTGTCAAAAGGTTAATACAATATCGACAGATAGTGACAATCGACATAAATATGTAGACAATCTGTGGATTTCACACTATTTATTATGCAATGAAGGACCCTCCACAAACCGATGCCACATATATGCAGACAATTGCACATGTCGGGAGTGCATACTTTGTTTTATGGTAAATTGATACCCATTTTGAGGGTGAATCTTTGTCAGCCATGGGAAATTTTATGTCCCCTTGTGTTATCGATAAATTTGTGCAAAACGCAGCACTTATGGGAGGTAAATTAATGTGCAATACGCGGTTTCGGTAACTCGGTATTTCCCCCAGGGCCAGAACACGCTGTACATTACAATACTCCGACGACATGCAATGTTCCAGAAGAAGCGCGTTGCAATGTTCCAGAAGAAGCGCGGCACACCTTTCCAGTTTGCAAGAATGTCTAAGCATCCCTTAACTTAGCAAACACACCATGTAAATACTAGTAGTTATCTCGTGGCTACTCGGCGCCGCGGGTATCTATCTGGTGGCGGCGGCACGGCCGCCCGTCAGTGCTTGATGCGGCGGCCGGCCGCGCCGCCGCGTCTCAGCTGGGGCAACAATATCGCGCCGCAGTGCAGTACAGGTATTGGCCGCACGAGCCGGCCGACAACGGCGATGGCCGGCCACTTGCGTGTGCTTGGAGCGGATACGCGCGGCCGATCTGCACCGCGGCCGCACAGCAATCAACTGCGAGTGCAGCGCCGCCGGCCTGTACGACCCGAATGCAGCCGGTCGCGCTCCTTAACATACGACTTGTACGGCGGCTGGCTCAACGACGCATACCTGCGCGCTTGCAAATATGCCTCATGAGATCGGGCTGGACTAGTATCAATAGTATGTATAGCGCTCATGTATCACGTTGTGGCGGCTAATGCGCCGCCGGCCGCGCCGCTTTGCAGTTGGGCGGCCGCCGCGCCGGCAGCTGATGGTGGCAAGCGGCCGCAGTGCGGTGCAGCGCAGTGCGCGGCCACCTGCGGGCGGCCGCGCGGCCCGACCTCGGTCGCTTGGGGCGGCGCGCCGGCTGTCAGTGAGCTGGAGCGAAACTCTGCCGCCTGATACGCCGGCGGCCATGAGCACCGCGGCTGGTGGGCCTAACGCGCCGCCGGACGCAAGTGAGATAGGAAGCGTGCGCTCGCGCCGCGCCCAGCGCTGTCACAACCATTGATCGCGCTTGTTTCGATTGGGTCCCCTGGCCGCCGACCGCCCGGGCGCTGGATCTTGGCCGCCCCGTCACGCCTCGGCGCTTCAGTTTGCCATGCGACCGGGCGCACGCGACGCGACCTGCGACCTGGACCGCGCCGCCGGTCTGCCCCATTGCTCACGCGCAGCTGCGGCGACAGCTGATTGGACTACGCCGGGAGCTACGAGTCAGCCGCGACGAGTCGCCCGTCCGCACGCGGCCGATTGATAATGTCGCGCCGCCGGGCGGCCGCGCATAAGAAGCGCTAAGTGGGGCGGCGGCGGCGCGCGTCCTCCGTCATGCAGCGGGACGTCGCCGCGGCGGGTCCTTCGAGCGGCGGTCAACGGGCCAGCCGCCACAATGCGCCATTCGTGCGGCACTCCGGCCATCTGCCCGCCTTGAGACTGCGTATGTTCGCACGCTACATTTCACACCTTGCAATTCCCTCGCGTCATTTCGCAACTACACCATTCAGTCTGATTTTTTTTGCATTTCGCCCGTCACGTTACTAGAACTTAACATTGTGTGTTTTGAGTGAAACTTGTGCGTACGTTAATCATGCCTGCAGCAGTGACGCCCATCTGCTCTTTACTGCCGCGACTTAATTGACGCCGCGCGTATTATCTAGCTGCTCGTTTTCAGCTTCAAGTAGGGCATGAAAAAAAGTTTGAAAAATATCAGACTGCACAAGGTAGTGCTACAGACATTGTTCTCATTAATAGTAAATTGTGCCAATTTGTGAAGCACTCTTTCCTCAACTAGGTGCACCATCAAATCAAGTAGGTGTGTCAAAATATCAGCTGTTGGAAAGGAAATAGAAAATTTTATTATTGAGGCGTCTACATCTAAATGTCTGTAAACAGGAATTCAAGAAGCAAAATTTGCTTGGAAATGGACGAAAATTTGTTTGAGAAAATTTCATGGGTGGAAAAGTTTGTATAACTGAATGAAAAACGTGCAAGCAGAATTGGCTTTGATAGTTGTAGACCTCCAGTCTTCAATTACTGGTTCTGCCACTGTACCTTTACTTGTAATTTCATCTGAATTGGACAGGGAAAATTTAGAAGCAATGTAAAATGTCTTGAAAAACATGTATCATAAGTGGAAAATGTGTTAGTGAATTAGAAAAAATACCATGGTATAAAAAAATAAAATAAATGTAGGAAAAATGCTGGAAAAGAGCAAATCCAGCCTTAAAATTGGAAATTATTAGGAAAATTAAAAACGGAAATAGCAAACATTTAGCTTTTGGAAATTGGAAAGGTAAAAATTCCGAATAGGAAAGACTTCGAAAAATGGAAAATTGTTTTGATTGAGCTCTGATCGTAGTTTGAGCCACCTATTTTCCTATTGATTCGAATTCTGATTTTAAACACGACGAGATGCACATAGATGAGACTCAAACATCCCCGAGTATCATTCTGAAAGGTGGCTTCAAATCACGACCACAGTAAGTGTTCTAGCTCACAATCGGACTCCCATCGGAACGCTAGGCAGGTAGCAACAACGCCGGGTGAGCAGCGGACGCAGTAGCGCCGATTGCACGCTCGCTCGTCGCGCGGCGCGGCCGCACATCATGCGAGCAATCATGACCGTGGCGCAGACTCTGGCGGGCGCATGGCCGGCGTGGGTCTGCGAGCGGGCGCGGCGGCGGCCGGCGGCGGCCAGTCGTCGGCTATCCGGCGGCACCGGCGGCCCTCGCTCGTCGAGTGGGTGCAGCAGTCGCGCACCAGGTCGGTCGACTCGGAACAGATAGTGTCGAGTGTGTCGACTACGGTCGCGAATGGCATGTCGGTTGCGTTTTCGTCGCCGTTTCGCACGTTCCAACTTCAAATTTCATTTTCAACTTTCCTCACTCGTGTAACGACTCGATTTGAGTTTCAAAGGCAGTAACAACCGTCGCAGGTCGACGCCAGCGCGGCAGCCGGCGCACCTGCGCGCCGGCTTCAAGTACAGCGTGGACGACACCGCGGGCGGGGCGGCGCACGCGGCGCTGCTCTCGACGCCGTCCGCGCCCGTGGCCACCGTGGTGCGGGCGAAACGGCGCGGCCACAGGTGGATGCGCAGATCCGGGCCGAACAGGGTTGGTCGAGCTTTTTTGTGTGGGATAAACCTGTGGTTGATGATTTGGGTGCGCGGGTGATTTAGATTTGAATTCTGGGTGTGAAAAGCACGCACGTTTGTATTGATCTACCAAGTTTAGGTTATATCCAGCCATACCAAGATAACGCTGAGCACTAATGGCAGAGGTAATGCATATTAAGCCGGAGTTACGGCACAACGATAGAAAGAAGCTGAAGCGACAAATACATGTCACCGCTAATACGATTACACAAGAACGCTGAGAGATTTCCATCCATAAATTGATGTTTAAAGTACGTCGTGTCCAAAAATTATCCAAAAAAACCCCAGTGGTTCTTGAGATATACACTACCATGCAGAATAGTTGAGACTTTTCACACATAGAGAAACAGTAGGCTGGGGGTCCACCGCACTTTTTTGCTTCCCAATTTCTTGTCCCTTGCCCAATTTTGATGCCGTTTGAGTATGTTAGGGTTTGATGCTGGGGCTACTACATAAAATTTTTGTTTGCTCAAATAATCCCCCAGGCCTGAGATAAGGGGGGTCTATAAAAAGATGGTCAATAAATATACAAAAAATAGGCAATCTGGATGAGTGTGTTTGAAGCTTAATAACTCAACCATTTCTGGGCTGATTTGAATCATTCAACACTTAAAATGATCAGGACAACATGCAAACTCTATTTTTGTGGTCGGTTTAGTGATGTCTAAACTACATATGTCAATTTGACCCAGTTTTTGAACATGAAAAAATAATTTTTTTGAACATGCTATCATATACTTTAGACAATGAGGATTCATTTAAAACAAAAATGAGTTCAATATCTCTTTCCAATCAAAAGTTATGGCACTTCAAAGTTTTCAATGGTGTCTAAATATTTTATGCTTATTTTACTGGGGTTTGCAGCATCAAAATTTTGTTATCGAACAGTCTATAACATTCTTTAGACAGAGAGAATCAATATGACAAAAAAGTTTTTTCAATATCTCTTTCCAATCAAAAGTTATAGCACTTACAAACTTCCATCTTCATTCCATACAAAATAATTGCACATTACTCATTCACAGTTGGGCCATTTTTTCTCCCTAATAGAGCAAAGCCATAACCTCAAATTTACACACCAAATAGCCCCACTCAGTAGTATGCCTACCCCTATTTCTGAGTTGCTGGCAATGGATGCAAAACTGCAGCAAAAATAAATAAATGCCACATTTCCATATATGCATTGCCATATGCTGTTCATGCTTAGAATGTTTCTTGCTGCACACAGAGCTCAGCAATGCAGGCAAGCAGTTCCCATGGTAAAATTTTTGTTAAAAAATGAACATAGGAATTGGATATAGACTTTAAAGTGCGATACTGAGTGGCTAGTGCCCAAAACAAGAAAAGTCTCAACTATTCTGAAACATGAACAAACTGAGTTAATATGTTTGTACACTAGGAATATACGCAGATTTGAACTTGAGGGGCAGTCATCCTGGGCATGTGTAGTCAACCCCCCAGGGTAGCCATGTATAGTATCCAAATGTTTTGCATATCAACCATTTCAAAATTCTGGCAACATTAATCACGCAGCGCAAAAAGTCTCAACTTTTCTGCACGGTAGTGTAAATCTAAATTTAAAAGTTCGCTATTTGTCGGCAACATTTCTCGTTGTGTGGAATTGGCTCCCGGGTAGATACAGCTATGTAATATTTACTTTGTGGTATTTATGCACATGACAATGGTCACTGATGCAAATCTTTTTACATAGGAACTGATCATGAATATTGCATGTACTTTTATTAGGTATGACCGATTCAATTAATGCTGTCCACATGTGCCACAATCCAGTGCCTTTTGTAAATAATATCTGGGTAAATATCAGAGTTGTTAAAACTTATTAAAGAAATCAAAAATTTTTGATATTTAATCCGAGCACTTCTGTGAATTCATAACAGTGTAGTTACTTTTAATGTCAAATATTGAAATTTCTGAAATACATTTTCCGTACTCAGATACTTTTAAAAGTATGCATAAAGGTAAGTACAGGTGCTTTTTCAGATATGTAGATGTATTTGCTCAGTGTTCCAGTGTATGTATTTTTCAAGTAAGTGTAAATACATTTTCATTTTAAAAACATAAAAGTGATTACCGTATTACCTCGAAATACCCCCAGGGGGTTTATTATTTCGCCAGCAAAATTTGAGGGGGGATAATTCGAGGGGGGTCTTTCATTTCGCCAGAAATTTTCGGAAATTCCCCATACGCAGACGTAGGAAAATCGAACAATTACGTAGATGTAGATGTGTTTATAGGCATATATAACTGTATATACACATAAACCCTTCCCTAACGTCACTTAGTCATCACTTTTAACGTGTGTTCTGCATTGTACAGATCACAAACTACGGTATTTGTCATGTACGTTCTCTTTACACTCAATTTTAGGGGGGGTATTTCGAGGGGGTTTATTGTTTCCTCAGCAGAATTTTAGGGGGGGTATTTCGAGGGGGGGGGGTTAATTCAAGGGGGGATAATTCGAGGTAATACGGTAAATGTTTTTTCACATATTCAATATAAATATGTAAATATATTTTCCTTTAACCGAAACACATGGGTGTTTCGAAAAAGCATTTATACCATAAACACGCGATAGTATACGGCGGCACCGTTTCCTTCAGCTAGAGCTTGAATGGCGCATTTCCTTCCATTGGCTACCATGCAGCGAGTGTGTTTTAGAACTAAAGCGTGGATTTCTCATGGGGCGCATAACATTTTTCCATCAATGAAACTCGGCCAATTTTCAATTGGGCAACTCAGCAGCGGCTTCAGATTGCCTCTGGTGTTATTTTCATGTTGATTTTTTCCTCTGTGGCATCGAGTGACTGATTGTATTTATTTTAGGTGTCCGCTGGCTGTTTGAATATAATTATAATACGCGTCACATGAATTCATTCCACCTATATTTTGCAAGCTAGCTTTTTGAGAGACTTCATGCCAAGGTGAAATGTACCAAAAAGTTCTCAAATTTTTTTTTATATTATTGATCATGAAGAGCACAAGTGCATAAACTGGCATAAAAATATCGCAGTCGGGCCTTTAAAATTAAAATTCAGACATTAAAATTTCTCAATTGGGATAAATACCAATGGGCCTACACACACTAGTTTTCCGCGTGACTTTCATGGGAAAACTCAATTTAGTTTTCCCATTGTGCAGGCAACAGATGCAAGAGGCCGCCATTTGCAATTTTTTTATGGTGATCCATTTGTGACACCCATTTGGGAAAACTGTGAAAAAATGGTGAAAGTTTAATGAGTTTTGCACCATAAAAAAATTAGTTTCCAGAACGTTATTTATGTTGCATGTTATACACTATGTGAAACTGTATACATATGTACATTTTTGTGCTTCCAGTTACTTTTGTTCTTTTTTAAATAATTTTTGAAAATCATGAATATAATAATTTTTATAAAATCATTGGTTACTTTGTAATACTTGTAAATTTAGAGCCACATACAGTTTTTTTTCTTTTTTATTTGATACTAATCACACACTGTCATTACCACAGTTTGAAAAATGAATGAATTTAACATATATGACATAAAAAAATCAATAAAATTTGAATCACTTGGCAATCAGCTGCAATTTTTTCACACAAGGCACAGCATGTATTCAGTATATCATCAAAAAAAAAGGTGATATATCTACACCATAAAAAAACGAAAAAAATTTTTTTTAAATTTCTTTTACTAAAACATGTCTTAAAAATCGAATTTTTTACCCTGAGTGCTCATTAGACTTTTATTGAAAGACAAAAATATGTGGGAACACATAAAATCCAAATCAAGCATTAATCACAAACTCAACTAATTGTATAGTTGAAAAGCTAAAATATTTAGTTTTCCCATGTTGCATGCAGAAGGTGAAAAATAATTTACACTTGGTAGTAAAATTTTCATTTAGTTTTTCACTTATTGCCAATTCATGCAGCACACATGAACAATCAAAACCTGTCATAAAATTTTTTTTAAATTCAACAATTCTGCCAATTTATCCACGGCAGAACCCCCTCTGGAGTCTTCATCCACTCCTTCAGTTTCTCTCTCAACCCTGTGGTCACACTGGCGTTGTTGATCACCATGTTGCACGTTATCCAGCCTGTCATACACATCCCTCCAGTCCAACTGCATTATTTAGCATACATTCTTTGTAATAACAACATGTCAAAACAGTGATAAATGTAAAACAAAAACAAAACAAACTGTGCGGTCGCAAATTGTTTGTTCATCTGGAGCGCGCAGCGGTGCTTTCTCATTCCCCATCTGGTGGCAGTCACAAACTGTGTAAAATCACCGTATAAAATGGCAAGTGTCATGCGAGGTGTCAAAACTAGGGTGTCAACTTTCCATTTTCCATTTATGCTTTCCACAGGCAAATTTTTTCCATTTCTGCTACCATTTTCTGGCTCACTTGTCTGCTTTTCAAAAAAAAAATTCATATTCCAGCTCAATTTTCTCTTTCTCAAGTATTTATGTTTCAGTGAAACTTGTAAACATGCATGCAAGTTCTCAATTTTGTAAATTTTTTGTATTTCCAGCATAATTACAGCAAATTTTTCAATTTTCATTCCCGTTTTCTGCCAAAAAGTTTTTGTTGACACCCTAAGTATCAATGAATAATATCCTTTGAAGTTGTAGTAACGTGTGCCACTGTCTGAAATGTATGATTTTTTACAAAAAATGCCAAAAATATCATGTCAAAGTTCAGTTGAGTTTTCCTAACATGACGTTATTTGTGCTAAACTACTATTTCTTTACTGTCGCCATGGTTGTCACCATGAAAACCATGTGAAAACTCAAAAATTTGAAAAAATTATTACTCATTTAATACATATCGTTAAGTGCCCATCTCTCTACACAAAATAGAGGAAAAAATTCTGCATAAGACCTCCAAATTTCACATCTCTGGTCCATTCATGTCTCGTTTAAAGATACTTTTTCAAAGTGGCCACCCGTGTGAAAACTCACTGATATGGCGACAAAAATGGCGACATTTTGACACCATTTTTGTCGCCATGGCGACAGTTTTCCACAGTGGCTTGCATATTGGGAAAACTGCCGACACGTGTGGCGACATTTCTTGTCGCCACCTGTCGCCACCTGTCGCCACCTGTCGCCATGTGTCGCCAGTTTTCACAATGTGTATGCATACTGTTCCCATAATGACAGACAAAGTGGAAAACTGCTTCATGCATTGCAAAAACTGCTATTGAGCTAAGGAATATTGTCAACATGCTGGCACGTTGTGAAAACTCAACATGCATTTTTTTAACAGTGCAAACAGTGTTATTTGTAATTACTGGTGAATGAGAATAGCAGTGTTTACTTTTGAAGTCATTTTATTTGAGTTTAATTCATTTGGAAATTGGTTTAGCAAGATGTTTGTGAAGTACTTAGTTAAGTCGTTAAATGTCGTGCAATTAGTGAGTAGCTAGTTCCTATTATGTTACAACATCGATATAGTTTCATACACACTTGCAAATTTCCAATACAGTCACTTATTCAATCTCATTCACTTTTTGAAGTTTGTGCAATACAATTACAGCTATGAAAAGCTCAAGAAATATGGTCAAAATACAATAATCATGTTTTTGTTTGTAATGTTTGTGTTCCCATTACATTTTTCAAAATTCTGATCCTAATGCATGATTCCATTTACTTATTCCATGATTCCATGATTATTCACATACCATATTTCCTCAAAATACCCCCAGGGGGTTTATTTTTTCAGAGTGGAAATTTTGAGGGGGGTATTTCAAGGGGGGGGGCTTATTTGAGGGGGGGGGGGTTATTATTTTGTCAGAAATTTTCAGGAAATTCATAGTAAACAGTATGCTTATTCATACCCAAAAGTGGTAATAAACATGGGTAAATAGGATATATCGGGACATATCGGGTATTTAGACGTACATCTGTACACATATTAACTAATATGTGTATCTGCGATGCAAATTGGCATCAATAAATACATCATGTACATTGCATACATGATGTATATCATTCCAGACAGGGGGTATTTCAAGGGGGGGGGGTTATTTTTTCCTCGGCTGGAAAACACCTGGGGGTATTTCGAGGGGGGGGGGGGGTTAATTCAAGGGGTGGGTGTAATTTGAGGAAATACGGTACATTATCCTCAAAAACATTCATTGCTGTCTTTTTACAATTGTATTGTCTGTAATATTTCTCTCATATGTAAAAAGTAAAATGGAAAACAACAGGTGTGTACATGATATTTTTCTTAAAAATATACAATGAAAGACAGTAACAAATATCAAGCATGAGAAATTAACAAAATCAAAAACAAATGTATCACATGTAAAGCACAAAAATAGTAAATATGTATCTGATAAAGCATGATTTCAGTACTTTCACAGATTAAACTGTGTTGATACAACATCACATTTGTTCACATTGCCCTCCTCCTCCTCCTCCTCCTCCTCTGTCTGCATGTCAAAAATGGCTGTGGTTAATTGCTAGCTCAACAGAGTTGCTTACACAGCAAAGTTTGTCAGTTTTCACTTATTGCATTCACATGTCGAAAATTGAATTATAGTTGTCCATGGTGACAATGGCGACAATGGCGACATGTCGCCATGTGGTATGGCGACATTCAAGAAGTGTTGCCATACCACATGGCGACATTTTCCATACAGTTTTCCACTATTGCATTCATGTTGGGAAAAATTGTGACTTGCCGAAACCAACACACACTTTTTTCCACCTCTAAATTTTATTTCATGCAAGATGGGAAAACTGAATGGCGACATGTCGCCATTTGAGTTTTCCCAAGCGTCACGCGGAAAACTAGTGTGTGTGGGCACATTACTGTCATTTTAATTTTTGATACCGATACCGATATGACGTGTAAATACCGATACCATGTTATCGTTACCGATCAAGACCATGGTTTTAAAACTGAGATCAACATTCAAATTTTCCAGGACTGAGATTTTCTTTTTCACAATATTTTGAACCATTTCACGCAATATGCACTTTGTCTGTTTGGAATCCAAACACTTGACCAAGTTCTTTTTTAATTTTTTGGCAGTTTTTTGATGCCGATACCATCATTTTAATATTTCGATGCTGATATCGATATGATCGATATGATATCGATAACGATACAGCGGACCGCGGTGTTCTCCGAGTTCTAGTCAGTCCTAATTTTTTAAGTATTTTGAAATGTTTTGCGGAAGTGTAAATTCTCCGGGATGGGAGTAGCATTAACAATGTAAAAAAGACTGACTTTCGGTATTATTTACTGATCGTAAACCAGAGTTGTACAAATACTGGTATTTTTGGAAAACGTAAACGTAAACGTAAATACCTTTTTCAAATCAAAAGTATTAATACTAAAACGTAAGGTATTTTTAAAATACCGGGGAAAACGTAAAATAAAACGTAAACGTAAAAATTATATTAAGTACTTCCACTATCAGAGAATACAAAAAAACACACAATGTTTTTTTACAACATTATGGATGTTCATATGATCTCCATCGATATTTTCTGCTTACCTGCATTTTATATAAATATATATATATATATATATATATATATTAGAATGATGGGATCGGGATATTGAATTGGGATTGGAGTTGACATTTTGCATCGTTGTCAACTAGTGGGTGTAGGGCCTTAAGGTGCTAATTCCGTTATGCTGTGATTACAGCTTGGGTGTGAAATTGACCGGTCATAAAATTGATTTTGGGCATCAAATTAATTACAGATGAATGGATAAAGATACGACATTGTTATTTCAGTCGGCAAGAAAGCTTAGATGCAGATGTTTCTTGTGTCCTAAGCTCATGAGTTTTTTTCAATTGTACTGGGAGTTATGAATTTTAGCACAATTTTTTCAATTATGCGCTGTAGGTTGCGCAAAATTAGGGTGTAAAATTAAAAAAATTTGTGCCAAAATTCATAACTTCTAGTACAATTAAAATAAACTGATGAGCTTTGGACACAAGCAACATCTGCATGTGCGCTTTCTTTGACTGAAATTACAATGTCATATCTTTATCCATTCACCTGTAATCAATTTTATGGCAAAAATCAATTGTATGCCCGGTCAATTTTACGCCAGAGCTGTAATCGCAGCATAACAGGAGAACTAAAAAAACTTTATGAGTGAGGAGAAGTAATGGCAGGTTGAAAGGCAATAAAAATTGAAAGAAAAGTAAATTTGTAAGTGAAATGGCAAGTTAAAAGACAAAAGGCCAGTCATGAGAAAACACTCAAAATGACTTTTTATTTGCATTGCAGTTCTCCCTCACAAAAATAATTTCCTTCAACTTTTTACTTTTCACTTACAAATTGGTGTTTGAGTTCTCCAATTGCGGAATTAGAACTCCTCAACATTAGAACATGTTGAACTAATCATATTACACTACATTTGTCAAACAATACGGTTCCGTGTAGCATATTTTTACGTTTTTTTCTGGTACCCGGGTAATTGTGCCAGGAAAACGTAACAAAGCGTAACGGTATTTTTGGAAAGCGTAAACATAAACGTAAGTATAAATACCCGAATAACCGGGTATTTCGGGTAAACGTAAATACGTTTTCGCAACTCTGTCGTAAACCAAGTATTTATATGATGCAGTTAGCATTGAAAAAAATCATTAATTTTTAGAAAATATAATCAAAAATAATCTCAGGAAATCTCTCAAGAAAAATATATAATTAAATCTCTGTAAAAAACCCTGGAAGAAATATAAATGAATATAAATATCAGAATTTGGGAGATTTTCTGATATTTTTAAAAACCTCAGAAAATTTCTCAAAAAGAAAATATAATTAAATATTCTCTAGAAAATCGTGAAACCAATATAAATCTCAGAAAATCTTATATTTTCTGAGATTTTCTGAGATTTTTTAAATATAAATCTCCCAGAGATTTTTTCAATGCTAGATGCAGTATAACATTGCTTCATTTCTAACTCAGGTAACGTGGGCATGATGAGTTATTTTCCATGGTTAAAACGGATTAGGGAGTGAAGGATTCAAAAACGAAAGTGCGGCACTGCCCACTAGGAGTAGGTATATCAAATTTCTATGCAAACAGCACCAGTGAAGTCTCAAGTTTGACCGTACAAAGTGCATTAGCCAACAAAGTATGGTAACTGTATACGTTTCTGAAACGGAACCGCAACATAATCCCGGCTTTTTTTCTGTTGAAAAAATCTTTTGAAGCTGAGCTTTCTACATCGTAAAACTGTCATAGGATCAATTTGATTATATTTATTGTTGATGACGGTTTCAGCTGCGCAATTTCTAGGGTGCAGCCAGATGTGCCGAATGGATTTGCTGCTTGTTTTCACTGCACTTTTTCCCTTTTTGTGTTTTTGTATTGGGTATTCTGAAGTCAAAATGAGCTAATGGCGACCCACTAGAGTCATGTCATGCGCAATTTCGTTTCCAACTACGCTGTGAATCATTCGTTCTATTGTAAATACTTGTACATCCATTTATGAAGTGTTGTAAAGTGCCTCTTGCACTTTATTAGTTTTCAATAAGTGAAGTGTCAAAATCGTTGTTACAAACAGTTTACCGTATTTCCTCGAAATACCCCCAGGGGGTTTATTTTTTCAGAGTGAGAATTTTGAGGGTGGTATTTTGAGGGGGGTTAATTCGAGGGGGATTTATTATTTCGCCAGAAATTATTTGAAATCCCAGTACTAAATTGTTGTTTGTAATGTGCACAGGCGCTGAAACATGCAACAAAAACGGCCTTCTATAAGACTCTATAGACTTACCGTATATCCTTGAATAAGACCCCAGGGGCGTTATTATTTCGTCAGAGGTTTTGGAGGGGGGAGTTATTCAAGGGGGGTACTATTCAAGGGGGGGAGTTTTTTTTTCCTCAGAACTTCCAGGAAAACTTTCACTTTATTCATTGTTTGTATGCATTCCGTCAACACATCTAATGCAGAAAATGACCAGTTCAACAAGAACAAAAACAACGTATCCATCCTAAAATTCGTGTTCATCGGCGTGTAGGTATGCATACGCTGCGTACACAAAATGTATCTGTTGTGCCGTCCCGGCCGTCGGCTAACATTCTTTTCTATTTTTCGTTTCACACACCAAACCCCATTTGCATTCGATGAATCAGCCCAGACATAGCTTTATTTTTCTGTTTGTCTTGTTTTCATTTTCGTGTGTTGCTCATCGATCGTTTTACCCAGAGGGGGGACTTATTCAAGAGGGGGGAGTTATTCAAGGGGGGGCGTTATTTTTTCCTCACATGGCCAACAGGGGGGTGTTATTCAAGGGGGGTATTATTCGAGGGGGGGTCTTATTCAAGGATATACGGTATATAAGTACCTAGACGTATAAAACATGTTCTAACATAACACAGTCATTGTTTTTACGTGTATTCTGCGTTTACCAGATCAAACTGTAGCTTTTGTCATTTATGTCGTCTATACACTATATTTGGGGGGGGGTATTTCGAGGGGGGGGGGTTATAAGTTCATAGTGTCCATTTTGAGGGGGGTATTTCGAGGGGGGGGGGGTATTTCGAGGAAATACTGTATTTAGTAAAAAGGGCGCAGCAACAGTGAATAATTGGTGACTCAACCAGAGTTGTTAAAAGTACCACAATTTTCAAAGTATGCGAAGGATAGGGTATTTTTGTTTCGCTCACCCCCAAGTACTGAAAGCATGAAGTAGAAAATATTTACTTTTACTCGCGAGTACACAAGAGTAAAATACTTTTTCCCCAGTAGGCATAAATATGCATATTTTTCTCAGGAAAATGTAAAAGGGAGTAAAATTACGTTTTGTTTCTGAAAAATGTAGAAGGGAGCATTATGAGTATTCACTCTGGACAACACAAAGGTGTTTTCTATCTGTTAATAAGTACTCTTTATGAAAAGGAAGTTAATTCATGGTTACCATTCCAAAAATGGGTAAAATATAATGGAAAATACTCTTTCTGTTCTCTTCACTTCCACTTCACAATTTCACATTCAGGCATTTTCTTTGGCACAGTGCCAAAGTGCTAACCGAATGGGTGGAACTCTGGTTCTTCAAGCTCACACACTGCCAAGTCTGCTTAAGTAGCAACAGTTGCAAACAGTTTACAGCTGAAGCTGACACTTTGCGTCTATGTAAATAAATACGTACAGCATTAAAATGTATCGCATGCGGCTTACTACTGCAGAATGTATTTGCTGGTTTTCAAGCATAATTGCAGAAAATAGCCCCCAGCTGCTGTTAAACTATTTGCTCACTTTGTGTACGTACATTTGTATTTATTTGTGTGTTTATAGGTTTGGATAGCCGTTAACGATTCAAGAGAATATACATAGAATGGCTACTGGTACAATAGAATTTGTACCAGTAGCCTTGGTATTAACCTTGATGAATTTCAGCATGTAACTTTTGATGTTCTTTACATAGTTCATTGCTTGGAAATTATTGTGAGCCACCCTGTAACGTTTGTTACAAAATTCTAAGTAGGTAGCTCACAGAAAACATACTAGGTATAAGCAAAAAAGAACTAGTATAAGCAAAAGTAACGTTTTTGCAATACATTCAAAATAATCTAACCACATCATATTCATTCAAACGAGTTTATGTACGAAAGATAAATGAATAAGGTACTTCTACAGTAGAAGTGTTAAACTTTTATTACCCAAACTAAATCTACAGATGAATTATTTGTATCAACCAGGGGGCAGTCCCAAGCCCTGTAAAGTGTAAAGTAAATTGTCAAATGTAAAGTCAAATGCAAAGTCAAGTGTCAATCAAAACAAAAAAAGAAAAGATTTTATTACTGAACTTTGCATGACAATTGACACTTTACTTTGCATTTGACTTTACATTTGACACTTTACTTTACACTTTACAGGGCTTGGGATTGGCACCAGGGTTGGCAAAATCTCAGAAAAAAAATAAAAATAAAATGGAATATTCAAGAATAAAAAAAATGGAAAATTTAAGAATAAAAATAAAAATTGTATAAAAATTCAAATTATTGTAAAAATTTTTTGTAAAATTGTATAAAAATTCGTATTTTTGTAAAATTGTATAAAAATTCATATTTTTTGTAAAATTTTGTCTCATTGCTTGAGTCTCTACCTGTTTATTCAGGGATCTGGGGGCAGTCCCAAGCATTGTAAAGTGTTAAATGTCATGTAAAATGTCATGCAAAGTGTAAATTGTCATGACAAATGTAAAGTAAAGTGTAAATTGTCATGACATGTAAAAATTAAAGTATAAATATTCAAGCAAATTGTGTTCAAATCTCATGTTTTATTTCGAAATCTCCAAATGACTCCAAATCTTATGTGAACATTTGGATACAAAAAACATAAGATTTGGATATAAAACATACTATGGATACAAAAACACAAGATTTGGATACTACACAATTTACACTTTGCATGACATTTGTCATGACAATTGCCACTTTGCTTGAAATTTTACATGACACTTAACATTTTGCATGACAATTGATATACATTTACTTTACATTTGTCATGAAAATTGACACTTTGCATGACATTTTACAAATGTGCCCAGCACACTCCAGTAGTCCTTCTACTGAAAATGCAAACCATTCTTATCGATAATTGTCACTTTACACTTGCAGCTAGCTAACAATACATACTGCATGCAACTTTTGAAAAGTAAGGGAAAAATTTGTCAAAGGTTTTTCATGTATAGGTCTAATTATAACATTTTTCTGGCCTTGCATGCATGTTTCTGATTTTTTGTAAAAATGTCATTTTATTTTATTAATGACTTTTGGGAATAAAATAAAATGAAACAAGAATAAAATTAAAATAAAATAACATTTTTATACAATTTTTGTAAAATTTTACTAAAATGAATTTTAATAAAACCAACCCTGGTATCAACCCAGACGGGCTCTAAGATGGCAGATAGCAATTTTCACGTAATTTTCGTCCCTACACTATACAAGCAATTTGCCATACATCAACGGCATTTCATATAAATGGTTAATTACACTTTAACTATTTACGTGAATATATGATTTAGGAAACCGCGGCTCGATTCCATTTATATTTGAAGTGTACTCAATTTAGCAGTGCACTGCAGACGGGTCGTGTCATTAGCTGCGCTGCACAGATCTGTTAATCGGGGGGCATACCAGAACCCTGAAAATGGCTCTGTTAAGTGTTGATTGTCATGCAAATTGTCAAAAGTCATGTAAAATGTCAAAATGTCCTGTAAAATGGCAATGTTTACAGGGCATTTCACAGGGTCTGGGAGTGCCAACAGGTTTTTTTACATCCATAGATGTTGTACTGAATGTAATCCATATGTACGAATGGTAATCCACTATGTTTGGATGGTAATCTCAATTGGATTTCCAACGGTACAGATTCCCACTGAGCAGATTACCATCATGAATATACTGAATTCCCTTGGTTAATTAATGAAACAAGGGCGCGGATCAGTCATAATGCATGTAGGTAAATGATGTGTATGCACTTGACTAGGTAAATGCAACTGTGTTTGTGCAGAAGCGTCCTTCTAATGACTTCTAAGTATTTATGTCTTCAACATCCATTAATCAAACCATTAAATCATTAATCTCGTGGCAGCTGTTTCCGAGTGTGCCAGCAATGCCATGACCCAATCTACCTATTATTTACCTAAATAGCTTTCCATTTCGTAGATTTTCACGGACTTCCGTGCTCACCATTTAGACATTGTAAACGGCCACCGTGTAATTAGCAGCTAATCTTTGCATACTTTCGACTTATAATATAATTATAAATTACTCGTGTTCATGCTTGAGCTCACTTCCACACGCGCAAATATACAAATGGCGCTGATTTGTAACGTTACCACAACTCTCAACTACATAATAGCCGCTTCGTTTGGCGGATTTGTTAAGCTGACAGACTAGGCAGCATGACTTTTGGCGCCTTTGTTATGGGTGTATGCAGTCGGCCGCCCGCAGTCTGCAGTGTCCACCTTCACAAAAGTTAACATTTACATCTTGACATATTTATTTATATCTTTGCTTTGCTCTTCGTTTTTCCTTTTTTCCACTGATTATGAAATTTGCACCTTTTTAAATTTCCACAATTTGAGTATTTGATACCCTACCATTTTGAACTCCAGTATAACTCATTATGAAAAAATTGAAAGTTTTCCGGCATTATTTACCGGATAATTATTCATTCATCGTAGATTTTATGATCAAGTGAAGGTGAATTTTCAATTGCTTTTCATGTTTCAGACTAAGGCAACATTTTCATGAAGGTCAAGTGAATTTCAATGCATATACCATATTTCCTCAAAATACCCCCAGGGGGTTTATTTTTTCAGAGTGAGAAGTTTGAGGGGGGTATTTCGAGGGGGGTAATTCGAGGGGGGTTATTATTTCACCAGAAATTTTTTGAGCTCCCAGTACTAATAACTTACACAGACGTAGAAAAATGCAACAAAAACCACCTTTGTATAAGAGTACAGCCTTATATACCTAAGTACCTAAATATGTAGATGGTATAAACCATATTCTAACGTAACACAATCTTTGTTTTTAACGTGTGTTATGCTTTGCCCGGGTCATAAACCGCAGCTTTAGTCATTGACATTCTCCTTACACTCAATTGAGGGGGGCGGGGTATTTCGAGGGGGTATTAATTCATAGTGCCCATTTTGAGGGGGATATTTCGAGGAAATATGGTACTATATTTATACTTTTTTGAGAAAGATGGTTTGTTATTCTGCCTAGAAAAATCCTCATTTAGGTGGAACGTAAAAAAAGTGTCGAAACATTTTCTCCAATATTTTCTTTTATCCTAACCATTGGTTGTGAAAAGCATCCTTATGTTTAATCGAGTATACTCAAAATAGGCTGTCTTTGAGCGGTTGGTCCTGACTCGTCTGTCTGCACCTTTACATGTGTGTGAAAAAGCCCACGCAAATGACAAAATCATTCCTGGTGCCGGTTCCGCAAGTGGACAAGTTAAGAGTTAAAAGTTAAGAGTTGAGTAAAAAGACAAATGGCGAGTTAAGAGTAAAGTTAAAGTTTAAGAGAAAAGTTAAAGTTTAAGAGAAAAGTTAGAATTTAAGAGAAAAGTTAAAAGTTGAGTTAAAGGTTAAGAGTTGAGTTAAAGGTTAAAAGTTGAGTTAAGAGTTAAAAGTTGAGTTAAGAGTTGAGTTAAGAGACAAGTGGAAAATGAAGGTAAAAAAATTAAAAAAAATAAAAATATGAAATTGGTATCGATACGGCTGTTCGCTGGCATGGTGCCAATGTTGTATGCACGTCATTTGAAAATAACGTATCCAAAAAAATTATCGCTAAAAAAAGAAATAATCGCCAAACGTTGTTTCGAAATGGCCGTGCGGGGACAAAATATGATTGAAGATCAGCGTATCGCGCTTCTGCAACGAATGACCCATTTGTCTTTTAAATCAACTTTTAACTCATCTTTTAACCTTTAACTCAACTCTTAACATTTAACTCAACTTTTGACTCAACTTTTAACCTTTAACTCAACTCTTAACTTTTAACTCAACTTTTGACTCAACTTTTAACCTTTAACTCAACTCTTAACTTTTAACTCAACTTTTGACTCAACTTTTAACCTTTAACTCAACTCTTAACTTTTAACTCAACTTTTGACTCAACTTTTAACCTTTAACTCAACTCTTAACTTTTAACTCAACTTTTGACTCAACTTTTAACCTTTAACTCAACTCTTAACTTTTAACTCTTAACTTGTCTACTTGCGGAACTGGCCCCTGGCGCATGTCATAAGCAACACGTGTCTGTTAAGTAATTTGCAGAGTGGTTAAAATTACTGAACTGAAAATATAAAAGCTAGTACTTTTTTCATAGAATATGTAAAAAAGTGGGTAGGTTTTCATGGAAAGTGTAAAAGCAAGTACTTTTTACATGTAAAAAGTGATTTTTACACTGGAAGGCATAACAGATTTTCTCTTGATTATTTAGTATTTCTATAGAAAGATTATACACATTTCTCCATGGTTTCATTATTTAAGAAACAAAAATTGCAACGACAACACAAAACGACAAAACATACATTTTTGTCAGCCAGTGTTGCTTGTCAATGAATTCCTGCCATATCAAACTATCACCCATTCGGATGCCCTGCTACAGCCGCTACACTTGTATTTCAGGAGTGCATTCGCTGAACTTATATCAGGCTCCATTTCATCATCATTCTCCCTACCACTTAGTTTCCACTTCGATTATTTTTACAGCCATCTGATTGTGTTGCGACTTCTTTATCTTTCAGGGCACTTCCCCACCTATTTACTTTTATATTGGATCTGAGCATTTCTGTAAATTTATAACAGAGCAGTCAACTTTATGCCCCATTTTGAAATTTGTTGAATACATTTTCTGTACTCATGTACTTTTAAAAATTACGCTTACAGGTATAAAAACGGGGCAGGAAGTATAAAAAACGGGTACTCTTTCATAGGAAATGTAGATGCATTTACCCAATACTTGAGTATATCTATTTTTTCGAGTATATTTTAACAACTATGGTAATTTGGCCCACTGCATGTACAATGCGCGTTAACATTTTACTTGTATATTTTGCATATTGAATATTTATCTTTTCAGTGTCAAGAAGTATTTTAGTTATAAACACCTTTCCGGTCACGTCCGGCAGCCATTTTTTTATTTTACTTCTTATATCCTATCCCCAGTTCTAGGGCGCCCCCAAAGCTGAAACTTGGGGGAGATATTGGCGCAACCCCCCTCTACTTCGCATGAATTGGGGGGGTCGCCGCGACCCCCCCCCCCCTCAATTCATGCGAAGTAGAGGGGGGTTGCGCCAATATCTCCCCCAAGTTTCAGCCTCGGGGGCGCCCTAGAACTGGGGATAGGATATAAGAAGTAAAATCAAAAAATGGCTGCCGGACGTGACCGGGAAGGTGTTTAGTTACACCGCCCGCAATACCTGCCTCCCTTAATTACTTCGAGTGGCCATTGCTTGCATTTTTCACTAGGGATTGCATTCAATAGAATAAAAGAATACATAAAATACACCCATCGTGATTTCCATTACGTTGATTGTGTTACATTTAACCAATCATTGCACTTGCAGAGCAGAATATTTCTGAATGTATATCTAGGTAGGTAGTTTTGTAAGCTCTAACCTAACTTTTCTAGTAGAGGTTTTTAAACAAATCTTCGACATAGCTTTTTTTCATTTGAAATATTTTGGTATTAAGAGTAATACTGGCCGACTCCGAGTCCCTTGACGATAATGTGCCTACACACACTAGTTTTCACCGTGACTTCGTGTGAAAACTGAATTCTTTTCAAATGCAAATTAAAAATCACGGTTGAATAATTTGATTTGATTTAAATTGAGTTTTAATAAATGATAGTTAAACTTTGAAAATTTGAAAACTAAAACACATAAAGTATACAAAATGAGTAGGCTGGATGTCGCCATGTCGCCATTTCAGTTTTCACATCAGTGACGGTGAAATCTAGTGTGTGTAGGGCCAATGTGGCTGCACACACTAGTTTACTAACAGAAGTAAACTCAATTTGGGTGCCCATACATCAGCTTTGAACGTATTTGAGTTTACCAGAATACGTTATTTTATATCCTCGTCAACTGTAGTTAATAGATACCTCATTTTGGTAAACTGAAATGCGTTCACAGCTGATTTTTGAGCACCCAAAATGATTTTACTTCTGTCAGTAAACTAGTGTGTGCAGCGCAATACGCAGTTCAGTTTCAATGTCGCCATATCGAATGAGCATTCTTGTCGGTCATTTTGTCAGTGGTTGCATTTTTTGGAACAGTTCCAAGCAAATTTCAACATGCGATTTGATCAATTGGAGGTCCTATTGTGGTGTCCCATTGTATTTATATACCTAGAAGAAATCTGGTTGCTGCCCGTTTATGTGCGTTCTGGTGCCAATTCCGCAAATGAATTAAACTTTTCACGACTCATTTCACTTCTCACTTCACTTCACATTTCTATACTCACTTCCTAAACGGTTTTTCACTTGTCCACTTGCGGAACTGGCCCCAGGGGCCAGATTTAATACTCCCTACAGATTTGTAGGGTAGGGCGTACGCCTGACAGATTTTTTAAAGTTTCACCGCATCGACGCACATGCACCGAGAGCAAGGCGGTTCGTAAAATATACGAAACCATCCCTTAAGGTTGCCGATATTGCAATATGACGTATATCACTTCGATTTTGGCCCGGAAATCACGATTTCGTCATTTCTCGGCCGTCTGCCAATTCGTTTTTTATTTTATTTTGTCGGGCGGGTTACTCGCATAGGTCACGCTTTTGTGTAGTCAGGTGGTCACTTTTTTAGTGTTCACTGGCGCACCGCACACTGATTTTGGACATTCAGCGTTCGAACGTTTGAAATCCGCTGAATCGGAACCTCCCATCCGCGGTTCGGATGTTTTTAGTTCAGCGTTTTAACGGCCGCCATACTGGTTTTTCGAAACGTTCGGATGAATTCGGACTTATTTGGATGCATTTTTGACCAGTTTTTATCATCCGCTGAACTCGACATTTCAGCGACTTTCAAATTGAAAGTGTCCGAACACTTTCATCCTGCGGTTCAGCGTTGCAGTTCCGCGTTGAGGTTCAGCGCATGAGTCGAGTTCAGCGGCCGTTCTACTGTTGCAAAATGATATGTATCTCATTCACGATGTGAGATACGTTCATGAAATTTGAATGTGTATTTGGCTAGCATTTAAGCTTCAAAAATGAAGAGAGAAAAGTTTTTTCAAAAATCGTTTATTTTTGAGTTTTTGTAAATTTAAGAAAATACATGAATTTCCGGTTCAGCGTGTATCTCTAAAGAAACAGGAATAATCAACAACCTGTTTAAATAAGCGTCCGGACGGTTTAATTCAGCAACAATTGGGTTCAAAGTAGGGTTCAAATTGGATTGAGATTGGGGGATAAATTTTTAGGGATTATGGACCAGTTTTTTGAGCCGAGACTGGGACAGGAAATTTCAAAAAGTCCCTGTGATAAGTTCGCAAAATGCCAATTTGACATCACTGTAAATAAAAATCAAATACCTAGGCTAAAAATAGGTATATTAATTGGGGAAAAATCGCTCGAACTTACATAGGGCCCCCCAGTCCCCATGCCATTAACCTTAATAATAATAGATGCGGATCAAATCGCTTATCGATCCAATTTATGTGACCCGATCCGGAAATTTTTCTATCCAGACCAGACTGGGGCTGGCGTTTTTTTTATCGGGAATAAGACTAGGGTTCAAACGGGATTGACTTTTCGGGATCGGGATCGGTTTTTTGAGATTTCGGGATCGGGATATGGATAGGGATTGACCTTTCGGGATCGGGATCGGGATTTGCGTTTTTTCGGGATCGGGATTGAGGCCTAAAAATTGGTTTTCAGGGTTTTTTCCCCTGACATTTCACCAAATGACCCAAAACGCCAAAAACAATTGATGCTAGAAACTTTGGACTCAAGTGGCATTCAAAACAATGCTATAGATTCATTTAGGCACTGCGCAATGGGCTGCCTTGCATTGTCATTCACACCACTGTTTATCATGTATGCATGTGTATATAAACACCTTCCCGATCAAGTCCGGCCCCCTATTTTTATTTTCACTTCGCATGCCCTATCTCCGGTTGTGTGAGGGGTGGAAAGCTAATACTTGTGGGGTATATAGGTGCAACCCCCCACTACCCCTCATGAATAAATGGGGCAGCGGCGACTCATTATAGAGGGGGTCCCTGTATAAGTGAAAAAAATTTGCGGCGTATTCATTGTCCCGCACAGGTCCGGCCCCCAGTTTATTTCTTACGCTACGGCTTGTAAAAGGGGCGTCAGACGCCAATAATGCCACAGGAAAATGGTGCTAAGTGCTAATGACCTTCTCAAATGGCGCCAGTGCCATGGCGCCATTATATCACTAATCCCGATGCCTCGATGTTTTTCCCAATCCCAAACCTTTAATTTTAAAAGGCTTTTTTCGCTCCTATTTTGTGACAAACTTGACCCGCTGGTTTAGGGTGTTTTATAGAGGAAGGTTTAAGGTTCCAAGTTGCGTAAAGAACTATACCCCAAAAATGCCTCCATTAGAAAATTTACGTGGGGTTAATTCAAAATAGAAAATTTCGACAATTTTTGTTCCTGTAATGGTGTAATTTTGACATCATAAAATTCACCCCAAGTGAATTTTATAATTGAGGCATTTTAGAGGTAAAGTTTTTTACGCAGCTTGGAATCTTATACCCCACTCTTAAAAACATCCTAAACCAGCGTGTGAAATGTGTAAAAAAATAAAAGCAAAAAGTGAATTTTTAAATTTGCCAAGTTCTTTTTCTTGTCTGCTGCTTAGGGGGTGGGGGTTTGTGGAATGTTTGTAGCTTAGGGCCATGGCACTGGCACCATTTGAGGTAGCCAAGTGGTGCCACGCCAAATCACCTATTTCCTGTGGCGTTATTGGTGCCTGACGCCCCTTTTTCAAGCCATAGCGTGAGAAATAAACTGGGGGCCGGACCTGTGCCGGACAGTGAAAACGGCGCAAATTTTTTTCACATATATGGCGACCCCCTCTATAGTTAGCTGCCGCTGCCCCATTTATTCATGAGGGGTAGTGGGGGGGTTGCACCTATATACCCCACAAGTATTAGCTTTCCACCCCGACCACAACCAGAGATAGGGCGTGCAAAGTGAAAATAAAAATAGGGGGCCGGACTTGATCAGGAAGGTGTTTATTAACCTTAAACTATGGTAATGAGCACTTGTATGCATACATTTGTAGTGGTGTCTAGGGTTGGAAAAAATCAATTTTTTTAAACGCCTTGATTTTTTTTTAAATCATTTTTTTAAATTAAAATCAGATTTTTGTAAAATCACCCAAAATGGGAGTATAGAGGAAAAAAACATGTGTATGATAAGTGTCAGACAATGTATTGTTATGTCTATTGTGATCATATTTTGACTGTGGAGTCATGGGATAGCATTATAAGCAGTGATTTCTTTCAAAAATATCCATTTTATGTCAACTTATTACGTATATCACCTTTTGTCAAACATTCATGACTTCAAGTGAAATTCAGCATGGAAAAGTGCTTTAATAAGGTTGTAAGAGAAGGCTAATACATTGTCAGTGATGATACACACTGCAGAAGTATGTGGGAGCACATTGGCTGGTAATTTTATACTACACTAGCACATCACAGCTTATTATTACACCATAGCATGAATAAATGCTATCTTTTACACTAAAATGCCCCAAGACCCATGAAAACACCACCAATGGTAATGTGTATGGGAAATTGCCCGCTTGCGCGCCAAAAAATTGCAAAATACCTAGTGCAAGTCTACCAGAAATTTTTCATTTTGATTTTTTTAAATTAAAAGCAGTTTCCACCCTGTTACTTTTTTTTAAATCAGATTTTTTTGTCAATGGTAAAAAAAATCAAGTGCCAACCCTAGTGGTGTCCATGCCCATGGAACAAAGACTCCTAACTGTATTTGGGAAGTTACGGTTTAATAGTGCGTGTGGCCGCATGGCGGCGCACAGCGACACCAATCCACCTGAAATACCGTTCAGCGCCCGCTTATCGTGTTGGTTCAGCATTTGAAATCAAAGTTCAGCGTTCGAGATCATTTCAGCGCGCCAAATCGTCCGAATTTTTCACTCGCTGAATTGACAAACCACCCAATTTTAATCGTCCGGACGATTTGGAGTTCAGCGCTTGTGGCATTTCCGCGTTTTTAGTTCAGCGGATGGCAAAAAACGTTCGAACGCTGAACGTGCAAAGGCAGTGTGCGGTGCGCCACTGTCTGCAACCGATACCATGAGGGCAGCGACATGAAAGAAATGCATGCACGAGCGTACAAAAGCGCGACTTATGCGAGTAACCTGCCCGACAAAATAAAATAAAAAACGAATTGGCAGACGGCCACGAAATGACGAAATCGTGATTTCCGAGCCAAAATCGAAGCGATAACCGTCAGATTGCAATATCGGCGACGTTAAGGGATAGTTTCGTGTATTTTATGAACCGCCTTGCTCTCGGTGCATGTGCGTCGATGCGGCTGAACTTTGAAAAATCTATCGGGTGTACGCCCTACCCTACAAATCTGTAGGGAGTATTAAATCTGGCCCCAGGTGTTTCTTTGCGATGGCATTTATATAGTTCGACTGCACGATAAACTTCCCAAAGCGCACCCTTCAATCCCATTACAACAATCGCTAACTACTAGTCCGAAATTTATGTTAAGTTTTTATCTGAAGACTCGCACTGCAAAGTGCAGTGCAGCGTGCAAAAGCAAACTGCAAACTACAAGACGCCGCGTTTGATCACAGGAAGATGGATTAGACATCTTAGAGATGTGATCGGCCGTGGAACGTGGCTGATTTTACACTCGCTCGTTGCCACTCGCCTGGTGCTCGTGCTTTGCAGCGTTAAAACTTTGCCGATCGTTAAAACGGGGTGTCCTTTTGATGTCCTTGAAAATGTAACGTCAAACTGATGCTTTTTGATGCCTAATATCAGTGCACAGCTTGATTTTTGAGACTTGAGGACGCGTAGGCCAACTCATTTTTATCCGGAATTCGATGCTGCGCGTATGTGGTAACGATTTTCTGGCAGCCAATGGCCAGATTGCGAAATTTATCAAATGGCGTTGAGCACACTACTACACCACCGAAATTTGGGAAACATAAAGATCTGTTTTGCACACATTCGAGTTTACCACAATGAGGAATCTGTCCACTACTGTTGACGACGATCAAAAATAATTCATTCTCGTCAACTCAAATGCGTTCAAAGCAGATTTATGAGTTCACCAACTTTCCATGGTGTACTAGCGTGCGTGGCCGCAACGAGTGGCAACCGAGTGCTGATACAGAATCACGCTAACTGTAGCCGCGCGGCTCCATTCAACGCGAGCGCGGCGACGGGGCCGCCTGTCAGCTACATCTATCACGCGACCTCGCCATTACCTACGCAACTGTTCATCAATTTCTGAAATGGTCTAATTGTAAATTCATGTATGCAAATCGCAACTTGCGGCGCGCCAAGCTCAATCATGCGGCACGGCCTGGTTTATCTGTTATTTATCTGGTTTATCTGGCCATGAGCTCGATTGCATTGCTTTTGGCGCGGCTTCGCGGCTACTCACTCGAAATCTCATGTGACATGTTGTTGTTTTCACACCTCTTTTTGACTTTTTGCGCGTTTTATGCACTGTTTCAAATTTTTCAACTGCTTTTGATCTTCCGTAAATAGGTAGGTATCTTTATCACAAGGTATACTGTTTGCTTTTTCTAAAAAACGTATTCTCATACTTAGTTTTAAGGCGCTCTAATAACCGTTCAATGCTGTTCTCTCCTTCGTTAATTCACAAAGTGAAGTTGGACATTTTTGCGACGTTTCAGTTTACCAGTCACGCACAGCGCCGTCGCAAATGCGCAAATCCAAACGGTGCCAAATTGTTGAAATAACAATCAAGTTGTTATTGTCCCCGCCGTGGTCAGTTTTTCCAGCACGGCGGCGGCAGCTAGCCCCAACTGCAGTTGGCTTTATCTGCTTTGGCCCATTTTCTTGATGACATGTTCCAGCGACTGCTCAGCGAGCCGAGCCGCAGTTTGCAGTCGCGGCTGCCATCCGCACGGCGGCGGCGCGGCGCTGACGCTCAGCCATGTCGCTTTTACTGTTGCCGCTGCGCTGCTTCTGTATTATACATGTAAAGCTAGCGACTGCAGTTGTGGCGGCTTGTGATCAGTTTCGAAGTGCGGCACCGCGTGTGCTATGTCGAGATCGCCTTTGCTTCAACCACATTTTGCTAGAACGTTTTTGCCATTTTTCGATCGAATTGATAAACTAGCAGAAACAGGCGAGAACGAAAAATGCCGAAAAATTCTGTGGTGACACTGAACCACTTTACCACCGCGCAGTGCGGTATTTTGCGAAAGAAAATTATTTTCCCGAAAATCTCGCACGTCACAAGTTAGGGATTTCTCTTTGAGTTCCCATGCCCCCTGTGGCGGGTGAGCAAAGGCGTCTTTCACTTAAGAACATTAACGCACCCCACTACCATGAGTTATTAATGTGGTCTATGGCAGATAATGGCTTTTTGAGGTTGCTTCTACTCGGTTTCATAATTTTGAAGCTTGTTTAGCATCATTATTTTTATGGCAGTGGTCAAAATATTGTATTTACCTATACCTATATGTAATTCACGTATTTCTCGTATTTACCCCAACTATGCATCGGGTTGGTGGTTGTATAAAAATTATTTTAGGCCCCTTTCACACTGCACTTGTGTGACGACATTAGATATTACTCGTCACAGACCGTTTTGTGATGACAAATCTATTTTTTGGCAGATGTTCATGAGTGTGACGACTGGTCGGCCTCGTTATAGGACCCTTTTTTAACCATGCTCATTGTGACGACTAGATCAAATATTTTATTTGTCGTCCTAACGATGGCAAAAAATGATTCGAAAATTCGAAAACATTTTCGAATTTTTATTTCGCCCCTAGAAAAAATACTTAAAAATCGATTTATTTTTCAAAAAATTCGAAAATTCGAAAATTCAAAAATAGTTTTCGAATTTTTTAGGGAATTCAAGGCAACAAAACACACTGTTAAGTTCAACGTGCTAAATAAATCAACAATTGATACGCGGCGCGTATGGAAAAGCGAAACGTAACAAAAAAACGTTGAAATGTCAGCCACGGCGGAAGAAACGGACTTCGACACATCCGTTTTTTATACTGTATTTTGTCGAAATATCCCCCCCCCTCGAAATACCCACCTCAAAATTTACACTATTAATTTATCAACTCCCCTCGAAATACCACCCCCCCCAATCTGGTGTATACAGAACGTAATGCCGTTTGTGATCTGGTGAACACAGAACACACGTTAAAAACAATGACAATGTTGTGTAGAACAGGGTTTGTACCATCTACGTACTTATATAAGTATATAGAGTCTTATAAAAGGCAGTTTTTGTTGTACCTACAAACAACAATTTAGTACTGGGATTTTGAAAAATTTCTGGCAAAATAACCCCCCCCCCCCCTCGAAATACCCACCCTCGTTTAACCCCCCCCCCAAGTTTCCACTCTGAAAAAATAATATGGTATTTAAAGCCAATTTTGTATTTTATGCTGATATTTTATTTGACGCCAATTTTTAAATTGTTGTTTTTATTGCCTTCGCTCTGTTGGTGAATTAAATGTATCAATGTGTGAATTAAATGAACAAGCAGCACACTGCATAACTGGTTTGCATAACTCATTCCACCATTTTTAATGCTAATTTATGGCTAAAATAAGGTCATAACAACTGAGCAGAACATGAAGACAGTCCAAATTCTGTGTTAAAACTTAAGATTCAATATTTTTCCAAAAAGATTCGAAAATTTTTTGAAAAAATTCGAAAACTAGCCAAAAAAATTCGAAAATTGCCAAAAAAAAGATTCGAAAATTCGAAATTCGAAAATTATTTTGAAGAAAAATTCAAAAATTCGAAAATTCATTTCAGAAAAAAACACTTAAAAATTTAAATACTTTTTTGTCGACTGTTTGCCATCGTTTCGTCACACCCGCGCAATGTGACGACCACTTTTTTTAAATTGTCGGCGCACCTGTCGGGCTCCGTAAACATGTAAATATAACTCTTGAGCAACACACATGATTCATCTGAAATTTGACATGCATGTACACCTAGGTGGTACGTATACTTTACTACATTCACTCATGAATATGGAACTTTTCACTCGACTTATGGAACTTTTTCATGTGTTGTCGGAGTCGTCACAAAAATGCAGTGTGAACGCTGTCTAACACAAATTTGGAATCTAAAATTTGTAGTTTTTAAACATTTTATAAATGTTTTATTTTATATCAACAAGTCTACAATTAAAACAAACCATTTTACAAAAAGTTTATAATTTTATACAAAAATTAGTAATCTTGCATGCAGCATGATTACATGCATGCCGATGATTACAAAAAAAACTGGGATTGGTACCTTGTTCGGACCCTACTTATGAGGCTGTTTTACATAAATATGTATTTTTATACATGTGTAATTTTTTCACTGTATTTTAAATTTTCCGGGTTTTTTAGTTTATTCTTAAATTTTCTATTTTCCTGTAATTTTGCCAACCCTTTCAACAAGCTACTCGAACATATTCGAAGTAATTCGTCCCAACATTGACATTAACTGCACAATGTTCTGCTATTTTGATAATTATACATACTCAAACATCGACGTTCGATTAGCTGCCATTTAATCTTCCCCTACCAATAAATAAATATGACGTTTTTACGTTTTTTCTTGCTCTTTATTTCGTTAGACACACAAATGGCTGGTGCACGAGTTTCATTAGGCAGCTGTGGCTCCCGTTATAATGTGATATTTTCTGTACTGTGTGATAGATTATTTACCTAGGTATTTACTTTCTTAATACCTATATCAGAGGAAGATCGAACATACTCATGTATGGCTGAAGATTCATTTCCAATCTGGTGTCAATTAGTCTTAAAGCAAAGTAAATGTTAGGCACCAACTTAGTCAATTGGACGCTGCATAAAAATACATTGGCCTAAAATACCTACATGTACGCAAATCGCTTTTTCGAATTGTCCAAAGTTTTGTCATTCATTTTGTGCGAATCCCATCATCATAAATCCTAGAAAGTTTTCCTTTCGAACATATTTTTAAGTGCTGGCTTCAACTACGCCGCTTACTTAAATAAATACTATCGCCGCAACGTGTTCGTGTTTTTTTGTCATTATTTTGCTTTATTCCAATATTCATCAATAGCACAATTAACCTCACGTCAAATCAAGCCGCCGCGCCCAATCAAAGCGGCACCCCAACACGCATTTGGGTAGGCGGCCTCAGCGGCTAACACAACAACCATTGCTACAATGCGCGCCGACACGGCCACCGGCGGCCGACTGCAGCAGCAACGTCAACGGGATGGGGGCGAACGGCGCTCGGCGCCGACCACCGGCCGCCGCCACAGACAACAGCACCAGCGGCACAAGGCGCCGCGGCAGCAAGTGCCGCATGTGGAACCGGCCGCCGCGGTCGCCCCTGCTTCCACAAAGGTGATTAGCGCGGCGCGCCCCATTGTAAATGGTAGTGCGCCCAGAGGTGTCTCAGCTAGCCAATTACAATCAATGTGTGCGCTCGAGCGTGTGGACTTGTGTGTGTTAATAGGCTGTACTTTTGTTAAATTTCGGCCCGCGCACCGGACTTGATAGTGGGTATTTACGTTTATTCTGAAATATTTACGCGTAAAACTGCGCACTGAGTAAATGCTAAATACTCATGGGTACAATACTTTTTAGGAGTACCCATCTGTAAACGTGTACTCTTTCATCAGTACAGGGTACTTCAGAGTATTTCAGAAAATTCAAGGGATGCACTAAAAGGGTAAAAAAGTGACCATGCACATATCGTATAATGCTATAGGTAAACATATTCACATAAATAAATTATTCCACATTTTACAAAATCGCTGGCACGCTTCCAACGTGAGACATAAAAAGTACGAGTACAGAGTTTCAAGTCTGCCAAAACATGCTGGATTATAAATAGCGTTGATAGCA
The DNA here is from genome assembly GCA_964036195.1 of Sphaerolaimus hirsutus. NCBI lineage: Eukaryota > Metazoa > Nematoda > Chromadorea > Monhysterida > Sphaerolaimidae > Sphaerolaimus > Sphaerolaimus hirsutus. The sequence continues at coordinate 15,926,095 of OZ038450.1, forward strand.
GTTGGCTACGGCTGGTGGCACATGGTTTAGTTTCCCATTGTTTCAGGGGCTTCCAGTTGTGTGAGTGTGCTCTATAAAAACTGGCATCAATTACGGGATGCATTAGCGGTATGAAATCGCTAGCGCGGCAGCTTATTTTATGCACATGTGTTTGTTTTTTTGTACATTTCCATGCCTGCACATGCTTACGTAATATGTATTACATTTACCGGTACATGCGTGTATTTTTTGAGGAATCTGACCATGTGTCGTTGAAGCAGGTGGAAAAACTTAGGCATGCATAAAATTTTACGTAATTTTTATTCGACTTGATTTGGTAATTTTTTTTGTTAAAAATAAGTTTTTTAATTTGATAAGTTACCCATGTTAGAACATGCGTGATGTGGACTAAACTTACTATTTACAGTGAAGTGGGTAGGGTATAATTATAAAAACCTATTATGCTTTGAAGTTTAAATAAACTTCTAATGGGTAACAGCTTTGGAAATGAAAGCCAAATGTCAATAGTAAACAGAATTTTTGTTTTGTTACTATAGAAGGTAGATAATGAATCATCGTTCTTAAAATGAATGGCTGCAGATTCGCAATTGACATTTTGCAATTCAGTCACGCGATTTTGTGGCAGTGTTTGTTACTTTCATAAGCATTTAACAAAAGCAGTAATACTCATTTTGTTTTCAATTTTTTTAATTAAAATCAATGTTTATTGCCAATGTGAGCTTCCGTTCGATCGAAGGAAAATTAATCAGGTGAACATACGAGGGAATATCAAAGATCACTAATTAAGTAAGGTTCATCACGTCGGACTGGTATCAAACATATAAGTATTCACATTTGCGGAATTCCGCAAATTACTTTACTATCCTAATATTTATGTAGAATCTTCCTGAAAGCTGAATGACGTTCGGGATTAGCTAATGATTTTTCACTTGGTGGTAAGCCAGTGTGGGTACAAACAATTTCTATGACATACTACGTTTTATCGTCGTTGCAAAGATTCCACACAGATTCCACCCATTCAATCTAAATACCGCATTTTCTTAAATAATTCTCCCGCGAGTTATGTTTTCGTCAGCTTTCTTCCGGTAGTGGGTTTATTTAAATGGGTTATTTTTCCTCTGGTATTCACGTTCAGGGTTGGTTTTATAAAAATTGTTTGTATACAAATTGTATAAAAATTGTGTACAAATTGTATTTTAGTTCAATTTTATTCTTGTTTCATTTTACTTTATTCCCAAAAGTCGTTAATAAAATTCTATGACTCCATTTTACAAAACTTTTACAAAATTTTTACAAAAAATCGGAATCATACATGCAAGGCCAGAAAAATGTCATTATTATACCTTTACACGAAAAACATGTGCAAATTTTTCCATTACTTTACAAAAGCTGCATGCAGTAGGCATTGTTAGCTAGCTGCAAGTGTAAACTTACAGTTGTTGATAACAATGGTTTGCATTTCCAGTAGAAGGACTACTGGAGTGTGCTGGGTCAACTTGTAAAATGTCATGCAAAGTGTCAATTGTTCTGACAAATGTAAAGTAAAAAGTGTAAATTGTGTATCCAAATCTTATGGTTTTGTATCCAAAGCTTATGTTATATATCCAAAAAATGTTTGTATCCAAATTTTCACATAAGATTTGAATTATCAAACAACAAGATTTGGATACAGTTTGCTTGACAATTGACACCTTAATTTATATTTGTCATGACAATTGACACTTAACTTTACATTCATCATGACAATTGACACCTTGCATGACATTTGACATGACATTTAACACTTTACAAAGCTTGGGACTGCCCCCAGTTCCACGAATAAACAGGTAGAAGCTCAAGCAACAAGATAATTTTTTTACAAAATAATATGAATTTTTATACAATTTTACAATCATTTTACAAGAATTCGAATTTTTTTACATTTTTTATTTTTATTTTGAAATTTTTCCATTTTATTTTTTTCTGAGATTTTGCCAACCCTGTTCACGTTGCATGCGGGAGCGAGTTATTTCAGGGAAATTATCGAAAAATACAGTGTACCTACGTATGTTTTTTAACCGTTCTCGTTTCAAATCAGTTATTTCAAACGAACATTATGCATCATTACTAGCATTGAAAAACGGGTGATTTTCAGAAAAATATAATTCAAGTTACCGTATTACCTCGAATTAACCCCCCCCCTTGAATTAACCCCCCCCTCGAAATACCCCCCCTAAATTTCCGCTGAGGAAATAATACACCCCCCCCTCGAAATACCCCCCCTAAAATTGAGTGTAACGTAAACGCACATGACAAATACCGCAGTTTGTGTTCTGTACAATGCAGAACACACGTTAAAACTAATGATTAAGTGACGTTAGGGAAGGGTTTTTGTGTATATACAGTTATAGATGCCTATAAACACACATACATCTATGTAATTGTTCGATTTTTCTACGTCTGCGTATGGGGAATTTTCGAAAATTTCTGGCGAAATAATAGACCCCCCCCTCGAATAAACCCCCCCCTCGAATTATCCCCCCCTCAAATTTTGCTGGCGAAATAATAAACCCCCTGGGGGTATTTCGAGGTAATACGGTAATCCTAGAAGGTTCTTAAAACTAGAAATATAATTAAAGTGATTCTCAGAAGGTTCACAAAACGAAAATCATACCGAATTTGATTTATCTCGAGAAAAGATAATGTGCTACCTTTTCAATTTATGAAATTTTTCAAAATTACAGAAAATCTCTGGAATCCTGGAAAATATAAATACCTATAAGGAGAAAACCTATTTTTTTAATATATTTTCTGATACGTTTTAAGTATAAATCTCCCACAGAGTTTTTCATGCCAATCACTGCGCACTGCAGTAAACAGAGTCACTATACTCGCAAAAAAAACACAATCGTTCCCTCAAAAATGACCATGTATTTCGCCTAGCACTTTCCATTTTGTCCAAAATGTCACCCCCTAATAACGCGCACAAAACAAATCCAGGACGACTCCTCTGGCGGGGAGGAGCGCACGCCGATGATGGCCATGCGGGCGGCTAACGCCTTGGCGGGCAGCCCGATGTCGGGCCGCCCGGGTAACGCCACCAGCGACGCGACCGAGATCGAACACAACCAGGTGCCACTCTCGCACCCTGTAAAATGCTCTGAAAAATGTCAAATGTCATGCGAAAAATGTCCAAAGAAATGCAAATTGTTTTGCCAAAGCCATCGTTAATGACTTTAGACACTTACTTTCCCTGACACTCGACATTCCACAGGGCACTCTACAGTGTCCGGGAGTGGCCCCCCAGTCTGCGAGCGTGCACCAGCGACGGCAGAGCGGCAACGACGAGCAACCGGAGCCGCGCAGCACCAGGGCCATGAGCACCGGCACCGCCGTTCGGGTGGGCGCCTGGGAGAGGGCCGAGGCCGAGGCGAGAAGGAATAAACAGGGTAAGTAAGTGCGTGGTGGGGTGTTTGGGGGGTCAAGGTTTGGTGATAACCTAGTTTGGTTAGATTGATTTTGATTGAAATCGGGAGTTTTACCGGTGGGGAAGGCCTCTGTTGCAGAGTTGTTATGTACTGGTATTTTTGGAAAACGTAAACGTAAGTAAATATACCCGGAATCCCCGCAATATGTGTTCGCAACTCTGCTCTGATGCACAGTCATTCAGTCACTGTGCAGTTATTCCTCATCAACGGTCTCCACATGTTTTTAAATGTTATGGGTTCTCTTTTCGCAGTTGACAAAAAAAAACATTTTATGATCATAAGCTTTATCATGTCGTCTCGTCACTACGAAATGATGAAAAACGTTCATCCATTTCAGAAACGGGGGACAATCGGCAAGAGGCGCTAAGGCGACTCTCGTGCGTCCAGCCACAGCTTGATAGTGAGTTAGACAGAGGTTAGAGCGGGTGAAAAAGTTGATTTTGCGTTTCATTTTCAAATGGGTACGTTGAATCTTGCACTAAATGACATACCGTATTTCCTCGGAATATACCGTGGAAATACCCCCCCCCCCAGCCTCCACATCGAAATACCCCCACGTCGGAGCGAGCTCATGAAAAATTACCCTCGTCAAAATACGCCCACCCGAAATGAGGGTAAAAAAATCAAAAACTGCAATTTCTGACCTGTGTAATGCAGAACACACGTTAAAACATTGACTGAGTTACGTTAGACTGTGAGTTCAAAAAAAAATAACCCCCTCGAATTACACCCCCCCCCTCAAAATTTCTACTCTGAAAAAATAAATCCCCTGTGGGTATTTCGAGGCTTAGAAATACGGCACTTGCCTTCAGACAGCCAGCCTTCGTAACTAATGCAGTAGGTATACGCGGCGGACAGCACACTTAGTATGAAAACCTACCATAATGTAATGAATAGAGTCTTGTGATAACTTTTTTTGTAGATAATCATTCCATAGTAAAAACGAAATATTACGATTAAATTTTTTTAATTTTGGTTCATTATTAAGATGGGTTATGGTAGGTTTTCATACTAAAGTGTGATGTCCACCGAGTATACACAAAAACATCACTAAAATCACAACAAACGCAGACGTGCTGAAATCGGGCTGGCTCGGTCAGCAGTGGCGCTTCGCGAGCGCGCAAACGGAGCGCCTGTTCCAGTCCTACTTCATCAACTTCAACCGCGGCTCGCTACTGGTCACCTTGATCTACAGCACCACGCTGGCCGCCTGCGCGCTCGTGTTGGGCCTCATGCAGAGGAGTCACTGGAGCTGGCTTTTGTTGCCCGGTGGGTGTTTTTGGTTGCGGGTTTTGTGGGTTGAATTGTGGTTGATGGGATCGGGAAATTGTGATCTGGGTGTCGATAAAGTGATCTTGTGAAATGATAAGATAAGTGGTGAGTGATAAGTACCTAAATGTGGCAAGTACGGTTTAAGAAGTGACTTCAGATTTTCGCAAGTTTTGACATTACGTGCTCTGTATTTCACTTATCACTGAACACATTTCTTATCGCCATTCATAGGATCTATTTACCTATCATTTTTCTGGCAGAGTGTACGTATTATGCATGCATCAAATTCAATTTCTAAACATCACTCAAATTTTCTAACACAAAACTTAAACCACTCCATCAACAACACAAAATCAATAACCGAAATATGCACCCGCAGCGGTGCTAGTGCTGGCCACGTTGCTGCTCACGGTGGGCGTGCGCTCGATGCCCGTGCGCATGGTCAGGGCCACGTCGGTCGCCACGGCCGCGTGCATCGTGTACACGGTGGCGGTGGGCGTCAATGTGTTGCAGCCGGCCGCCGCCCCTGCCACCGCTCTCTGGGTGCCCGCTTTGGCGCTGTTCCTGGTGACACTCCCGGAGCCTGTGAAGTCTCTTGTAGAATGTCAAATGGCATGTAAAAAGCCCACACACGTTAGTTGACATCGCAAATTCGTGTCAACTCAATGTCAACTAAATAACGCCCGAAAAATTAACAGAAACAATGAAAATTAAGTGTCATGATGTAAAATAAACTACATATGCTCTATCAGGTACAGTTGAAATCACTTAATTTACTAAAATTCAGTTGACACGAGTTCAGTTGACACCCAACGTGTGTGGCGCCAAAGTGTTGAAAGTCATGTAAAATGCATTGTCGCAAGCACTGGGCATTTTACAGTCTTTTTACACTTTTCATGACATTTGACATTTTACATGACATTTTACAGGCTCTGGGAGTGCCCCCTGGCCTTGGCCATGCTGCCCCTGCCAGTGTATTGCACGCTGCTGATCTGCTTCGTGGTCGATGTGGTCGCAGTCGGTGTCAAATTGGTTTATGTGCTTGACAGAGAAAATGGTGCTATGGTAGGTTGAGGCATTTTTGGCTGGTGCTGGTGTATTTACTTCCCATCGAGCAGTCAGGGGCCGGTGTCATGTTTCAAAGATTCCAATGCGTCTGTAAATAGAATGTAATGATGTCAAATATTTGTGTGCACCTAATCAAATAATGCTCAGTTTGGTACAATACGCCTTACCTTCATTTCAATTTTCGTATTGCATGGCATACATGTTGATATCGTAATTCAATGCTATCTCATCATTTTCGATCATAGTTAGGTATTCTAAATGCAAATTCCACTCAGACTAGGTATATGCTGCACAACATAGGTAGGTAATTTTAGTCTTAATCACCAGTTCCGAACCCCAACTTTAACAACCGAAAATGGACACCCAATCCAAAAAAAACTCCGCCCAACTGCAGTCGACCCTGGCGGGCGCGTCGGCGCTGGCGGCCGTGCACGCGATCGGCTTGGCCGTGCGCCTGCCGTCCGAGAGCAAACAGCGACGCACTTTCCACGAGACGCGCGCGTGCGTCGGCGAGCGCATGCGCATGCAGAGGGAAAATCAGAAACAGGTCGCTTTTGAAAGGGTTTTTCTTGTGTTTGAATGGGCCCACACACACTAGTTGACGTCAAGATTCGTGTCGGCTAAATTTCGGAATTTCAGTAATTTTTTTTGTGATTTCGACTTAGATTTTGTGATAGAGCATAGTTAATTTTATATCGTAACGCTTTACCGTATTTCTCCGTGTAAACCGCCCCCCCCGTGCACAACGCCTGGGGCGTTATACAGCTTTACAGCGCCCCCGGGGCGCTATGCTCGGTTTCAAAAACATTAGCGAAGTGGAAATATTTACAGGACAAATCAAGCTGAACGGTAATGAAAGGTCCACTTGGTTTGAACTTTTTGAACGTTGTGCCTTGCGGCACGCATTGTTATTCTGCGGAATGCACGTTTTTACATTGATTTCGGTGCACACGGGGAGGGAACACAACGTATGCAAATATTTAAGCAAAAATTTTCTTTGCTTAAAGCCCCCCTCGCAATGATTTAACGCCCGGGCATTATACAAGTTTTTAGAAAAGGTTACCGAGAAGTGCCTCGGTTTTGTATAACGCCCGGGCGGTTTACACGGAGAAATACGGTAATTTCATACTTTCTGATAGGTAACTGTGACGCTTTGTGTCATTTAGTTCACATTAATTTACGATGTCAACTAGTGTGTGTGGGCCCATTGAACATTTATTAATCTTCACAAGCCGGCACGGACCGCAGTACTGAATTCCAGCGATCATTTTCCCGCAGGAGCGACTGCTTCTGAGCGTTTTGCCGCGGCACATCGCCATGGAAATGAAGGCGGACATCGCCGGCCAGCCGCAGGAAACCATGTTCCACAAGATCTACATCAAAAAGCACGAAAACATCAGGTAAACGTCCTACTCACTAACACAACTTCAAAAGTGAACACCGCTCAGAGTGCGCCACCCCCGGAGCGTGAACATGCCGGTGCCCAGCTGGGCGCCCGTGATGAACGCGCTGCCGGCACAGTGGGCGACCACTTTTGCCTACAGCTCGGGGGTGGCGCTGTCTCGCATCATCGCGGTGGGCCGTGCACCCGGTGTTGTGAGATTGAGTGGGGATGCATACTACAGAAATGATCCTGTGAAGTATGTCCTCAGATTTGGCTGTGATTTGTCTGGATCTGGCGTTCTGTTGAAACGTGATTTTTGCGGGTTTAGAATAGGTTTTGTGAATATGACAGACGCGTCGTGAATATTTACAACATGGACTATTCTAGAACTGGCTTTCGTCAGGTCAGCTCCCACTCTGTGCAGCGCCGATGTGATCCTGGCTTTTCAATCAATCAGCTGGGATGCGGTGTTATCGCCCAAATCCGAATAACGTCGAAAACAGTTGGCACAACGTGACAACTATTTGGTTTGCGCAGCGCCGATGAATGTAGATGCTGTAGCATCCCTTTGTCGTTCACGACCATCGCACTAGATTACCCCCCGATCCATTCCAGCATGCTATTCGCGGACATTTGCGGCTTCACGGTGCTCGCGTCGCTGTGCAGCGCGTCGGCGCTGGTCGAATTGTTGAACAAACTTTTTGCTCGCTTCGACGCCCTGGCGGTGCGAAATCATTGCATGAGAATCAAGATCTTGGGCGACTGTTATTATTGCGTTAGCGGGCTGGCCGACCAGAGGAACGACCACGCAAAGTGCACCGTGGAGATGGGATTGGATATGATCGATGCTATAGCGCAGGTTTGGCTTGTTTGGGTTCTTTTACTATTTTTATGCTGTAATTTCGGCTTCTCACCGATCGATGTCTTAATGGCCGTGATTTTCGTAAAATATAAATACCGTATTTCCTCGAAATACCCCCCCCCCCTCGGAATGCCCCCCCCCTCGTTTGACCCCCCCCCCCCCTCTCGAGACCACTATGAAACAATCACCCACCTCGAAATACCCCCCAAATTGAGTTTAAAAAGAACGTATTTACATGACAAATACTGCAGTTTGTGATTTGCGTAGTGCAGAACACACGTTAAAACAATGTCGTAATCACGTTAGAACAGTGTTTACACCATCTACGTACTACTATTAGTCTCCAGGAGCCTATACATGTCAGTTATTGATCCATCTTTCTAACCCAGTGTACATCACAAACGACGATTTTGTACTAGGATTTGAAAAAATTTCTGGCGAAATAATAACCCCCCCTCGAAATACCCCCCCCCTTCGTTAAACCCCCCCCCTCTCGGGACCACTATGAAACAATCACCCCCCGGGGGTATTTCGAGGAAATACGGTAGTAGAAATTATATTTAATGTTATCAAGAGGTTTTAGATTGATAGCTTTGTTTGCTAGCGACCAAAGTGCAAGGAAATTATTTTGAAATACCCAAACGCACCGTGGAATCAGGTACATGCTGATAGACTGCAGTACAAAATTCATCGGGTAACATATCAATATATCCTGTAAGCGAGGACAGCAAAAGTTGCACGCCCGAACTTGGCGCGGTGCCAATTTCAGGTGCGTCAAGACACGGGTACCTCGGTGGACATGCGCGTGGGTGTGCACACGGGGCGCGCCCACTGCGGCGTATTGGGCCTCACAAAGTGGCAGTTCGATGTGTGGAGCGATGACGTCACCTTGGCTAGCACCATGGAGGCCTCTGGTTGGTTCTCTGATCAGATTAGGGGGATTGAATTTGGTGTGAATTGGCTTCAGTAATAATTATATAATGATACTCGATAATTTATTTGAAAAGTAAATAATTCATAACAATTAATTCTTCATTAATATGCTTCAATAAATAATAATAATAATGAGCATTGGCAGGCAATTAGTGGTGAACTAATGTGGTAGTTGATTGAACTTACTACAAGTTTGTAGTAAGTTCAATCAACTACTACACTAGCAAATACTTAGGTACGTTTTAAACACGTATTAAACAATGTTGCATTTCCACTGATAATCTCCGTCAACTAATTTCACTCACAAGCACTGCTCGGGTACATCGCACGCAAACACCAAGGATGTGTTTCCCCACCCACCAAAACGCGTTCAAATCGAAACCATCAGTTGACCACCGGTCAACTGAACAGCGCTATCATTTGCGCAAACACATGAACATCCCAGGCGTGCCCGGACGAATACACATAACTCGCGCCACACTGGACGCTCTCGTTGGCGAGTATGAAGTTGTACCTGGCCAAGCGCAAGAAAGGAGCAGCAAAGTGCCAGTGGGCGTGGAGACATTCTTGGTCATGCCGCCCGGGGGCAGACAGGTGCGGTCGGGATTAGGATGTTCGTGGATTAATGTTTTTTTTAAACGTTTTTTGGGGAAATACTACCAGACCCTGTAAAATGTGAAATGTCATGCAAAGCGACTAAAGTTCTGTATAATTCCATGTGAAGTGGCGGGGCGTTTTACATGACTTTTGACACGTTGCATTACATGAGACATTTTACAGAGTCTGGAAGTAACGCCCGATGTTCCTATTGAAATTCAAACATGACATTTAATTTTTAATATACCGTAAATCCTCGAATAAGGAGGAAAAAATAACTCCCCCCTCGAATAACTCCCCCCTCTTTTATGGGTGGGAACGAAGTCCACGTATAAAAAACGTATGTAGGTATGTATATGTTCATTAAAAGCATTCATTATTTTGCAGTTTATGCACACTAGCATTGATTTTATTGCATGAATTACGGGATTTCTATTCTGGCTCACACGTTTATGCAGCCTACTTAACCCCATTCCGATGATATACTGATAAAGTATTTTACTCAATATTCCGATGAAAAAATAACTCCCCCATTCGAATAACTCCCCCCTTGAATAAGTCCCCCCTCAAAAAATTCTGAGGAAAAAATAATTCCCCCGGGGACTTATTCGAGGATTTACGGTACTTAAGTACAATACCCCAAAAGAACGCAATTGTTTGCATAGAAAGCCAGCACGGACGAGCGGACGGCGCGTCGAGTTGCCCACAGCGCCAACGCGGCCAAGGAAATGCGTCTGATGGGGCACGCGCTCACTCGCAAGACCAGCGCCAGTGCTAAGTTAGTTTACACACAGATTGAGTTTAGTGCATGGGTATTTATGCCGGGCACGTCTTTCTTGCCGATGCTCAGTGGATATTTAGCGTGAATATTCGTTTACCTAATGTGAATCTGTTTGGCAGCTTTGCCAGCAATCAAAACCAGAGGGCTTTATCGGACATTGTAAAATGACCTGTAAAAGGTCAAAAGTAATGTAAAATGTCAAACAACCGGTCAGAAAAATAAAATAAACATTTTACATGACAGAGTATTTTTTTCAGAGTATTTTACATGACTGTTGGCAGTTCGCATGATATTGGACATTTTACATGATTTGGGGATAGCACCAGATTACACCGAATAGCCTAATTACACAACAGGTGCAATGAATCGACCTGCACAAAAGGTCCATGTCAACCTAAACCCATTTTCGATCAACCAACGACCTCACTCTTTCCTTCACAGACGCAGAGTAACGCCGCAAATGTCGATAACTAGTTGCGATTCGAACCACAGCGTGTCGGCGAGCCACACTGCCACAGTTCCCGACGGCGACGTGCATCAGAATGAGCTGCACCACGAGAATGTGCACGTGATCGACGAGAATGGCGATGATAATGATATGGAGGACATGGAGGAGGAACTGAACAGCGATGTGACTGAGGACGTGGACAAGTACCTGTCACAGGGCATCGCTGCTATGTCAGTGGACAGGTTGAAGGGCCAGTACTGCCATCCGGTTACTATGCGATTTAAGGACACCGAGTTGGAAAGAAAGGTGTCTTTTTCTTGGCTTGTGTCACTTTCAATTTTGTGTTGTGAGTAGTGATGGAAAAGCGCCCGAAAAAAGAGCGCCAATGGCGCCATGGCGCGGCGCCCTTTTGCGCCCTCAAATGGCGCCAGCCAGCGCCATGGCGCCATTCCATCACTAGTTGTGACTCATTATCAATTGTTGAAACATCCATGCCTATTCCGTGCAGTTCTCTGAGTTTCCCGACCAATCATTCGATTTATACATGGCTGTGCTGCTGGTTGTGCTATTCTGCATAGTGCTTATGATGCTGTTCGTCAGATTGTGGTCAGTTGAGAAAGTTGAGGCTGAGTTGAAAACTTTTATCACTTTTATAACTGAATAATAATTTTATGACAGTGTGGAATGGATATTTTGTGAACGTAGGAAATTCGTACAAATTCTTGAGTTCAAAATAACAAGTGAACTTCAAACAACAAACAAATAAAAATGTAAACTTATAGTTGAATGTATGGATATGTTCATGTATGTTGTCTCAAATGAAATGGACACTTTTGTAGTAGTTGATTGAACATAAGTTCAATCAACTATAAACTACACTGACGTCTCACCCTGTGTAGCATCAGGTGTAACAATTATCTGACGCTCCACAGTGTTGAAGCGCCAACACTTTTGACTGACAGAACCTCAACCCTTATTTCCCGCCACTCACAGGTCCTTATGGTTCTTCCTAACGGCCGCCTTAGCCGCTTTCATCCTGACCAGCCTGATGGCTTGCTTCAAGGCGGCGCGCAAGTACGGCAACACGGACGCGTTCCTGGCGCACACGGGCAGCGCGCTGTTGCGCTACCGCTGCGTGCGCACGGCGGTCATCTCGTCGGCGCTGCTCTGCGTCCTGCTGCCGCCGTTTGTGCAGCTGGTGGCAGTCGCGGACGTTGTGAAATGTCCTGTAGAATGTCAGATGTAATGGAAAGTGTCAAAAGTCATGCAAAATTCCCTGCAAAATGGCAACTTTGCATGACTTTTGACACTTTGCGTGACATTTGACATTGTACAGGGCGTTTTACAGGGTCTGGGACTGCCCCCTGGTCATCACAGCGGCGAGATTGCCACCGTGCACGTTTTTCTGCGCTTACGCCGACCGGCCGATCGGCGAGGCCGACGCGAACGCGTCCGTGCACTGCGAGAAATTGTTCGTCGATGTGGAAGTGGAAGTGAGTGAAATGTTTGAATTGTTGGGGGTGGTGGTTGTATCTCGGATATTCGTAGTACTGAGATGATAAGTGAGAAAATTGTCTGAATAAAAGAAGTCTACGCAATAGGCTTCGGTATGCCCCCAAAATTGGTGTCTCAAATGGGGCAGCCGGGAATCAATCAACCTGTCAGTATTTATGTGCAAAATTACCTATAGTGAAGGCACTCCGGCACCCTGTATTAGAAAACACTGTACGCATATAATAACTTTTTCCATTTTTTTAAAAATATCAGAAATATGCAGTGGGGGTTGAAATGTCTTCAAAAAGGTTTCCAAAAATTTTGTTTTACTAGAATCTCATTCCGACGAACATTTGACATGCCTCGTATAGTACAGAGTCAAGAGTCATGCAAGACGTAAATTTAAATTAAACACAAATGATTTTATTAGTGTACTTTTGACATCTTGCAGGAAATTTGACAAATTTGTGAGAAGACATTTTACATGACATTTTACATTTTATTTAACACTTTACATGGTGCTCGTTTGCCACCAAATATGTATACCTACCTACCTATTTACATTGTTTTACATATTGAGGTAAATATATTCCCCCACCCGCAGTATTTCTTCTACGCTCTCCTACTGACCCTACTCTCCTCATCTATATTCGCAACATTGTTGCCACTGGACCGCGTATCAGTTATTGGTCCCCCATTATGCCTTGGGCTGCTGGCTTTCTGGTGGCACTACAGCACCACGTACAATGAGGGGGTGAGCCTGTTCGCCGCGCGCGGTGCAGCGCTCGACGCGCTCAGAGCGAGCACATTGAAGCAGATCGTGGGTGTGGACCAGGCCGGCGTGACTGGCATAAAGTTGGTCGGCCGCAATGATTTGGATACGGTTGACTGGAGGTATAGACCGCCGGATGATGTGTGCAGGTTGGGTGAGATGGTCGTTTGATGTTCCAAATGTTGAATAGCCTAAGACCTGTCAATAAAAAGGCTTAAAAGCGTGATACATCCAATAAATTTTTTTATTCGAGTTGATAGTGTTCCGAAATGTTGTAAATATAAGCAAAAATACGGTGCACTATTCAGAAATGTACAATATAGACACTCTTTTTCACTGAAATATTGAGCAGGGACGAATAAACAAAATGGATCACTGCTAACAGTCGAACACGCGCAGGACCGACATGCCCGGCCCCGAGCTACCCGCCAGCCTGACAACGCTGTGCTTGCTAGTCGTATTTCTGCTAATCATGCAGGCGCGCCACTCTGAATTGTGCGCCAGATTAGATTTCTTGTGGAAATTGCAGGCGATTGAAGAACGCTTGGATACTGAAAGATTGCAAACGCATAATAGACGATTGCTGGAGAATATTTTACCAAAACACGTGGCCGAATACTTTTTGGAACACGTGAGAAAGCATGATGTGAGTTTGACATACTTTTTGTTATTTTATGGAACAGGGAGGGCGCGCTTCCAGAGCCTGTAAAATAATGCCATGTAAAATCTTAAATGTCATGCAAACTCGTTCGACATTTTACATGGATTTTACAGGATCCGGGAGTGGCACCTGATATATTGATCATTGACAGCTTTTCAGCTTTCTAAATGCTAATATCTGAAAACCCACAGGAACTATACCACGAGTGGCGTGACCACGTGTGCATCATGTTTGCAACGATCACAAATTTCAACGAATTTTACACTGAGCTTGATTCTAACAATGAAGGTGTGGAGTGTTTACGGCTACTGAATGAGATTATCGCCGATTTTGATATGGTTGGTTATCCGGAATGGAGAACGGTGTTTGAATAAGTCCCCATTATAATATTTTATGTGTAATTTTGTTGAGCGTTTCCCATTACACTGAGAATACTCCAGTGAGTCCACTGGGGATTATTTCATACATTTTTTTGACTGTGGGGATTTTGTCCAATTGGAAGATTGGCGCCATGGAGCTTTTATATCACAAGTGGGAGTCAATCAAGGGGAGGTTGTATTAAATATATTTATTTCCTAACGCGGCTGAAGCGGGGTGTTATACAAACGGAGTGTATGTGAGGAGGGCTGGTTTTTCGGTACATAAATATATGAATAGGTATCATGTAAATACAAATCAACTGGGTTTTTGCACTGAAATGAAGATTGACAATGGGCAGTTTTTCCAATCAAAAATTACGTCATGCAGCGTTTACCGATCACTATCATTGAACGCCAGCACGAAAATATTTAATCCGCTCGATTCACATCGCAAAAAGTCCCACAGAAAAGCCTTCACGCAGGCTTTAATGAAATACGACTTAATCGAGAAAATCAAAACGATCTCCACAACGTACATGGCGGCTGCGGGGCTGCACGGCAACGTGTGCGCCGACGCCCCCATGGAGCACGTGGCCAATATGGTCCAGTGTACACTTGTCACTTAGATTTGGTGCTAGGGTTGTTCGTTGACGCGTAATGGAGAATGTAAAATGTAAAGATAACAAATTACGTGGATACGTGAACTTTTTGGAATTTTGGTGTTGAGATGGAGTGATTTCGTTGGAGTTGTTATTTGCACTATTGATGGCTGTATGGCAGAGCTATGTTTAAAATATAACAGGGGAGAAGTTTTAATTACAAATATGAACAGTACTGGACTATTTGCGGTGTTACAGCATACGGAAATTCGACAACGGTTCAAATAGATACACTCTAAAATCAATCCAAACGCAAGCCTCTCAAAATTTCATGAGGTATATACCGTATTTCCTCGAAATACCCCCGGGGGTGATTGTTTCAGAGTCAGAATTTTGAGGGGGGTTAAACGAGGGGGAGGGGGTATTTGGAGGAAATACGGTAATAACTATGATCTGTTCAGAGATCTATTTATCCATCCAAAAGTTTGAAACCGAACTCCAGGGTTGATTTTCCGACCCCACCCAACAACTGGGGTAATTCTAATTTACCCCACGACCAAACGTACAAGTCTGGCTGACCTCGCCCTGGATCTACTACAAACTCTAGACGACATCAACGAGCACTCGTTCAATCACTTCAAAATGCGCGTGGGCATTAACGTGGGCCCAGCCGTAGCTGGGGTCATTGGCGCCGGCAAGCCGCACTACGATATTTGGGGCAATTCGGTGAATGTGGCCAGTAGAATGGATAGTAGCGGAGTGGCGGGCAAAATTCAGGTGGGATTTACCTTTCGACAGTTTGAAATGTGGTAATGGGACCCCGAGTGCATAGTTGTTAAAACGTATTTACATTTACTCGATAAATAGGGATACTCGAGTACAGCGTAAATACGTAACGTTTCCTACTGAAAAGATACGTGTACTCACTTACTCGCATACTTTTTGAAAGTACGCGAGTACAGAAAACGCATTTCAAACAGGCTTTTTATAGGCATAAAGGAAACGAAGGAAGAGAAAAGCTAAAAATAGGGACAAAATATACAAAAAAGCATAAAAATAGGCAAACACATTAACTAGTGAATTTGATGGTGAGAAAGTTCGAAAATGGGTGATTTAGGGCGAAAATTGGGGCAAAATTTCTCTAAAATACCCACTTTTACGTTTTCCAGGAACAAAGGTAATTTACGTTAACTCATGAGTAAAAGCAAAAAAAATAAATACTTTACGTTTTCTGTACTCACCTGTGAGTAAAAAGTAAATACTTTACGTTTACGTTTGAAAAAGTTCAGTACTTTTAACAACTCTGCCCGAGTGGTAGAAGTCTACATTGAGTTTGAGTGTATGTTTGCAACAGAACTGGGTAAATACTTGATGACACCCTGATAAATTGTAAATGGAATCGTACTCAACAGCGGGAAATGCGCAGTCTTCTACCGATTTCTGATAAAACCAACATTAAAACTGAGACACCGTATCTGATTTCAAGTGCAATACTAGGGCTAATAGCAATAGCGCATGTAACGCCCTAACAAAGACACAAATACGATATCTACCTATTTACGTAATTCTGGTTTTATTCAAACTCTTGCAACACTCGTAGATCACCGAGCAGACGAACGAAATCCTCACAAGATTGGGATTTTCGACAGAAAAACGTGGAACTATCGCCGTCAAAGGAAAAGGCGACATGACCACGTTTTTTTTGACCGGCAGAAGAAAACCAACGGAAACTTGCATGGTAAACGTGTGATGATAATATGACCGGTTTTAGGACATCATTTTATTTTTAGGCAATTATTTCGATACTCTGAAGCAATCATCCAAGAAAATAGATTATGGTGCTATAGAAAGTATTAGGTTGTACTCTGTTATTCGATTAACTAGTCATTTATTTTATATAAAATGAGCTTTAATCATTTTGCAAACAGAAGCTAGGGGTTGGCCGTAATTTCCTAGATGACGGAATTTGAGTTGTATGTTTCATCAAAGTTTTGCGACTGATTTTCGGCACAAATGTTCGACTGAAATTAATAAAAACTATAATAGAAATCGAACTGAAGTCTAATAGAAATCGGCGATTTTTCATATTTATTTGGTATGTACACGGGTTTTGCATGCTCGTAAATACTGTTTGCTGTGTAAATTACACGGAGTTATTTAGAAAATTACGGCAGCAAATGCTGAACTACTCTGCAAAGGAACCGTTCAGCACTTTTTTCTCTCTACTTCTCTAGTCTATTTTTCTCCGGTGCCATCGATATTTATTGTGTTGTGCGGCGGAAAAGCTTTCATGCGCGATACTCTGAAATGTTGTGAACAGTTTTCACTTTCTGTGATTCAATGTGATTGTATTTAGTAATTGATATTGTCAATAAATGTGCATTGTAAACTGTCACAGAAAGATAACCGAAAAAAATCTACATATCTGTAAAGAAAAGTGAAACATTGGCAGTTCGGTGAATTTGATTTATGATAAATAATTCGAACATACCTAATTTATACAACAGAAAAAAACAAAAAACATGGGCACATGAAATAATCGAGCAAATTCAGGGACATTATACTAGGGTAAAATATGGTAACTTTTATACAGTGGTTGACCCGGGCCGCTCTACAACATCAGGTCCAATTGGCACTGCGCCAGCGGCTGCCTGGAGTTGGCCTGTAACATGAGAAATGTAAAAAAAGTGATTCTGAGTGCACAAGAAAGGATAATTTTACTAAATCTACAACAACAGTGAACTGACAAATTTGAGACAAACATCGAAAAAAATTAGTTTCAACAGTTTCTGATGACCTAGCAGGGGGCAGTCCAAGCCAGGTGAACTGTAAAGTAAAGTGTCAGATGACATGAAAAATGTCAATCAAAACAAAAAAGGAAAGATTTTATTACTGAACTTTGCATGGCAATTGACACTTAATTTTACATTTGTCATGACAGTTGACTCTTTACATAACATTTTACATTACATTTGTCATGACAGTTGACTCTTTGCATAACATTTTACATGACATTTGACACTTTACTTTACACTTCACGTCTGGGATTGGCACCAGGTGACAAGTGAAGTCATGACCTGTACGCATTTTTATGGGACTCTGACATGTGCTTTGAAATATGTAAATCATTAAATTGAATTGCAGCAAAAGAACTGAAAATAAACTTCCATTTCAAATTATAATCATAAATAGAAAGACAACACCAATCGACCACTACCAACCAGGGCTATTCTGCGTGCTCCTATCACTATAATTAATCCTGATCTCATTGTCAATGTGAAATCTTCTCCTTTCACCAGAATGTCCAGGTTTCGGGGGTGGAATGTAAATGGTCTGTGGAATGACCAGACCCTCCGGCGTCGATGTGGGCAGCGGTATTGAAGAACTACTGACTCTATGCGGATCTTCTGTGCTGACAGGGCTGGCATGTTTGGTGGGCGCCCTGCCGCTGCGTCTAGGTCCAGTGGACATGGCATTCAGTTCAGTTTCGCTGGTCGACCAGTTGTCCACTGCCGACTCTCTGACATCTCTGGCTCTGTGGTGTTGCTGTGGCTGACGTGTGCGGCTGTGCGATGATGCGCGCCGACTGCGGCGAGATGATCGAGATCGCCTTGGAGGGGAGGGGTGTGTGGTGGATACAATGAATAAATACTCTGTGTGCTGGAATTGTGCCAAATGCAAAAAAAATATATATAAAATATCAGCGGACACTGATTTAGTGGTTTTGGTCCATTGATTTTGTGCTATTTTATCATCAAATGTTGAATTAACCCTCTGTATCGTCATTCTATGCACTGTCTGTGACATAACACTTTCAAAAACCTTGGCAGAACTTGAAAAATATTGGCTGAAAAGTTGACGAAAAAAAAGAAGGGCGCCTCCAATAGAAGGGCAGGTAAAAAAGTTGACGAAACAAATAGAAGGGCGCCTTCTATTAGAAGAAGAAATAGGGTAGTAGAGTGCCCCCGATCGCCAGGGACACCATATTCAACAAACTCAGCACTCAACTCACCTGCGATGCCTACACTCAGACTGTCGCTCATCAAAACTAGCTTCCGACCCGGACGAATCGCTGTCGCTGCGATACCTCCGTTCCCGATGTCTGCTGCAACTTCTATTCCTATAACCCCGCTGCGAACCGTGCTGCACCGGCCTGTCCCTGTCCCTGCGCGTCGAAGTGTCGCCGCCGCTGTGCTGCCGGCGGCGCGACTGCGCGTCTTTGTGCCGCGCCGCGCCTCTGTCAACTGAGCGACTGCGGTGGTGCTGCTGCCGAGTTCGCGGATGCTGGTGCATGGGGACGCCGACTGGGCCGGGGGCGGGTGATGGAATTCGGTGTTTTGGTGGAAGTGCGTCCGCTGGGGTGTATGCTGTGGTCGCTGCGGCTGCTGTGATGGCGGGTATTGCAGAAATGTTTTTGACTATCATTGGAGACTTGGAGAGTAATAATGGCTGAAGCAACATCACTTATCAAGATAGAAATTAGATTTTTAAAGAATTTCGATCTCAATATTTGATAGAAGAAATTGCGCGGTATCCAATATGTACAATTTGTCGATGTGTAGGTGTTGACTAGTGATGGAAAAGCGCCAAGAAATATGGCGCCGTTCACAGAATTGCCTAATGCAACGTCCTAAATGTAAACACAACATAGTAGCAGCACTCTTTCAACACACAAAAACTTCACTGCAGCTCACCAAAATACTGTGGCAAGTGCCGTTGCTGCTGCACTTTGACAGGATAGTCTGGCGCCACCGGGGGCGGCTGCGCGTAGCCAAATGCGGGCGCATTAAAGTCGCTCATTTGGATAGTCGACGCTGTGTGCTGATATGGAAACTGGTGCTGAGCAAATTGGCGATTTCTGTCCAAATCGTAGCCAGGGTTGACTTGCGCTGAGCTGGTGTAGTAACTCTGGGCATTGGCGCCCGCACCAGAATGGCTGATAACCGCCTGGTTCCCATCAAAATAGGCAGACTTTTGTGGCTGCGACGCCGGCTGATAGACTACTGGTTTACTGCCATAGTAGACATTATTCCCGCTACTCTTCAGGGAGCCTCTTCTGGACGTTTTGTAAATGGTGCCATACAATGAGATCACACACGCAATGCAGTAGGTCTGAAAGGGTGTGGAGGTACTCAGTAGATTCGTAACAATTGACACTGTCAAATTGACATTTTCAAACTCACATTGACCAATGCAAATACACTTTCAATTATCGTGAGTATATACCAGTAGCCAGTGACAGTGTACAAATCCGGTCTGTTGGAGCTGCGCAGCTCTTTTTGCTGAAAAGCAGGCTCCATTTAGCAACACGCATTAAGAAGGTGTAAACGAAAAATAATGGATAAAATGTGAACAGACCCCAATCCACCAAATGATGCAGTAAGCCAGACAGGCGAGGGTGCTTAGAATGGCGCAGGGCAGCCACGGCCATATCAAGTAATGAGCTTCCTGGGACATGAATAAGGGCTGTTAAATACTGTTAAGGATGGGTGGCAGGGTTAATGCAAGAGAGCATTTATATACCGTATATATACCATAGGCGAGCGCAGCCGATGCCACAAACAGCAGCGCAGTCAGGACCAGGATCAGGATTTGCACAACGAAAATTGCTGCAATGGCACGATATCAGGTAAACTGACAGTAATCTGCGCAAAAAGAAACAAACACTTACCAGTATAAACTCTAACTTCCGGAGATGTATAAAAACCACTGTCCTGTTCATAATACATCTGATCGCGATTGAACACTTGTGCGGGTCTATTGTAAGGATACATGACATTTCTGGCGACATCCTTTTCACGTTTTATCACACTCGCTTGCCAGCCAAATATTGCGAACTGTATCAGACAGAAAATCTGCAAAATGGGATTTTCTACTGAAGGTAATCTGTTTGGAGACGGTCACAGAGCACGACGGGCGATGAAAAAGCACCAGAAAGAATAACCTACAAAGGTGAGTTTGAGTTGTGGCGCAACGTGGAACTGTTGGCAAGAAAAAGTCCGTGCAAAACAACGCGACTCCGAAAGTTTGATAATAACGCTCTAGTTTGGGACATTTTTGACAAAGAAAAGAGCATGTGGGTAAGAGCAATATAATGCCATCCATCACCATTTCACACAGGTCTTGTAAATAAAGGGTAAATAAAAACCGTTTTCCCACCTACCATTGTCCATACTGCGACAGTGATGCACCCATCCTTGATATTCCAGCAGCCGCAGAAGTTCGCCATCCTCGGACAGTTCTCAACGTTGCAAATCGTCTCAATTCTATCACATTTTTGGTATGAAAACCACAAAGAGTAGTTTTGGTCGAACAGCTAAAAGTATGAATCAGCAGCAGGCACAAAACTCAGGTTCATTTCTACTTGCAGGCTGTTTCAAAATGTGATAGACACAGCGAAACATGGAAACCATACCACACGCTGCGCACCTGTGTACGCGCAGCAATACAGGTAGTGAATTTGAAAGGTGCGACGCATTTCATATACGTGTGCTTTTTGCAACCAGCGACAATGTTGTTGACATTGACCGTCCGCACACTAGTTGACACATGTGTCAACTGGTCTGTGTCAACTCAGATTTCGGCCTCACGTGTCGCAGAGCGATCTCCCAATACACTTGCAGTAGTATTTATTTTTCAACATGGTCACATGTGCATCTGGAGATCACTATGTGACAGGTGAAGCCAAAATCTGAGTTGACACAGACCAGTTGACACGTGTCAACTAGTGTGTGGGCCACCAATCAATTCAATTCCAATGATTCAGGTATTTTTGTCAATCCCACAGTAAACAAATAAATGTTTTTTGTTCCAATAATTAGGTTCTATCATTCCTATGGGAATGTAGACTGGCGCACTGTTGCTGCTGTGGGTGGGTTGCTTGTTTTCCCTGCCCTTTAACTTCTCCCTCAAATTGATACACAATAGAATATTTTTCATTTTGCTTGCTTTAAAAAGTAAAATATTTACTGTTGTAAATAATGCGTTGAATGTACTGAAACTCATGGGACATGCATCAAAAAGCCCTCAATATTGATTACCGTATTGGCTTGTTTAGAGTGCCATGCTTGAATTGAATGCCATGCTCAAATACAGTGCCAGGGTAACGGCGTTATGAAACAATACAGTGCCATGCTTGAATTGAGTGCCCCCCAAATAGAATGAAAAATGACGCGGGAACGCATCATGTCTGCATAAAACATGACTGCATGCACATGGCACGAGCTTCTGTTGTTAAATGTTTTGTCGTTGTGAGTGGTTCACATTGGTGGCGGCAAAAGCAAACCACATAAAGGGTGGGACCATGTTGACGTTTTGCGCTGGATTAGTGAAACGTGAGCGTGTGAATTGCAAAAAAAAAGTGTGATCCACCCAATATTGAGCAATATGTATATGTTATGGGATTTGAGTATCTTGAAAATGTCTTACGAAATAATACAGTACCATGCTCGAATTGAGTGCCATGCTTGAATTGAGTGCCACTGTAAGGACGTTGTGAAAAAATACAGTGCCCGGGGTTCAAAACAAGCCAATACGGTATTTATGTTTATGTAAGGAATTATTTGGGGCAATATTATAGTGGGCAAGATGTCTGCAATGTAAACATGACTCAAAGGTTACAGCAATTTATCTTATTTTGCCACCACTGAACATTTGAAAAGGGTTCAGTGCCTAGGGTATTTTGAAGCACTGATCCTTTGCAGCTGGAGCTCATTCATGCTAGTAATGGAAATGCTGCAATAGTGCCAACTTCCCAGAAATCAAATCTGAGACGTTATGCAATGTACTGCCCAACATCCTGCAATGCACAACGATTTAAAAATGAAATGTCTATTGTTTCGGGACCTTTTTGGTGAGAATGCGTTTTTCAGTAAAAGGATACTTAAATCACCAAGAATGTGAAGAACCCCAATTTGCGATAGTACACACTGGCGTTAGTACACTAAGGCAACACAGCGCTGTTTACCTACACACTGATGCCAGCGAGTAAAATCGATAGCGTATACAACGCGAGCGGTTGAAATCACAATTTTCAATGTCGAATTTTCTCTGGCGACAGCGTCGCATATTTAAGTGAATTGATTATAAAATACGTATGCACGTATTTACATGCTGTTTGGCATGGGCACCACTCGCTAAAGATGGCAAATACCTATATTATTTAGGTTTTTTCGGATTTCATGACCAGAGTGACACTTTATTTTCAGGTTTTTATAAAAAATTGGATTTTTTTGGCCATTGTATCACTGACATACAGAAAATGCACTACAAATAGATTCGCGGTGCAAAAATTTGAATAAATGAGTTCTATCATCAATTTGTCACAACACAGCACATTATAATACATTTATAGCACAACATCAAATTTACAAAAATGCACAAAATCAAAAGCTCATGAGCCACAACTGGCAAATTGTATTACAAGTGGGATGCGTTGGTAGTGAGGGTGTAGCGGCCGTAATGAAAACCCGGCCGTAATGAAAGCCTGGCCGTAATGTATGCCCACCCGGCCGTAATGAAAGCCTGGCCGTAATGTAGGGGATGCTACATTCCGGCCAGGCTTTCATTACGACCGGGTAGGCATACATTACGGCCAGGCTTTCATTACGGCCGGGTTTTCATTACGGCGAGGCCCCCACCGTTGGTAGTGTGGTGGCACACATCAGAGTATGAATTGGGAAAACGCGGGTGAAGGCCGGCATAGAATGAGATGCTTGCATAACTTTAGCTGTGTAGAGTGAAAGATATGATGTGAGTCCATGCTGTTCCTGTTGATGCAAGTTCCATACTGTTTCGCAAACTGTCGTGGATAAAAACTTCTTTTTTAAACATTTTCTGTTTGTACATTGGATTGGTTTAACTTGCATTGTTTTCATTTTCTGTTTGTACATTGGATTGGTTTAACTTGCATTGTTTTGTAAAATGTTCAATCCGCGGGCCATCAATGAAGAGAGCGGGAATGTTTTTATGTATGGTCAACCTCAACACGCGTCAAAATGTCGACTATTTATACCGCATATTAATCGCTGAAAACCACACAACGGATAGCAATAAAAAATCGGCTCAAGTACCAGAAATCATTTCATAAACAAATCGACCTTGGCAGCAATATCATCCAAATGTCTTAAACACATGTCTAACTGCGCGGTGTCCAATTGCAAATGGTGTTCACGAGTGACCTCTTTGCCAGTGGATTGAGTATCATCACGTAGTGTCAGTTTCAGTCTGGCGTTTGGCGAGTTGAGCTGGGGGCACTCCCAGACCCTGTAAAAAGCCCTGTAAAATGTCAAATGTCATGCAAAGTGTCAAAAGTCATGTAAAATGCCCTGCAAAATGGCAAACGTGTTTGCCATTTTGCAGGGCATTTTACTGACTTTTGACACTTTGCATGACATTTAACATTTTACAGGGCTTTTACAGGGTCTGGGAGTGGCACCTGGTCGCGCACCGCGCTGGACACGTCGACGCCGCACACAAAGTCCACGTTGGTCAGTTGCACTTTGCCCCCGCTGCGCTCTCGCATTCGGTCAATCTGCGAATGATTTGAATTTTTCAGTTCGCTGTGAAAGTCAGACCAAGTGCCAGTTCCGCAAAATGAGAAATGAGAAGTGAAATGGCAAACGCGAAGTGAAATGGCAAGTGAATTGTCAAGTGAAATGGCAAAAGCGAGGAGAAATTACTTTTTATTTTTTTACTTAGCTTTTGCCAATTCACTTT
Organism: Sphaerolaimus hirsutus; assembly: GCA_964036195.1. Lineage (NCBI taxonomy): Eukaryota > Metazoa > Nematoda > Chromadorea > Monhysterida > Sphaerolaimidae > Sphaerolaimus > Sphaerolaimus hirsutus. The sequence continues at coordinate 15,950,509 of OZ038450.1, forward strand.
CGGTTTCACTTCGCCTTCGCGCTTTTACTGCGCCTTTGCCATTTCATTTCGGACTTCTCATTTTCGGAACTGGCCCCAGAGTGAAGATAGGGGTACGGGAAAGAAGCCCACCATTCTTTTTTGGCGCCTACGACAAATAATGTTGTGTTACTTTCTGGCAATTCTCCTGGTTTTCTAGCTGCCAACTTGCGGCTAATTAGGACGTTTAAGAGCGCATTGGCAAGTTTTGCCAAATCACCACCGGACCCAACCAACCATATCGGGTGAGCAGCGTTGCCAAACTTCAAGTGTCAGAGCGACGTGCTCGTCGTCAAGTCCGGCACGTGTGAATTCCTCACGCAGCAGCGCTGGCTTGTCCTCGTAAGTCGCCTGCACGATAACAGCGACAAAATTATTCGGAAGGACTGAGGTGTTGGCGCGAGTGAAAACCACAATTAAATCCGTCTCAAACGTTACTTTACAAACCAAAACTATCATAACACAGCCATAAAAACAATCCACACACCTTCCTAACCACATCCACGCACAACCTCAAAATTTCAGACACCTCCCCCACGCTGTCCACTCCCAACGACAATCTCAACTTGTCCAACTCGTTCCCGTTGAACAGGTTCAGCGTGGTGTTGGAGCCAACCGACGGCGATGACGACACTGCTGGCAATCTGCCAATAATCCGCTCAAATAAACTCGCCCAGCGCTTGGCTGGCATCCGGTTAACTGGTGATAAAATGCCCATTTTGACTCGTTCGGTTTTTGGAATGCCTGAGGTTTCGATGTGACCTTCTTCATATCAAACATTGCTATAAACGAACATTTCAGGTGCCACTAGGGTTCAAACGGGATTGACTTTTCGGGATCGGGATCGGGATTCACTTTTTGAGATTTCGGGATCGGGATTGGGGTTTCGGGATCGGGATTGGTTTTTTGAGATTTCGGGATCGGGATCGGGATCGGGATTGGCCGGGATTGGGGTCACGGGATCGGGATTGGGATAGGCATTTTTCCGGGATCGGGATTGGGTTCTAGGGATAGAGATTTTGGCCATTTTTCTGGCATTCACAGTTGTTCATAAAGGTGTCAAAACACTGTTGG